>JAJKFI010000016.1:15612768-15690977 GCA_029204185.1 Lerista edwardsae | reverse complement strand
ATTGATTGATTGATTGATTGATTGATTGATTGATTGATTGATTGATTGATACACCATCTCCTGGTACCTAAAGGGGTACATCAGATGCTTCCCCCTTCATGAAGTGGTGCTCTAATCTAGAGGTCTTCAATCTTTTTCATTCCCACAAGTTGACCCCACAACTGAGGCTTGGTGATCCCATTGGGGTTCCGACCCCAAGGTTGAAGAACAATGAACTAGTCGATTATCTGAGGAGACACTCTAGCTTACCACTCTCCTCTCCTCCATATTGTCCCTTTTCAAACATGTGGAGCCTAGGAGGAGCAGCAGTAGTACCAGATGTGGGCAGTAGATGGCATCATGCCTATTGCTAATCCACCATCTGAGGCAACCACTTTAGGGTGCAATCCTAACCTGGAGAAAGGCCAGCATAAGTCCCTTGTGCCAGCCTAGGAGTGTTCCAAATGCACTGGAAAGAGCATTTGAACCACTCTCGGAGTTAGGGAGGACAGTGCATATCTGTGCAGCTCCCTCCCTGATTCCAAGAGTGATGCAAATGTGTTTTACAGTGCATTTGTGACACTTCTAGGCTGGCAGTGGCCTAACTCCAGGTTAGGAGTGAGCCCTTAGGCAGTTATGTGAGCAGGCTAGTCCTGGCAAACAGAGCTGGGCAGAGGCTGATGGAAAAAATCTCTGCCTGTCACTGAATTGTGGGGAACTCCCCTGCAGCTGGCTGTTTCATGTTTTATGGATGCAGCCTATACTATTTTGAATTATTGATATAACAGGGCAGCAATGAAATGGCACAGACTTGTCACAGTTCTCTCCTATTGGGGAAAGGGCAAATAACTGTTTCCTCCTATTTGGGAAAGGGCAAATAAATAAAGAGCTGTTCGTTGTACATGCTTAATCATCTGATTGTACACTGAACAAGACAGTTAGCCAGCCAGCATTCCAAAGTGACTGCGAAGTCATATGAAACCTGTCATGACCCATCTATTAAAAAGAGTTTATTGCTTTTCATTCATAGCAAATGAGTCAGGACATTCATTCTTATTATCAATGTCAGCATGAGACAGAGTAATGTGGGTGGCTACATGTGACTCAGGCTACAATCCTACACCCACCTTCCTAGGAGTAAGCCCCATTAAACTCAATAGGACTTATTTCTCTGTTGGCATGCCTAGGATTGCACTGTCAGATACACAACAAAAGAAAAGCTTTAGCTCCAAAGGCCCATCTAGTTGTTACAGACCTAAGGCTCAATCCTACCCAACTTTCTAGCACCTATGCAGCTGCAATGCAGCCCCAGACTAAGGGAACAATTGTTTCCTTACCTTAAGGAGGCCGACTTCCCCCCGCCCCCATCGCAGGATGCAATGCACACCCATTGGCACGGTTGCATCGGCACCAGATAGGATTGGGCCACCAATCTCATACTGGGTACTAGATACCTGTCTTTTGACCCAGGGTGAATGCCAGGAATATGACATCCACACAAGGTTGTAAGCAGTAGTGAAATTCAGGGGGTTCGCCCAGGTTCTATAGAACCGGTTGTTAAATGGCCGGGCCCCACCCACTCGCTTAGCTTGGCTGGCTCCGGGGTTTTTTGGCTCCGGCTATGATGTCATAGAACCGGTTGTTAATTCATTTGAATTGTACCACTGGTTGTAAGGCATTTTTTGTTTGTTGTTTTTTTTCGTACCCTGCTCTTCTTGCCATAAAAAGCCACCTGAAGGTGAAATTTTCCAAAGGTAAGCACCACTTATGCTGAAGCCCAAAGACATGGTACAGCCATTGTGACATCCTGCATCAAAAGCATCAAAAGTAAGTGTTTGGGCAAACAAAGACTCCAGGATGCCCTTGCCAACGTGAAAATCAGTAGCATCCAGAGGCATGCCTTGAGGGGGATCACGGCACTACATTTTGCAAGCAGCTGCTCCTCCTCCTCTTCAGAGCCATTCGTAGACAACATAGCCTCTGTTTTGCTCTAGCTGCTGGGAACAGCTCCAAAGAGGAGGGGAAACGGCTGCTTGCAAAACTTAGTGCTGTGATCCCCCTCTAGGTATGCCTCTGGTGGTAGCATCTTCACTCCAGTAGCTGCAACAATTAACCCCTTTATCCAGCTCTAGACATCCCCATCTCCCCTGTCTTAATCCTATTGTCTCTCTGGCCCTAGTAACTGTTCAACAGATGATCAGGAAGCTGGGAGATACGTTCCCAGAAACATGGGAGGGATGAATTAACCTGAGCCAATCAAGGCTCACTCATCCAATGTGCAAAAAATCTCTTCATAAGATGTGGTGGCCACAACTCTACGTTGTATTCCAAATGTGGCTGCACCCCAAATCTATCCTAACTGAAGAGCCTTTGACGAAAGATTTTGTCAAAAGCTCATTGAAAGTCCAAACGTGCAGAGTCCACAAAATCACCTCTATCTACATGCCTGCTGAATTTTCTAGAACAGCAGTTCCCCAACTTTGTGCCTGTAGCCCACCAATGGGTCATGACCCAATTTTTAGCAGTTCATGAAACTGGCTGGACAGATTAGGCATCAACCTGCCACTTGGGGAGAATACTGCTGCCCAATCACCATTATACCTACAGAGGCTAGAGCAGCTAGTAAAGGGAAACTTGTTTTATAGGTGGGCCCTGATGCTAAAGAGTTTGAGAACCACTGCTCTAGAACGTGAGAAGACTTACCTCTTTGTAGAAACCATAATGATGGTCCATCAGCAAGTCTCACTCTTCTATATGCTTTGTTATTTTATCTTCAATTAGGTTTTCCACTGGTTTACCTGGAGTAGACATTTTGCATCCACACATTCAAAAACCCATGTGGAAGAACCCAAACTTGTGGGTTAGGAGGGCAGCAAGTGGCAAAGAGATATCCATAGCAGAAAAACCCACAGGATAAGGTCACCCATGAATTTTGTATCCTGCCATGCCCTTATTTTGGTAGAAAGTGTCCATTACCCATCTGGATTTCTGCATGTTGATTTGGGCCTTAGATGTCTTTAAAAGGAATTCATTGAGAGTCCTGTCAGTGGCTATTAGTCACGATGGCAATAAGGAACCTTCAGGTTCAGAGACAGCATATGCCACAAGGCTTCCAATCCTGCACACAGTCACTTGGCAGTAAGTCCTGCTGGACTCAGCAAAACTTCTCAGTAGACATGTCTAGAATCATGCTGTAAATACCATTTGTGAGGAGTAACAGTAGGGAGGGCTGTTGCCTTCATGTTTGGGCTGTTGATATTCTAGAAATACCACTGTTGGAAACGGGGTGCTTTGGACAGGGCCTTAGATAAGTAATAGAGTACTTGCTTGACATGCGGAAGGTCCTAGGTTCAAAACCACACATCTCCGGCTAAGGTTGAGAAAGATCTAGAGGAGAGGTGGCTGGAGGGTCTTCTGAGGCCTAGGGAGGCCGACTGCAGCCTCCTTGGGCCCTAGAACACCGTCTGTGGCCCTCAGGAGGCCTTAAAACAGTGGTCCACAGCCTGGGGGTTGTGACCCCCAGGGAAACCCGAACCAGTTATTTCCCCCTTAAGGGGAGTGGCTGCAGTGGCAATGGCAGCAACAGCCCCACAGTGATTGTGTTGCCACCATGACAAAGGGATTTTTTTTAACTCTGGGGGAAGTGCCAGCCGTCTGGAGGGGGTGGGGGGCAGCGATCCCTTCTGCGGTCCTCCCCACTGCACCAAACAGCTCGTTGCTTTTTGACCCACTTCTGCTGCCAACCGCCCCCCCCCCGCTCCTGCAAAGACATACAGTGTTCTCAACCTTTGTGTAAAGGTTGGGAGCCATTGCCTTAAAAGGTCACTTCTGGTTTCTGGAAAAACCGGAAGTGACCTTTTAAGGCCTCCCGAAGGCCTTAGAAGGTTTTCTGAGGCCAGGGGAGGCTGCAGTTAGCCTCTTCAGGCTTCAGAACACCCTTTGGATATGACCAGAGCAGAGCTCCAGTCACGTTTGGTGAAGGCAAGGAGTGACTGAGGGGGCAGGGCCATCCTCAAAAGAAGGACACCTGGGGTGGGGCGACCCCAGTGGCCCCTCTCAGATACACTAGTGTTACAGACTAGCTGCTATAAGTTCATCCCATCAATACCTTCTGGCTCAAATGCAGTGGAGAAGCTGCTGCCACACCCACACTGCAGCATTTTGTTGCTCAGCCAACTGGTTTGTCTGAGTGAAAGTGCTATAATTGTTTGCAAAATTAAGGACACAATTGCATCACAAATTACTCAAGTCTGTATGATTGAGTCATAAAATAGGGAAGTTGAGTGTTTCTAAAACAAAGAAAAAATGCTTCGAACTTATCTTCAATGCATTCTTTAGGACTTCCTTTCCTACAGAGGCACAAATACAAATCTATGCTGACACATCCTAAGACCTTGTCCACTGGCTTGATGAGTGCCCTATTCTCCCCCCCCCCAACACCTTATCTTATTTTTGGATGCTTCTAATCCACCAAGAAACTTCTGAACTGATTCAGCAATCTACAGGCTATTGGGACATAGTTGAGAAGTATGCCTGAAAATGCCATTTGCAGCCAGCCATGTGCTAGATATGGACATGGTCTTTATGTCTGGGTTTGCCAAGCCTCCTACTGAGATTTGCATAGGCCCTCAATTGGGCAACCAACCCTGTCCATCTAGGTAAAGTGGAGTAATGCAGTGTGCAGAGTGGAGTCCACTAATGCAATTGGGAAACCCAATGACCCCATCAAACCTAGGTTTCTTAAGCTTAAAAACAGGGAAGCTATTGAACTGAGTTGGTCAAACTATGTATCAGTCAAGTGCAGGCGTTTTTTTCATCAGCCTGCTGATTGTACACTTCCTCACTCCTTTCTCTCTCTTTTCCCTTGGTTTTTAATAAGTTATGTTTTAACTGGCTGGTTTCTGCAGGTGCCCAGGAGCCACAGCTCAGACTTTGGGAGCCACTGGGGCAGGGCAGCTCATGCGTTTCCTCTGTGCCATATTTCCACTGAAACCACCCTTGTGAAGTTCAGTTTGCTGCTAATAACTACTTTGAGGACGGAAATCAGGACAGAATGAGTTAGTCCTCCACAGCACCTGATCACAGCAGTTTCCCCATCAGCACCAGTTGCTTCCCCACAGAAAGGAGATATGGGGAAAAACATAACAGAAAAAAATTGAACTTTCTCTTTTATGCATTTTGTTTTCAGTGGTGTAAGTCATGAATGCTGACTGGGCATTACTTTCTTAGGCAAATAATTCAAGAAACCAGTTAATATTTCTTAACTACTCTTTATGATTCAGGGTGCTCCCTTAAAGCAGAAAGGGTAGGACTATCTATTCCTTTTGCCCATTCTGACCTTGTGTGACCAGTGTAATAGGGAAAGCTTTTTTCTAGCAGCTTGTGTAGGGAAGGCAACACAGACTGTTTCCTGGTAGTTTTCTAAGACAGGCAGAGAGTGGCAGTGCAAGACACACGTTAAATGCTAGTGGCACTTTTGGGGCACAAAAATGCCATCCTGGGAGAGAAGGGGGGGGTGTATAGTGAGTTTGTGCTAAGCATTTGGGGTTTATTCAGACAATAGCAGAAATGCTGGTGGACAAAGTATCTATGAAATGGCAATTCAGACAACCCACCCACCTCAAATGATTTAAGCAAAAAAAGCCCCTGTTTATCGAGTGGATGGAACATGCATATTCATGCCATAAAAGGGCAAAGAGAGAGCAGAAGGAGTATCTTCCATCCCCAAGATAGACTGTGGTTTCAAGTCAAGAACACACTGGTGACTTCGAACCATTTCATGTGTATAGCACCTGCAGTATGAATTTTTCTTCTTGGGGGTGGTGGTGGTGGATTGAGATGGATCCGATTTGTATCAACGTTGCAGATGCAGGATAATCTGAAGTATGTTACACCAAGAATAAACATGAACATTTAACATGAAAGTTTAGTTACACTTCTCCTTTTTAGAAGTAGATACAAAGAAAACAGGAACCAATGCCATGATAAAGTTTCCTGGAACTGCAGTAATTTCTTACAGGGAAGAGGTGGGCGGAAGTCTACTTCTTGGGTGCGGCCTGCATGTTATGAGAAATAGTTTGCAGCGCAGGAGAAGGGACCTTTCACACCAATTAATCACTTTCTTCTGTTCCAAGCAGTTATGCCATTGAGGTACCTTGTGCCCAGCCATCTGCAGGGCTTCCCTCCCCCACCCCATCTTTCTTTCCATCTTCTAGCGTGGCTCCCTTCCCTCACTGTCATGCAGACTCTGCAAATAATTCAAAACAAATTCTTGGCAGTGCTTGTAGCAGCAAGAATGCTGGGTATGAAGCCAGGCAAGAGGGCAGAGGCATAAGTGGACAAAAACTGTTTGTGCCGACAGGCATTTAAAGGGACAAAACTGGGAACACATCTGCCTTGGCTCCCAGCATTTTGGGCACCCAAGTTACAGGTAGGGGAGTTGGCACTTTTGCAGAGGCAGAGGACATCTTTCAATGGTGTTTTTGTGCACCACAGCAACAAGCCAGAAAGAACCACATGTTTTGATTGAAGTATGGATGCCAGAAACCTAACCCATTTTTAAGCAAGGCGTTTAAATGTATTTATTCAAAAGGTTTTATGCACACTCACAAAAATCACATCTCTCCTCCGAAATACAAGTTATGCTCTAGCCCAGGACTTTGAAGTTTCAATGAAAACAAAAACTATGATTGCATCTTGCCCCATCTTTTTAATTGATGCATAATGCATCACCCCCATGGGTAGCAATGTTAGCCTCTTACAACAGAAGTAAAAGGAGCTTATGGCAAAATCATAGTTTTTGTATTTTTTCTCCCCTTTTACACAGGAGAGAAGCAGGCCACAAAAGCTTATACTTTAAGATTCTTTCAGTACAACTTTAAGATCTTAAGTTTACTGTACCAGAAGAGCCACTTTGTGTGGCAGAGGATGCGGTAGTTACAACTCTATGGACAGTTGTTCACAAATCCTACAACAGATCTTACCTACTGGAATGTGTATATTGGGCAGCAATTTCCAGCAAATAGTTTGGTGTGGTCATGCTTGCATCACAAGCAATTGAAGACAATTGAAGACATATTGAATTGAATTCAATATGATATTGAAGACATTCCTCTTCAGAGCATTACATCATGAATTTTGAACATGTGAAGTGGAGCTCTCACCGACGTTTTGGCATTAACCATATGGAAAATACTCTTTCACAAATAGCTGCCCAGTTTCTGCTTTCTCTCTGCTTTGTGCCCAGTGTAATTTTGTCTTTCCCCTTCTGTAGAACCAACTCCTTCAATTGCCACTGCTATTCACTGGAGACCAAAGGGAGTTTTCCTTCCAGGAAAGAGCAAC
Organism: Lerista edwardsae; assembly: GCA_029204185.1. Classification (NCBI taxonomy): domain Eukaryota; kingdom Metazoa; phylum Chordata; class Lepidosauria; order Squamata; family Scincidae; genus Lerista; species Lerista edwardsae. Next base: position 15,683,654 of record JAJKFI010000016.1, on the reverse strand, counting down.
CAGCAGATCAAGGTTCTGCTAGGGGCAAAGCATTAAAGGCACCCTGGCCCCAAGTGCAGTCATAATGCAGACTGGAACACCATACAGCTATTTACATTGAAGAAAACCAAACACACAGGCCCCAACCACATTGGTACCTATGTTTGTCAACTGAGAAGGAAGCTAATTGTTAAAAGACAGGCAGGACTGTACCAATAGGAGGGCCTGTCTCTCTCAAATACATTCGAACAGCCTTCTCAGCATTCAAAGCCCAGCCACGTTCAGTCTCCTCTGCTGGACAGACTGACTATTGCTAGGACCACATCTTAGCACTTGTTCTTGCATTTTAGCAGCAGCACAGAATATGGAAGGATGTATCTTTCCTCCTGCAGAAGGGTTAAATTATTGTGGCAACTGTTCTGCAGTAATCTCTTGTTCCAGCATTGCCTGGTTTTAAATCACACGCTATCAAGAATCCCAGTACTTTTTTTGGTAAAGGTTAAAAGCAAAGATATAATTAGCCACAGTTATTTGACAGAGTTGCCACTAGCTGGAGAAAAAAATGCATGATGTCAGCTAGTAGCATTCCTGTTTGTCCCAGAGAAAAAAGCAGTGTTTTCCTCCACTTTAGAAGGTTATTTTTATCATTTCAAAATGTGTTATGCAATATTATAGACAGATCTAGGGGGATTTTGTTTAGTATTTGCTTTTGCTTTAATGCCAATGTTTTAAACCTCAGCTTCTGAAAGGCAGATAAACTTTAACCGAGTAATTCATCCATCGTATGTAACACATTTTATCACCACCAGGGAAGCTTTTACAAGACTGTACTGGACTAAATACGTTTGATCACTAAAGCCACCAGTGCTGATAGGGGTGGTGTCAGGGATCAATCAGGTTGGGCACTGGTTGAGGGTCCAGGCCCATCAAAGCCCAACAAGCTGAGATGATCCCTGAACCATCATTACCAGTGGAAGTACTTAATGGATTGTCAAAAGACAGGTAAGGGAGACCATGGGGGGGGGGCCCTCATGTGGGGCTTTGCCCAAAGGCCCCAGCAAGCAATTGAGGGCTTGAATTACAGATGGGAGCAGAAAGGGACAGACCCTTGTTACCTTTTATGCTAGACCCTTTAGCAGCTACTTAAGATGTTTCCAGGGAAGCCTGATTTGGCTATAACTGGGAGAAGGCATGGTTGGAGCTTATAGGTTCAGGGCCTCCTACCTCCACCCATATTTCAAGCACTGATTAACAAACCAGATGAAGATCAATAACTCTAGTCTGCATTAACTACTTCTCAGCCATTTTGTTTCCACATGGTTGTTTCGGACTGCGACTCTGCTATGAAATACACAAGCCAGGGCAAAAAAAGAAAAGGGAACCTAACCTATGCACCTGGAAAATAGACTTATTAAGCTAAGTGCAGCACATTCCTATTAAAAATGGATGGGCAGAGCTTTAAATGAGAGTCACAGAGAATGAAAATAACCACGCAGGTTTCACTTTCCAAATGAAATATTAAACGGAGGAAAACCACAGGTGTTGATGTCACAAAGAGCAGTTGTAGTTGGAAACCAGAGCCTTGTACTTCCAGGTAGCAGACCTTAGCATTTCAAGCAAACGGGGAATTTGAAACACTGCAGGAGAGTGTTTCCTTCCACCTGCAATTAAACATAATCGTAAAAGCATCAATAGTGACATATTTATCTATTAGAAGGGCAGTCATGTGCATTAACCCTCACCACAATCAATGGCAAGCTCAAGTGAAGGGCCACCCCTCTCTCTTCACTACAAGTATGGAGGGGTAGCCCACTCACAAGTGCAACACAGTGAACAGGAATTTGTAATGCATTTACTTATTTTAAAACATGTGTATTGCACCTTTTTGTTAAATCTGTACCAGAGTAAAAAGAGAATTGTGTTTGATAACAGAACACACAGTATGCTACCCATCAATCATAAGGGACTTTCCTATGAAAAATGCTTTTGCAAGTTTTCCTCATACAGAATGAAACACCGCCAGCAGGTTGTTTGGGGGTATGAAGCATAACCCCATAACAGATAAATACCTATTTCAAGTTCTCCCAGAATGTCACATGACCAGATGGTCAGGCACAGCTCCAGTTCTCCTTCTGTATGACATGGCGACACCAGATGCTCTGTTCCTTACCCGTGTAAAAGCACATGGTGACCTCATCCTCTCTCCCAGAACAAGTCACACCCAGGCACCCCAGCTACTTCCCCTCCTGCTCTTGATGCCCAGCTGAAATACTGGACAGGCTCCATGTCTCAGGGTGCCCCTCGTGTTGGCCGGCCGGCCAAGAGTGGCTGCCATAGACCGAGAAAGGCAGCTTGGCTGAAAATGGGAGTTGCCCCCTGGAGGCAACTGGTTGTTGGAAGTGGCAGCATACTTCATGGGGAAGGTTCACCCAACCAGTCTGCCACTCAGAAACAGACACTTCATCTCACCTCCTGAGTGGCCCAGAGTAGGTGCAAGGCTTTTATTTCAGAATTAGCTCTTTAATTTCAGAGAAGAAGCAGAAGGCACAGGCTCCTTGTGCCTTTACATTTTAAAAAGGCATGTTAAAATGGAATCTGATAGGCAGCCAAGTACAACTACCGCAGAGCTGATCTTGTTTTGATTCCAACATTCCACACCCAAGAAGCAGTTGACTCTGCTTTCTCTGAAGCTTTAAAATGGTCTTCAAGCGCACCATTGAAATCATTATCGTAGACATAACAAAAGTATAGATAAACAGCTCTTCAACATTACCAGATATGGATGAAAGTTGGTAAATGTGGTGCAATTAGTAAAAAACATGATAAAACGAGGCATAAGCAGCCCAGTTACCTTTTGGTTACCATCACCACTATTCAGGGCTCTGCTGGTTCTCACTTGATTACGTATAGGTAGGGATGGTTTTTTTCTGTGATCAACAAGGAACACTAAATAATGAGAATTTCTACAAAAATGCTACATAAAATGAAATTTAGGTTAAAACGTGAAAAAACACAGCTTTTGCTTATTTTGACAGACTGACAGAAATTTAGATCAATCTCACAATAAATAACTTCCTTGTTTATTTTTGACACAGTTTTGAGGAATCCATAAATAGCTTTCTGTAAGGGATCAGGAGAAGGAGTTGGCAGAAACGAGGAAGCTTGCTTAAATTTGAATGAACACACATGTTCGTAGTTCACAGTGCATGTCTGGGCGACTTTCATGGAATGCGGAAGTTGTAAGTAGCAGTTTCTTGATGTTCCAAGCAGCAATCAGAGTGTAGCTTGGAAATTTTTTAGCAGGTTATTTCAGTCTGGGGTGTGTATGCCAGTAATTGCTTAGCTTTATAGGGTCATTCACCCTTATTTATTGTGCTGTTTGTACAATTTGCAATAAAAATTTGGAGAAAAGCACATAACACCACAATTTACTATTTTAATCAAGAAACTTTGGAAAAAATATTGCCAAAAAAACACCCCTATGTATGGGGTACTTTTCCTTCATCACTGAGTACATCACATCCACTCCTTACACGGCTGGGATTAGGGAGAAGGACTTCAAGTTAGACTTTGGAGAACATTCCCATCTATAGATGCCAAACCTCAAAACTGTTAGGTTTTGAGGTTTGGCATCTGTATAGATGGGAATGTTCTCCAAAGTGACACACATTAGTTTTCTCAGACCCGAGAGGTGTAGTAGCCTATAATAGAGAGTATTAAACCCCTGCTAACTGCTGCTCGGCTCGGCTCTGGGGTCTGCCCTGCCCGCCCATCCTGCTGCTGCTTGTCGCATGTGCTCTTTGCAAACGGGCGTTCCCCTGCTAACCGGGCAAGAGGCACTTTTTCAAGTGGTGTTCTCTAATATTTAGCAGGGGGAGAGCAATTGTCCCTCTTCACCCCAGCACAGTGTCTTTCTCGTGGCTGTTGCTGGTGGTGTTCCCCATTCCTTTAGATTGTGAGCCCTTTTGGGACAGGGAGCCATTTAACTTTAATGTTATTATTTGCCTGTAAACCGCTTTGTGAACTTTATGTTGAAAAGCGGTATATAAATACTAGTGATTGATTGATTGATTGATTAAAGGGCTATTTACAGAACCAGAGCTATTATCAGAACAATTACCCAATATGCCCACTATTCTCTCCGACCAAGAATTCAAAATAAATTCATCTGAGGAAACAGTTTCTACATGAGTAGAGAACATTTGTCAAGATTGTGATTTCCAATCTTACAATTGAATTGTTGCTACTCTTCACTGTAGATAAACCTGAGTCCACACAAGATGCAGATTTTAATTGCAGCAACCTGATACAGTACAGAAAGTTGATATGTCAAGGAACTAAGATCTCAGCTATTTCGGACATAAGGTTCAGTTTGGCGGAAACCCCACGGGAAAGAAAACCATTTCAAAACACACTTTAAAACTAAGAATAGTAATCGTAAACTTCTTAAGCTGCAATCCTAATCAACTTTCCAGCCCTGGGGTAAGGGCAATGCAGCTCCAAGGTAGGGAACAAACATTCCCTTACTTTGAGGCCTCTGTGACTATTACTTCACTGCAGAATGAAGAACATGCCCCATTGGCACAGCTATGTCAGTGCTAGAAAGTTGATTAGGAGTGCCAAAGAGGAGCTGAGACTTTATGGATCCCACGTTCTTTTGATTAAACTACTTAAGTCAAGAAAACACCAATTTACAATGGGCTTTGTTAGATATAAATAATAACGAAGGTAAAATGCAGCTGATGTGTGCACAGTATTCTTCCTTTTCTCTTTGAAAAGTGTTGTGCCACATTCTGAAATGTTTGTGAATGTGTATACAGGCAGAAGGAGCCGAGGGGGAAAAGGTAGGCTCAGGCACACTTCTGTATGTCCACTTAGACCCAGTATTCTCTCTTATCTCCTCCCTGCACAAAAGGGTAGGCATTCAAATCTCAAAAGACTGTTGAGGCATGATTTTCTTTTGCAGAAACCAAATTATTGTTGTTAACATGCTCACTCATTCCATTAATTTTTCAATTAAAATAATTGGATTTTCTCAGTTTTTCTTTAACAGAGGGTAGACAGGCCTGTAATAACATGGCTTTTTAAAAAAAGTTAAAGTAGTGCCCTTCCAGTTATTTAGCATGAATAGTGATGTTTACATATATTCCTAACCACTGCCATATCCTCTCCCATGCATAGGGAAGCATGTTGGTACATGCATTTTTAAGAGAGCTATTTTAAGAGAGCTATAGATTCATGGGTAGCAAGATAAACAAGTGTACATCAGTTCATACCTCCAAGAGAAGCAGGAAACAAAGCAAGACTCTTTTACTTCTGAGTCTCACATGTGTTGTACTGCAGTAAGCAGAATTTGTCTCATTCATTGTAAGATCCACAAGAACTTGGCAGAGTATGTACTTGCTTGTGCTTTCGATCTTCTCAGTAAAGTATGAAACATCCTCTAAGTATTGAGAAATCCTGCAAACCATTCAGTATTTGCTTATAACCTCCCTTTTTAAATTTTAGCCAAATTAAAGTCCTACTTAAATAGTATAGGACCTACTCCAATGCAAAGGTGAGCACAGAGGAAAAGCTGATGGACAGAATCAACAAAGAATACTTCACATTTGTGTCTTAAAATGCTCATACTGCTAGATATGGTCCAATATTTCCACTATTTATCAAGGAGAAAAATCCTCTGGCTTCAAAAATGATGGCTATGGAGAAAATTCCAGATTTTCCCCTATTTGCCTACCTATGACCCTGGAGACTTCCCAGTTGCATCAGCATCCTGAAGGAGCTGCTAAGATTCTAAGGGACAATCTAGAAGGCCCTTATTGCTGGCAGTACACATAAACAGCCAGCAAAAATGTTGTGATCGTGCCATAAAGCATGTCCATGACATGTCTATGCCCACATTGGGGCAGCGCTCATTCAGGGCCAGGCCCCAACACGAGTAGGCGGCCACCTAGTGCTCCAGCAGCGCCGGCCATTGGTAAGCCCATTTGGGACGGGGGGGGTCAGTCGTGAGGAGGTGGGACACGGTGGTGACGTCCACTGCCAGATCTTATCCCTGGCAGTGGCTCAGGCAGGGCCTGCTAAATTCACTACCGATGGGTTGCTGAGGAGCCCCAATGTGGTTGACAGGGCTTTCCCTGGGAGAATGGCATGAATATCCCAAGGAGCCTCTGGCAGCTGCCCAGCTCCTGCAGGATGCAGTCGTCACCATTTTGGTATCACTGCTCCTGCGGGAGCTGGTGAATTCAGGATTGGGCTCTCAATACCCAAGTTTGTCCAATCATGGTGTGTGTTTGAGCAGATTCTTGTCTGAATGACCAGTAAATAGAATTTTACTATGAAACAGCTCATTGGCCCATTAAGCACACCTGATTTCAAGGAGGGAGAAGTTTAAGAACTCCAGTGTCTCCTTCCCAATACCCAATTCCACAGATGAGGCTTAGTTAACACCCACAACTTATCAGTCACAGTAACCTTTTGCTCCTATGACATGTCAGACACTGGAAGCATATCATGCTTCACAGGGGCTTGCATGCTCACCCTGCTACAAGGGTGAGTACTAGGCCTTGGAACAAAGAAAGGTAGGGAAGTACCCTGAGAAGCTGTTTGAAGTTTTGACTTTATTTAAAACTTGCATTTTCACAACATTGCCTACCTTTACCACTCCCTCTGTCTTTTTCTTTTTGTGCCACATGATCCAATGCCTTGTTTTTACCTTGTGCATCTTCCCCTCAGTTTTTGATAACCCTTTACTTTTACTGGTCTGGCCTGGTCTCTGTTCACAAGGAGGGAGGACGTTACCACAGTACCAGACCATCCAAGTTTCACTACTGTTTGGTTTTAAGAACTCTGATTTTTACACCCTCCCAGGTTAACAAAGTAGCCTCTTAAACTTGGGTGCTGGCCTTAAGAACTGACTTTCCTCAGTAAGAAGAGTAAGGAGCCGGGATATGGTTGATATCACTAAAGGGTAGGTACTGGACCCATTTTGCTATCTGCCTTCCCTTATACTTACAAACTTCAGAACAAAACCAAAACCCCTTATTACTTAAGAACAAAACCAAATTGTAACTCAATATATTTTACAGCTATAACTCCTCATATCAACTGGTACAAGAAAAAAAATTGAAGCTTTTAAAGAAATTCAAGTTTGCTGCATATCTCCAACTTCCTCCCCCACATATAACTACACAGCTGCTATTAAAATAAGGAATTCAAAACAATTGAATGAAGCAAAGTATTCTATTTTAAAGAGATTGTTAGTAACCAAATGTGCTCAAATTTCTAAACGATTACACAATAATACACCTGATGGGAGCTGTTTGAATGACATGAGAAGGGTTATTTCTCACCTACGTATTCTATTCCAATGTACATATTCTGGATCACTTACCATAGTTCTTATATTTTTAGCTATTTAATCACTTTCACAATTAGTGGCTACATGTGGTTTTTTACACCAATTTTAACAGGTTCTTATGGATGACTTAGTGGTTCTAAACAACTGCAATTGTTTAAACACAAAACCAGGTTATGGATGGGCTAAAAGGTAAAAGAAGAGTACCAGAAGAAAAGCGGGAAGTAAAAAACTTACTCATAGATATTTGCAAGAGGAATCATTTTGCAACAACTTAGTATTAAGAATTACTTTCAGTGTTGTCTATGAAAGACATATTTAGACACTACAACACCTAGAAAATACGACAGGTGATATTTGCACAATCCTATTGGTGATGGGTCAATGTCATTTTTACATATTTATACTGCAACACAGAAGTTGGTAGAGCAATGGTTCCCAAACTGTGGATTGGGACCCACCAGTAGATCGTGAGCCAATGTCAGGTGGGTCACAAAGCATCTAGAGCACCCATACAGAAAATATGGGAAGATGGGATGCTGGATGGGGCTGTGCGGTTGTCATGCTTGTGCCAAGGTTGTAAATAAGCTCTATTTCTGATTCACTTTGCAGTTGGAAATACCCAACTTATTGTTGTATTCTCAGGAAAACAGCAGGCTCTGGCATCACAATGATGGCACTTCTGGTCATGACATCACTTCCAGTGGGTCCCGGGCAGATTGTCATTCTAAAACGTGGGTCCTGGTGCTAAAAGGTTTGAGAACCACTAGGGTAGAGCAAGTTGGTGGATGGACAGAACCAACAGAATCATTGTTGTGTTTCATCCAAACTACGTAAAATGGTACAAGACTATGGCAGTAAAATAAAAACAAGTGATACAGCATAAGCTGACTAGGACTGAAACTGAAGACACCTAATAGTAAGCCCCACTGAATCCAGTGAGATTTACTTTTAAGTAAGTGCATAGGATTGTCCTGTAAAGCTCTCCAATGGAAGAGCAAAACAGGACTGTGCCACAGACCATTAACCTCACGATTTCTGCAGACTGTATTGTTGGGTGCGGCAAGAACCTTCAAGACTGAGAGCGATGTACCAACTCTGCACCTTGCACTTCACTGGAGTTTACATATACCACATAGACAAATTCTACAATGGTACAGAGAGTTTTACTGTTAATGTGTGCCATTAAAACCATAACGTATTCACAGTTCAACTTGATAAATTCAAACAAACATCACATTCAGGAATTTGTTTTATTTTTGGTTTACAAACAAAGGCACCCAATATTTCTGTTTAAAAAAGCTTGTGATTTAAAGTTTTGTTTTCAAAATCTGTTCCTACAGCAGAAAACCCAATTCAGGGCAATATTCCTCCTATGGTCCTAAATGTTGAATTTTGGCATGCCTACTTAGCGTTATCTGCTTCCGAATGCACTTCTCTCAGTTCAGATTTTGTTATTTCTTAAATAGGCGACACATTTTATGTTAAATACACAAATTATAGACCCCATTAATTTTAATTAACAATTCTGAAAGAATGAAATTGCAACATTAGTATGAATAGCAACAGTGTAGGATCCAAAAAAGAGAAAGTATCTTAACCATATGATTTGTGTGGAATTCAAGACCACTTTTGTGACACGGCATGGTGTTATTTCTTCCTTTCTGTAAGAAAACTACCATTCAAATCAAACTGAAAACTTAGGACATGGCAGCTACATTTGACAGAGACTCAAGTGGAAAGTTAGACAGTCAATCATAATGTTATTGACAGTGGCTTTTTCTCAGTTGCAAAGTTTCAGTTAGCAATAAGTTGTTCCAGAAAACCAGTTACAGTGAGAAAAAACTCAGAATCGAAGCCTCTATCACCAGCTTCAGGTACGTGTGCACACATGCAGGCACACAAACACACACACACACCTCAATCATAGTAGGTTGTGGGGTTCTTTGTGCAAAAAATGTGGCAAAAAAATGTGTATAACATGCCAAAATGCTAAGTAAACTTTCAAGTCCAATGAGAAAGAGTTAAGGAAGCAGCTGTAAGAGATATGCAACCCAATCCTAACCAACTTTCTAGCCCCAATGTAGCTGCAATGCAGCTCTGAGGTAAGGCAGCAGATATTTTCTTACATTGAAGGGTCCTCCATGCCTGTACCTCCATTGTGGAATACAGCTCAAGTCCTGTTGGCCTGGCTGCATTGGCTCTGGAAAGTTGGTTAGGATTGAGTGGAAAGTTGGCTACAATATTCCTACTATAACACCTTAAATCACAAAACCCACAATTTATTTTGTTTTCCACCACTGTCACAGCAGTCTCACACACTTCTTAATGTGGTCCTTGACCATGTAACATTCTGCACCTCTAGAAGGATTACGTACGAACTTTTCTTTCAGAACACCCTGTGTTTCAGTACATACTGAGACTTTTAACTTTAATGAACATCTCTCCCCAATGTTAGATACTCACATGAAAGTTTAGCTTTCCACAGCAGCAAGTAGGTTTTGTATGTGAAATTAAAGTCAATGTGTGTGCTTTGTATAACTCCTGTATGATTTGTTTAGAATTCCTTCACAATTTATCTAGGCATATTCATAAAACATACACAAAAACAAGTACTGTACAAGTTGACCAAGTTTTCCACCAACAGGTGTATGAGACTGTAGAAAATAAAAGGAATGCTAATGTTAGCACAGAATTGTATGTAGTTGAGTTTTAAAGGATAGGTTTCAGTACTAAAGTAGACTTAATTCAAATTTATATTTTAGTACGGATTTTTGCAAAAAGTCATTTTTTCTGCTAAAATAAAACTATAAAAAGAGAAACATTAAGATTTTGGGGTTTTTTTTTCTTTTATAGATCACCTATTTCACTAAACTGTGCTGCTTTGTTTAGCATAGATGTGCAGACTTCATAGCTTGAGAAGTGTTTGAAATTTCAATTTTTAAAATTCTGTGAGAAATATAGGAAATTATGCTTTGAATCACAGAACAATTTTCAAAGTTCCCAATTTCCTCAGGGAAAACTTCAGTGAGTGATCTTTAAGGATACTTTTTTTATACTTCTAAGTGATGAGTCTTTTTCCTCAACCATACACACACTTAATCTGGATGTTACCCCCTTAGGAGGATAGCAATCCAACTGGGGATCTGTAGCTGCTATTAGTACAGCACTTCCAGGTTTCGCTGCTGCAGCTGAACACAGGTAAGGAAAAACCCCTTTTAAACTTATCCTTGTTTGGCAGTAGCAAAACCCAGAAATGCCATACTAATGGCATCTACAGGTCTCTGGTCAGGTCGCTACCCTCCTTATGTCATCACCACCACCACCACCCCCAAAAAAAAACACCTGCCTTGGGGAGTTGTGACCCCATTTTGGGAAACACTGATCTATGCTATGATTCAGAGAAATTTAGGGAAAAATAATATATACCAGCTTCCATTTCCTTGTTAAAAAGCTCAGCTTTAAGTTTGAGTTTTAAGAAGTAGTTTTGGGGTTCAGGTGCATAGGTGGAAGTCACATGTACACCCACTAATGGATTGTGGTCATTAACTAATTTCCCCTGGGTCAATGTAGATTATTAGGTGGTACTTTTAAGAGTTGACTAAAAAAGAGTGCTCCGTTATGAAGGTCTTTTTTTTTAAGCAGTCTTCATTTCACCCTTACAATTACTGGGAAGGGGGTGAGAAGAATTTAAAAAACTAACAGAATGTCCAATTCAATCACTTACGAAGACACATTCCTCATAAAATTAACAGACAAACCCATTGCAATTTAAAAGTCTCAAATAAATAGATCTACCATCTAAGTCAACTTGTTCACCTTAACTAAATGCGCTTATTTGTAATAAAAATTAAGTTTACTATGTTAAGGCAGATTTTAATTCAATGCATTCCAGAATTGCACAGTTACACTGGTCAGTGGCCTAAAGGTTTTCCTGACACAGAGATATTAATCTGTTTGGATATTTAACCTACGTATTTGCCTAAGACAGACTGATCTGGTACCAGCCATATAATCTTCACAGAAATACACAATTAAGCATCACATGTACTGTATTTCACAATCCAGATCTAATATTTCATGTTTTTACAAAAGACAAGATGAGTAGGTATATTTACGGCTTTGGGCCATTAGACCACCATATGCATAGATGTCCTAATGCTAGAACTGTCATCTTCAATATCTCATAGTGCTGGATGCTCTGAAGTAAGAGAGGAACTTGTAACACAGGCTAACAACAAAATACCAGATGTTTCTTGCCATTTGTGATCTTGCAATGAAAATACGCCAGATGAGGATAACAAGCACTGTGTTGAAGCCGTAACGTATGTTCCTTAACCTAGAGAAGAAATTTAATAAGAAAAAATGTGGAACAGGTACACGTAAAGAACATAAGAAGATCCCCACTGGATCAAGCCAAAGGTCCATCAAGACTTGCTTTTGTATCTCACAGTGGCCTACTAGATGCCTCAGGGAGCAGACAAGACACCAAGATATTTGCATCTCATTGCCACTCCCCTGCATCTGGCATTCTGACATAGCCTACTTCTAAAATAAGGAGGTTGCACCACCCATCATGGCCTGTAGCCCGATGGACTTTTCTTCCAGAAATCTGTCCAATCCCCTTTTAAAAGGTATCTAGGCCAGACACCATCACCACCTCCTGTGACAAGGAGTTCCACGGATTAATTATACAGTGGGTAAAAAGGTTTTTCCTTTTATCTGTTTTAACTCTCCCTACGCTCAATTTTAGTGGATGTCCCCTGGTTCTGGTTTTGTGAGAGGGAAAAAAACATCTTGCTATCGCTCTATCCATTCCATGCAGAATTCTGTATGTCTCAACCATGGTCCCCACCCCCAGCACTTTTTTTCTAGACTGACGAGCCACAAACGGAGCCACAAACGCTATAGCCTCTCCTAATAAGGGAGGTGCCCCAGCCCAATAATCATTTTGGTTGCTTTCTTCTGCACTTTATCTAATTCTACCATGCCCTTTTTGAGATGTGGTGACCAGAACTGTACGCAGTACTCCAGCCTTACCATTAATTGTACAATGGCATAACATTGGCCATTTTATTCTCAACCCTTTTTTAAATTATTCCAAGCACAGAATTGGCCTTCTTTACTGCTGCTGCACAATGGGTCAAAACTTTCATCACTCTTCCCACTAGCACCCCAAGATATCTCTCCTGATCTGTTGCAGACAGCTCAGAACACACATCTGCCATTTTGTTGCCCATTCCTCCAGTTTGAGAGATCCTTCTGGTGTCAGCCACAAACTTGGCCACCTCACTACTTATCCCAGTTGCCAGGTCATTTATGAACAAGTTGAAAAGGACAGATCCTTAATTGGCAGGTAAGGTAAGAATATTGCAAACCAAACGAGAATGGAATTTAAACAGCTCCACTCCTTCCCACTTGACCACTTGGGAACATTTTACAACAATGTCTACTAAGGTTATGGTTACAAAGGTAAGGGATAAACAACCAATTATTAGGATGAAGTCTGCAATATGAATGCTGCATCACTCAGCAGTAGGAATTTCCTTTAACTGTTGTCCCAGAAATCCAACCACAGGAGAACATTTAATGCAATGTGCATCCTCAAATTTATGCAATTTTTCCATCATGAAAACAGATAGAGAATCACATTTAATATGCAGCTGGTTTAAAAATTTTAAATTTAACAAGAAGGTGCTGCTCAATTTATGTTGGAAAGAATTTTAAAAGAACATGAAATGATGTTCCTCAGAAATAAGCATAGGATTCAAAAATAATGGTCCAAGCCTAACTGCTCCAGCCATCATTGCTGTGCCTTTCTGTACTTTAAAGCAGTCAGTGCCAGCCGCAGAAGGTGCTCTGGCAGCACACTACCCAGTGACTACCAGGGATGCTGGTGGGAAGGCTGGAGCTTTCCCGCCGGCAGATTAGGAGCTGCCGGCTGATTCAGATAAAATGGCAGGAAGGCATAGCAGAAGGGCAGAATGAGGACCAGGGAGAGAGAAATGGAGTAGTGATGGGGTCGGGAGTGTGGAATGAGGCTACACCAACTGAAGATACAAAGCAGTCTGCTTCAGGGGTGTACCAACCATTTAACTGTAAACTTCACCAATAGGATCTGTCTGCAACAGTCAGTACAATAGGATCACAATGCATTAAGCCACAGAATAAATATAAGATATATTCATACTTATTCAAGTGTTTCCGAGCTGCCGGGAGACCAGACATTTCCTCATTTAGTACGTATTTTTTTGTTCCCATGCAGTAGTTTTCCATATATTCTGCCCAATGTAGTTGTCGAACATCAAAATTAAATGCCTGCCATTAAAAAAAATTCTTAGCATCAAAGTTGTCATTATTAAAGCAGAAGAATTAAGGGATCTGCACAACTGATTCATGATATTTCATTTCAAGTAAGGTGTGGTATCGAAATTCATGGCCAACTGAATAACTTAGATAAATTCCTGAAGCAGAAATGAGACACAAACAGTGGTAGTGGCAATAGGATTTGTGGTCTTGGCCTATTACCGCCAACCCTCCCTATCTCTATATATAAAATCGGGTGTGTGTGTGTGTGTGCGCGCGTTCCGCATAGGCTCCGCAACGCCTGGAGCGACGCGCACCAAACTCGGCACGCGCATGCCTTGTGGCCTGGCGACAAACACAGTGGGGGTAATGCCCCCCCCCAGCGCCCCCGGGGGTGGGGGGCCTGGCGGCCCCCACATGAAAATGGTCGAAAACGGCCGACATTGGTGTTGAATCCATAGGTTTCCGGGGTCGCCGAGACGAGTGGTGACACTCCCAATGCCGTTGGGAGTCTGGGTTCAGCCCCCCCGCAGCATGGGGGGCGAGAAGGGGCACAAAACAAAACGTCCACCATGCCCTGCTGGAACGCCTGGAACGATTGACACCAAACTTGGTACATGTAGGCCTTGCGGTCTGGCAACAAACACTGTGGGGTACGACCCCCCTAGCGCCCCCAGGGGTGGGGTTGCACAGGGGGTGCCATGTAAAAATACTCGAAAACGGCCGACATTAGTGTCGAATCCACAGTTTCCGGCATCGCCTAGAAGCTTGGGATAATTTGTTACCCGGGCAACACCGGGTAACAAAAGGCCGGTACATTTCTAAAAAGCAGCCTTTTAGTTTGGCTACTAACTATAAGGTACAGCACTGCCATCAACTATACCTTTGTAAAACCTTCAATTTCATGTCAGACATCTCAATTCTTCCTTTTAAAAATAGTCATCTCAAGTAACTGAACAATATTTTCCACAGTGCCGACAGGACTTTTGTTCATTTTGTTCAGCATCTGCCTAACATCGCTACTATATTTTTTCAGTCCAATTGCATTATTATGAATTTATCCTTTCTCAAAAAGGATTTTAACTATGCCTGCTGATCTCTGATATATAAAGAGATATGAAGGATCTTATAACCTTTTTGTATTTGCTGGGACAGATCAATACAGACAAGAATTCTAGCAAAAGAGAGTAAGGCGCTAAGGCACAGTATAAGCATAACTATACAAGGGGAGGGGCTCCTTGTTTATTATACACAGGGAGAAACAATAATAATGGATTCTTAATACTTAATAATGGAATCTTGTTCATTTTAAAAAGAAAAGACTTTACGTAGCAGTTTTAAGTACAATATTATTAATGAATAGCAACACCAACATTGATTGATAACATACTACTGACTGATAAGAAATACTACTGACTGATTAGTTACCTTTTTATCTTCAGGACTTAGCTGGTTCATAAGCATGTTGACATTGTCTGTGTTCCAGTCCCAAGAGTTACTGGTGAAGTACTCAAGTAACATCATAGCCTTATGAAGGCGAGTTATTGTTTTCATCATCCTATAGCCCAGGAAACATTTGTTACTAAAAAAAAGAGATAATCGCGTGCAGGCACTATACATGACTACTGTCCAAATTTATCAGATACAATGCACCAATACAGAAGCCTCCACCTTGCCCAACACATAGAAGCACTGAAGTGAATTTAACCTAAATAGAATATTTCTGCATAGCATTTTAAGAAATAGTAAGAAAAATCAGCAAGTGCAAATCAGCAAGTGCAGTCTTAGACAAATATTAGGAATATTAGATTTTACATATTGATTTAGAGAAAGTAGGGGAAGGAAGAAAAGGAATCACTCCTAATAGTTTCCAGTACAAGGTCCAGAGGAAGAAAATTAAACTGCAGAACGATTAAATATATCCTAACTGGATCAAAGCATAGCCCTGGGCTTAAAGGACAACATCTGGAGTGCCCTTCTATATTCTTCCCCTACCCCAAACCATTTCTGAAAATAGTTTCACATAAGACCAGCTATAGTTTCACACATTTTTCAGATGTTCAAACTCCATCCGAGACTTACCCATACCATGCCCTTTTCCTCATTACTCTAGGGACAGAAAAGGAAAGCAATGGAAGGGCCTTCATATAAACAAGCTTCTGTGGCATCACTGGTTACACCAACTGATGAAATGCAGTTTTGCTAGTTAAGATGTTTGCTACTTAATATGCAGAAATATTCTGTCTGTATTTATTGTCCAGCTGGGGCTATGGCCAGTAACTTGCCTGAACACTGTATTCTTTTATTAGGCTCAACTTGGAAAATAGCCTTCCAAAATGTAAATATATATGAATTTGAATCCAGACAACCTTCAGTATTTAAATTTTTGTTTAAAAAACGTGTTTTTCATCTTCTGGTGGAAAAATGAATACTGTTCCAAATGGTCTCTGCACAACTGGCCAATGATTCCCAACTGGTCAACTGATTCCACTGGCATCAGCTGACTGCAACCCAAAGCGAACAGCTACTTTATATATCCACTTCCATCCTGATCCTTATAACAGAAGGCACTGATGATGAAGGGCAAAGAAGGTGAAGGGGAGGATGAAAAATATAATCACTACCAACATGGAAAACTATTGGAAAGTTAAATATCAACTTCTTCTGTACCAACTGTGGCCATTTGCCAATACCAAGCAGAATGGCTAAATTCTACTGTGCATAAATATTTTAAAATTTAAAAGAAAGTAGGGACACGTGGCTATTAGAAGGAAGAGACATACCAAATACAAATAACTAGCTACCAGGAAGACAATACAAGGTAATGAAACCATACAACACTTTTTCTAAGAGGATTTTAAGAAGAAATTTTAAAGGATCCAGATAGCATCTGAACTAAATTCCACATCTCACCCATATTATAAAGAGCTTTGTCAGAGCTCTTCTTTCCATACATTTATAAGCACAAATAGAAAAATAAAGAATACTGAACAAAAACATTTTAGACAGTAATTTTTTAAAAAAAACTATTAAGTTCAAATACTTCTGAAGTAACAAAGTATGCTTAAGAAAAGCCACTGCACTCTTTCCAACTGAAGAAATCCTTGCTTATGTTCCATGGCTATACTTTCAGTTCCTCACTTTCTAAAGAACATTTAAAAAACGAACAAATGAAAACTAGCTCTTCCAAGTATTTCTATTGTGAAAAGAGACCACTGAATTCAGCAAACCACACCTGTACTGAAGTCTGTCAATAAATTTCATCACATTTTGTGCTTGCACGCATGTGTGCACACACCCCTGCTATGCAAGCAAGCATTATAAACAGCTGGTATGCCAATGGACAGAAGTGTTTGAAAATGGTATTATTTTACTTTGGAGTAAGCTCATCATGCTCAGTAAAATGTAGGCTGTAATCCTATCTTACACAGCAGAAACACACACCCCTACCAATGCTACATCACATTTTCTGGTGTTGCATTACCACAGGCATCCAAACCAATACATAATAATGCATTGATGGGAGTCGGCACTCATAAACCAGCCTCATTTATACAGCTAGGCTTATGCAAAAGCACAGTGTGCAATCAGAGTCATTCATGCCTAGGGAACCAGTGTCCAAGTGTAATTCAAAATCATTTTCAGATATTTTTCTGTTTTATTCCAATTTATATTTTAATCTCTGACCATTTCCATACACGTCTTCTATTTATGTGTACTGCAAAAGGTCTTTTCTTGAGAACACCTATGCATTCCATCGTGGAAGTCTGATCATGACCAACATCCAGAGACTGCTTGAGTTTGAGCATTGTTCCTTATATCCTCCCCCCTTTTCAGTTCTTTTGTTTCTAGCTTAATGTAGACTATAAGCTACTTCAGGAAGCAGTGGTTCTATTTTTATCTTTATTAATACACCTATTAATATCTCCAGGCAGAGGAGAGGCTGTTAAACTAAGGGCCCTACCTCACAACTGGCAAGAGGGCTTCCCTGCCTGTTAGGAATGCCCTTCCTCTGCCAGGGAACATATAAGTGCTATATGAACACCCATTTTACATAGTGCAGAACCTTTAGATGCAAAGTAACAATTCACATCCTGAGAAACCTACAAAAAGATTTATTTATAAATTGATATTTATATCAACAATTAACAAGGTTTTTTTTGAAAAAGTAGGAAAAAAGCAAATATGTAGTCTGCACTGTACATGTGATCTTTATTTCATTCTGATGAGCAGTTCAGATAAATTTTTTTGTGTCATTTATGAACAATGGGTTGTATCCAAGATGTGCCTTGCATGAGGAGGATCATTCTACTCACAGAAAGAAGTTCCCCTGCCAACTGTTAATAATTTCCACATCCTGCTGCAAATCCCTGTACCCTATCCTATACTGTTCTGGAAGCACAGATGAAGCACCATTTGCCCTCCACTGTCGTCAGAGCCTTTTGTAGCCTGTTTGATGGAAATCAGAAGGACACCGAGACATGGAAGCAGCCATTTCCATTTGGTGAGTTGCTGTGACCCCACAAATTAGGCTTTGCAACCCCATGGGGGTAACAAACCCAGGCTGAAGACCAATGGGTTAAATGATAACCTGATCCATATTAAAAGTTAGGATACTGTACTGGAATTTAAATCCTCTTCTTGTGGGGCAGGATAATCATTTCAAGTCAATCAACTGTCCAAAAATAAATCCTCCAACCTCTTGAAGAAATCTCGACATTGAGAAAGCATACAGACACAATTGAACCTTAGGAAGAACCAGTGAGAACCCACAGCAAAGTATTTCTGTAAGTCCCCAGCCTCTAACATAAGTGCTTCTGTTCAAGGCTCCAGCCATCCTAGAGCAGGTGTCTTGCAGCAGCATGCTACCATAAAAGTAAAAAGGCAGCAATCAAAACAAAATGAAAGCAGTAGATTAAAATCTAGATTAAAATCTCATCAGATGTTGAAAACCTGAGAAATTAAAAGGATCTTTACCTGGCTCCAAAAAATGTAAGTGAAGATGTGGTAGGCAAGGCTCTCCGACAATTCCACAAATGGGATGCCAGTACCAACATCATATGGGGGAAGGAGTTTTTGACCTCACAATGAGAATTCACTCACAGTAGATATTAGGAATTCAAACAAGCCAATTTCCCCTTTACTCCCTCTCTTTTCCCTCACCCCAACTGGTGCCCCGGCATTCTGTAGGTCCTGGAAGCCACTGAGAATATATTCTTGTTGGGTCTTTAGCTTTTTTTAAAAAAACCAACCCAATTTTTAGATTTACAAATTAATATACTTCTGCAAACCTGAAGAATCCCTGGTAACACGCAGAAACTACTACCTTATTTCAGGTAACTCTGTTTTTCTTGAACTTGATAGATACAACTCAAGTTTCATATTAGAGGAAATGAGACAAGATAGAACAAATTAAAGACATGAATAAATTAAAGGATGTTTTTATACCAACAGAAAAGAATATGCATATCAGACATTGCCTGGAAAGTCATATTACCAGTAACTAGCCAAAGCCACTGCCTAGTTGTTTGCAACAACTCTATACTCCTTACTCTTTACCTGGTTCACTTGTTGGCCTATAATGCTCTTCAGCAAATATGGTAAAAGGTAAACTAGTTTAATATAGATAACCTAGAAAAGCTGATTCTAGTTCTAGCTGTAGCAGCAGCAGCAGCAGCAAGCAAGACTATAATATACTAACAGAAATTAGTTTGGTATTTAATTGATAAAATTAAATACTGGACAAAAACTTGAAGGAACTTGTGGTAATATGTTATGACTTGCAATTACAAATAAGACTAAAAAGATAAGCAATGTTAAATTCAACTACATAAAATAAGTTCAAAGTGAAATTAAAGGAGCCGACAAGATCTTTTAAATGCACTTAGATTAATGAAGCAAAATCCTTAAGGATTAGTGCCCCTTACAGCTTCAGTACATGACAAGGAAAAAAAAATAGAGCTGGTGCTCCCTGCCATTAAGTGTCAAAAAGATGCTTTCTGTGACAAGTATTCTGTGAAAACTGTAAATTCAAGTAAACAGTGACACAAGTTTAGTATGAACAATTGGG
The DNA here is from genome assembly GCA_029204185.1 of Lerista edwardsae. Lineage (NCBI taxonomy): Eukaryota > Metazoa > Chordata > Lepidosauria > Squamata > Scincidae > Lerista > Lerista edwardsae. The sequence continues at coordinate 15,663,942 of JAJKFI010000016.1, read as the reverse complement.
ATTTTGGCACAGAGACAGCCAACTCCAACAAGAATGAGGGCACTATAAATACTTGCCCTTCTTCCACTCTGCACAATGATACAGTGGAAAACAACTGCCTAAAATCAAGCCAGAGATGAGAGTAATTTCTGTGCATGCCAATTTCTATTCCTTGGTCAGATATGATAATGCTACAGGAAAAAGACGGGCATGTTTCATATTAACTCTCATGAATGAAAAAGACAAGCTGAAAATATGTCTAGATCCATATTTATAAATTATCTCTTAAAGAGCAAGGGTACTGCTTCGCTTTCTCCTTTTCCCCAATGCTATTCACACTGTGAAAAGAGCTAGAGATGACAATTCTTCTGTCTCCATCAGATTTCACTGAGAGTGGTTATTCAGTGTGAACATCAATTCTGCAAAAGAAAGCTCAAGAACTGTGCAAATTTTAATTATGCGATTTTTGATCAGTTAAAAAGCAAAGTACTTGTAGCCAGAATTATAAGCTGAATGACGAGTTACAATGTGTTCTGTGACCTGCAGAATCCATTACAAAAAATAAAAATGTGTGATGATTTTTCAGTCTCTTCTATCCCCATTCCCAACCTGTCAATTTCAGCTTATAATTTCAATAACATAGCTAGAGTAAGATGATTTCAAGCACTTAGTAACTTTCTGAGACTGCTAGCTTTGTTTTAACAAACAAATTTCAAGCAACCGCTAAGTCCCAAGAAACATCTAACTCTTTAATGTTATTGTTGATTATTCCGTTAGTAAATCTAAGGAAGAAGCTCATGCCATTGAACTATACCGCCAACAAGCCTCCATGATCTTTCTAGCAAAAAATTATCCCTTTCCTTCTTACCACGGTTTCTGACCTGTCAACCTGAGAACAACATCGTATAACAACGCAGGAAGTATGTGACCGACAGTTGTCCAATACTGATGTAAAAGGGGGTTGGACTGGAGTTTAATATTGGGACGCCTTATTGCTTGTTCTAAAGGATTCCTCTTGAAGATCAAATTTACGTAACACTCTGTAGGAAAAATAAGGGTCAAAATGTTTTGAGAAGTTCTTGCTTAAAGAATGAACCTACAGTTAGGTAGCAAATTCAAAGTGCCCCAGACATCTTCACTAATTAGATATATAGTACACTACCCTGACTATACCTATTTTCACTATTGCCAGAAACTGGTAATTTGAACTTAGAAACCTTCAAAGATTTAAAAGGACCATTCCACTATAGTTACAAAGAGGAAAAACTTCACGTTACTGAGTAAACATGGCTTTGTACAACACCAGAGGAACACAAGACAGAGCTAGTCACCATTACCTTGGGCTTCTTCCTGTAATCCTGAGGTAGATATCATACAGGAATGCTGGGGCCTTATGGCTTACAGCAATCCAGTAATGATATAAAAGGTGATTGGAGGTTAGATTTACATTGGGCCGTCTGAAGGCCTGTTCGAGAGGGTTCCTCTTGAAAGTGGATATTACATGGTATTCTAAGAAAAAAAAGTTGCGTAATAGCTTTGATAATAACCATGTAAGATGTAATGGAATTCCATGGACATCACAACATACAGTACTAGTCTCACTGAGTTAAAGCATATAGATCCTACACATCCTTAATTAACAATGTTAAAAATGTATTCAGTTAAAATGTTGATTGCCTTCTAAGGAGTGCCTCTCAGACGGCTTTTTACTCAAGCATCCCATTCATTGTTATTTTTCTATTCTGTTCTCTTGCTATTCTTCTTTCCTATTTAATAATTAAGTCTATGTAAATAATTGAAAATAGAGCTGCAAAGGCTAAAACAACTCTATAACCATATTATGTATGTTGCATTAAAGATATTTCACCCATTATTTTGAACTAGTAATAAACAAACAAGTTAAACTAAATGTATTGTTCATTATAATATATTATAGATTCTGAGCCTACAGGCTTGGACTAGGAACCTTTACAGGCTTATCCCAGTTTCCTAATAAGTCAAAATAAATTATTGCAAAAGAAGATCTTCCGAAAGTGGAAGAGGATTTATAAGCACAAAATTAAAAACTAAAAAATAGAACTGATCAATAGTTTCATGCTTAGCAAATGTTTAACTTTGATACATTAACTCACATACATATTGCTATAATCTGCCTTTTGCTCTCAACATTTTGACTGGACAATGGCAAAGAACCAGTGAGATAGAAAATGTACGGTCATACACAAGTTATTAAGTACATAGAAAGATACTTTTTTTAAAAAAATTGCAATTCCCTTAATTTACATGTACAGAGAAAAATTGATGAGAGCATGCATACAGTCAATACTTCACAGGCCTAGGAACCTTTAGAAAATCAGAGACTTGAATGTGTTTTTCAAATTAGCTTGGTCTCAAATGTTTGGATGGCAGGGTGGGACAGAAAATGACTGAGTAAGTGTGCAGAGGACTGCTGCCTAAGAGTACAGGCGTCCTACTGTATCTGTGGGGGATCCGTTCCAGGGATCCTCTGGAAGTACGGAAACAATGGATGCCCTCCGCACGCCCATTAACATGATTTAAATGCTTACCAGATTGAAAATGTTATTGCTTTATAAGTCGCTATAAGCATACAACCTTCTAGCAGCCAGAATGCTTGAAAAAACTAGATTGAGGTTAACAGGAAGCAGTGAACTTCTGCTTCCTGTTAATCTTGATCTAATTTTTAAATTTTTTGAACTATTTTTAGCCATTTTAAAAACAACATTAATGGGCTCGGGGGAAGGGTGTGTGGCTGCCCCCACTCCATCCATGAATAATTGAAACTGGGTGTAAAGGATTTGTGGGCCTGCCTGTATTGCATTATTGCATTCCCCAAATCTTTTTAGTGCTTGCAAATGATTTTTTCTCTCTCCTGCCTTCTTGGATCATTTGGGTTTTTTTTGTTTTGTTTGGTTAAACTACCCTGAAACCCTTTTGGGTGTGTGTGTGAAAAGCAAGACAGGCAAGCCTTTGTTTATCAGCAGGGCTTCCATTCTGGAACCCCCCACAGGTATTGAAATCTGCAAATTTGGGTGTTGGGTGTTGAAATCTGCACATTTGGGGCTCCACCAACCCTTAAATACAACAATTCAGAGGACTTCCTTGGGCCTCAGAATGCCTTATAAGCCATAAAGATGTCACTTCCGGTTTCCCCCCCCCCCCCCCCCGAGAAACTGAAGTTGCTTTTTTTGTCTGAAATGAAAACACTCTCTGGGTGGGGTGGGCCCAAAACTTTGAGTTCTGAATCAATGGTTATTGCAGGCCCATCTGTATATAATTTGGTTGATAACATTATTTTTGCAAGTGACAGTGCACACACAGCCTCATGTAAAACTTCCTGAGAGTTCACTGCAGTCATGTACCTAGTATTCTATAATAATTGGAGAAAACCTGGCCGAATTCAAAGACTTTACTTTATCATTCTGCAGTTATTTAAAGGCAATAATAATAATTTAGGTCCAATTTCTTCAGATAAAAAAATCTGAAGGTTGCTTTCTTACTTCTGCTGTGTCACTCAAGTGTCTAAATTAAACTTTAAAATATATCTGGCAAACTGCTTATTTCCCAAGACCAACAGTTCTGCAACACTGTCAAAAGAGCAGTCTAGAATAGACACATAGCTATATAATGAGATTTAAAGGGAAATTGCTTCTATGAGGAGCCAGGGATACACAGCAGTTGAGAGGAATTGGTGCTCTATTTTAGCTTAAAGCATGTTTTAAGTAAATCTAATTTGATATATGACTAACACTTCAATTATTAAAGTGTGAATTTTAAAAAAATTAAGCATACCAACTTCACCCCAATGGAAGGGATTAGTGCCTCCAGTGGTACAGTTGTACACCACAATATTTCTTGGTCTGAAAAACAAAAATGATTGAAACTGAAGTTTTCTATATTTAAAAGATTTATAGCCTGTCTTTCTGATGCCAAATGCCCATCTGAAATATCACACTAAAGTGCAGAATATATAAGATAATACAGTCATAAAAACAAAGACAACTACATTGGTTACCAGTTCACTTCTGGGCCCAATTCAAAGCGCTAGTTTTGACTTTTAAAGCCCTATACAGTTTGGGACCAGGGTATTTGAGGGACCACCTCCTTCCATATAAACTTTTTTTTATAAATACATTTTATTGATTTAATATAAAGATACAGTATAAGGAAAATATTAGACATAAGGGAAAAAGGGGAAAAAGGGGATATCAAAGGTAACACAAAAGGTTTACTGTCCCGGGTTGCAGTATTTCTAATCTCATTTACCTTGCAGTATTCTTAACATTACATCTTAACACATTTACTAACTTTCTTTTTGAATTTCTATCCAATAATAAAAAGGCTCCCAGTATTTTTCTATCTTGCACAGATTTCTTTCTCTTAATCTCTCCATCAAGGGGGAGCCAAACCCGGACTCCAACGGCGTCGGGAGTGTCACCGCTCATCCCGGCGACCCCAGAAACTACAGATTTGACGCTAATTTCGGCCATTTTCACGCGGGGGCCCCGTGCACTCCCACCCCCGGGGGCGCTGGGGGGGCCTGACCCCCGCAGCGTTTGTCGCCAGGCCGCAAGGCATGCGCGTGCCAAATTTGGTGCACGTCGCTCCAGGAGTTGCGGAGCCTATGCGGAACACACACACTTATATATAGATTTTTACCCTGCCTTTCTCCCCAATAGTACCCAATTTATTTTTAAAAAATCACACCTTTACTATACATCTAAGAGCAGTTTGGGATATTTCAGAGGGTTGACAAGAAAAGGACGTAATGACTGTACACAAACTATAAACGTGGCAAGGAAGCACATATTACTCTTCTGTTGCTTCTCTGGAACAACTGAAGTAACTTTCAAAGTAACTAGGACTGTGACAAAGCAATCATTTAGGAAGATACACCTGCATTACAGAGTCATCACAAAACCCTGCAGATTTAGCTTCCAGAAAGTCAAGATTCCAGAAGCTACTAGGGGTATTTATTTTATTGAAAGAATTTCTACCCTACCTTTCTGCCACACACTGGGGCACCCAAGGCAGTTTACAACATAAAAACAATACAAGGTAAAAGTTTAAAACCATACTAAAACATTAAAACAAATCAGACCCACAATGGATCACAAAACTATTAAAATTAGTCATTAGAAAGCGCCTGCCCATCATGTCAGTAGTTAAAAAAACACTTAAATTATTCAAGTCTTTAGGCCCCACAGAAAGGACTCCAGAGAGGGAGCTGTTCTCAGTTCCAGGGGGAGGGAATTCCACAACCAAGGAGGCCCTATTTCTAGCTGCCATCCCCCTCACGTCCACTGGCGGTGGCACAGTAAGAAGGATCCCCTCTGATGACCTGAGAATAGGGGTAGGATCATTCGGAAGAAAGGGATCCCACAAATACCTTTGTCTCAAACTGTATAGGGCGTTAAAGAGTAGCGCTTTGAATTGGGTCCAGAAACAAACCAGCACCCAATGTGGTTGCTGAAGCAATGGCCCGACTGAGTCAAACTGATGAGCCCCAGCAACCACATGGGCAGCTGCATTCTGCACTAGTTGTAGTTTCCGGATAGTCTTCAGAGGCAACCCCAAGCAGAGTGTGTTGCAGCAATCTATCGAACCATACAGAAGGTGCTTCTCTAGAAACAGTTTCCCTGAGGCTTTAATGTATCCTGAAATGTACTTGGGAGCAAGTGTTGTTGTTCACTTTAAGCCAGTGGTTCCCAAATATTTTAGCATTAGGGCCCACGGGGGGGGGGGTCACTTCACCAGCAACTCATGCCTTTGAGGCTTTAATGGTGATCGGCCAACAGTGCTCCCCCACCCCAAATAGCAGGTTGTTTAACTCCTGATGGATTTAGCCTAATCCACTTTGTCAGTTTTGCAACCCATCAAAAATGGGGTTGTGACTCACTGGTGGGCCATGGACCTACAGTCTGGAACCCCTTCTTTAGACCCATTGACTGTTCCCTTTAGACCAGTGTTCTCCAAACTGCATGACGTTGTACAAAGAATAATCCGTTCCCATCCTGCATGGAGCTTGCTGTTCCACATGTTATCTTTCCCTCCAATCTCCTCAGAACCTGTCACTCTGGGGAGCCATTTCTACTGCCCATTGTTATCTTTCAGCAGAGCCAGCAGACTCTGCACTTGGATTTCCAGGCAGAGACAGCTGCCCAGCATGAGGTTCTGAGGAGAGGCTACCACGCAGAATGCTAAGCGCAGCACAGGATAGGGGCAGGTTTTTCCCTTGTAGAGGAATTCCTATTTTCCTTACACTAGCAGAACAATTAACAGAGAAAAAACCCAACAAAGCAAAAAGAAGCCGATTGGCTGCAAGATCAGCAACCAGCATCCCTTCTTCAGCTAGATAGGGCCAGAACTGGAAATAATGGTTAGCCCCTACAGTGAAGAGAATCCATTTAATTGTCAACTCTACCTAAGCTGGAGCATTCCCCAACTGCCATGGAATGCCTTTCTCTACCAGGGAGCTCCTCTTCCTGAGAGCTCTCACAGACATTTAATGCAAGAAGAATTGTAAGCAAAGGATCATATCCCACCCTCAACCAGTGTAAACTCTGCTTTTAGTATAATCTAAAATTGCTTTGAGAAAGAGGTAAATAAGGTAGATGGAGATGGGAGGGAGGACATTCACACTAGAGAGGCGGGGGGGGGGGCCCAAGGATGTCACTAAAGGAAACCAGCATGCAGCTAATCTTGTGCTAACCGGCAAAAGACTAAATGTCAGCATTTGTTAGCCTGCTGGCAACAGACAAAGAGCAAAGATAGCTGCCATCACAATGAAGATACCTTCCTTCACAGCTGTGAGAACCCGAGGAGAGGAAAGCAGAGAGCGAGTACAGCAAAAAATGTTGCTCACAAGAACAAGAAATAAAAAGGGCAAGGTCAACACCAAGGAAGAATCTACAGAGCCTACTGAAAAAGACTTATGTGAGCCAAGTCCTCTTCAGCTGAGGCTTCAAGTGAGCAGTAAGAGTGGGTAGAACAGATTACTACTCTCCCTGATCCCAAAACTTTGGTTCACTATACATCTCCATAGGACAAAGTGTGCAACCCCGTCCATAATCTTCTCCCTAAATTGTATTCAGCTTCAATGCTTTAGTCACCAAACAGCCACAAGGCATAGATTTAAAGGATCACTTCTACTTCTCAAATAGTTGGAGTATCAGCAGCACATTGATGACACATAGCTGTATACTATCAAGTTATCTCTCCCAGAGATTTCACTTATACATTTAGTACTGGGGAAAAACTGAACAATGCCCAAGAAGTGAACAAAGTCATCCAATAAAATGCATGTGTCAAACATGCATAATTAGAACCACCATCAAGACTCCAATCCCTACTCTTGCATGTGACATAAGAATACAAGCATGTATGAAGCATGATTAAAACATATAAACCTGGCTGTTATTTCTTGCCTTTCATTTTTTGTTCCTCAGATCCAATCTTTAGCCAATTTTTTTACCACCTATAGTACTTCTAAAATCGGATAGTTTCTGTTTGATGATACTGTCTTTTGCATTCCATTTACTTACCATTTTTTAACTGTTTTCTCTCTAATCCATGTAATTATCAAATGCTCTGTCCTCCTTAGCCAGTGAACCTTTTGGCAGGAATTAATTTACAATTTAATATCTAGCCTTTCAGGCACTTAATTATTGAATGCTGCCAAGAGACCAACAGTAAACTTTTTCCCTCTCTGCTCGAATAAAATTACCCACCCCACACGTAAGAGGACTGCAGGGACAGTTTGTGCTGGTGAGGTACAACCCCCACTGAACCCCATGACCCAGAAGTGACATCACCTCCAGGTCATGTCTGAATGCGACTGCTCTGGTCACGTGTGGAGCTGTTCTGAGGGCCAGAGAGGCTGCGCACAGCCTCTCTGACCCTCACAACAACTTCTAAAGCCACCAGAAGATGGTTTTACAAAAACCGCATGTGGCCTCTCTCAGAACAACTCCGAATGCGACTGGAGTTTGACTGCCTGGGGTGAGGCTCTGGAGTCAGGTGAGGCACGGCTTCCCCTGCCTCTAGTGACCACATGTCTCTCAAATTGTCTGTCCCTCAACCTGGCCTACACTGCAATATCATGGCTCAGAAGAAGAGATCAGCTTAGCTTATTAGTGAGGGCTCTTTTTGTTCATTCAAGCAAGGAACTCATGTTCCATGGCAGGAATAGTAAAGGCTAGTTCAACAATCTAGCCAAATGGTACTGTTGCTATAACTCACACAAGAGGACAAAATACTATGTCTGGAAACTACAGATCAAGCCATCAGAATTAAAATTCCTCATCCCCATGGCAACCGTATTGTGGATTGCCACTCATAGGCATACCATTACTTTATTCATGAAGACAGATTGGTAAGGCCTAATGTAGCCTGAAATCAACATATGATGATTTCCAATGATGAAGACATGTTGCTTCCAGCTTTGCTGGAAACCCACCCTGTGTAAATTCACAGCATGCTCCAAAGGCCTCAGCAACAATACAGGAAAAAATCACAGCCACTTCTCCCGACCCCACTGAACTTTCAGCTCAGGATAGTAGGTTATGCTACGATTTCCTGTTTGAGGACAAGTGCAGTTGCAATGATTGCAAAGGCATAGTCTAACTGCCCTAAGTTTAGATTGCTTAGGTCTGAGAAGAAGCAACACAACTTAAGTGTCGTTCAGAAGTGTAAACCTAAAGTTTTAGTATTGTATGACTACCATTTAAACCATTTTAAAACTGCTTTGTCACCTGTTATACCTATTAACTCCCGAATACCAAGCAGCAGCGATTGTTGCATTGATGACTACATCTACCGGAATAAGATCTGCAACTGCATTGTTGGAAGCTCTCATCGTTCGAAGAATTCCTTTTCCTGCCTTAAAACAGAAAATGTACAATAAGAAATCAATTTCAAGTTACCTTTTGTTTTTCAAACAGAAATCATATTTCTACATTTCAATGGCAACTTACAGCAATAAAAAGGCCACTAGGTCCATTAAAGTTATCAATCCAACCCTATTGAGAAAGAAAATAAAGAGAAAAATCAACTTAATTGCTATAAAGAAGCTATGAATTATTTTACAACCAAGTGTCACATCTCTTCCTCAAAGAAGGCATATTTTCTTTCAAAAAAGGGCACATGCACATAAATTTTAGTAATAGTATCATGTATATACCATACACTCCCCTCCCATTAGGGAGGTGGTCAAGATGAATTACAACAACAACAAAAAGCACAAAACCAAATAAAAAATGAAAATCAGAACACAAAAGCAGCAGCTGCAGCAAATACCAGAACAAAAAACAGTAACCAAGCAGTTCATTATAACTTAAAGAATTTTCAAAAATGACTTGTCAATAAATCACTTCTTTGCATAACAATGAGTTTCTACTTTAACCAACAGTTATAAGGTCAAACAATTTGAAATAAAATACAGTATATGAAATTGTTTTTGCTGCTCTTATCAAGAAGTTCTCCTTTGAGTAACCTCTCACATGGAGTAAGGGGAAGCATTGCTGTCACTTAATAGATCCAACTGGAGTTTCTTGAGTTCTTACAAATTTTAAGACCTGCAGTTTGTTCTTAAAAGCCTTCGCTATTCTTCAACCCTGGAAGGAGCACAAGAGCCCAACTACAGAATATCAGGAACAATCTTATGATATCCTACCAGTGCTGACGTGAGGGCATTCCCCAAATGTTTGAAATGCTCTTCCTCTGCCAGGGAAATAGGGTTTCCTTATGACTTAGTACCCTGAGCTTTTTTTTTTTTTTAAACACACCACACAAAATGTAAGGCACTTCAGGTCAAAATGGGCCTAAATTCATCCATCCATGTAAATATTCCTCAAGTAAACTTTTACAGAAATACAGCGTAAGCTGATGCACAATGATGTGACACATTGCTTCCATATAGCTCTGACTTCTGTACTCTAGTAATACTTTATTTAATAGTATTTATGTTACACAGTACCAGGGAACATCTTGCAGTTAAGAAAAATATCTACTTACTGGGAAAGGTTCCTTCCAGCTGGCACCCACAATTGATGGTCTTATAATGGCTACATTTAGTTTTGCACCCTCCTGTTGCACAATGTATTCTGCTAAGGCTTTTGTATACGTGTAAGTATTAGGCCAGTCTCCTATTAGTTTTGGTGTAATATCATTCACTAGGCTGTCATCCATCCACCTACAGAAACAAATGCATGTTTATACACCTTGCCACTCAAAATGTGCCTAAGGCATCTAAAACTATTCTAAATACAATGGAAAATAAAGGAAGTGTTTTTTTAATTACATCTTTTTGTGGATGTTAACTTTACAAAAGTTGTAATGAACCAGATTCAACTACTGCTCAACTAAAAACTATTGCACAAGAGTTCAAATTCTTTAATCTGAGTTTACATACTAAGTCTACTACTTCATTAGTGTAGTCACCTTCTATTTACACTTGAATCAGAATAGCTACCTGATGTAGGCACAGTACAGAGCAGATATATAAATCTTATGAATAGTTATAAAAAATGGGAATGAATTGGCAGCCTTGTGTCTTAGTTCTGCTCTTTCGCATGCTAAAAGATGATAGGCAGGCATATAAAATGTAGACTTGGGTAATTGAAGGCACAATCTTAACCAACTTTCCAGCACCAGTGTAAGGACAACGAAGCTTGGAGGTAAGGAAACAAATGTTCCCTTAGCTTGAGGAGGCCTCTGTGACTACTATTCCACTGCAGTATGTAGAACATGCCCCATTGACACAGCTATGTCAGTGTTGGAAAGTTAGGATTGTGCCCTGAAATCCTTTTTAAATCAAAAGGCAAGAAGCAAATATATTGGCAGTTTTACTGATCTTGCAAATATTTAATTTCCAAAGCAATCAAAGCATGTGAAAGAGCAGAACTAAGACACAAGGCTGCCAATTCATTCCCATTTTTTATCAGTTAAAATAAAAAGCATCCCAACGTTTCACTCAAGATGTTGATACAAGTATTAAACACATACTCTAAGGAATCTATTAATTTCTTGGGATCAACAGGAGGTGGATATACAACTTCCTCGGTGTGTTTTCGATTGCAATATGCAAATGCTGTTGAAACATGGATAAATACATCCAGATTCTTCATTTTCTGGGCCAAGAATAGAAGTTGTTGTGTTGCAATTACGTTGAGCTGAACAGCATCTCTAGTGAAAGAAAATACATAAGTAAATTAGTATACTCTGAAAAAGTTAGTGAATATCCCCAAACTGCAGCTGAGAACCTAAGGCTGAAAGCAAGTAGCTTGCATACGGGTTTCTAGCAAGTTCCACGCAGAGAAGGGATTTAAACAAGCTAGGGGACAAGGAATGGTAAATACTGCAGGTGCTGCCATGTGCTGTGTATGTACACACACCCCACTCTCTGTTGAAGCCATTCCAGACAGCAAGAGCAACACACACAAGACTACTTGGTTCAGCAAGCACCTAAGCATTGCTGTCACAGCCCAGAATGGCTCCACCTGCGAGTGGGAGGGGCTGCTTATACAGCACATTGCTGGGCCTGCAGTACTTACCATTTCCCCCAAGCAGCCACCAATCAGCTGAGCAGTGCAACCCCTGTGCCAAATGTGGGCAAACCAGTTGAGAGCTCAGAGCAGCTGCCAATCAGCTAACTTGGAGCTGCTCTGAGTTTGCAACTAGTCTGCCCTCATCCAGCACAGGGGCTGCACTGCTCAGCTGAGACTGCGCTGAAGTCAGGGATTAGAAAGCAGAAGCTCTGATCCCTTCAAAGAAGCTCTGATCCCTTCAAAGAATTACAACCTGCTCCAGGTTGTATTTTTTGTACAACTTGTAATTCTGCTGGCTCCTGGTTTCCTGACTTTTTGTCACACCATTCAATCTGCAAGGATAAGAAAGCACTCCTGCCCTGGCTGGATACCCTAAAACCTGCTTCTTCTCTCCTCCCGCTCAGTAAAAGGTGGGGAGGCACCACTCCCAGCAAGTCAAAGGCTGGCAGCCAGAGAGGGGTGATGCAAGGAGAAGCAGTTGTGGCAAGTTTCTCCTACAGAAATGGCATCTAACGCACTGAATGATGGGGAAGCCAAACTGTGGTACATACAAGCTCAGAGAAGTGGCTGCTAGGAAGTGGGAGGTAGAAAAAAGGTTCTGTATGGATGGTATGAGGGCAGTGGAGTGACAATTTCTTGATGTTTCCCCTCGCTTCCCTTACATGCAGAGAGCACGCTTAGCTGAAGAGGAGGTGGTATCAAGTGGCTCAGTGCTTTGTTTTAAATCTCAGGTCCAGCCTCAGCAGCTCAACGTCTTTCGGGCTTTTCCCCTCATGGGTGGAGGACTTGGAAGTCAAGGTGGGTTAAACTTGCCTAGCTTCCCTCCCTGGTGGAGTTCTTTTTACAACACCTTTTCAAAGGAGAATATGGCTGCCCTCCTTGGCTAGGCTAGCCAGTGCAAGGATCTGAAGGTGCCTGGCTCCACAGGACTAGTGCCTCACTGGCACCCCAATCATGGTTCCTCAGAGGCCCAGAAGAGCCCGGCTCAACCCACCAGCTCTGGCATGTGTGAGCCAGAAGCTGTGTGTGGCAGCCACAGTCGGGGGGGGGGGAAGAGATACAAAAATCCAGATGTGGATGCGTGGGGGAGGGAGTCAGGGCCATTCCTTCATGCGCCAGATCAGGGCAAGCACACCGGTAGGGTGGTTAGTGGGGGAGTCAGTGCAGGAACGCCAGCACTGGCCATTTGGGACCACCTGTCAGACATAGTGCTACTACAACATTTCCTTTCAAATCTGGTTGGGAGGGAACTTCATGACCCTGCTCCGCATACAACTGAACTGTTGTATTAGACTCCTCCCACGCAAAACAGCAGCATACAGTATGATCTTATGCATGTCTGTTTAGAGGGTAGTCCCACTGTGTTCACTGAAACGTACTCTCAGGGAATGAGTATAGAATTGTAATCCTAATGGGAAACTGAAACTAATGGCCAGTAGTTCAAGGGAGCCACCAGTCAAAAACTGTTTGGGAACCACCAGCATACATCTGTCATTTGGAAAAGTTTCATTTGAGAAAGTGAAATACCTAGCATGCACACATTCCCTTACTACACAATGAGCACATTTTTACACATGCCACTTTTACACCTTGAGTTGCTAAAAGAGCATGCTCCATTTCACAAAAATAGTTTAAACAAACTAGGTATTAACCTTTAGCATTACATACATTACTTATATTACATAGCATGATTGCAACTGCTTTCGCAGCATTAAGGTTATGTGGGAACACATTCTTCTTCTCTTACTAAAGCTTTACAAGACACTGTTTTTTAAAATTTTTAATCCCAACATATGATCATAAGAACACAGTGTACCTACCTCAGAATTTCATTGAATCTTACAGTAGCAGCACAATGGAATATAATGTTAGTGCAGTCTATGAGAGTCTCCTTATCTTGTTCACTAAGGGCCATTTCTAGTTCTGTAAGGTCACTGGAAACTGCTATGATTTTTTCTTTAAATTCAGGCTGTTCATCTCTCAATCTGTCGAAGAGCTATTCAAAAACAAAAAACCAAGACTAAATAAGTCAACACACAAAGGCAAAAACGAACCTCGGAAGCAAGTTGTTGGAAGCAAGTTTTGACTTGGATAACTGCACAGCAATAGTTCATACATTGTTCCTACCTTATCAGCCTGGCCATGGAAGGGGAAGGAGGCAGCTCCTTAAGCAGTGGCCACTGCAACTATCAGGCTGCCACACACTCTCTGTGCTTACTGTACCTTTCTGGTCTTCCTTTCACCTTCAGCTCATACATACTACAGAGGTCAGGTCAAGCCAAGGAGCTCAACATGCTGCTCAACCCCTCCAGGTCAGTGCCGGGTGGGGAGGGTAGTCCCCAACCTCGCAGGGCACACACTGCCCTGCCACCAGCGTGCTACTCACTGCCCCTTCCACACCCCAGTTACCGGGAACCCCAGGATAGCTCCCAGTCCTTTGGGGGGGGGGTGCGGCATCCGCAGCAGCACTCACAACCACCTCCACCCAATCAGGTGCAAAGCATGTAAGTTCCTTCGTGAGTGCACTCCCTTCCCCTAGCCCCTCTGGTGCCAGAGGGGAAAAAAGCCGGAAAAAAGTCAGCGAAGAGTGTGCCGGGTATCAAGTAGTGGTCCCCAGCCCACAGGGCTTTTGCCCCCGTTGCGCCCCCCCCCACCAGGCCTGCCACTGCATATTTGCAGATCTCATATCCATGGTTTCACTTATCCAGATTCTCTTCCCCCTCCCATTGTGCAAATGACTGACCTCTTCATTTGCAATGGCTTTGCGAAATGCAGCTTTTTGCTTTGCTTGCTACAGAACACTGAGATAACACAAGTAGACACTGAACACTAGACTTAAAAAGATGGTAGACTAATGCTACAGAAGGCGACAGAGAGACACCAGCAAGAAGTGGAAAGCAGGAGAAGAAGACAGAGAGCTCTAGACTTCACTACCTGTTAGTGTTCTCTGTCACCTCCTGTAACTTTGGTCTACCTGCTTTAAGTAAACAGGTTGAGCCTAATTATCCATGGCTTTTATATTTATAAACAGAAACTTGTTTATAAAGCAACATTCTAAAAAGCTTTTTGTCATGCAGAACATAACCCTTTTGTGGAATTTACCTTGCAGCTGATCATTTCTTCTACTCGTTCTTGAGATGTCTTTCCTGCTTTGTGTCTCACCAGCACATAAACTGCTTTTACCTTTGGACAAGACCTCAGTAGTTTTTCCAGAAGAACCTTTCCCATGAAGCCAGTAGCTCCAGTGAGGAGGACATTCTTGCCTTCATAGTATTCAGGGATGGATACCATCATGATCTTAAGATAAATTAAGGAAAAAAACCAGATTACAGTCATGTAGTCACCTCAAGGACGACTTCTATTTTATCTGCTCCATAATTTTTGTACAGCACTATATTCCAATTGCTATTTATACAGAAGTGTAATACTTTTTCTAGAACGGGCTCTGGAGGAAGACAATACTGCTATTGGTCACCATCTCAGTCTTTCAAGGTAGGGCATCCAAATGTACAACTGTACACATTTAAAATACTATATTACAGCCTGATGAAAAAAGGTCTTCAGATAACATGAAAACAGGGATAATGAGGAAGCTTGCCCTTCTTCATGGGATAGGAAGTTCTGCAAGACAAGGGCCCATCACAGAGAATGCTCTCTCACAGGTTACTACCAAACACCCATCTGGTGGAGGTAGAATCTGCAAGAGACTCTCCTAAAGACAGTCAGATTTATAGTACCTAAATTGTTCCAACTCCATGAATCACACCAGAAACATTCTGATAACCAATACAGCTGCACGAGCAGTGGTGTTGCATGATCATGTCAATCCTAATCGCACCTTAGCATCTGCATTTTGCACCAGTTGAAGCTACTGGAAGGTCTTCATAAGCAACCCCACATACAGATTACAGTAATCTAAACTTGATAACTAAAGTGTAGATTACTATGGCTGGCTTTGACAAAAATGGGAGCAGCTGGCACATCAGTCAAAGCTGGGCAAAGCACTCCAGGTTCTGGTTGCTACCCAAGCATCCAAGGAGCAAGGCTGGGTTCAGAAGTTCTCCCAAGCTGTGCATTTAATCCTGCTGGGAGAGTACAACAAAGTCTACAAATTCAACATCCAATCGCCAGCAAGGCAATTACCCTCATCACCATCCCAGCAGGACTCTTATCTTAACCAAGAGAACCTCAGTTTTATAGGGATTTTATTTCAACATTAGCCTTAAGCCAGCCCTTCAGGCACTGGCCAAGAACCTTCACAGCCTCTAACAGAAGCCATGAATTGGGAATGGAAGCATACATTAACACATTAAATTCAGAAGCACATCTACCTGGACAAATCACTCTAAACATATTGATGTGCAACAAGGGAGCACACAATCTGCTAAAAGAGTTGAAGTGCATAGTGAGTAGATTGAGTGGAATGAGCAGCATTTCTCTGTCAAACCAACATACTCCGTCAAACCAATGTATGCAAGCGCAATTCTGCTACAAAGGGTATCAATGTATTATCTAGGAAACTACACTGCACTTTCCCCTGGTACAAGTGATAGTCAACCACTACCAAAACATGCAATATCTTTGTGATACAAAATGCACCTGAGTAAAACGCATGTGAATTAGGGAGTAAGTGCACATTTTAAGAACAAAAGCTATCCAAAAAAAACAATTTACGTATTTAGTTACACTGAATCGTGGATAGTTATGAAGCAGAAGCTTGATAAACATTCATGTAGTTATAAATAAGGAAACCATTAAATACATAAATTCAAAGCTCATGCAAAGTGAAGATAAAGAATTAACATATGCCAGTCCTCTGGATGCAAAGGATTTGGACAAAATGATGGTAGAATTAATTCCTGTTCTCTATGAAATAAAGTGTTCACTTTCAGAATGAAAGCCAGATCTGTTCTAAGAACAACTTTATCCTTATGGAACATAAGTTTGAATTCATGGAAAGCGCGCTCAAGTTCAACACTCTCCGCACTAATGTAACTGCCACCAAAAATACTGTCTTTCTAGATAATATTTTCAGAAAGATGGGCACCATAGGTTCAGATGGATCTCTCACAATTGATTCGAGTGCAATGCCTAGATCCCATGTAGGAAGCATATGTATTAGAGGAGGGGTTACGAAGTTTGTTCCTCTCAAAAAACCTCTTAACGTGCAGGTGTGCAGAAATGTGGATATCAGACACCACTCCCAATATAACCTAGAGGGCCATCACCTGCCTTTGCAAGATGCTTAAGCCTTTGTCCAATCATTCTTGTAGAAACAGAATACCTGAAATCCTAGGACTTTGAAGCAATGTTCTTTGCTATGCACCATTTATTAAAAAACCTTCCATGAGGAAGCGTACATCATTCTAGTTGACACTCTCCTAGAAGCTATAATAGTGTCTTCACCCTGTCTGCATAGCCTATGCCTTTAAAAGACCTCCTTTTGCTTTACAAGCCATCAATTGAAATTTCTGTGGCTGAGGATGACAGATAAGTTGTGTCAACAAGTCTATCCTGTGCAACAACATCCAAGGTTGCTGAACCAACATTTGCACTAGATATGTATACCAGGGCCTCCTTGGCCAACCTGATGTCACTACAATGACCTCCATTTTCAATTTGTGTATCCATTTACCCTTGTTATCAACTGAAATGGAGGAAAGGCATACAGAAGCTCCTTGGGCCACTCTGCTGAGAGGGCAGCCAATTGCTCTGCTCCTCCCTCCCCCCACCGCAACAGGAGTCTTGGAACTTGCACATTTTGCTTTATGGCAAACAAGTCCATAACTAGACTTCCAAACCTTTCCAGCGTTTGAATACTTCTGAGCACAGCTCTACTCCCGAGTCCCTCAGTTGTTGCCTACTTAGCCAATCTGCCTTCTTGTTCTTTCCGGCCAAATGTTCTGCTCTCAGTGAGGCTAGATTTCTCTCAGACCGCAATGGCAGCCTTTCTGCCTCTTACCAACTGACCTGAGCTTGTGCCCCTTTGCTGATTTACATTGTTGTTGTTCAGTCGCTAAGTTGTGTCCGACTCTTTGCGACCCCATGGACCACAGCACGTCAGGCCTCCCTGTCCTCCACTAGCTTCCGGAGTTCACCCAATTTCATGTTCATCGCTTCGGTGACACTATGTAACCATCTCATCCTCTGCCGCCCCCTTCTCCTTTTGCCTTCAATTTTTCCCAGCATGAGGGTCTTTTCTAAATGAAAAGACCTCTCTTCTCATGAGGTGGCCAAAGTATTGGAGCTTCAGCTTCAGGATTTGTCCTTCCAGGGAGCAATCAGGCTTGACTTCCTGGAGGATTGACCGATTGGATCTCCTTGCAGTCCAGGGGACCCTCAAGAATCTTCTCCAACACCATAGTTCGAAAGTATCCATTCTTCGGTGCTCTGCCTTTCTTATGGTCCAGCTCTCACAGCCATACATTGCTACTGGGAAAACCATAGCTTTGACTATGTGAACCTTTGTTGGCAGGGTGATGTCTCGGCTTTTTATTAAGTTGTCTAAGTTCGCCATAGCTTTCCTCCCAAGAAGTAAACGACTTTTAATTTCATGGCTGCAGTCACCATCTGTGGTGATCTTGGAGCCCAGAAAAATAAAGTCTGTCATTGCTTCCATTCCTTCCCCTTTTATTTGCCCAGGAAGAGATAGGAGTGGTTACCATGATCTTGGTTTTTTTAATGTTGAGCTTCAAGCCAATTTTTGCACTTTTCTCTTTCACCCTCCTCAGAAGGTTCTTTAGGTCTTCCTCACTTTCTGCCATTAGAGTGGTATCGTCTGCGTATCTGAGGTTGTTGATATTTCTCCCAGCAATCTGGATTCCAGCTTGTGAATCCCTTTGCCCTAGAGAAGTGGGGTTTATCACTTCCTTTTTTTCATTTTTTGCCTTTCCCTTTGCCCTAGAGAAAGGCAAAAAATGAAAAAACGGAAGTTATTAATCACACTTCCCTGGATGAGGGAAGCCATGATCTCATGGCTGCAGCTGCATTGCCATGGTAAGAAAACACTTAATTAACAGCGCACGAAGGCTCAAACTGTATTTGGAATTATTCAAATTCATTGTGTTGGTGGAACCCATAACTCTATAGAGCAGAGTTCCTAAACTTCTCCTCAGAAGTTGGGACCCATGTAAGTGTTTGTGTGTGTGGGGGGGGGGAGAGCAGCAGCAGCACCATCTCAGATGTTGGGACCCCTGTAAGTGTTTGTAGTGGTGGGGAAGAGCAGCAGCAGGATCTCCACAACCATGCTGCTACTGGGCAGTGAGGGGATTTCTCAACTTAGCAGGGGTAGCTATGGCTCTCTGGAGGATCTAGGGAGCTTGCAACCCCCTCTGCAGCCATCCCATAGGGTTGAAAATCTTGTAAAAGTTCAAAAACCCTGTTCGGGCCAAAAACTGGTTTGTTTTTTTTAAACTTTTTACAAGATTTTTCAAGCCTCTGGGAGGACTGCAGATGTAATGGGGGTTGCAGGCTCCCCAGACCCTCCAGAAAACCGTAGCAACCCTTAGGTAAGCAGAGAAATCTGCTCCCTGCCCAGCAGGTATCATGCCCCTTAAAGGGGAATCACCCTTTATTCTGTTCCCAACAGTCACAACCCACCAGTTTGGAAACCACTGCTATATAATGGTAACCTTTGTTACCATTTCCCTCATCCACACATCCATAGTTACATTGAACCACAGCTGTGAAAAGTAGATGGTTCCCTACAAGCATTTCCTGCACCCCCACCGTGGAGTCAGGCTGACTTAGGTTCGCCAGACTTCTCCTGGCCGTTACCAGAGGCCTGTCTAAATTATCTTGACTTGTTTGCATTTCTGAACTTTGGCCACCTCGGCCAAAATTTTGTCTGATCTCTATGCTTAAGGTCTGCTTATTGCCTCAATAGGAACTCTGGCCTTTCCCTTTCACAAACTCCTTGTGCTTAATTGGAAGAACCTTCCTTTTATCCTCAACCAACACCACACTCAACACATCTCTAAACAACTTTCCTCCAACAAAAGGAGTTGCCACCAGTCACGCAAGGAGATATTGACATCTACCTCCCAACTGCACAACCATATATCCCTTATAGATGTTACATTATGTGCCAAGACGCTTGAGGAAAATTTCAGTGGATCCAAAGAAGCATCTGCTGAAAAGACAGCAGCCAAACACAATCTCATCAGAAACATTCATCCTGATCTGGGAAGCTCTAACTTTCCCCATTTCCTGAGCCCACCGAAAGGTGGTTCTACTGTAGACAACAATGAATTTGCTGTTGCTGCCCAGAGAGCAAAAGAGCCTGTTATAAAATTACGCTTAAGAGCCATGATCGGAAAAAAGACCCAAGATCCCCCTTCAGAAGGCAATAACTGCATGTGATGACAGCGCAGCTACTGAAACATCCACACCTGGAACCTTCAACTTCAAAGTGGGCTGTGGCAATGAATACAATGTGGTGCCCTCTTGCTATGGAAAGGCAATGTTCGCTCCTCTAGCATAATTCTTTCAAAATGGTCAGGACAGAACCTCTGTAGGCTTAATTGGACCCAAAGGGAACAAAAACTTCAATGAAGAAGGAATGGGTTCTATCTCAATCATACCAGAAGCAGCAGCTGAACCTAAATTCAGGTCTTCCAACACTTCAGCCAGCAAAATTTGAAGCATTTTTTTTAAAAAAATACTCTGTCCACCTTTGCTTCTGGCTCTAACTGCTCCTCAGCAGACAAGTTGCCTTCCTCTTTATCTGAACCTGAGGAAGACAACGACTATGTCAGCCCCAAATGCTCCTTAACCTTTTTAGACAGATGCTCTTTACCTTTAGATAAAGAACAGCTCTTTTTGTCTGTGCTATTCTCTGCCACTCTCTCGGGTGACACATTAGACTCAGAAAAGCCTCTAAATGAGGAATCAGAAGACACATCTGGAAGGGGAAGGGCTAACCTCTCCACACCTGTCAGGCTGACCTCTCTATTGGGCTCTAGAAATAAAAGGACTAGTCTTCTTGGCAACCTCACACTTTACCAATATCTCCTTGCTCCAACATGTACTCCCTCATCATTAATCTCATCTGAGGCTCAAGCTGTGGAGGTAACATATCCTGTGTCTCCACATAACTCCCCTTCCCCCCTGGGGATAACTCACACTTAGAGAACATTCTGACACAACTTTAACTCGCGTGTCCAGATAAACAAACCAGGCTTCCACTCAGTCATCTCTGCAGAGCCTGCATCCGTTATCCATTGGCCACCAAAATGATCTGCCTGCCACCTGAATTGTGGAAGATCTGGCTGGCACACCAATAGAATCTGCTCCTGTATACTCCACTCACCGAAAGAGGGGCAACATGAGAGCCCTCAGGAGATTTCCACTTCCTGGAGTCTACCATTGCTGCTATGTATGGCTGGTTTCAGAGAAGCCAGCAACAGAGAGGCGGAGCAAGCTTCACTGGCTTCTGCTGCATAAAACTAATGTCTATCTTCAAAAAAGCAGAATAGGTACAACAGTCTCCAAGCCGCAGCTGCTGAAGCCCTATTGAAAAGCTAAAGACCATTTAAAACAGTCTCCCTACAAAAACGTGGCTCCTCACTTCAGCCCAAAAAATGGCTAGTGCCAGCTTCTTCACCACTGAAGGTAAGAGCTAGGAAGACACTAAAAAAGAGAAGGAAAGTGAAGCCAGAAATTTGCCATGGGCTGTGAGCCCTTTCAGTTGATGTTCTTTCCCTGATGAAATAGGGCCAGACTAGTAAAGTCCCACATGGAGCAGGAGCTGTTAACAGTTGACCCTACCTTGACTGGCGTGAGGTGCTATCCCAGAACGTTTGGAATGGCCTTCCTCTGGCAGGGAATTGATCTTCTGAGGCTTTGCTACTCACAACAATCTTTCAGTTTCTGCCCCATCTCCATCTCCTGACCTTTGTATCGCCCAGCAAGGCAGGGCAGTAAGATGCTCGTTTCCGAGTTTGTGTGTCTATGATGCTGCTGTTTGAAATGAGAGCTGAAAATGTTGACTAGGACCAGGTTAAAAGGACAGCAGGCACAGGATCACCAATTACTTTGATGAAAAGTAGAACAAAGGTCACCAAAAGGAGGCAGGAAACAATACATAAGGAACAAATGCCCTGTTCGCTCTGCTCATTGAAGATGGCAGCACCCTCTAGGTGCAGAAATACATCTGAGATTTGAATGTTGAGTTTTTTCTACAATATGCACAGTAGTATCATTCTCTACTTCCATAGACTACCACACAGTTTCTGGCATTCTGAGTGAGTAAAAATGTATCTTAAAATTCACTCATTCAAAAAAAAATGCTCATCAAAATTGACTTCAACGTTCTCCCAAATTTCCAATTTTTCCATTGGAAGCACTAAAAATTATTTTTGAGGAAAAAATGGAATTTCTTTCCTGAGAGTTCTTGTTCTAGGGAGAAGGGGGCATTCATGACCATTTGGGAGAGACCCCCTCCCATCACTAAGACATGCACAGCCAATCCAAAGCATTGTCTCCTCTTCCTATACAGAGTATCCCTCCAGCAGACTGGCCCTGACTCAAGGGCAGCTGGAGCATCCTCTTAACCCCCAGTAAAACAACTAGCATGCCAGAGTCCAGGTTCCTCAGAAGACAGAAAATAGATCATACAAAGGCAGCCACCATGTACATCACAAGTTCTATTAAGTATTCAGAGGAATATTACATAAAGAAAAAAGGGAAAGGCATCCATGTAGGGGTATTACCACCAACTAGAACAGAAGATCCCAAACTTGTGGGTCTGGAACCCAACAGTGGTTCATTACCCAATTTTTGATGGCTCACAAAACTGACACGGCAGATTCACAAAACAGTTTGTAAAACTAAAAGGGCTCTTTTAAATGGCATTTGTTAAGGATACTGTTGGAGAAAATATTAACTCTTACATGAATTATCTGTAAATTCAGTATTCAAGCCCAGTGTTTTTAGTGCATTTAAAGATGAATTCAAAGAGACTGTCCTTTTGACATAGAAGTTTAAACAAAGTCTAATGTAAAGCACTAGTTATAAAAAAAATCCAAACAAGGATGAACAGCTTCAGCATTGTTGCCAATATTTCCTTAGTAAAAGATTCTAGTGTCTAAAGCTGTGTGAGTACTATTGTGCAGCATACAATAGCTGCACTGTTCACCCCATATACCACAACATCTCTGTTTTGTTAAAGTACAAGCTTTATTAAATCACATCTTTGTTAGAACTCAAAAGTTTTAAAAAATGGGAGAAGAGGCAGCAGACACAAGGAAGATAACAACTGCAAATAACATGAACATCTACAGCTCTTCTGGTTAAAGAATTTGGAAATGAGGTAGAACTTTGAGCTTTGCAGAGGTGCAAAATAGTAAGACAAAAGAAACACTATCTTTACGGCAAGTTAATTTTTAATTTTAATTATGTTGTGCCTACAACAGACAGTTTCTTGGTTTAGCAGAGAGGTGAAATGCTATAGGGGGAAAAATGAAATGACAAATTTAAATTTAAAACTATATTGATTGATAGAAAAAAGTCTTATATAACATTTGAAATCAAAATTTTGGGTCTTCACTGCCCAAATTAAATTATTATTTAAGTAATAATCCAAGTATTTAAATGCAACAATTTCCATTAAATTAAAGTTATGGACATTAAGATATGTATCATAAGTGGCCAAAAAGCAGCTCATGAGCCACATGCAGTTCATTGAGATATAATTTGCTGGAAATATGTCGGCTAAACTCCTTCTTCCATCACAATTAATATAAAGAACTGGTTTTTGTGATTACCCGTACATGTCTTTTACATTTCAAGTAATGCTAAAACTACCAGGGTTATTGTTTACACATGATAGGGCAGGAATGTTGCAGAACTCGATCATGCAACAAGAAAAATTGGCATGTTAAGTTTATACCAGGGTTTGGCAACCTACGCTCCTACAGGCCAGATCAGGACCACCACCCTAAATCATTTTGCCCTTATTTGGATGTCGGGGGCAGGTAGAGGAAGGAATCTAAATTCTATGGGGATTACTTCTTGCTCAAGCCATACTGAAATGATCACAGATCACTTCTAACCTCAAATGGCTCCATGCAGGCCAAGGAAGATGACTTAGCTCATGGATTAAGGTGATCCAGTCGCTCTGCACTCTTGGGCTGTGCTGACTGAACATATACTGTACATCTCTCAAGGGGTGGTTAGAAAAGCAAATCTTGCAATGCATGTGCAAACAGAATTGCTGGTTTTAGGTAGAGGATGATAGCACATGTAGGACAGTGGTAACAGCCATCCATTATATGCACCTCACTACTAGGCAATGCTTAGTAAGGGATAGTACTGTAGCACAGGGAAAAAGGAAAGGGTGAGGTGCCAATTAATCCTCATTGGCACATGCTGCTTGGAATGCCAAAAAATGGCTGCGGGATGGCCAGTAGGTAGCGAGGGCAACCAGGGAGCACCCAGGGATCTTGGCTAAAGGTGGCTGTTCCAAGTACCTAGATAACACCAGGTGTAGTGATGGTTGAGCACCATCAGACCTGCCTCACTCATGCAACCCCCCATGTGCATCTTGCCCCCATGCAAATAAAGGTTACCAACCACTGGTTTAGACCATCCCACAAGAGCTTCTAGGCACCCTCCTCTTGCTACTATACACTACAGAACTCCTGGTTTGCAAACACCTCCAAGATGAATAAAAAAAGCAGACTGTTAAAACCAAACTTGACCAATTTCAGCACAGATCATTTTAAAACAGAATGAATCAATGAACAGCAGTGCAGTCCAGCACATATGATTTATGTAGCTAGCACTTGGATTTTCTTACAGTTATTCTTCTGAATATGAACTACCTGATTCATGTGGCAACAACCTTTAACTGACCTGGTTCTATTAACACCATACTTCTTTGATATTAAAAAACTGATATAGGTAATCAAACAAAGTAAACATAGACAAGACCAGAAGTAATTAATGATTACAATGCACTGAAGAGGTAAAATGGAGTGGCTACAAGGACTTAATTCCAAATTGCAATGGTAGTCAGGTCAGTAACACCTTTCACAGGCTACACCACTGAGAAGATCACACTTTTCACTTAAGACCTACCATTAGCAGCATTGCCTTTCAGTAGGACTGGGCCATAATTCATTCTAATGAACCTGCCCTTGATGGTTAAAAATTTCAACATGCACAGCAAAGCCAGGAGCATTCCAATATCTACTGAGATATCTTCCAGGTACAATTCAGAGTGCATAGGTTAAACCTTCAAAGCCCCCACAAAAATACAGTGAAGCAACTGCTCCCTCCCCTCCCCCATGCTGCATTGCAATGTTCAAGATTAAATAAAGAGACTTCATACCATTTGCATTATATCAGATACACAATAAGACACTCTTTTCCACTTGTCTTTCAAAGCCCAACTGCATTTCAGAAACAGAAAGCCCAATCTGGTTAGCTTTCAAAGGTCAGGACTAGACACTATAATATTTTTATCCTACCTTTTTAATATGTTTTTAAGACTAGTTCCCCCTTGCTTGGTTACAAGTCAGGCTGCACATTTAATATTGTGGCTTGCTAACAATATTCTGGAAGGCTGTTCCAAGCTTGGCCATTTCCTTGGGAAGATCAGTTCAGAACAGGACACTGCTTCTTGGATTGAACTAGAAAACAAGAGTTAATGCCAGTTACTAATATTCACAACAATATTTCAGCTATTTGCTACAACACAATCTTCATAGGTTTTCATGATTATATAAGATATTGAAATATGAACTGGGTAGCTGTAGTCACAGCTATCCCACACAGACATAGCTAAAAGTGGAAAAAAGAAATCTGACTCCAAGGCTGTTTTTTCTCTTTGTAACATGGAGAAATCTAGTGAAAGAAATAATTCTATCTGACACAATGAAACTGATGGTACTGTTGCAACAGTTTAGAATAAATCATGTTCATTAAAAATAGGGTTTTTAGCCAATACATACACACAGGGATTTTTTTTTATCCCAGACTATCATGTAACACTTTTTGCTACTATCCCTTTATAACTAAGAATATGGAACACCGACAACCAAAATGAGGGTGTTCATTTAGCTAAGGGCAAAGTACTTCAGAGGAAGAAAAAGGGACTTGGGCCACAGAGTTGAGACATGTTTTGAGGCAGAATCTCAATAGCAGAATCCTATAAAAAGGATTACCTCATTGACCTTCAGCATCAACAGTTGTCACGGGTAAGTGCCAATTTAGCAGAACTGACTTGAGCATTATACATATGTGCCAAGGAAATATTTTCAACAACTGCCTATATACATCACATTTCAAGAGTCATGAATTCATCCATTACAAGACAATCTATCGTCTGCTCTGGAAAAGTTCCTGAATTTAGACCAGGGTTCTTCAAACTATGGTCCAGGGGGAGGGCATAGCTGGTCTGCAGCAATTAGATTTTTCTCAGCTCATTTGCCAACATTTTTGCTCATTTCTGTTTGAGCACAGCATTGTTTCGGTATAATTTTCACATTTCTCTTTTGTTCTGAATCACTTCATGCTGATTACAAAGAAGATCCAAGTAAAACTTAATAATTCATTTATATTTCATTCACTCATAAAACTGATTTTTTCAGCCTGTGAAAGTGTAAAATATGGCCCTTGTACCAAAATGTTTGGAGACCCCTTATCTCAACTGGTCAGAAGCTACATTCTTCATTAAATCTAGCTTTAAAATATGAAGTAAAC
This sequence comes from Lerista edwardsae, assembly GCA_029204185.1. NCBI lineage: Eukaryota > Metazoa > Chordata > Lepidosauria > Squamata > Scincidae > Lerista > Lerista edwardsae. Next base: position 15,637,693 of record JAJKFI010000016.1, on the reverse strand, counting down.
TGTGCATTATTGCCAATGTTAATGTAATTGTAGGCATGTTTTCACCATCATACACTTTTCTTTAGCAAATACTATACTGGTTTTAATCTATGCAATTACAAGAATTTGAAAGCCAACTGGACTCTAGGAAAAAGCAGACAATTCATTTTCATACATCTGACAGTAAACAATAGCAAAACACATTATTACTAACAGATCTTCAGGGACGGGTCTCGGAAAAGAAGAGGGAAAAATGTTCTCCATTACTTCTCCGACTACCACACTCTCTCCCCTCCTTATCTTGGGAGTATCTGTATGTAAATGTATCTTTCACTGAATCTTTGCCAGGGCAGCTGCAGTAAAACCACTGTGGAAACCACATGCAGCTTAAAGAAGCCCAACGCAGTCACTTCTCTGAGCAGAGAGCCAGGTGAAGGATGGTACGTGGGGGGGGGCACACACCTCTGGCAGTGTGTCCCCATGTGCTGACCCCCAAGATCACCCCTGCACCCAGTCATCAAATAAAATGACAAATGCCGATATCAAATTAATAGCTACACCTACCAAAGCTACATCTAAAATAGAAAATTATTAAATAAGGCAAACTGCCTGTGGCAATCAAGCACTGATACTAGCTATAAGGAACAGAAATTCAGTTTGAATTGACCAGAAAAATGCTAGCTTCCTTGGATCAAGCATTTACCTCAAATAATGTGAGTAGAGCCGTGATTGATTTTTCTTTTTGCAGATTTTTTTAAAGAAAAAAAAAACACATCAAGAAAAATTAGAAGCACAACAGAAAGTGGGTTTTTTATTTTTATTCCAAGGCCACATCTTTCGAAACAGTGTTAGAAAACAGTTTTATTTTTTCACAGTTTTTACAAAAATGAGAAATGCAGAAAGCAGCATTATGTGTTTTTGTTATCGCTGAAAAAAAAAATCACACCTCTACAAATGAGGGATCCCTTTTATGAGAAACGGGGATATATAAAGGCAACAAGTAAAAATTCAAGCCCATGGAGAGCATTGGAAACAGGTACATGGATAACTTTCTAGCTCAGTCCTGACAAATGTGTTTCATAGTATTCATGGTGCCTCTGAGGGCAGGAAGTTGTGTCATTAAGCAGGAAGCAACACCATTAAGCATGTGATGATCAGAAAGAATGTTATCACTTAGGAACTCATTAGCTGCACATGACTGAAAAGGAAAATATACTAATCCTGATAATATTTTCAAGATATGGAAGAGCCCAATTACCATGTGGGCCACCCTTTCAGCAGCACCAAGCAGCACACTGCCAAGCAGTGTTCCCTCTAATATTTTCCCTACCGTGTGCAGTAGTACATAACTACTGTCATCTTTAAATGGGCAATGGCCAGTCTGTGGCACGTTTTCATATAAGACATGCAGTATTTCATTCATGAACATTTGGCTCCACTATTCCAAGCTGAGAAAAAAATACCCTCTATCTACTGAATGTTGATTATTTTGCTAAAATGGTAACAGCCCCTCTGAAAACAGAAGTTGTAGCACAAGCCTGTACATGCCTACTCAAAAGTAAATCCCATTGTATTCAGTGAGACATACTCCTATTAAGGTCTGTATAGGAATGCAGCCTTAGATTTTAAATCAGGGTCTGTTATTCCAGCATGCCATGGATTGAAGCTGGGACAGGGATGTTATTAAACTTCCTGAAAATGTTGTGTTTCTGTGGGTGATATTAATAAACATACAGGCATGCCCCAGTAGCCACTGGGGTTCCATTCTGGACTCCCCCGTAGATATCTGAAACCTTGGATACTAGAGACACATTTTTAAAAATAGGGGAACATCAGTAGTTTTGCTGCAACAAGGTAAATAAGAGATTTGTTTAATGTTCCCCTTTTTAATAGGCATCCCAGTATCCATAGTATCTGTAGATAACTGAAACCATGGACATCAAAGCAGTGGACGCTGGGGCACCTGAATTACTATATTGTGACTATGAGGTTCTCTCTTTCTATTCCCTAGTCCAGGGGTAGGCAACCTTAAATACTCCAAGAGCCATTTGGACCCGTTTTCTGAAGAAAAGAAAACCTCGGGAGCCACAAAATCCTTTTGACATCTAAAATGAAGATAATACTACATATATAGTTTTATTTACCCTTATGCTATGTATAAAAAAACTATAGGGAGTGGCAACAGGATGCAAGAATTCTGTTGTCTCATGCCTCCCTGGGGCACCTGGTGGGCCGCTGTGAGATACAGGAAGCTGGACTAGATGGGCCTTTGGCCTGATCCAGCGGGGCTCTTCTTATGTTCTTATGAGCGATTGTGGCTGAAAATCGGGTCTCGACATTCGTCATTCGCTGTCTCCAGCTTTCTCTCTCTCCCACCCCCAACCCTGCTGCCAATCCTCCACAGCCTTCCAATTGCGCGTAAAAAAACGAACGGCAGAACAAAAACCAGCCACCAATCAATCAATCACTAGTATTTATATACCGCTTTTCAACATAAAGTTCACAAAGCGGTTTACAGGCAAATAATAACATTAAAGTTAAATGGCTCCCTGTCCCAAAAGGGCTCACAATCTAAAGGAATGGGGAACACCACCAGCAACAGCCACGAGAAAGACACTGTGCTGGGGTGAAGAGGGACAATTGCTCTCCCCCTGCTAAATATTAGAGAACACCACTTGAAAAAGTGCCTCTTGCCCGGTTAGCAGGGGAACGCCCGTTTGCAAAGAGCACATGCGACAAGCAGCAGCAGGATGGGCGGGCAGGGCAGACCCCAGAGCCGAGCCGAGCAGCTGCCCGTGCAACTGCTGCCACTATGGGGTGTGTTGTTGTTTTTTCAAAACGGTGGAGGATTTTTTATTTTTAGGTTTGCAAAAGGGGGATTCCAGGCTCGTGCACAGGAACTTTTGCAACTTGCACGCCATCGATGTAAACAATCCCTCCACGTTGCAGAAAGAGGGACCGGGCAAAAGATCCTGGAAAATGGGCGGGGGACACACACACACAACTGCGAGACCCAGCGCTTTCTGTGCTTGTAAGCGGGAGCTGCCCCAATGTGTGCAAAACCAGGGGCAACTTTGCAACCCGACCGAGAGTGAGCCAGAAAGTTTTCCCCACCGTCTCTCTGCTGCACGCCGCCGCCCCCACCACGCTCCATCCCAGCTCTGCATGCAAAGCAATGCAAACACATGGAACAGTCAACACAAAAAGCCACGCACCCTTCCAGCCGGCGGATCAGCTCTGGAGCTTCGCAGGTTGCCTTCTGCACAAGGCTATCCACGAACCGAGCGGGAGCCCAGCCGCCACCGCTGCCAGCACGCTCTCCCCGCTTCCCGGAGCAGCATGCAGCGCAGGACTGGTGCCGAGCGGAGAGGCGCTCTCGGTAGCAGCTCCCAGCTCAGGGGGCTTGGAGGGAAGGGGAGAAAAGGGGGCGATTCCCAACCTGCAGCCCTGAGCACAGTGCAGCCTACCAGGAGGGACAGCAAGCCTGCGGTCGCAGCCAATGCTGGGAGCCTCCTTTGCTACTTTCACCCGGACTCCGGAGCCGCAGCAGACAGCTAAAAGAGCCACATGCGGCTCCAGAATCATAGGTTGCTGACCCCAGCCCTAGTCCAAACCATGTGTAGTATCATAAACCTACACCTTCTCCCTGTCCCTCTGTTCCTCCAACCTTAAAAAAAACCTGACATTCTAGTAGCCCTTCTTTGCACCTCTGTACAAAAAAAACACGGTTTTCTGTACCATTTCCCACAACATTCTTTTGGTAATGGAGAAAAAAGGAGCGCACTTCTACCTGCATAGCACACATTCCGGCATCACTTCTATCAGTGATCTGCACACACTGCAGATCACTGATAGGAGGAGAGTGAGAGAACAATAAAAAGAGAAACATTGCAGATCACTGATAGGAGGAGGGTGAGAGAACAATAGAAAGAGATAAGTGCAGGTAAGAGCTCCTAACTTCTTTCCATGTTGCTGTTATTACAACACAGTTCTGGGTCAAATAAGGAGCTCCAGAGGGCCTGACCATAAGGCTGTGGGCTTATGTTTGACACCTCTGCGCATGTGGTGACATCTCTCCTGGATCTCTCTCTAAGCAGGCATGTCACACACTCCCTGTGCATACTTAGGTGAGCTGTCCATGCAGGGAAAAGGCACAAAAAACTCTAAAGACTATCTAAAAAATTTCTATCACTTTGTCAGCAATGGCATAGACTTAGAGAAGCCACAAAACATTCTGTGCAACATTGTTCTCAGGGCTAAATTAACCAACCCTTCAAAACTCAAACATCACTTAGAGACAAAACATTCAGACATTCTAAAAGGATATGGCGTTCTCTCAACTTCAAGAATTACAATTTATTAAAAACTTCACTTCCTGTTTAATGTCCTCAGTTCCAGAACAATGACATCTTCCTGTTTCCTGCATAATGACATTTCTTCCTGCTCTAGGTCTTGTTGGGGGAAGGGAAAGGGATTCTGACAGGTTGTTGTACCTGAAAAGGGAGTCCCAGTGCAAAAAAAAGTTGAGAACCACTGTGCTAATTGCTCTGCAAAGACCTCAGCTCTTGCAGTTTGCAAACCAAGTTCTTTTGCAGAGCAACTAGTGGCTACATTGCAAACTCCAGGAGCTGAGCTGCTTGCAAGCAATTATAAGCCATCTATATTTCAATAAACATCTATTATGTTGTTTATAGGAACATGGTGGCGCTGCGGGTTAAACCACTGAGCAGAGCTTGTTGACCGGAAGGTCAAGCCCATGCGACAGAGTGAGCTCCTGCCAACCTAGCAGTTCGAAAGCACCTAAAAATGCGAGTAGATAAATAGGTACCACTTTGATGGGAAGGTAATGGCATTCCGTGCGCTACGGCATATAGTCATGCCAGCCACACGACCACGGAAGCTTGTCCTCGGACAAACGCCAGCTCTACAGGCTTAGAAACGGAGATGAGCACCGCCCCCTACAGTCAGTCACGACTAGACCATTCGGTCGTGGGGAAACTTTACCTTTATTGAAACATAAAATCTTAGTTATCATAATATAGTAGTCTTAGTTATCTGATCTTGCCATGTAAATCTGTGTATACATTGGAGGCTCTCCTAAGCACTTCGGGATCTACCAAAAATCAGGTTGCAACCCACTAGTGGGTCCTGACCCACAGTTTGGGAAATGCTACTGTAAAGCATATGGACCAATACTCTTATCTTTCAACACAACACCTTTTTACATAAAAAAAGGAAATGACACCTTTTTTCTCCTGTGCCTTTAAAGGTTTATCCTCTATTGCAGTGATTCTCAAACTTAGACCAGGACCCAATTTTAAGAATGACACTCATGTCGAAACCCACCAGAAGTGAAACCCTGAAGTGATGTTGCAGCCAGAAGTGACATCAAGCATGAAGTGCCATAACTGCGCTGTAATCAAATGACATTCCTGAAATGTAATCTACTATTCATGGACTGTAGCATTGCACAACCAGGAGACTTCCCTGACCAAAAGCAAGATGAGGACATTATGTAAAAGTGCTGAACTAAAAAGCAAATTCAGTACAAATTCAATTGTAAAAACCCTCACCTGAAAATTCAAATTGTTAACACTCATAAAAGGAATATCAAACAGAATATAGGAAAAGTAAGGTCTGCAGCTTCCAAGATGGTGGCTCCCAGCTTTCTGTGACCCACCTAGTAACAGGTCCTGACCCACAGTTTGAGAAACATTGCTCTAGCGTTTTTCCCTAGACACAAGCAAATATATTTATAACTAGCTTTTTGTTACCCGGCGTTGCCCGGGTAACAAAATGATCTTCCAGAGTTTATGAGTTTTGCACCCCTTCTCGCCCCCCACGCCGACGGGGGCCAAACCCTGACTCCAACCACGTCAGGAGCATCACCGGTCACCTCGGCGACCCTGGAAACTATGGACTCGATGCCAATTTCACTTCAGGCCCCCTGCGTACCCCCACCCCCGGGGGCACTGGGGGGGGCCTGCCCCCCGCAGTGTTTGTCGCAAGGCATGCGCATGCTGAGTCTGGCCCCCATCGCTCGAGGCGTCGCAGCGGGGCATGGTGGACGTCTCGTCTCACATCCTTTCCCACCCCCCACATTGAGGGGGGGCGAACCCAAACTCCCATGGCATCGGGAGCGTCACCACTCACCTCGGCGACCCCGGAAACTACAGATGCAACACCGATTACGGCTGTTTTCAACCGATTTATGCAGGGCCCCGTGCGTACCCCCACCCCCAGGGTCACTGGGGGGGGCCCTGCCCCCCCGCAGTGTTTGTTGCCAGGCCGCAAGGCACACGTGTGCCAGGTTTGGTGCGCATCGCTCCAGGCGTTCCAGCACGGCATGGCGGACATTTCATTTCGAACACCTTCTTGCCCCCCACGTCGAGGGGGAACCAAACCCAGACTCCAACTGCGTCGGGAGCGTCGCCACTCGTCTTGGCGACCCCGGAAACTGTGGATTCGATGCAGATTTCGGCCGTTTTCGACCATTTTCATACGGAGACCCCGTGTACCCCCACCCCCGGGGGCGCTAGGGGGGTCTGACCCCCGCAGTGTTTGTCGTCAGGCCGCAAGGTGTATGCATGCCAAGTTTCGTGTTGATCAGTTCAGGCGTTCCAGCAGGGCATGGTGGATGTTTTGTTTCGCACCCCTTCTCGCACCCCACGCCAAGGGAGGGCCGAACTCAGACTCCAACAGAGTCGGGAGTGTCACCACTGGTCCCGGCAACCCCGGAAACTATGGACTCGATGCCAATTTTGGCCATTTTTGACCATTTTCAAGCGGGGACCCCCGTGTACCCCCACCCCCGGGGGCGCTAGGGGGGCCTGACTCCCGCAGTGTTTGTGGCCAGGCCGCTAGGCTTCCGCATGCCAGGTTTGGTGCTAATCGGTCCAGGCGTTACAGCAGGGCATGGCGGATGTTCTGTTTTGCACCCCTTCTTGCCCCCACATCAAGGGGGGGGGCAAACCCAGACTCCAACTGCATCAGGAGCATCGCCACTCATCTTGGCGACCCCGGAAACTGTGGATTTGACGCCGATTTCGGCCGTTTTTGACCATTTTCACGTGGGGACCCCCGCGTACCCCCACCCCCGGGGGCGCTAGGGGGGCCTGACCCCCGCAGTGTTTGTTGCCAGGCCGCAAGGTGTATGCATGCCAAGTTTCGTGCCGATCGCTCCAAGCGTTGCGGAGCCTATGCGAAACATACACACACACATACACACAAACCCACGCTCTTCTTTATATAGATAGATTCTGGACTCCCAAGTGTAGGACCTCCAGTTACACTGCTGTCTATCTGAAATCTAATTTGAAAATTACCTCAGAATGCCAGATGCAGGGGAATGGCAACGAGATGCAAGTGTCTTATTGATGTGGGAGAAATCAACTGTTTAATCATGGAAGGAAGAAATTGATTATTCATTAATGAAATGTACCTGATGATCTCAGAATGTGGAGAAGGGTAAAAGAAACAAGTTGAAGGAAATAAAGATAAAGGGCGAGGCCGATGGATGGGCATGAATGAACACATTCACAGAAGGGCGTGAATGAACACATTCACAGAAGTATCAATCTGCCCAGTACCCTAAACTATCAGCTTCTTAATCTCTATTGTTCACTCAGTCACCATTCCCCTATAGACAGTATGAGTGTGAAACTGTTATGACATGGTTTCTGATTGTATCGGAAATCATGTGTCATAACAGTTTCACACTCACTGAGATTGCTGAACCTCCTTTTCACAGAATGTCCGATTGTTGTGAAGAATAGATAACGAGAGAAGGGAGGCGCACAAACTGTCAGAACTGATGCTTTTTCATCACTGATGGTTGTGCAGTTCTGATTATCATGCTGCAACTTTACACTGTTTAAATGTACTGATGAAATCATGTCTCAAAATGTGACATTTTATTTGTTCTCAGTTTGCATGTACCAAAGAATTCCAACTCTGTCATGTAAACAATGAATCCTATTTGTCCTCACATTTTCATAACTGCAAATACCTCTGTATAAATGTGTGGACCATGCGATGTAAAAACTCGCACAGGTCTGTACTTTTGACTGTGCAGCTTTAGTTCATGTGACCTTTAAAAAAAATAAAGCTTTGACCTTTTACATCAAATCCAGCTGGTCTCTGGGTTTTTTGACATCTTTTGCCCTCCTTTTAAGCCGGGCTTTTTCCTTGAGTTTTTAACCTCCTCGCTGCACGCCCTGCTCCCGAGGTCTCCTGGATCTAACTTCTGGGGTCCCCAACAACATTGTGAGCTCCCTGAAGCATCTGGTGGGTCTGAATCTGGTGAGATACAGGAAGCTGGACTAGATAGGCCTACAGATTTCTGGAGTGGTTAGTTGGAGCCAATGTTGGCTAATGAAATTTGTCTGGAAACAGAAAAACTATGAATGACAAATGAGCCAAGCTCAATTGTCCTTACAATGACCAGCAGATTAAAATGTTAGGTCTAAAGTACTCTTTTCAATGTCTTTTCCTAGCTAAATTTCTTTAATGCCCAAATGAATTTCTACAGGTCCCACACAGTGCTTTATCTTGTTTTCCATTTTTTTTGCAATTGTGGTTTCCTATACTTACTCTAGGTACAAGAATAATAATTTCTTCCTCTCAAGCAGTTTTTTAATAGTAAGTTTAAAACATGCAATTCTCGTTGCCATTTCCTTTGGATTAACATAAAAATTGGCACCACCAAATGTTTATGAAAAACAGAGCCAATCTGATTTCGATGGAGACTGTGGTGGGATTCCCTGCCTCTGTCATAGATCTGATCCAATCACTAACATTAAAAACCAAATATATATGCTCTAAATATGCAATTAATACATTATGGTCTTGAAGCTTTCTTCCATCAGACTTTTTAATCACCTTTATAACTCTCTGCTGAATTCATTTTGTCAACATTCTTCTTGAACAGTGACATCTAAACACAATATTTTCAGTGAAGTAACATTTTAGATTGCAAGCCTTTTGGGATATAGAGTTAATTTAGCTATGTAAACTACTTTGTAAACTTTTTTTGCTTAAAAGCTGTATATACTTTAAATATTCATAAGAGAATCTTTGTGAGATTCAAAGAGAGGCACAAACACTATACTATATGCCCCTGTTACAGGCATTGTGTGTTACAGGCAATTTTATAGGCATTGTGCGAAAGTCAGGCGTTCTGTAGAATGCCTAGGCATTCTATAAAATGCCTGGCAAATTATGAAAGAGGCTTATTTCATTCTAATTTTACATACTTTACCTAGAGATTGTATAGAACAATGGTTCCCTAATTGCGGGTCAGGACCCACCAGCGGGTCATGAGCCAATGTCAAGTGGGTAGCAAGCACCTAGAGCAGCCATGGAAAGGGGGAGGGGTGTGTGGTTGTTTTGCTTGTGTCAAGGTTGGAAATAGGCTTTTTTTCTTTCTGATTCACTTTGCTATTGGAAAATGACTGAGAAATAACCCAACTTATTGCTGCATTCTCCAAAAGTAGAAGGCTTTGGTGTCACAATGATGGCACCTCCGGCCATGACATCACTTCTAGTGGGACCTGGACAGATTGTCAATCTAAAAAGTGGGTCCCGGTACTAAAACGTTGGGAACCACTGGTATAGAATGCCTAGGACTTCTACAGAATGCCTACCCTTCTTTTGGTCAAAGTATGAAATAAGCTTATTTCACTCATACCTAACATACTTTAAGAATTCTCTAGAATGTCTTTCTTTTTAGGGGCAAAGCATAATATAATAAGACAACAAGAAGAACCATTGAAACCTAAAATTTTATTAACTGGTCTCTGAAGCCTAAATTAAATAAAAATATTATGATGTACATTGCATCATTTTAGTCTGTCTATTGCAACAGTCTGAACTAGAAAGACATTTTGAATTGCAGAGAACATTGCACAGAACTGTTGTGTTGCAGCTGACCCGAATAAGATTTGTTTATCTCCTGGGTTGTCTGTAACAGATTTGGTCCTTTCCCCAAAGGGTTTGTGGTACCAGCAAGAGGAGAAGTGTAATTTCCCAACTCTCCAAGCACACCAACCCCTACTTTCCTCCAAGCCTGTTGTACGCCCAGCAACTGCCAAAGAGCTCCCCTCTACACTCTTCAGGAATCCTCCAATGCAGGAAGAATTACTCAAGAGGAGGATGCTAGGAAAGGGGCAGTAAACTAACCAACTCTCCACCTGCTTTCTTCAAGGTGTTTGTGCATGCACTTCCCATCTGTTCATGTAACCACACAAATGAATTAACAGAGTATTAAAAAGAGAATGTTAGTAATATAATGAGGGATCTCTTCCACCCAAACTGAATGATAACAAGAAGTCATCCAATGACTAAATAGACAAATTTGAAGGCAACAAGGACAATAAAACTGGCTCTTTAACTACAAACTTAAGCTTACAAGACTTGTGTAGGGATAGAACCAAATTGCTGTTTCATTCAGCAGAACCTCAGGTGAACGGGAGCAAGAAACCATAAACTTACAATATTTCAATTCATTAATAAAGTGTCCTCCCTGTTGTCTATTATCCTTTGTCCCCCCCCCATCCCTAAAAAGATACTCTATAGAATACCTAGGCATTCAATACAAACCCTAGGTAAAGCATGTAAGGTGGGAATAAAATAAGGCTCTTTCATACTTTGCAAGGTATTTTAAAGAATGCCTGAATTTCACACAGTGCCGGTTATATAAAACTTTATAATTCTTCTCTTAATATTGGACTGGAAAACGAGCATATTGAAGAAGTATTTGGGACAAGTGGAAAAACTCAACCAGAATTTCAGGTTTTGCAGTTGCAAAAACCAATGTTTCTTCTTATGCTTTATTCAGGCAGCTCCTTCCTACAAACCCAAACTGAAGAATTTTAGCTGCAATCGTTTCAAAACCATCATAATACCTGCATAATATTACTTTTACAACTATTAATTGCAAAAACTAATTCCAGCTGTAGTAGTTTTAGTTGAACCATTTTAGCTAGTTAAAACAACCCAAAAATCTCAGAGATGCTTTCAGCTTCATCTACTGCCTTTGTGGTTAAGTCTTTCAAGAGGCTAAATCTCTAGCTAAAATACAATCCGCTCTTCTACTTTACTTCTCTCTCACTGCTAGATATACTTCTTTTTGCTAAATATACCTCACACCTAGCAGTCACTACTGTATTTATAAAAAGTCATGACAGGATGGAAAAGTCTTACTGGGACACAAATTCAACTACATGTGAATAATGGTTGTTAGAACCATTGTCAGAATAATGGCTGGCAAAAAGGGCAATATTCCTGGCACAGATCCCCCACCCAGAGGGATCGAGGTCTTGAGAGCAGTAAAATGACAACATTGGGGGCATGGCAGCATGGGATTCAATTTGCTCCTATATAAATCCTTGTCCACCTTAAGAATACAGGAAATGAAAAGGAAAAGTAAGCCCTGCTAACTAGGCAAGAAGCACTTTTTGTTTCTCTTATAGTTAGCACTATCCATTCCAGCACAGTATCTTTTCTACTGGCTGCTGCTGGTGATGTTCTGCATTTTTTTTTTAAGATGGTGAGCCCTTTTGGGACAGGGAACCATTCAATTTTATTGTTTTGCCTGTAAAAAGCTTTGTGAACTTTTTGTTGAAAAACGGTATATAAATACTGATTGGTAAGTTCCCTTTCAGAAACATTCTGTCTGAAAGCCATAAAACTAGCAATACACACACACACACACACACACAGAGGAGAGAGAGAGAGGTAAAGAAGGAATCTCCCCACCAGTCTTTGTGCATATGGCTCTATGAGCGCCGGGTGCAGATGCCTGTAACATTCATTACAGGCACAACCCGCCAACCCACAGTCTAAAAGCAAAAACCAGGTTTGCCCCCTCCTGAGGAGAGAGGGAGGGAGAGGACGCACAGTATTTGTTCCCAGGAGAAAGCTCCATGCTCTTGTTGCGGGTGTCAACTTATGTGGCGCTTCTGGCCAGTCCACGCGCCGCGCCGGCATCCTCCACCTCAGGGCGTGACACCCAGCAGCGCACACGCCGCTCCCCAGCACACTCCGCCACGGCGTCAGCGCTGCCAATGGGAGCATCTCTGTAGCCGAGGTCGCCTCCGAAGCGCGACCGCAGCTTCCCCGTCATGACTCTTTCTCCTTCCCTCCAGCCGGGCGCTCCAAAAAACACATTCTCGGCTCGCAGGAAGGGCAGAAGCGTTTCGCCGCACACTTCCTTCCCTCAGCGAGCGAAGACGCTCCTTCCGTTTTCTGGTGGAAACACCTCTCTCTGCTTCCTCCCCGCCTAAGAAACACCCATCCAAAAGAGCACCCGAGGCTCTTCCGCGGACGACTGCCGGACCACGAACCTTACAGCCCCCAGAAAAGAGCGCGTGCCACCGAGCCACGCACGCACTCCCCTCCGCCTCCCAGGGGGTCTCTCCCCCTCATAATGCCGCTCCTCCCGGTGAAAGCCGCAGCCCACCAGGGGCCTCCCGTCAGGAGCCCGCTCGGCCGCCCCCCGCCCCTCCCCCGGAGTGGAACATCCCTCGCGCCCACCTATGGGGCGCGCTCCCCACCCACCAACGGCCATCCCGTCTCATTACCGTATTGCTAGGACTACTGAGCAAGTAGTCCCCCCCCCCGCGCCCGGCCTCCTCTTACCACCAGTGCCTCAGTCCTGCCGCGCGCGCGACGGCTGGTTCCTCCTTCCTCTCCGTAGTGGTCGCGGCGACTGGGGCTGCCGACTCTTCCACCAGCCCCTCCCCGTCACTTCGCCAGCAGGCCCCGCCCGCTCAGAAGCCTTCCCTTCGCTTGTTCTCCCCCCCACCCCCGCCGCTACCCAAGTGAAGCCTCTTGCCGCTACCGCCGCTTTGCCCAACAGCGGTGCTGGAGGAGCAGGCTGCGAGCGGCGGCCACCCAGCATACGGCGGCGGCACCGTCATAGGCTCCCGCGCACGCCACTCTCCCACCTTCAAGCTCTCGCTGATTGGTTCAGGCCCGCAGAACCCATTTCCACATGTACACCCAGGGGGCGGGACTTGGTTGTCTCCCAGTTGCGGAGCAAGCTTGACCAATAGAGGGAGAGGAAGCGAGCGAGACGCTTCAGTCTATTGCGTCTGCCTGGCCTTGCCATTACCTTGGAGCCGGCACCAAGCATCCGGCAGCAACCGGTCCAATAAAAAAATTATCCACGCGTTATGCGTTGCACTTGCTTTTACACTGGCGTTGCATTGAGCTGCCGTTTCCCGTTAAAGCTGCCTAACTTTCCTATCGCTTTGTCCTTTGCCAGGCCTTTGTCTTACCCGTATTGGAAGAAACGGATTGTTTCCAAATTTAATTATTTAATGAAGAGTTTTGCTTTGGACGCACCTGACAAACCTGGAGTGATGCTGACTAGGCAGTTGTAGAGCGCCATCTGTGTAAACTGTTGAGGTATCTCCAGCATACCCCCTTCTTTTTTTTTTTAACTGTCTAACCTACAAGTCTTGGCAGCAACCTGTATGATGCTTGTAACTTTTTGCTTAGACCTAATCAAAACATTACCCTGCTTTACTTTTTCTTTTTTCTTTTCTAATGGACCACCTCTATGATGGTCCATTTTGAAAAAAGTACTAGCATTTTAAGGAGAGTGTTGCCCCTCTGCCCATAAGAAAGTCTATGACTGATCATTTCCTGCAAGGAAAAAAAATTATTCCCCAAAATACTTTGTAACAGAATACTGGCCTAAACAAAGAAGGGCAATGCCAAAGATTGCTCGAACTACCGCACCATTGCACTCATTTCACATGCTAGCAAGGTGATGCTCAAAATCCTACAAGCTAGGCTTCAGCAGTATGTGAATCGAGAACTACCAGATGCACAAGCTGGTTTCCGAAGAGGCAGAGGAACTAGAGATCAAATTGCCAACATTCGCTGGATCATGGAGAAAGCCAGAGAGTTCCAGAAAAACAGCTACCTCTGCTTCATTGACTATGCTAAAGCCTTTGATTGTGTGGATCACAACAAATTGTGGCAAGTTCTTGAAGAGATGGGAGTACCAGACCACCTTATCTGCCTTCTGAGAAACCTGTATGCGGGTCAGGAAGCAACAGTTAGAACTGGACATGGAACAACCGACTGGTTTCAAATCGGGAAAGGAGTACAACAAGGTTGTATATTGTCACCCTGCTTATTTAACTTATATGCAGAGTACATCATGAAGAAGGCAGGGCTGGATGACTCACAAGCTGGAATCAAGATTGCTGGGAGAAATATCAACAACCTCAGATACCTCAGATACCGTATGCAGATGATACCACTCTAATGGCAGAAAGTGAGGAAGACCTAAAAAACCTTCTGATGAGGGTGAAAGAGGAAAGTGCCAAAATTGGCTTGAAGCTCAACATTAAAAAAACTAAGATCATGGCCACCACTCCCATCACTTCCTGGCAAATAGAAGGGGAAGAAATGGAAGCAGTGACAGACTTTATTTTCCTGGGCTCCAAGATCACCGCAGATGGTGACTGCGGCTATGACATTAAAAGACGTTTACTTCTTGGGAGAAAAGCTATGGCAAACCTAGACAACTTAATCAAAAGCTGAGACATCACCCTGCCAACAAAGGTTCGCCTAGTCAAGCTATGGTTTTCCCAGTAGCAATGTATGGCTGTGAGAGCTGGACCATAAGAAAGGCAGAGCGCCGAAGAATAGATGCTTTCGAATTATGGTGTTGGAGGAGACTCCTGCGAGTCCCCTGGACTGCAAGGAGATCCAATTGGTCAATCCTCCAGGAAGTCAATCCTGATTGCTCCCTGGAAGGACAAATCCTGAAGCTGAAGCTCAAGTACTTTGGCCACCTCATGAGAAGAGAGGACTCTTTAGAAAAGACCCTCATGCTGGGAAAGATTGAAGGCAAAAGGAGAAGGGGGCGGCAAAGGATGAGATGGTTAGATAGTGTCACCGAAGCAATGAACATGAAATTGGGTGAACTCAGGAAGGTAGTGGAGGACAGGGAGGCCTGGTGTGCTGTGGTCCATGGGGTCGCGAAGAGTCAGACACGACTTAGCGACTGAACAACAACACTGGCCTAAAAGAATAAGGACTGTATGCATGGTTGAAATGTTTAGTGTTTGGTTGAAATCTGTGCTACACACATAATTGTGAAGGTATACATGTATCTTTTTGCAGAGAGAAGCATCTTGGGGGATTATTTTGAGTGAGGAAATATCACTAGGGAATGAATTTAAAAATATTTTCTTCCCTTCTGCATTTCTGCTCAAAATGGCTCCCCTTCTGTGCCTGCTTTTTAGTAAGATCAACAGCAACAAAAACAATGTCAGGGCTTTTTAACATATGTTAGGAGGTGGGTCATAGCTCAGTAACAGAGCATATTCTTTGTGTGCAACAAGTCCCAGATTCAGTTCCTGGGTATCTCAAGGTCAGGCTAGGAAGGACTTCATGTCTGAAACCTTAACATAAGAACATAACAGCCCTGCCAATAAAGGTCTGAGTATGAGTATGAACAGCCCTGCTGGATCAGGCCAAAGGCCCATCCAGTCCAGCTTTCTATATGTGGCCCACCAGAAGCCTTAGGGAGCACCCAAGACAACAAGATACCTATATCTTGTTGCCACTGCCTTGCATCTGGCATTCAAAAATAGCCTATTGCTAGAACCAGGAGGAATACCTATCGTGGCTTGTAACCTGTAATGCACTAATATGTCCAATCCCTTTTTAAAAAACATCTAGGCCAGGTGCCATCACCAAACCCTATGGCAAGGAATTCCACCGATTAATTACACGCTAAGAAAAGAAATACTTTCTGTTCTAACTCAATTTTAGTGGATGTACCCTGCTTCTGGAGTTGTGTGAAAGCTAAAAGAACATCTCTCTATCCACTCTGTCAATCCCAGGCATAATTGTATACTGTATGTCTCAAATCATCTCCCACCTCAGGCGCCTGTTTTCTAGACTGAAGAGCCCCAAACTCTGTAGCCTTTCCTCATAACAAAGGTCCCCACTAATCAATTTCATTGCTTTCTTCTGCACTTCTTCCAGTTCCACTATATGCTTTTGGAAACAAAGTGTCCAGAACTGTATAGAATACTCCAGGTGTTGCCTTACTATTGATTTGTACAATGGCATAATAATATTGTTTTGTTCTTAATCCCTTTTAAATGATACTGAGCACAGAATTGGCCTTTACAGCCACCACACACTGGGTCGGCACTTTCATTGAGCTGACCACTAGCACCCCAAGATCCCTCTCTCCTGATCTATCACTCAGAACCCATGTATGTGTGAAGTTTCTATTTCTTGACCCAATGTGCATCTCTTTTATTTACATTGAAGTGCTTCTGCCAATTTGCTGCACATTCTAACTTGGAGAGATCCTTCTGGAGCTCTTCACAATCCCTTCTGGTTGTCACCACTCAGAAACCTTTGATTTCATCTGCAAACCTGGCTCTCTTGCTGCTTATCCTCAACTCCAGGCCATTTATGAACAAGTTGAAAAGCACCAGTCATGGTGATCCTAGTTTTTTTGTGCCCTGGGACAAGCCTTTCAAAGCTGCCCCTGGGATGCAAAAAAAGCCACCCGCACTGGCAATTACTTCTGAGCTATCCCCTTAAAAACAGAGAAGAGGACTGATGGCAGGAAAAAACTTGGAAGGGGATTTTATTGCTCTTACACTGTGTTACACATCAGCCAGCCCTATGATGCTACTCAGATCTGCAACCGCAATTCCACAGGCACAAATCTGAGCAGGCCTGTAACTGATCAAGCCAGGGATGGGGGTTAGATTCTGCTAAGGTCTCCCAGGCCAGTCCCATCCCTCTCCCAGACCCGATCTGATCCTCCAGGCCATTTTTTTAATGCAGAGGAGGGGTCCATCCCCAAAACAAATTGCAAATCGCAGCCATCCTCAGAGCTTTCCCCACTACTCTGGGGCCACCCACAGCCCACCCTCTTACTCTGCTCTTTTAAAAACTGGAGAAGGCATAGAGAGCCCAATCCAACTTCCAAGTGCTGTGCTGATGCAGCCATGCCAACAGGGTGTACACTGCATCCTGCAGTGGGGGTGCAGTAATGGAGGCCTCCTTAAGGAAAGGAACATTTGTTCCTTTGGTGCTGTATTGCGGCTGCATTAGTGCTGGGAAGTTGGAAAGGATTGGGCCCATAGTTATTTAGCATATCAAGAAATCCAATCTCTCATGACCGGAGCATATACTGACCCAGTCAATACAAGGATAATTGAAGTCCCTCATGATTACAACCCTGTCTCACGTTGACACCTCCCTGATTTGTTTCCTCATGTCAAGATCCCCTTCAAGCTATTGACCTGGAGGATGATAGCATGCCCCCACTTTTACATTGCTCCTTGAGCCTGGTAATGTAACCCATGGTGACTCTATGGTGGAATTGGAACCACCTTCAATCAGATTGGATTTTACCCTTTCATTGAAATAGATGGCCATCCCACCTCCAACACTCCCCTCTCTGTTAACTCCTGTAGAGTTTATAGCCTGGGATTGCAGTATCCCACTGGTTCACCGCATTCCACTATGTTTCTATTATGCCCACTATACCAATGTTTTCCCTAGCCATCAAACACTCCAGTTCTCCCATCTTTGCTCACAAACTCCAGGCTTTTGCATAAAAGCATCTATATATAGTAGTTTAGCTAGATGGGGTGGTACAGTAGGTATTGCAGGCATCACAATGTGCAGCAAAGTGGCCCCCTCCCACTCACTTTTGGAGACATTATGGGCAGCAATGGCAACATAGTTGCCGTTGCTGCCCTGAATGGCTCTAATGACGAGTAGAGGCTGCTTACACGGTGCATTGCAGTGCCTACAGTACTTTACATGCCACTCGTTGTAGCTAAGCTACTGCTTAAATACAAGGTCCTCTGAGAAGGGCTGCTTGTTTGTGCCTTTATATCTGTAGCCTCTCATTCTGCTGGACCAGCTGCCATGCCCCATCATGCTTCCATTCCTACTCTGTTGTTTCCTTGCTGTTTTTGAACCTTTCCACCTTCATTTCATAGGCATGAGGAGTCTGGAACCAAATGCAACTCAGCTCCTGTCTGCTTCCCCCGCCCCAAGGGTCAGTTTAAAAGCTGCTCTGCTGTCTTTTTAATGTTGCATGCCAGCAGCCTGGTTACTTCTTGGTTAAAGTGAAGCCTGACCCGCTTGTACAAGCTTGGATTGTCCCAAACATTCCCCAGTGCCTAATTAATCTAAACCCCTCCTCTTAACACCACCATCTCATGTATGCATTGAGACCCTAATCTCTGCCTACGTAGCTAGCCCTGCACATGGAACAGGTAGTTTTCCAAGAACACTAACTTAGGGGTCCTGGCACTGAGTTTCGTACCTAGCAGGAATGGTGTATCTAGGGAGGTCAGGAGGCAAATGCCAAGGGTGCCAGGCAGGAGGGGTGGCAAAATTGCCCCCTCCCACCCTTGGTTACGCCACTCATCACAACTCCGTTTTGGGGCTGCCTTGCTCCTCCTCCATTTTTTAATAAGCAGAGGAGGGTGGCCCCTGAAGGGGTTTCTGAGAGCCAGGAAAACCATGTGCAGCCTCTCTGGCCCTCAGAATGCCTCTGGGGGGGAGGCAACAGGCACAGGGTGCCACATCCAGATAGGGGGTGGCACCTCTAGAAGTGTTCCCCAGGCGCCGCCACCCCCCAGGAATGCCATTGCCCAGCAGCCTAAATTTGGCCTCCAGGACCACCCAGTAATATTTCCCCATGTTGTTGGTGCTGACATGCACAATCACTACCTCCTCCCCAGCACTCATTAACAGCCGTTCTGGGTGAGACGTGATATCTGCAAGCTTTGCACCAAGCTGCTAAGTCACCATGCGGTCTACACATGCCCTGTGTGCCTGAGACTTCTTTCCCTGGCAGCTGAGGAGCTACCCGAGAGTATGTCAACATATTCACATCTCTGGAAATCTCACTGTGGGCCCTCTGTCCGTCTCCGCTTCTCCAGGTCAGCAATTAAGAGCGCCAGGAGGAGGAGCCAGGAGCCAGCAGTTATGCCGTATCCATCCCCCATCCTGGGGCCGTGCAGCCTTGATCTGAGCCACAGCAGGATGCTCAGACTTGCACCTGCTAAAGGCACAGATCTGAGGAACACCATCTAATCAGCCTGGCTGGGGCTTACCCCGAGTCAAGGGGACATACTCCCCTTGCCCAGGAATGAGCTGCAGCTGCCTCCTAACTTGCATTAGGATGCAGTGCAGGCCTGCTGGCCTGCCTGCTCCTATACACGTTAGGATTGCGCCCTTAGAGTCTTAACTTACAGTTTAAGGCAGAACAAAAACACGAATGTTTAAAGTTTAAACCCTAAAACAGTGGTTCGTTTTAGCAGTGGGACCTACCTTAAAAAAAGTGTCACTTTACCAGCTGCTCAGGCCCCTGTGGTTATAATGGTGATTGGGAAGCAATGCTCCCCGCAAGTAGCAGGTTGTTGATTCATTATGAGGCAGATTCTTACATTTGTATCATGTAGTTTTTCTCTCATTTTGCAGGCTTTATCAAGAACTGACAAAATAAAACAGTAGGACAAAAGAAGTACAGGCATGCCCCGTTGTCTGCTGGGGTTCCATTCCAGACATACATACCCTGCCGGACCTCCAAATGAGAAAAGGTCCTGATTCGTCTATATCTTTTTTGAAGGGTTGTCAGAGGCTTGATGGATGGTTTAAAGGGAACCGTACCTAAGAGAGTATGGAGAAATGTCTTTGTGGAATCCCCCACACTGGTTTTAAAAAGTCTTGAAAAATAAACTCACAGCGCCATCCTATAGATGGCGCAGTGCTGGCACAATGTCTTTGTATTGACGCTACGCCCTTAGTGCTGACGGGGGGGGTGCCAAGTGGCACCCCCTTTGTCAGCGCTAACCAGTGATGTCATGCAGGGGGTACGCGGGGGTACGCGAGTACCGGTTTCTAGGATTACAGCTGGCCCCGCCCATTCGCCCGCCCACTCGTCGACTCCGCCCTCTGCAACGCTTGAATTTCCTGAATGTTTGAGTTGCTTGCATGTTCTCAGAGCCAGGCAGGCAGGCAGGCAGCGAGCGGAGCCTTTCCTTTCCTTGCCACTGAAAAATGAGTTGCTCTGGGGTTTTAACATGATGCCAGGCCTCCTTAACATGTTCTGGGGTGCTGTGGAATACTGTTGCAACTGTTGGGTCAGTTTAAAATCATCTGAGGCCTCAAAAAGGGCTTTTTTCATGTCACTTCCTGCCACGACATCACTTCTGGCTTATGACGTCACTTCCGGTGGGCGGGTCCCGACACGTGCCAATCAAAAGTGAGTACCTGTTCTTAAATCATTTAGATGACACCACTGGCGCTAACGCTCCAAGGCTGGCGCCTGCAGCGACAGCCTTGGAGCATCCACGCTGCATGTCCTCTGCGCAAGCCAAAGCTGGCTGGTCCTGGAGGCGGGCAGGAGGGAGGGAGTGGGCCGGGGGAGGGCATTCAGGGGCAGGTGGTGGGCGGGCCAGCAGGTGTGTCGGCCCATAAGGGAGGGTCAAGCTTCCTGTATACTGCATTGGATACAGCACAGGCCCGCCAGCCTGCCTGTTCCAGCACAGTACAGGATCACGCTCTCAGAATATAGATTTTAGGATGGAGTTTTTTAGCCCAAGCCTATACTCAAAAGTAAGTCCCATTATATTCAATGGAGCTTACTTCCAGGAAAGTGTGTGAAGGATTGCATGTCCCTTTAAGACAGTGCATAAACATCAGCAAGATTTTTAAGAAGAGAAAATAGCACTACAGATGCTCCACTTGTGAGAAACTAGAAAACAGAGTGAAAGGTTAATTGCTAAGGTTGTTTCTCCTTAATCTGCTGAGATGACCTTAAGGATGAGCTGGAGCATGGAGGTGAAAAGGTCTGTTTAAGAATCCAAGATTAAGAATAATCCCCTGAGAACCAAGTGCTGGTTCTTCTAACATAGATACTGTTGGTCCAACTGACCATCTGCTGAAGGCTGTCTGCTATACGTTGTGCAATGACTTATTGAGGGAAGAGAGTCCATAGGTGCTTAGCGCAAAGAAAACAGAGATCCTTGTTTAAGCATTGTGGTGGCTGCATAGCTGAGACAAATAGCTAGATTGATTCCAGTGAAAACAGGAATGAGAAGAGGAAATGGTAAAAAGCAAAAAATGAGATATAGATAGGGGTGGGGTGGGGTTGTTGAAAACCGCTTTTTGGCAGTTAAACCCTGCCCTTTGGCGGTTAAAATACCTGAATAAAAACACAAAACGCCGTTTTTTGGTGATTGAGATATTTTCCAGAATTTAAAATAGACTACTTTTCCAATTAGAAATGATACTGTGGCTGCATCCCCTGACACTATATCACATATATCATCTACCTGGTACACTTTTAAAGCATTTAAAATTAATAAAAATGAGAACTTGGAATGAAAATGTAGAATAAAAACACATTAACACCACAATTTGCTGTTTTAATCAAGAAATTTCAGAAAAAATATCACACACACAAAAATCCCAGCCCTAAATATAGGCAATTCCCTTACTAATCACCTGACATGGAACAGAGAATTATATGGAGTGAATGGAAAGGTCATACAGAGCGCAATACTAACCTGGATTTAGGACGGCACAAGTTAGGCCAGCAAAGTTTGGCTGGCACAAGGGCCACTGTAAAATATGTTTGGACCACTCTTGGAGTCAGAGGCCAGCACACAGACGTGCGCCATCCTCCATGACTCCAAGAGTGGCCCAATGGGGTCCAAGAGTGGCCCTTGTACCAGCCAAACTTTGTTGGCCTAACTTATGCTGGCCTAACTCCAGGTTAGGATTCTGTACTCACAGTAGCACAGCCAGTAGTGTCATCCGGCAACGAGCTGCCGGAATGCTAGGCGGGACTTACCACTTGATTGACAGGCTGTCCGTGACATGTCGCCGCCTGCGAGCCCGCCTTGTGGGCTCCCTCCAGTTGGTGCGCCCCTCCGCTGCTTGCCCAGGCACCCGGCGCACCCCCCAGGCAAGCGGGCACCCCCTCCGAAGCCAGGGGTGCCCGCGCGGCGGGCGGGCAGGCGGCGACACATCACGGACGGGCAGCCAATCAGGCGGTAAGTCCCGCCAAGCATTCCGGCAGCTCGTTGCCAGATGACACTGCTGAGCACAGCACAATATTTTCTTATGATCAAGACTGAGCAAAAGTGCGCAGTTTGAGGGCTTAGGAGAAATGTTTTATATAGTTTTAAAACATGGGGCCAGCACTATCAGCTCAGTCAAAGGGAGCATTTTTGTCTTTCTTTTATTACCATGGTGGTTTCATTGTTTACACTCAGTGTCCTTGAGACTAAGGTGGTACAGCTTCCTTGGAAAAATTAGATTAAATTTGGGGTTGGGTCTATGGAGCCAGAATAAGATAGATGAATTCTGCATAGGGAAGAGATCTTCAGGGCACAATCCTAACCAACTTTCCAGCCCTAGGGTAAGGGCCATGCAGATCCAAGGTAAGGGAACAAACATTCTCTTACTTTGAGGAGGCTAACGTGACTGCCCCTCTCCAACTGCAGGATGCAGCACATACATCATTGGCATCACTACGTCAGTGCTGGAAAATTGGTTAGTATTGTGCCTTCAGTCTCTCAAATTGGGCTTCATTGCTGCACATTGCTGCACATGTGGTAATCAAGGTAGGAACGCAATGGAGTTCAGCAGGAGGTGTGGCACAAAACTCTGGAAACTTTTGGTCTTCTGTTGGCCTTGTTTTTCTTCATTAAGATGTCTCAATGATTGGGCCACACCCTGGTTGTTTCCAGGGCAGAACACCGATACTAAGCATTGACTGAGGTCAGATTGTGTAAAGCAGAAGGCCCAGGGGCCTCATCAGGCTCTAGGAAGCTCCTCGTCTGACCCAGGTGGCAATTGGACTCTCTCACAATTATTCATTATCTGCTCTAAACTGATGAGCTGCCCAGGGAGTTAGTTCGCCTGCCTTGATCATACCTGCTGCCTCTAACTCTGCAATCTGACCTGCCCAGCAGCAGTCTGCCTACGGTATCTGCAGGAGCCTAAAGTATCTGCTGTCTGCAGGATCCACCTTTGAATCCAGCCCACAGGCTTAATGTCATGTTCTCGCTTACGTAAGATGACTGTTTAAGAATAAGATGGAGTTCTAGAATCCAATTGTACAATTCAGCTAATGGTGGTCTAGGTTAGTCTATGATATAACTGGTTACCACTAATTCAAAAAAAGTAGGCATTTATCTCTGTACTTGACATTTGGCCACACTCTAAAAAGGTGTCTAGAGGGGTAGCGACGTGACTGCCTATGTTCTTCATGCTCTCCTATCTGTAGAGGAGGGTGAGAAATTTGGAAACGCTGCCTTGTTTGCTCATACAATTGAGCCTTTGAGATGCAGGTCAAAACGTATAGCTATGCAAACTGTATAGCCAACAAAGGGGTGAGCAATCTGGAAATTTTGATTTAACTTTTGTTACTGTCTAATAATTGTTCAATGTTTTTTTATTTCTATATATATTTCTGTATTATGCCAATAGAGGTCAAACACACACACACACACACACACACACACACACACACACACACACGGTTACGGCTGGATCCTGTGGGTGCCAGGAAGCGACAGAGATCTCCTCGGAGTAAGGGAGCATCTGCAATGGGAGGCAATGGGTGTCCTCAGCTTTGTATCTGGAATTGAGCATCCCGGCCAGGGAGGGAGCACAGGATATAGTGGCAAAGACTGCCACCATCTCCGCCCCTTCCCAGGTCTGATTCTCTCTTCCCCCCCGCCCAGTTCCGCCCCTCCTCACCTCCCTGAAAAGCCTCACTATCAAGCAGCAGTGATACACACCGCTGGCTTCTCCGTAGTGTCTTCCAAGCGGTGCTGGGCCCAGTGCTGGCACTCCCTGCCCTCTGCTAGCCGTAAAAGTGCTTCACGGCATGTTTGTGACATCCAGCGCTGGCGGTATGCACATACTGCAAGCGCTAATGAGTTTAGGATTGGGCTCTTAGCCAGTGATGTCATGCACCCACTACGCACCACTACGTGAGTACCGGTTCCTAGAAGTTGAGCTGGCCCCGCCCACTCGAAGTTGGCCCCGTCGGCTGGTTGGCTCAGCAGCTGCGCGTGCATACTGCACGCCCGCAGCCGTTGCCTGCACTTTCTGTGAGGAGGCAGGCAGGCAGGCAGTGTGGTGGCGTTGTCGTCATGACATCGCTTCCGGCTATGACCTAACTTCCTGCCATGACATCACTTCTGGCTTATGACGTCACTTCCGGTGGGCAGACCCCGACAAGTGCCAATCAAAAGTGAGTACCTGTTCCTAAATCATTTGGTTGACACCACTGCTCTTAGCTATCTGCAGCAAAATCAACAAAGTATTTTATAGCACAAAATTAGGGATTAATGTTTACTTCATGGATTAGGGTTGTTTATCAGATGCATCTGATCAAGCAGCCCTGATCAGCAAAAGCTTTTGTTGAAATAAACGTGTTAGTCAAGGTGCCAACAAGAGTCTTTCTTATAATAGAAAAGTCACTTGATGCAGATCAAGAGAAGGCCCAAGGAGAGGGTAGAAGGAGGTTCCTACTTGGGTGTGTTGGGGGGGGGGGGAAAGGATTTTCCAACTATGCAATAAAATCATGAGTTAAAGAAGGACAAGTCTCAAAAGTCAGCTGCTTCTCTGGTGGGAGCAGGGAAGCCGCTTATCAGCCAGCAAGAAGACAAACGGGTGGCCAGAGAGAAGGACTAAATCCAGAAAGATCCGTCTGTATGTGTGTAGTTCTTGGAAGATAGAACGTTTCTGTAAAAATTGTAAAAACCTTTGGGTTTCTGAATAAAGTCTGCCTATGTAAACCGCCTTGAGTTATAGTCATTAGAGAAATCTGGTGACCTAAGAAAGGTGGTATATAAATACAATATTATTATTATTATTATTATTATTATTATTATTATTATTATTATTA
>JAJKFI010000016.1:15521023-15608397 GCA_029204185.1 Lerista edwardsae | reverse complement strand
CTCTCTCTCTCTCTCTCTCTCTCTCTCTCTCTCTCTCTCTCTCTCTCTCTCTCTGTGTGTGTGTGTGTGTGTGTGTGTGTGTGTGTGTGACTCACACATCAGAGTGCATACACAGGTTTCATGGATTTTCTTATATAGAAGTGCTTTCCATTGAGGAAAAAGCTTAATTGGAAATGGACTTCAGGGAAGCTCCGTCTGGTAACATAACTGTGTGCTTGAATGCCACCATTCTCAACATCCTCTAAAAAAGCAAATGGAGTTAGGGAAGGGAAATGACCCTTCATGCTCCTTCCCACTGCAGTGAGTTTGAGGATCCTGTAGGTGGCGTGCGTATCCCCCATCCCTTTCAGTAAATTTGATGCAGGCAGCTATAGGAGATTATACCCGAATCCCCCCCTCCCCACCATGTTGCTTTGATGATACTCAGGGGCAGTCAAGCCCTCTCTTTTCTCATGGGCTTACTTTTACATCTATTATGTCCATTTCACGTGGAGGGAATGTATTCCCAGCGTCATGACGTGTCCCTTCTTTTTGATGTTGGGATCTATTGGAGCCCAACTTAGGAGCTCAGCCGAGGTCCAGGCATTTTGTTCTCTCTTAAAGAGGTTTTCAGTGACATTAAGAACCTGTGCCTTAAAAGACTTTGAAAAAAACTTAACTGAAAAACTAATGCCAATGTCATGGACTCATAATCTGTGTTCAGCTAGCAGGAAAAGTACATTACAGTACAATAATAATTGAAGAAATGTTTTGACATCTGCTAACTGGGCAAGGGGCAATTTTTAAAGCAGTGGTTCTCTTATACAGGTCCAGCCTTTGCATACCCTGATGTTTTATACACTGATCTGATTCAACACTGATGGCAACTGTGGATAAGAAGGGCCAGGGGCATATCTAAAGAAGTGCAGGGGGATGTTGCAACAAGCTTTAGGGGGGCAACAAGCTGAGCTTGACACTAAATAATAATAATAATAATACATGTATTTATATACCGCCTTTCTTAAGGTCACTAGATTTCTCTAATGATTACAACTCAAGGCGGTTTACATAGGCAGACTTTTCACAAACCCGAAGGTTTTTACAATTTACAGAATGTTCTATCTTTCAAGAACCACACTCCTACAGATCTTTCTTTCTGGATTTAGCCTTCTTTCTTTAGCCACCCGTCCGTCGTCTGCTGGCTGATGAGGCTAGTGACCAAAATTGTGAAATGTATGTATGTATGAATAATACCATCATGTTCTATATCATTGGAAAGGTAACTTAATGCAGAATGCAACAACAACAACAAAAAAAACCCAGAGTGTAATATCTTTATCAAAAGTTATGGCCAAAAAAATTAGAAAATGAAAATACAACTGTCATGTAAAAATTGTGTTTGCTAAAATTGGGAGCACACTGCTAGGAGGGAAGATGCGGGTTCCCTCCCATTTTTCACCTTTTTTAAAAAGCTCAGGCAGGCTGGTACTTCCTGTTGTGATGTCACTTCCAGGGTATCATTTTACCCTTGGCACCAGGCCACACTTTCATTAGCTACACCGCTGAGAAGAATCCTGCTGGTCTCTGGAGAAGGGAAAAATATGTCCCCATCCTAGAGTCAGCGAGTCAGACTATTAGAACTGCTATTTTCTGCTTGCTCTGAGACCCTCTCTCGCTGAAGATTAATCACTTTTGCATTCCATTCTTCAGTGAGAAAGGGCAAAGGGAAGGGTGATTTTTCTCAGAGTGAACTGAAAATAGCAGTTCCAATTGATTGCTGGACTGACTTGTGTTTTGTTTTAACTACTTTTATTGAATATGGTTTTTGGTATCAGCAGGGATTCCCAGAACCAAACCCCAGTGGATACTGAGACACAACTGTATTTTGCAGGGGGAGAGCAATTGTCTCTATTAAT
This sequence comes from Lerista edwardsae, assembly GCA_029204185.1. NCBI lineage: Eukaryota > Metazoa > Chordata > Lepidosauria > Squamata > Scincidae > Lerista > Lerista edwardsae. The sequence goes on along the minus strand of JAJKFI010000016.1, from coordinate 15,606,502 downwards.
CCCAGCCCAGCATCCCTTTCAGACTCCCATACTGCAAGACATGCCAACAACTCTGCTCCTCCCCGTTTTGGAGAGTGAGGTCAGTATCAACACCCTGTGCTTCTGATGATGTGCTAATAGTCCTCAACTGCACACAATTGCACACAATAGCCGGGTGGACATAGCAGGATTGAGTTCCTAAACAAGGAAACATAGTTCAAAGGAACTCGATTCTTCTTAATACATTTAGGATCTAAGCATAGGCCTATTTAAAGACTCAAGGAATAGATGTTGCTGCTGCATGACTTGTTCGCACCTGTGTTTCACCATCACAGAAGGACCTACAATGTTAGGGAATGCTGGTGACAAAGTAGTTATCATACTGGGTTAGTGAGCTAATACAGGGGCAGTATTTTATTACATGACACACAGAGGGCGGGGTCTACACTAACAATAACAGCTGTCAGTGTGAACCCTCTGAGTAATGCAAAGAATGAGAGTCACACTGTGCAGTGTTTATATACTTAACAGCTTGGTTTAAAGGGACTATTTTTTTTTTCAAAACACAGAAGGGGGAATGCATCCAAAAGAAACACCAAACTAGCACCATCAAATATTTCCATCCCGAAGTATGATGAACCCGCCTTAGTTTTTTACCCCCAAATTGCCCTTTTTCATTCATTCACTTTCTATGGAGAGGTCAGGTGATGTTATTGCCGACCCACTGCATACCAATGTTTTCAGGTTGTGCTCTCACCTTTTTATCGACTTAGGGAGGGTGCAAATCCTAACCTGGAGTTAGGCCAGCACAAGTCACTTGTGCCATCTTAACTCCAGGCTAGGATTGTGCCCTAAATTTTTCTGCCTTAGAGTGAAATTGAAGGACTCACTTGTCTGGTGTGGCCAAGTACTCTTGAGTCACCTGGGTGGAGAAGTGGTTTGTTCAGCCCCAGCACTGGCATGACCAAATTAGGAGGAAGATTTGCTAGAAAGAGTCAGGGAAGGAAGGGAGCAGCTGAGGAGGAGGAGGAGGTTCAGGGCACAGGAGCAGAGGAGAGCCCCTAGTGCTAGAGGAGGGGAGGAGGGAAGCTTGCAGTGCTGAGAGGAAACTCAGGGCGCAGCAGGGAAGAAATGTGCCAGCCGTTCCTTCCCGCTGGGTGCACAGGAAGCATCAGCATGGAATGTCTTCTGAATTCTTGGAATGGTAGACTATTCCAAACTGTGATTTCCCTGGACAATATCATAGTTTGTTGACATTAACAGAAATGCCTCACTGAAAATGAATGCCAGAGAGCCCTATAAACTTACTAAGCTTGTCTGTCTGACTGTCATACTGTACTGTGCGAGTCATGGGAGAATTGCATGAGCAAGATATTTCCTGAACACCTTGACAGTCACAACCAGTTATGACGCCGCAGATACCCCTCTATTCACCACTGTATGATTAAATTCTCCAAAGAATAATAACTCCCTCTATCAAGAAATGTTGAACAGTTATAGACAACATGCCTTTGGCATGAGTCATCATCGCACCATGCAACTGTGAAGGGCAGGCCTGCGTTCCAATCTTTTATACTGTGTGTTCTTTCTGTGATTCAAGTATATATAACAAGGCCTTGTACTGCCAATACAAACTTCAACAGAGTTAGAGCCCAATCCTATCCAATGTTCTAGCGCTGATGCAACTGCAGAGGTAAGGGAACACATGTTGTCCTTTGGGTATGCTCCTCCATCCCAGGATGCAGTGCATGCCCCATTGGCATGCCTGCATCAGCGTTGGAAAGTTGGATAAAATTGGGCCCATAGTCTCATCTTATGACTTCAGCTTGAAACCCTCCTGCATAGTTCCACCAGCTCCTTCCATTCTTCCATCCCTGCACAATTCTCTGACCAACCAAATCTCAAGGCTATTACACCTCAACCTGGGGTAAAACCAGATGTGACATTTAACATGTTTTTCCAGTGTCTTTTCTCCTTTTTAGACAGCAGCCGTGACCCAAAGTGGAGAACATTAACCCTTTATCCTGGGCTGTGGCCCTGAACCCACCCCTCTGAAGCAGGTGGTGGGGACATGTCATGTGAATTTTGGTGTCAAAATAGAGGGAGGAGCATTAACCTGCTCTCAATCAAAGAGGTATGCTAACAAAGCAACAGACCTCCAAGCTAGCCACTGTACTCTCAATCAGGGCCCATGAGAGGGGGAGGGTTACAGGGGTTACCCTACACCTGAGTCAAAAAGAGGACCCAGGGGCCAAAGGAGGAGAGCCGAAAATTTCTTGCGATCTCAAAAAATGTTTGCATATACAGTCAATCCTCATTATCCGCAAGGTTCCTGGAAATCTTCCCAGTTAGCAAATTTGCAGATAATGAATCATTGAACCTATGGGATCAATGGGGTTAGATGCAAGGGTTTCAGGACAATCCAGCAGAGACCCTCAGGAAGCCAACAGAGTGCAGCAGGAAGTGCCAAATGATATCTGAATGCCGCAAACCTTCCAGAATCTGCAAGGAAAGCTCCTGCAACAAGCATGGACCCTTTAAACATGACCAGCAGATGCTCCTGCCGACCGTTTTAAAGGGACAGTGCTGGTCGCAGGTGCCATTTGGAAGGTCCCTGAAGCCTTTGGAAGTTTTTGCGTAGTGGATAACGAGGACAGAGGCACGGATAAGGAAGAAATTCTGCCCCTCGCAGATAAGCGAATTCACATATAAAGAGGATTGACTGTATATAATGTGTGAAGACTAGCACTCGTGTTTTGTGTAAGGCTTAGTTTGATATATCGTGATTGGTACAGAAGGGAAAGTCCCCCCAAAAAAACTTTGTACTCCAAAAGCCCCCCCAAAAATGCTACACCCCTTGCTAAAATTCCTCTCAGACACCCTACTCTCAACTGGGTGTGAGAACAAAGGCTGAATCCAGCAGAGGACCTCAACTAGCAAAAGAAGATCCCCTGATTAGGTTGTTCACCAGAATTGGGATCCCATAGGATTATATGGAGGGAAGTTCTGAATGCTAGAACTTCAAGTTCTTTGTTCTCTATTCCTCACCAACTAACCTCCTAGGACAGTGTTTCTCAAACTGTAGGTTGGGACCCAGCAGTGGGCTGTGTGAGCCAATTTCAAGTGGGTCGCGAAGCGCCTAGAGCAGCCATGTTGAAAATATGGGAAAATGGGATGCTAGAAAAGGGCAGGGCTGTGTGGTTATTTTGCTTGTGTCAAGGTTGTAAATGGGCTTTTTTCATTCTTTCACTTTTTGGGAAATGGCTGAGAAATAACCCAATGTATTCCTGCATTCCCAGAAAGCAGCCTGCTCTGGCAACACAATGACAGCACTTCCAGCCCTACATCATTTCTGGTGGGTCCCAGACATTCTAAAAAGTGTGTTCCAGTGCTCAAATGTTTGAGAACCATTGTCCCATTGGCGGACCTGAAGGGGGGAAGGAGTGCAAACGCCCCAGGCGCTGGGCTGGGGGAGGGCAGTGGGGACTACGCCTGCCCCTGCCTGCCCCCAACACTGAGTCTAAGTGCGAAGGCACTCCAGGAAGTGGCTTCAGCTGTGGGAGAAGCATCCCGGAGCAACCCAGCATGGCTCCAAAAGGGCCGCCCTGCCTCTCTGAGAAGGTGGGCAGTCCTTCAGAGCATGCCTGGTTGCTCTGAGAAGTAGCTGTGAAGCTGCTTGTCAAAGTGGCCAGGCGCACCCTGTAGGGCCACCTGCCATTTCTTTGAGGGATAGGCGACCCTTTGGACCCGCACGAGGCCACGGGGGGAGGGGGCAGGGGCGACTCCTGCAGGTATGTCGACTCCCCAAAGGATCACCTCTGCACTGTCCAATGGTGTCAGTCCATGGAGCATTAACCTGCTGATGCCATAGAGACTGAGCTTCCCATCCATGTGCCAATCACCGTACCCACCTCCAGCACCCTGCCCCACAGCCTGTACTGAGCTGGCACCCCATTCAGAATGCCCAAAAGGTGATTCTGCTCCCATAGCCGGCCAAAGCCATGTTCACCAGCGCTGGATCCTCAGCACATCTCTCATACGGCAAGGGCAGTTTAGCCTGTGTCTAGTAGGATGCAGGGGACACCTGCCCCCCCCCCCAGCAGCAGGGACAGTAACGGCAGCAAGAGCAAGGGGAATCCCTGCCAGGACAGTGCCAGGACAGTCGCCTGCAGCCAGAGCACACTAGGAGCACATGCCCTTTATAGTCACCTAACAGATGTGCAACAGGAAGAGTGTGGTCACATTGACCAGCAGCATATAAGGGCGCCAGCAGCCTTCATACCATGGCCATTTGGTTCCCTGTGACAGCAGCCAGAATGATCAGACAACTAGGCTTATCGTGACTGGAATGGCAGCTCTTCTTCCACCCAAGCGAAAAGGTTCCTTGCAGGCTGAGACTACCCTTTCCTATAGTTCTGATGCTAGCACAGTTTTCATACATGAAGCGTTCACCATTCCCTAATCTAAATCACAACCAATAGCCAGACAAGTGATGGCTGTCATATTGGCGGTGGAGAAACGTAGCAATTTGAAGGACACTGTGCATTGAAGAAAGGGTCTGAAATATTAAAATTCTCTTGGGAGGGGGGAAATGCCTGTCTAGTCAACCCCATATTGTCACAATGTGCTACAGAGCACTGAGGCTGAAATTATCCGTACATCTGCAGCGATTGCAGAAAGCATGTGAACCGGACCTTGAAATGTCTTTCAAGCATCAGGGCTGGGAAAATATGCTGTTTGCCTCCATGTGTCAACCAGTCTTTCACCTGCTTAGTGACGTTCACCACCTGGATAAAATCATAACTCTGTAGAATTTGAGGAGGACCTTTCAGTCATCAAGATTGTTTCCATGTACCAAAACAGACTGATATCTACAGTGGGGGTGGGAAGCAACTTTGTTCTCTTCTGTTCAGTAGCGTCAAAAGGTAAAGGCAAGTTAAAGGAGGCACAAACCTACGGCCACTTGATTTTGCAATGAGATGCATGAACTGCCGTCATCTCCCCAGAATGGTGCTGGTGGTGAGTGGGAGGGGCTGGTTACACAGCTTGTTGCAATGCCTGCCATACTTACCGCACTGCCCCCCTGTAGCTACACTACTGCTGACACTCACGTTTATTTTTCAACCCTAATTATCAGTGACAGCAAACTCTATCTGGATTGGGACCAGATAGAGTGTGGTGTGGGGAGGGGAGAAAGGAGCTGTTGCCTCCACCATGGCTCCAATCTAGATTGACTACTTGACATGCAAACATATAAAAACATACATGTTTTCATGTTTGTATGAACATGTGTATGTTTTCATATGTTGTAAACGTGTATGTTTTCATATGTTGTCATACGTTTTCATATGTATACACATGTATGTTTTCATATGTTTGTATGTCAATGCCATTAAAGGCTGCTGCTGCTGCTGCTGCTGATGATGATGATGATCGACTACTTTCAGCTGTTATTTGTCCCAGGTGAAAAATTCTCATTGGTACCTGTGGGGTTTGTCCGTCTGGAATCTGATCACAGAATCTGATCACAGGCTCTCTCAGCCTGCTGAACATACATGCATTCAACAGGTTTTAGAGCGCAATCCTAAACTGTGCTGGAACAGCACAGAGTGGCGGGCCTGCACAGAATCCAGAGCAGCTTAGGACTGTGCTGGAGCTTCCACGGGGCAAGGGCACATTTGCATCCTTGCCCTGGGGTAGGTGCCAGATGCACCTATGGGCTACTCGGATCTGCGCCTGCTATATAGGACCAAATTGGGACTGCGTGGGCTGGGGCCGGGGGCTTGGATGTGGCCTAACAGCAGCATCCAGTCTCCATCCCCCTCCCTGGGCTGGCCTGCCTTCCAATCTGCCCTCCGCTTGCCCAGTTCCTCCCTCCCTCCCCCAGCTCAGAATTGTCCCTGTGCCCGCCAAACTTGGCTGGCTCAGGAGCGGCACACCACTAGCTTCTGCTGGCGCCACAGGGCCGACACTGCTGCCTGCATTGACCCTGCAACAACAGCACCTTATGGCACTCTCATGACATTGCAGGGCCAACGCAAGTGGCTTGCATCGGCCCCAGGGCGCTCTTGGATTGCACCCTTAATGTTGAACTCTGAGATCAGCTCTGAGATTGTTGGGATTAATTTTGTGATATTTGACAGAGGGTGAAATTATATTAATTCTACTGCCAGGAATGAGCCACTTCTAGGAATTGCATAGCGTCAGAGACGCACGGATCCCCGAGCGTGCCCGGGGCAGGCGATGTAAATGTGCCCCCAGCGCGTCGCCCCACCCCCATGCATCGCCCAGCCACGCCTCCCTGCACCTGGGATCGCTCCCACCCTGGGCGGGTGGGTCAAAAAACACGTGGGTTGCTCCGCACAATGGCACCTCGCCGGCGCCCATGGCTCTCGCCACCCCTAGCTACACCCTTCCTCCACCTCTGCATAGTGTCAAGCAGAGAAGCGTGTGTCTGTATTTGGCCATCTCACAGACAAGAATAGAAATATGGGGCTCTGCATCACATTGTATATTTAAGAAGCTGATGGTACTAGATCTCAGCAATGATGTTGTCATCCCTGGCACACAATGGCTTTTCAGTCATTGATCACTGACTGAGGTATGTCTCTGCAGTGAATAAGCCATGGCTCATCTTCATGACTTTCCTTAGCACATTCCTCCAGGCAGTTCCATCAGTCCTGGGATTCTTCTCATTGGAGAGAGGTGAGGTAACTAAGATTCCCCATTTAGGCTTCAAAACAGTGATGTAATCTGCAGGAAACTCTATGCTTGCAGACAAGATTTGAGGTAGCATGTGAAGAGCAGGCACTGATGCATCCTCATCTATCTACAAAACAGGTCTCCAACACTGATCAATATACATAAAATGACTGACTGATGCACCGCACATACTACATATTCAGTGTGCAGAACTCCCAGAAATTATGTGAGTCTGCCTAGTATTTCAGTAAGCCCTATTGAAACAGTGTATTCTTGTGATTGGTGCTGAGATGCTTGAAGAGGGAATAGTTTATGTTCTTCAGGGTGCAATCCGAAGCTGGGCCTGCACCATATCCAGGGCAGCTTGGGGGAAGGCTGGAGCCTCCATGGGGCAAGGACAAATTCGTCCCAAGGGAAGGCGCCAGCTGCCCCTACGGGCTCCTTGGATCTGCACCAACTATATAGCAGGCACAGGTCCAAGCACACATTGTGTATCCCTGGTACACAATGGCTTTTCAGTCATTGATCACTGACTGAGGTATGTCTCTGCAGCTAATAAGCCATGTCTCCCGAATTGGGGCCACATGAGCCAGGGCCGGGGGGTTAGATGTGGCCTAACAGGCTGGCCTGCTTCCCAGGCACACACTACGATGACTCACGAGTTGGGTTGGGTTGCTGAGTCACTGACTCGTGACTCATCTTGAGACTCAGGCTCAGTGACTTGAGCACATCCTGGTCAAACTTCTAGGTTGCTGAGCTCCATGCTGCACGGAGTTTGGCAGGGAAGGACTGTGTTCATGCTGCAGGTGGCACTGAACAGCACCAAGTTAACATCTGGATGGACCACCAATGCAAACAGTTATTTTAGATATCAAGAAGACCATTGTTGTTATTAATTTTCACATAGGTGTTATCAACTGATTATCTAGACATTGAGTTCTTTCCAAGGACCTGTGATGCCTGTTACCCTTTTTTGCCATTATAAATATTGTCGCAAGATGTAAGCTGTTCCCAGTAATGCTGCTTTTTGTAGTTTGTTGATGGTAATTTCTGTGGCCCTGTTCGGATATAAATTCTTCAAATAAATAAATGCACCAAGGGTGTTAATCACAACTGGGATTACATGGCAAGAGAAGCGCATTCCAAGGTTTACAACACAATTCTAGGCATTCCTACTCTGAAGTAAATATCATTTAATTCAGTGGGATTTAGTCCCAGGAAGGTATTATAGGATTGCAGCCTTACACTCTGCTAGTGCAAAACGAAAACAAAAACATGGAGCTTGCATTTTGAAAAGACTTCCTTTGTTGTCACCCTTTGCTTCCGGTTTACTGCATAAGCACCAAGTTAACATCTGGATGGACCACCAATGCAAACAGTTATTTTAGATATCAAGAAGACCATTGTTGTTATTAATTTTCACATAGGTGTTATCAACTGATTATCTAGACATTGAGTTCTTTCCAAGGACCTGTGATGCCTGTTACCCTTTTTTGCCATTATAAATATTGTCGCAAGATGTAAGCTGTTCCCAGTAATGCTGCTTTTTGTAGTTTGTTGATGGTAATTTCTGTGGCCCTGTTCGGATATAAATTCTTTAAATAAATAAATGCACCAAGGGTGTTAATCACAACTGGGATTACTTTGGTTTTCTTCTGCCACAGACTTTCAATTTCTATTTGTAGATCTTTGTATTTTGCTATTTTTTTCCAGTTCTTTATCTTCTAATCTACTGTCACCTAATACTACCATTAATATTAAAATTAATAGCTTTATCATCATCAACAACAAAAACAACAACAGCAACAGCAGCACAGTAGCAGCAAGAACAACAACAGTATTTAGATGCTCAAGGCCGGCTTTAAGCCAATGTGACAAATGTTTCTCACATTGGGCCCCGCACTTTGGGGGGGCCCTGCACGAGCACAGCTAACACATGGCATGCTGCTGGAGCAGGGATCTCTATGGACTGTGTCAGTGGGGCAAGCAGATCAGCTTAACCTTGGGCCCTCCCACCTGCCCCTGTCTCCAAATGGCCCAACATGTGCCCCCTTGAAAGCAGTTGGCAATGATGTAATCCTGCCAGCACCAACTATTTCCGGGTGCTGTGGATTGCGCACGGCACCACAAGCAGTCTCCTTGGTGAGTGGGGAGCTGTGGGGAGGATTGGGACCCCATGGGAATGCCCCACATTGGGCCCTGCTGATCCTGGAGCCAGCCCTGTATATACCACTTGTAGACAAAGAAGTTCACAAAGTGGTTTACAGAAAACTCAAATGACTAAATTTTAAATTCATTTTCACCAAATGCATTATCCAATCAGGCTAGGTTAGGTTTTTGCAAGGACTGTCTTAAAACACAATGGACCCGCCATCAGAAAGCTTCATTTAGCGACTAGCATAGCCCAAGAGACACCTGAAGAGACATCATGTTGGTTATGCTATTGAGCAGGCATGCTGCTGAGGTATTTAGGAAGCCACAAATCTTGTCAATCAAAAGAAGATCTGAAGGTTTTACTGACTGTCTCTTCTGATCTCCATTGTGTCAGGACAGAAACATTCCTTAGACGCATTTAGAAGGGTTGCCTCACCACCACCATCCAATGTGTCAGCCCTCGCCACTCCTTCCTTCTCTTGACAATGGAATAATTAGTGAACATTGCATCGAGGTCCTAGGCTCATCCACCGTGCATTGTAAAGAGGAAAGTTTTGCCTACAGTTCCATTTCTATGAGCCAAACAGCTACAGGCAGGAGAGGGGACCTTAACCCTTTCTACTCAGTCCCATTAAAAGCTGCTATGAGCCCAGGAAAGGAAGCTTGTTTTGCACACAAATGTATATTGGGCAACTTAACGTCAATGGCGTTCCTAGAGGGGGGGCAAAACACTAAATTTTGCAGGAGCCTGAGCTCCTCTATTAAGTGGTCCCTCCCCCTTGCCTTCAGAGCCATTCGCACCTCAGAAAGCAAACCGAGCCACGAATGGCTCTGAAGGCAAGGGAGGAGCCGCTTTACACAGGAGCTCAGGGTCTTGCAAAACGTAGCATTCTGCCCCCCCTCTAGGAACATCACTGCTTACAGTGCAATACTAAGATGCTGTGTTAAGCGCTGTTTAATCCCAGGAAAATCTGCATTACAGGATTATAACCTGTATGAATGTATCCATGTCCATATTTGATTTCCAATGAGAACACTATTTACATCATCGACATGTTATCTTGTTCAAAACTTGATGACTAGATTCTGTTACCCAACTACATGTCGATGTATCATTTTTCTTACCAACGGAATGGCAGTAACATTTCTTCATGCCCTGCTCTGCTGCACGTGTGAAGGTTAGCGAAGGGCAGTTATACACCTGATCCACTGAAAAAAGCCTGATTCAGCTTTTCCTCCCACAATGTGACACCAGCAGCTCCAGCCTCCATCCCCATCCTTCAAAGGTGCCTGATGCCTGAAGCGACTAAATTTGATATCCTAGACATCATCATAATTACACAGCTGGCATTCGTCTCTACAGTTTTTCCAGATCTTAGATTAACGGGGTTCAAGTGAGCAAGAAACACAATGATAACAGAGGTTGCACGTTACGTTATCAGCTGCATCCGTGTCAAAAAGCCAAAACTCTCAGAATCATAAAATCATTGAATGTTAAGGCAAAAGGTGACCTTAATCTAACGCCTTCTACTCAAAGTTTACTGTGCACAAAGTATACTTGCATATCGCTTTCTAAATAATAGCTCTGGATGGTCTGGGACAACTGGGGGGGATAACCAGCCCAGTGTTCCCAGTCACAGAGGGGAACTCTCTCTGTATTCAGTACTGTACTGAATCTATACTGCCAAACACCATAAATATGGGATGCCCAAGTGGCATGGCTATGGAGTACATCAGCATATGGGGAAGGGGGAGGGCCACCTAGTGTATTCCAAAACCTCTCCCCCCCCCTCCTACTCCGCAGGAGAATGGCTCTCATCATTGATTCCTTTGAGACTGGATCCTTTTTGTGACATGGCTGCAATCAGACTTCTTGTCAGAATTGCTGGAAGTAGTTATAGCATCACAACTCTTCTTCTGCCTACAGGTTTCTCCTAGCATCCATTCCTCATTGGTCATCTTTCCTCAACTCCCTGCCTGCTCAATCCTCTTTTTCCTGCTTCAAAGCAATCTCTCTCTCTCTCTCTCTCTCTCTCTCTCTTAACCGATTGCCACACTGCTACCTTTCTTCAGCCATCTTGCTTCTGACAGCCCAATTCTATTTCCCGCCATGTTATAGCATGCGGTGTGCCAGTAGATTCTGCACTGCAGGCTACAGTAGGGGCAGCCTGCAGGAGGTAAATATTTTTTTACTTCCCCCTACCGTAAGTTGCCCAGTTGTGAATGCCCAGTTGAGAATGCCTTTAGGCACCCTCAGTCCTACACCAGCCATTTTGCTGGTGGAGTCCAAGGGGAGAAAAGGGGCAGGGAGTGTTCAAAAAGAGGTAATAGGATCCTGGCGCAAGTCACTGTTGTAGAGATCCACCCACTCCCGGCCTATGACATGCCTCGACCACCAACTTATGGCATCCAACCTATGGCATCTTCTGGGGCCGCTGCCACATGCTGACTGTTTGTGGCAGTGGCCCAGCAGCACATGACAATGGCCTGACTTTTGCACCGCTGGAAAGCACCCTGCACAGCCCACGCTCGGGGCAACCATGAGATTAGGCCCCGAGTTTCTTAATCAGCGCTTTGGCGGCAAATAGCCACATATGATTTTCAGCATGAAAATGGAGGAGGAATCAGCACTAAACAAACACACCCTGGTGCAATGCGCTCCTGTGTCAAAATGAGCTCCGTGTAGTTGTTCTGCTGTGGCTTTTAAACAACCACTTCCAATTCTGTTTTAAACTCATCTGTTAGAGACAGGTTTAAAATAACAGTAAGTTTGACCCCAGATGTGACAATTCATTCTGTAAATGTTTTTTCCAACTATTTGGTTTTTAGCCCAAAGCAGCCACAGGAATTGGAAGATCTCACAAGGGGGAAGGATACGTAATTTTTTCTGTGTGGTGTTTTCTTCTCAACATTCCCCAACCCCAGCTTAATAGCCCACAGGAAAAGGGATAAATGCTCCTCTACTTAGAACAAGCCTCTAATTCACAACCCAAGCTTCTGGGTAGCTGTTTCGGGTACAAAACAAAACATGAAAACCCCTGATGTTTTGCAGCAGTTTTCAGAGCTAAGATATTTTTATTATTATTTATTTAATTTATATCCCGCCTTTCTGCCCGAAGGCTCCCAAGGCAGCTTCCAACAATAAAATACAATAAAATACAATTTAACAATTAAAAACAGTAATTTTAAAACAATATTAAAATAATTAAAATTTATTTTGAAATTTAAAAAGATACCATCTCTTACTGTCTCACATGTTCTATAAAGAACCAATCTTATCTGCATGTGCCATTAAACCGTCCAAATTAATTTTCTAATCCATTCCCCATTTAAATCCTGTCAGGAGCATACAGTAGCTAATGAAAGTGTAGCCCAGCGCAGAGGGCACAATGAAGTGACGTGACAACAGGAAGTGACATCACAGTTGTATTTTCATTTTCTTGGAGGTTTGGGCCATAATTTTGGATAGAATTAAGATATTACACGTCAGTTTCTTTCATTGCATTATGCATGAAACTCTGCATTGAATGATATCCTGTATAACATGATAGTATTATTCGTACAAATCACAATGTTAACAAACCGCCATTTTTGCAATTTTTTTATAGTTTTATTTTCAGGTTTTTTAGCCATTACCTTTGATAAAAGATATTACATTCTGGTTTGTTGCATTGCATTTTGCATTAAATTACCTTTCCAATGATGTATAACATGATAGTATTATTTGTAATTACCAAAGTTTGCATAATTTTGGCCACTAGTGTCAAGCTCAGCTTGTTGCCCCCCCCCTAAAGCTTGTTGCTTGCTGTAATTGCAGCCCCTGCACCACTGTAGCTACGCCCCTGAATCCTATAACTTTATTTAGCATATATGATACTGACTATATAATCACATCAACCACAGTGTGATGCTGGCATGTTTTCTTCCTCATTTCATTCAGCATTAACCTGTTCACACACATCAGAGAATCATAACTGAAAGATGCAAAAAAGCTATCTAGTCCCTTGCTACAAACAAGAGGATTCTGCTATACAATCCAAACCACTATACAATCCAATACAATCCAATACAAGCCTTGTATACGAGCCTAAACAATCCAAACCACTGTTTTCCAGAAGCAGGAGCATCGAAGAAGATGCCTGAGGAATCAAGAGGGGGCTCAAAAAAGTCAGCCAGGGCTCCTTGTATAGAAGGAAAACACACAAGAACATCAGTTAGAAAAGGAAAGTCAAACTTGTTTCATATAGAGGGCCAATGTTAGCATCAATGGTGCCTGCTGAGGGCCAGAAGTGACATCATTAAGCAGATAATGGCCAGAAATAAGCATTTTGTTCTCACAGAGACACTCATTAGCTGCAAATGATAGAAAATGGGCAAATTTGTTCACATTTTCAAGATATGGGCAAGATATGAACCCCAATTATAATGGGGGTTGGATAAATGACTTTCAGGGGCCACATTCAGCCCATGGGCCTTACATTTGACATCCCTGAATTAGCACATGAGAATAGGCTGGAGTTGGGCATTTAGGCAAAGGGTACTGAAGCCTTGGCATTTATTTTAATGGGTGATTGCAACCCACTCACAAATGATGCTGTCTTTTGTCACCTACGGCCTCATTAACATTTAGGCTGATTGTTAATTAATTAACCCAATGACATAATTTCTTTATATGCATTTTTCTCCAACTCTCCTCTCAGATTCTCTAAAAGTCAAACTCTTTTCAAGTTACCCAGGATACTGTGTTATGCCCTAAACCTTGCCTTCTTTTTTTTCTCTTCCTTTCAAGCAAATGATGGGTGGTACATTAGGGTCAGGGGGTGTGTATCTGGGAGTGACACCAACTGAGACAATAAAAGGGCTCCTTAGTTACTTAGAGGTTCTATTTTAAAGTTACTTTTAAGGAGTCATCTAGACCAATTAAACAGCTTTTAAATCAACTTCTGCCGCTCCATACCTACAGCGTATCTGCTTAAGGAACTTAGGTAAGAACATTCTATTTTATTTTGGAAGTCACTTTAAAAATAAAATAAAATAAAATTGTCTCCATCCATTATTGGACTGTGCAATCAATGAATAACTTGGGCACGGGGTGGGAGGGGGAGAAACTAATATGCAACCGTCTAAATTGTTTACTTGGCACCTTTTTTCAAGCCAGCTGGGAAGTAACTGCATATTTTACCAGGGTGGTAAACCCAATTGATCAGAATCATTAAAAAAATTAATGGGCATGTGACACTGTGTCTGGATGATATTTGTATAAGAATGTAAAGCATCTCGACTGTAGGCATTTTTAATGCTGCAACAGTAAAAACAACACAGAGCACAGGTATTGTAAAATCTGCCAAAAGTGTTTTATTCAACATACAATATTCATTGAAATCGTTAACTGAAATCATTAGAAGTTTTACTAAAGATTTCTTTTTCTCGGTGCACAACCTGAAATTAAAGGTGGGCTCAGCATTCCATATTGTTTTCTGTCTGCTTCTTGCATTGCTACTGGTAATCCTGATCACTGCAGAGCTAGTCTGTGAAACCCCCACTGACAGCAGAGGGCTTATATGGGCAGAGTTGTTTGGATTTCCTGTGCCTGCCACCTTTTCTGACTACAGCAAAACAAAATGCTATCCAGCCATGATCCTAGAAATGGGGAACAAAGAAAGTGTCTTGATGTAATTTCAATTATGTCACAATGAATTGCAAGGTGAAGGAAAGTTTACTGGCACAAGGAAACTGGACTTGGGTCAAAATTAGGCCTTTAGGGTGTATCCATATCTGTAGACAAGAAAAAGCTAAGCCAATAACATGGAGGTGATCCTGCCGAAATTATGCATTTGACAGCACAACCCTATGCATGTCTACTCAAATATGTTTCATTGTAATCAATGGGGATTACTCTCAGGAAAGTGTGTATAGGATTGCAGCCTGTATGTCACATTGCTTTCAGCAGAAGAGGTTTGCACCTGGGTGAATTTGCTCTGATACAAACTACACACTTTGCAGTGTTTAACAGAGGTTGGCTTGCACCCATCCTTTTACCAATGTATTTCAAAGCTGCATTACAGAGGAGAAGTTAGTGGAAGTTTTTCATTAATGGATTCTATGGACCAATGGTTAGTTCTAATCTTATGCAACCAACTGACAGGCAGAGAATATGTTTTGAATGGATTTATGCAGTAGAATTTAACACTTGACATGTGGTGTTCCCATTTTACACACTGCTGCCATTCATAGCTATCTGCCACCACCTTCAATCCACACACATGATGGACCCACATGTCTGCCAGAAGTGGCTTGAGCAGTTGTAGTCATTGGATCGTAGTTTAGTTTTATCTATAACAAAAAACCATAAAATTTTATTACCAACATGTTTACATAGAAATACTTTACAACATAACATCTATTGGATTTACCCCTGCTAGCTGGGCAAGAGGTACTTTTTAAAGTGGTGCTCCTCTTAGGTTTAGAAGGGGGAGAGTAACTATCCCTCTTTACCACTACACAGTACAGTGTCTTTTCTAGTGCTGGTGGTGCTCTGCATTTTTTTAGATTGTGAGCCCTTTTGGGACAGGGAGCCACTTAACTTTAGTATTATTATTTGCCTGTAAACTGCTTTGTGAACTTTTGTTGAAAAGCAAAATATAAATACAATCAATCAATCGATCGATTAGATCCACTACCACAAGAGATGGTAGCGACCACTGGCTTAGATTTTTTTAAGAGACTAGGCAATGGAGACTTACGGCCCAATCCTATGCTTCCCAATGCCCAGGGCTCCAGCAGTGCCAAAATGGGTGCCGCTGAATCCTATGGGCATGGGGAAGCCCCTAAAGGTCTCCTTGGGGTAAGGAGCTACTGATGGCAATGGTCTCCGTGGCTCTGTGCCCATATTTGAGCATGTGCAGAATTGAGGAGGCCCATGTCAGGCTGCCTGGCTAGGGAAGGGAGCACAGGATATGGCTGCCACTGCCTCTTTCCCCCTCCCGGGCCTGATCTCCCCTTCCCCTGCCCAGTTCTGTCCCTCCCCCATCCCGAATGGCCTCACTGCCTACTAGCAGTTCAACTTATTGCTGACTGCAATCTTTTTGGTGCATTTTCTTGGATGCTGTGAATGTGCTTTGAGGTAGGTTACATGAAATGATAGTGACAGGCCCACTGGGCTTCATGGCTAAGTCAAGACTTGAACTCATGTCTCCTCAGTCCTAGTTAAGCAGCCCAAGTTAAGCAGTCCAAGCAGCACATTTGAACAGGATGTGTTTTAAAACAATAGTTTTGAACAGTATATTATAGTATACTATAGTAACAGTTTTATTATATGGTAGCCATACTCAGATGCTAGCGCAACCATGGACCCACAGACATCAGTGATGCTTGCAGGCACAACCCCAGTCTTGCCGGCAGAAATGGATCAGATGTTGGTGCTGCTCAGATATAGAATTGCGTTTGAACACTCCAATCACTATGAGAACACTCTAACCACTATGCCATACCAACTGAGAATCATTTATACTGGATACACCTAATAATCATTGGTTGCAATTCCTAAATCTGCTGCTTGCACAAAATACATTCACACCATGAACACCCATGCTCTGTACTGTAATCCTCAGGCACAAAAAGTTTTTTTGACACAAAAAGTTTTGATTAACAAAAAGGATATGGCAATAAGTTTCCTTGTTAACTGCATATGATGAAAAGTACTGTACATTTTTTGTTGCAGCTCATTGCCTGAATATATTGTTTTGATACATACAACTTTCAGGATTTTTCTTTCTGAGGAACCAATGCATCTCTAAGAATACAGATTGACAATTTTCTTTCATCCTTTCTAGTTAACATGACTTCAACCAGAGATATGGCTAAAGCTGCTATCATTCTGTATGTAGTCTGTTTCTTCACAATTTGTGATGGAAAAGCTGTGATGTAAGTAGAATATACTGTATTACTATTTGCTTTTAGGAGGTTTGCAATAGTAACAAATAGCACATATTTTATCTGAATCTCTATCATTTTGCAACTTCTCTAATTTCTGACTTAAACACAACTATGGGTAAAATGGTGCCAATATTAAGCAATAAGTTCAGAGGCAGAGAGACCAGCACACAGACAAGTGCCAGTGTCCGTGACTCCAAGAGTGGTCCAAACGAACTTTACAGTGGCCCTTGTGCCAGCCAAACTTTGCTGGTCTGACGATGGGGGTGCCCAATGATGTTTTCCAAGAATTTGGTATAATGCCATCTTTATTATGGGGAACAAAGATGCGAGCACCTGCACCTACCAAATCGGGGCTATCTTTAATAGCTCTGCAGGGAATGCGTCTATGCTAGGGGATTTCTCCGATATATGATTATGAGCACAATCCTAAACTGGAGTTAGGCTGGCATAAACTAAGCGAGCAAAGTTTGGCCAGCACAAGGGCCACCGTAAAGCGTGTTTGGACTACTCTCAGAGTCAGGGAGGTTGGCTTACGTCTGTGTGCTGGCCTCTCTGATTCCAAGAGTGGTCCAAACATACTTTGCAGTGTCCCTTGTGCTGGCCAAACTTTGCTGTCTTAGCTTATGCTGGCCTAACTCAGTTTAGGATTGCGCCTTTTTAGGGTGCAATCCTAACATGCACTGGAATGGAAAGGCCTGCAGGCCTGCGCTGTATCCAGCGCACGTTAGGTGGCCTTGCTCTGGGGTTGTGCCCTTGCCCTTGCCTCAGGGTAGGCACCAGCCACCCAGATGGTTTTGTGTTGCTCTGCTCCTTCTGTTTAGCAGGCACAGCTCAAAGGAAGCGTCATGGCCTGAATCAGGGCTGCGTGGCCTGGGGCTTGGATGTGGCCTACTGACCACATCCCAGCCCCACCCCCAGTAGTGGGATCTGCAAATGAAGTGGAATGCTGGGCGGGACTTAGGCGGGACTACCGTTTGATTGGCAGCCCGTCCGCTCCGTTCCAACGCCCCCCCCCGCTCACCACGTGGGCTGCCCTGGCCTCGGAGGGGGTGTCTGCTCACCCGGGGGGGAAGGGTGGGGGCCACCCTCCCCCCCGGGCGAGCAGGCGCCCCCTCCGAGGCCAGGGCAGCCTGCGCGGCGAGCAGGGGGGGGCGTCAGAATGGAGTGGACAGGCAGCCAATCGTGCGTAAGTCCAGCCTAAGTCCCGCCCAGCGTTCCACGTCTTCATTTGCAGATCCCACTACTGCCCACCCCCCTCCTCAGGCTTGATCTTCAGATTTGGTTTGATCTTCCAATTTTACCTCTATAGCCCTAGGATTACAGACAAGGGCTCATCCAGGCACCCACTTCTTGGGCTTATTTTCAATTAGTGACACCAATTGTTTGTGTTCAGCTTGGATAGACTGTTCTTGTATGGAATGTAGTATCACAAGCCCCTGCTTCAACTTTGGGTTCAACTGCTACTGATATTTTGAAAATATTTTATGGTGGCATGTTAAATCAGGATCTGTGCACATGAGGAAGCATTCAACCTATCTCTTTTGCCACCATTATAATCATTTTAAGTTTATAAAAGTAAGGCTGCAATCCTATCCACTCATTCCTGGAAGTAAGCCTCATTGAACACAATAGGATTTACTTCTGAGTAAACATGCATAGGATTGTGTCCTAAATCTCCAAAGTGAGTATCAGCCTCCAAAATGAAATCTGTTTTGATCTTGTGTTATAACATACAACCTGAACGGTTAAAAAAAACACTACATTTTTTGTTTTTAACCCCCCCCCCGGGAATTTCTTTTTATCCTACCCACCCACTGTTTAGAATGCCACGCATTGCTTCCCCCCATTTTCCCCATTAGAAGGGTTCCCAGATACAAGTGGGGACAGAGGTATATTGGCCTATACCTTTAACCATTGTATACAGTAGAAGAGGAAATTTTGGCAGGTGCAGCTTTTGAAACCCTTCCATGATAAGCTGCATATGCCTAAATTCCCTCTAGATAAGGGTTAAAAGTATAAGCACTCTGTCCTCATTAGTATCTGGGAACCCTACCCATGAGACCAATTTGGCTGAGTCACTGGCCCAAGGTCACTCAATGAGCTCTGTGACAGAGAACTCACATTTCTCCAGCCCTAAAACCACCATAACAGTTGTTACCAGACTGTGGCTGCAACCATATGTGCACTTTCCTGGGAGTAAGCCCTATTGAACACAATGGGACTTACTTCTGAGTAGCAATGCATAAGCTTGCGCTGTGTGAGTCATGCCACAGAAATCAGCCAGGGAAGCCACGGAATCCTCACAAAAACTCTGCTGCCTGTACAATGTATAGGATTGTAGCCCTAACGGGGAGCCACAGCCAATGGCCCAGTAGGTCAAGAGTGCTGCTAGTCATAGAAGTTTGGGAACCATTGCACTACACCAAGGATGCATCTTATTGACCACTGCTGACAAGTTTCCTGCAAGATACAGTATTAAAGGCGGGGTTATTCTGAGTTGATTTAAGCCCCTCCCCTCCCCTTTTCATGACAGGAAGAGGTCTGTGAGTGAAATGCAGATTATGCACAATTTTGGGGAACACCTGCACTCCGCAGACAGGCAAAATTGGCTCCTGGAGAAACTGCAGACCGTGCACCATGACGCTCAGCCCGCTGAAGAAATAGCCGTGAACGCAAAGCCCCGTGAAGCCCGCAGTTGGAGGGTGCTGCCCGATCACCTGCAGGCTAAGATGCAGAAGAAGCCAAAGAACTGGAACAAGGGCTACAGGGATAGCACCATGAAAACAAAACCCCAGTGAGAGAGCCATAGCATTGTCTTTCCAATTAAGTGAATACAGTAGTGAGCAATTAGGGCATTTTATTATTTATTATTTATAAGACAATGGCATCTAAAGGGCATGTCCGCACAACACACCTAGCTCAGGATTGAGTGAGCTTATGACACACATCCTGTTTCCACTGTCCACCTATGGTGGGGTTTTTTTTGGCCCACAGTTCCCTCAATGGACATATGACTGACAGTCAACTGCAAGGCCATATAATAAAGGCCAACATAATTGGCTTCCTGCTGTTGTGGTGGGGTGGGTGGGTAAGAACTTTCCCAAAGTTCATTTCCCACACTTCCTATTGGATGCTGTAACTACTGAATCTGACACATGGATAGCTGCTCTAAGCACATGCCCAAATAAGATGACAAAAAGGCCAAGCCACAAATTATGTTAATAAGGGAATGTGTGGTACCTTCCTCCAAAATAAGTGTTATCATCAGGAGGCAGGTACCACAGACAAAGCAAGTGACAGAGGCAGGAGACTGATCCTAGCATCTACACACACTCCTCCTCTGGGAAAGCAGGTGCCAGGACAAAGTCACAGCTGCCCGTTGTTTTGATTGCTGAAAGAAAGCTGAAAAAATTGCTGAAAGAATTGCTGAATTTGATTGCTGAAAGAATTGCTGGAAGAAAGGTTGCCTTCTCCTGGCAGCTAGGAAGGACAGTGGCATGGACTGATGCGGACATTAGATTCCCCTACAGAGCCTCCCAGAGCCACTGCCATGTGTACTCCACCTCTTGCCATTTGCAGCCATAGCAGCCTGGCAGTGCATGACTGCAGCCCAGCTTTCATGCTGCCGCAAAGGAACTTGGAACTAGGAACGCTAGTTCTGACACTGCAAAGCCTCAATTGGGGCTTAAGATCATAATATGGATGAGCCCTGAAAAACACAATAATATAAAAACAGCCATTTGGAATTGCTCCTCCTTCAATACCCTGCCACTGTGACATCTGAGTATCTGTGTAAATGGAAAAGGGCCATAACCCACAAACTACAAATATGAAGTAGTACTGCAAAGGTACAAAAAATGTCATTAAGTCTGTACTCACTCTAAAATAAGTCGTTCGTGGATAGCCACTAATGTAAACCATTGACTGTTGATTGTTGGCTAATACTGTGCATGTATGTCCATGTATCTGAATGCTTCTAGGGAATTTTTGACAGTTTTCAAATGCTGAGACAAGCAGAAGTGCGATTATTTAACAAAGGGCTTTTGGAAGAGACATGTGAGGTGCAGAAAACTAGGATTCTTGGATAAGGTCAACCTGGATAAATGTACTCATCAGAACTAAGAAAGAAAGAAGGGTGGTGTGTTCTATTATCCAGAAGAGTACACTAGTTTGAAAAATAATTTAAGGTCATAAACTCAAAAACCTACTTTGAATTTATATATTTCATGGGACCACTGTGACCATATGGAAAGAGGATGAACATCGTTTCCGCTTCCCAGAGAACTCTGGGAATTTTATTTGAAGGGGGAGAAGGAGTCGCTTACAGCACCACACAATTCCGTGGGGGAATTCTTGGCACTCCTTAAATCTGGAATGTACGCAGGGCCTGACTTGAAACACCACATGAACATGAACCTCAGCATTTATTCACTGGCAAGTTAATGTCCATTTCCTAATACTTGCAAAGTCCTTCTCCAATACTGAACAGGGTAGCCCCTGCTTCTGCAGTGCTCAAGTACACATCAGAGCACCAATATACACAATGTGCAATTAAGAGTGTCTGGAATCAGAACTGGACACCCTGCTATTAAGTGTATTTCATTGGAAGGCCCATTCATTATGCAGCCACTAGAGGACGCTATTAGAGCTTATAAAACAATATCAGAAAGGTGCATCTACATTTAAGCCTATGCATGGTTGTTTGGCAATAGGCACTTTTGAACTCAGTGTGACTTACTTCTAAGTAGATATGCATTGGATTGGGCTGCACAATACACTAAAAAGAAGATGAACAATGTAAACACAGCTGATGTCATACCTAGCCAGCTTCCAAAATTTACTCAATACTAAGGATACAGGTGACAAAATATCTGGGACAGTGTCTATTGTCCTGTGGATATATTAACATCATTTAATATTGGCACCAGGCACAATTATCACAGAAGCAATATACTGGAATATTTGATAGATAACAGTATTAACATGCGCACGCGCGCACACACACACACTTAGGAAACTGATGGGAATAGATCTGTGAGTGGAAAAACTGTTTTGGTTAATGTCAAGTTTAAGGAAGATCAGATACACAACTACTCCAGGTGATCTAATTCTGTCTGAGTCACCCTACCTCCTGGTATTAATTTTTTCTTAGGTTTGGCACCTCATTAATTTGAGAAAAGTTGGTTAATAAACAATAAAGCCAAAATACAGACGCCAAGCTTTGGGCTAGCAAGGTATTTGCCCGATCATAAGCTAGAAAGTATTAGTTCTGGACAGCAAGGGATTTTCTGCCTCCATGAAAATCAATGGCAACACTTTTACTGAGGAGCAGAATAGCATCTTGTGCCTTTACTAGAGTAACAGACATGATCCTGCAGATACAACACACACTGGTACAGACCAGTGATGTCATGCAGGGGGTACACGGGGGTACGCGAGTACCGGTTTCTAGGATTACAGCTGGCCCCGCCCATTCGCTCGCCCACTCGTCGACTCCGCCCTCTGCAACATTTGAATTTCCTGCATGTTTGAGTTGCCTGCATGTTCTCAGAGCCAGGCAGGCAGGCAGGCAGTGAGCGGAGCCTTGCCTTTCCTTGCCACTGAAAAATGAGTTGCTCTGGGGTTTTAACATGATGCCAGGCCTCCTTAACATGTTCTGGGGGTGCTGTGGAATACTGTTGCAACTGTTGGGTCAGTTTAAAATCATCTGAGGCCTCAAAAAGGGCTTTTTTCATGTCACTTCCTGCCACGACATCACTTCTGGCTTATGACGTCACTTCCGGTGGGCGGGTCCCGACACGTGCCAATCAAAAGTGAGTACCTGTTCTTAAATCATTTAGATGACACCACTGGTACAGACCCTTGGATCTGAAAAAAACAACATTGCATGCAGGGGAATTCCATGTAGGAGCAGGGTTCTGAGATAAGGTGTGTTTGAGGGGACTAAGACCTTAACGTGCACTTTCTATTTATTCTTTTGTTGTATGTTCATGTCTAACTTACAGAAATGCAACTTTATTCCTTTATATCTGTGTCTTGCTTATGCAATGTCAAATAAAATGGACCAAAAGCTCTTGGACTGTAGTAGTTGAAAAAGCATAAACACTTCGTCTGTCTGGCATTATTTATATGGACACTTTCCATTTAATTTAGGGTGGTGAAACCCTTGCATTTTAGCATAAAACAATACCACAACACAACTCATCTTTGCTAACCTGGAACTGCTGGGGGGGAGGACTGTGCATCTAGCATGTGCACGGAGAGGGGAGGGAAATATAGAAAACATACTTGCTCAGTTAGCACCTTCAGTGCCCGCTGTAAGCGCCCACTGGAAAAGCATAGTTTGCTGGTCCCCCAATGATGAATGTGAAACTTTTTGCACCCATTTCAGTCTTGGAAATTTAAGCTCATTGCAATAGCAGGGTTGCAAAAGAAACAGCAATGGGAAGCTGTTTACTCATCACCACTATGTCTATCTTACGAAGCAAAAGCAAAATTTTGCTTTCCTATTTGGTACTCTCCACCAATACTAGGAGAGCAATCCTAACCAACTTTCCAGCACTGGGATAAAGGCAATGCAGCTCGGAGGTAAGGAAACAAACATTCTCTTCCCATGAGGAGGCCTCCGTGACTTCCCCCCCAAATACAGGATGCAGTGCATGCCCCATTGAAACAGCTATGTCAGTGCTGGAAAGTTGGTTAGGATTGTGTCCTAAGTTGAGGATGGAAAGATAAGAGATGATTGGCTTAAATCAGTTTTCTTCAACCTGTGAGTTGTTTCCCCAGTGGGGTAGCAAACCCTCATTTCGCGGGTTGCGGCAGCCTTTCAAAGCCAGTGCAAGAGCAGGTCTTGGAACCAACACAATACTGTCTTAGCAAAACTGATTTATTGATATAATCCTGCACAGTCTCTTCTTGCTGTCTTGTCACACTGCTCGTAAGGCCAGCCCTGTTCAGGCTGTTAATTCACCGGGCTCTTGTGAAGAATGAGAGGTAGAGGAAATGGGGGGCAGATGGGGTCCTGGGGAGGGAGCAGGATTGGTGATGTCTCCAGCCTCATTATTTATTTGCTTTTTGGGGGGGGGGGGTCATGGCACAAAAATGGTTGAAGATCACTGGCTTAAATGAATAAATATATACATAAATAAAAAAGACCACCTTGACCAAATGCAGATAAAAAGCCCTCCTGGCATCACCTCCAACCAGCTTCTCCAGCACAACCATCACCTCCAGTTCACAGTCATTTCTTACTTTGTCTGGATTCTCACCTCTGCCTAGTATGGATTCACCCAGTCCATTTATTCCACCACTAGAGGGCACTGTCAGAGTTTATAAAATAACATCAATCAGTCAATAGTATTTATATATGGCTTTTCAACACAATGTAGTTTATAGGCAAATAGTAATAATAAAGTTAAATGGCTCCCTGTCCCTTTTAGATTAGGCTCTAAAAATCTAAAAAAAAATGCAGAACACTACCAGCAACAGCCACTAGAAAAGACACTGTGCAGGGGTGAAGAGGGATAATTACTCCCCTGCTAAATATAAGGGGTATACCACTTGAAAAATAGCCTCTTGCCCAGTTAGCAAGGGTTATCTTGCAAGGACCTCATCCTCATACTGTATTCTCTGTCAGTGGATCGGAAGACTATGTTTTTCAAATACAGCAGAGACACAGAGAGCATAATAAAAGACATTTTCAGCTAACTGGGCCTGGAAGAAACTGGCCAGCAGTGTTAGCATGAGGAAATCTGTACATGTAAAAAGGAGTAGCCTTTTTCTATTCTGCCCCACCTCTTAAGGGTTTCCTATTCTAAACCCGTAGAAACTACTCACAACTCCATACTCCATACAGCTGAATCCTGTACACACTCGCCTGGAAGTAAGTCCCACTGAACACTCAAGACTTTTCTGTTTTGTCTAGCGTTTTAATGTTGATATGTCTGTCTCTTGTAACTCTACAGCAAAACCTGCATTGTAAATAGGTTTTTGCCCCCCTCCAATCAATTTCTTTTTACCCTGTTTTTATTTTTTATTGCTTATTTTATTGCTTTATTTTTATTTACTGTACTTTTTGTTTTTCCCCTCTCCAATAATTGTAAGCCGCCTTGGGCAGCTGCCTTGGCAGAGGAAAAGCAGGATATAAATCTCTTAAATAAATAAACAAACACACAATTGAATCTCCTTCTGAGTAGACATGCATAGGATTGTGCTGACAGAATTGGCACAGCAGCTTATTAAAAAAATTAAGCATATATACTTGAAACATTCATTTGTGCTTTAGCTGGCTGTTTGTCCTGAATTTCTCAGATTTACAGTACAATCCTAAAGGTCCTTTGAGCTGACACAGCCATCTCTGGGCTGGCTCTGTCACAAATGTACCGGAAAGCACATTTGCAGCTACTCGAAAGCCGACAGTACTGGCCCAAAGGTGTGTGTGGGCCTGCTGGCATCATACCTCAACCCAGCACCACCTGGAGCAGGTGAGATTGCACCAGGCAGTGCAGAGGCATGGGGACGGTGGCAGGAGGGTGGTTTGGAGGCTGGAAAGGGGCATTGTTGGATGGGGAGGGCAGAATGGGGGAGAGATTGGGTCTGGGAGGCGGTGGGATCAGCAGCATATCCTAACCCTCCTCTTGGCTAGCCTGACATTATACCACAATTAAACATGGTGTCTAATCTTATACATGTCTACTGAGAAGTAAGTTCCATTATAGTCAATGGGGCCTACTCCCAGGTAAGTATGGATAGACTTGCAGCCTTAAGCACCACAAAGAAGCCTTCCTCATATATCCTAAAATACTTAGGTACGTTTTGACGCCTGATACACCTCCAGAACAGAACCTGTATGCATGCTGGGGGTTTAGCATATCTGGATTATAAACCCTTGGGGGGCAGGGACCTGTCTTTTCACCCTATGTAAAAAAAAACTCTGCACACTGAGATTTATAGGAAACTGGGCTGTAGCACAACATTATCCTTCTTACAGAATCCTGGGTGTGGACCAGCGTATGAGGTGCGAGGAACTTCAGGGAAATCTCCGAGTTGCCCCACAGAGCTCAGCCTCTATATGCCCTACATAAGGAGTGGGCATGCGTGTGTGTGAGAGAGAGAGCAAGACAGGCACCATTCCTTCCCCGCGCTCGGGCGCCCAGTGGGCTTCTGGGAGTCATTATGCGTTTGTGCATAGATAACTCTATGTGAATATAATAGCCGGAGAACAGCCGACGCTGCCGGCAGAAGATGCAAGGGGCGGGAGGAGTGAGGGCGAGGATGCCGCCGGAGGCGGCGCTTTCGAGACTCGCTCTCAACGCGGCAGGCGCTAGAAGGAAGAGCTCGTTGCCGCTGGTCAGGCCCGTGCCCGCCTTCCGCTTGACAAAGGCCGGCTGGGTGGTCTTGGAGGTCAAGCCGCCAGCGCCTCTCGGACGGTAAGTCGCAGGCTCCCTTCCGCTTCGTTCCCCCTGCGCAGTATCGCGAGCTTTCACGGGCAACCCTCTGGCTCGGTTCTCGCGAGAGGAGGAGCGGACGGTTGACCGGGCCCAGCAGTGGCAATAACCGGTAGAGAAGGAGGAGGAGGAGGGAGTAGTGGTGCGTGAGGTGGTCGGAGCCCAGGCGGTGGGCGCAGCAGGTGAGGAGGGAGTCGGCCTGAGCTGTGAAACTAACTCTCCGGGAGGAGCGAGGGCTGTGAGTGGAATAGGAACTGGGGGTCGGGCGGGGAGGGGAGGGAAATTGTTCCCCGCTGGGGAGGCGGCTTTGAAGGTGCGTTTTCGTGGGGGGCCGGTGGCCGGGCGGGGCCGGCGGTTCTGCCCCGTGTCAGCCAGCCTGAGTGGCAGCGGGCGAGGCTGGGAAAGGGCGCAGGAGACCCGCAGCTGCTTTGGGGGGCCCTAGGCTAGAAGGTGGTCTTTGGTCGTGTGAGTGGTGCTGGTGGCGGAAGGGATCAGCGCCGCCTTAGGCCACAGTCGGGATGGGGCTGCCGGGAAGCGGAGGATGCCCCGGGGGCGGTGGGGAGGGGGAAGGATCGGCGCCTGTAGGGTCCGTCAGCGCGCTGGAGAACCGTGAGGTGAGGAACTGCATCGTTAAAGGCGTGAAGAAGAGGGATTCTACTCGAGGGTGGTGGTGGTGGTGGTGAGGAAAATGAGTAGGAGGGCGTCGGCATGGGGCGCTTTCTTCTCCATATAATAGGAACAATTACGTTACTCATTATGATGACTTCCTGTTACCTTCGCACAGCAGTTACCGTTGAAAGGTTTGTGACTGTGGATGCTCAAGTGCCTTGTCATGAGTAATATCCTCGCTCCTTGTTTATCACGATCTGCTGTTTCCAAAGGAATGGGGGGGGGGGGTTTGGAGAGTGTAAGATGATGTGTTTCCTGGTGGAACCGTAGAGCTTGGAATACTGTTTTCACAAGCATTCCTGGAGCTGACAAAATGGAGATGCAGTTAATAAATAGCAACAGTACAGTGGATGGGGTTTAATCAAAAGATTTGACTGATTCAAAACTTTAAACTGAATAATGTAGCTTTATTGGAAAGGTTGCGATTGTGCTCTGTTCCTGGCCTGCACAGCTTTGCATCATGTTTTTTTTTAGTCTAGAAAGCGATGCTGCTCCAAAAGTAGTCTATTCTGACATTTGGTGTCTAGAGAAAATTGATATCATGGAGCCAGTTCTGTGTTTTTCAAATGTTTACTTGGGAAGGTGAGCTGTGTTGTGAATCATTTACAGTGTAACGTAAGTTATGTTGTAAAGAATGCTGAATAACCTCGTAAAGGTGACTATAATAAGGTCCAGCAGTTACTGCATCTTCATACCTCTCTTGTAATCATTTCCAGTATTTCCTGTTTCTTTAGAGATCCTTGTAACTCAAGAGGTCCTTATTAGTGTGTGTATTTGGTTATTTTGAAGAAATCTTTGTAAGCAGTACTTTTGATGCTGTCCAGTAAGACTACTTTCATCACAGCAGTGTAGAACAGTATTGTAATTTTAAGGAGTGAGACGCTTTAATCCAGTGGGAATGAGCCACATATTTAAGAGTTATCAGAAACATGAGCACAGTTCTTAGAAATATGGAAATAAATGTGATTGACTTGCATGATACAGGTATCTATGATTGTGTGTGATACAGGTAAACATGTATCATGTAAACATGTATCCATCTCCCCCCAAAAATAGAGAAGCAACAATAGTGGACGCAATTCTGCCTGGCATTTGACTTTATATCTCAGAGTGAGCCTGAAATGGGAGACGGAAGCCACTGTTACCTCAGTTGTCTCAGCTCCTGTATGTCTCTTGTGGTACTGTGCTTTTAGTTCTTAGAGACAGCCCATATTTGTTGGATTATACAGGATTTTGGCTTCAAATGCTAACCTCCTGTAACATGTGAGCTGACTGTATGTTCATTACTAGTTCTTGCCTGAATGTAATCAGCTGTAGTAATGAGTAATCTTATCAGGTGTAACAGTTTTGGTGATATTGCATATGTTGATTCATCACCAAAACAAATTCCTGTCATGCTATTAAACTTTGAAATGGGTACTTGTAATGTGATTTCGACTGTGACAGAATTTTTTTGTTTAGTGAATAGAAAAGTCAAATAAACAGAAACAGCTTGCTCTTAATCCTTGAGGGTCAAAACATCAGGCTGTGGGCCAGATACAGCCCATGGGGTAGGTTCAGCTCTCATGACCCAGGACCACTGTCAGCTGCTCTGAGCTACGAAGTGATGCCTTGACAGAAGTGGTACTGCTGAAATGGTACTCCTGTATCTTGAAAATATTATCTGTTTGCATATTTTCTCATTAGCTGTCATTTGCAGCTAATGAGTTCCTAAGTTAGAACAATGTGCTAACAATGCAAAAGCTAACAATGTTTCTGATCATCACCTGCTCACTGATGTCACTTCCAGCCCTCAGCAGGCACTATGAATTCAGTTTGGCCCGTTGTATGAAATGAGTCTCAAACATTGAAAGCAAAGTTCATGGGAAAACTGCCTGTATGAGAAGGGGGATGTGAGAGAGTTAAAGGCTAGGGAATATGGAAAAGGATTGTTTTGAAGTGAGGCAGATAGGAAGAGGACTGTGGAGTAGGGCAGCTGGGTGACCCTTCAATTATCTTCCTGTATTTTTTAAAATGTTACTTGGCTTCCAGAACCTGGGGTTAATTTGTGTTTTAATTTCAGATAAATGGCCTAAAAACTGCTTTCTTTCAGTTCTGGGTGAATTTACACAGCCCTATCACACACATGGTGCTTGACAAAATTTCATAAGCAAAAAAAGGAAGTCCCTGTTTGGCTTTTGGTACAGTCTAAATTCAGTCTTGAACATAAAGTCAGGACTGTATGATAGGCATCCAAGCAGAGATGGAGAAGGATGAGGAAAATTGTCATATAAAAGTTGTGTGATAAATGTGACTGGTAAGGGGAGAACTGATTGAAAAGAGCTTCAGGAACGTAAGAAACGGAGAGAGTCAGGCCAAAAGATTGTCAGTTGTATCAAAGGCAGTAAAAAGGTATTTGCAAACATTAATTATATTTAGGGCGCAATCCTAAACTGAGTTAGGCCGACATAAACTAAGCAAGCAAAGTTTGGCCAGCACAAGGGACAAGCATGTTTGGACTACTCTCGGAGTCAGGGAGGATGGCTCATATCTGTGTGCTGGCTTCTCTGACTCCGAGAGTGGTCCCTTGTGCTGGGCAAACTTTGCTTGCTTAGTTTATGTCGGCCTAACTCAGTTTAGGATTGTGGTCTGAACTTGGGTTCTGGGCCGCTATGCTTGTAGTGTTGGTGAACTTTGGACACCTGATGTCACACTTAAATTGGATTTCATGACAGATCTACTTGAAATGTCCTTGTTATGAAACTCCGATTTTGTGTGGACTATTTAAGTTTACTGTCCTTCCTTTTGGACTTAGAAATGCACCAGCTACATTTCAAAGATTGGTTAATTATATCTTGCAAGGATTGGACACCTTTGCTGTAGCATATTTAGATGACATTGCTGTGTTTTCAGAGAAGTGGGGAGATCATTTGAAACATTTGAGTATTGTGCTTCAACGGATCCAAGAGGCTGGATTGACTCTTAAGGCAAAAAAATGCCAACTTGGATTTAAGCAAGTTACTTACCTTGGACACAGAGTTGGTAGATCTGTCATTTCTTTAGAAACTAAACAGCTAGAACAGGTTATTTACTCCTGCTGTGTCAACTTTGGTCCAATTTAAGTGTGACATCAGGTGTCCAAAGTTCACCAACACTACAAGCTACTACTACTTGTAGCTACAAACACTACTTGGATTCTTTTATAGTGTGGTTCTTGCCACACTATAATCAAACTATTGATTTATTTGGGTGATTTATTTATTGATTTATTTGGTTTATCTCTCAAACTTTGAGAGACAGCATGTCATAGGCATTATTATAAGAATTATTGAGAATAGCACTGTAAGATAGTTTAGTATTCCTATACTGTAAACATGGGGCTGAGAGCGTCAAGGCCTGTCTAAGGCCATTTAGTGAATTCATGACAAGGTGAGATTTGAACCAGGAATTTTCCTGATCATTGTTTCCATTCCTTCATACCACATTATTCTATTTCTCAAATGTATTTTTAAAAGTACCAGCTTGTATAAAAATTATTAAAATATTAAATTTTAATTATTTATTTAATTTTTATCCAGCCTTCCTGCCCAAGGGCACCCAAGGCGGCTTACAACATTAAAAGCAACACAATAAACTGCAATATATACAAATTAAAACAATGTTAAGAACAATATTACAAACAGTTAAAATTTAAAAAACAGCATGCCCCGTGGATCCCACAACTTAAAATGTAAGGATAGAATGTAAAAAATGCCAGCCTGCCTGTCAACAGTTAAAGGCTTGTTTGAATAAAAAAGTCTTCAGCCCCTGCCGGAATGTTGCCAAAGAGGGAGCAATTCTTAATTCTAAGGGGAGGGTATTCCAATGTCGGGGGGGGGGGGCTTTCATCTACACTATTAAATTCCATCTACATTATTATATGGGATTTCTCCCTGCCCACCCTCTGTTGAAATAGTTTATTACATTTCTGTTGTGTCCTGCCCTTCGTTTGGGAAGTTCATGGCAGTGCAAATGATCCTCCCCTTTATTTTCAAAAATACCTTTAGGTTAGCCTAAAAAAATAGTGGCTAACTCAAAGTGAGCTTGCTAGCTAGTTGAGAATTTGAACCTTGTCCTAATTCAGCACTTTAACCATTCAGCACGCTGGCTTTCTGGTGCAAGTGATTATGAGGCAGAGAGAGATGATATGTATATGTTACCAGTCCATATATGCTTTTGTAAAGATTTCATGAAAGGATGTGGCGATCGAGTTGACCTATTCCTCATTCTGATACAATCTTATGGCCAAGTAAAAATAATTTAACAATCCAGCTTCATGTATAAATCTGTACTTGCATGGCAGCTTCATTGATGAGCTATTTGCCTGGAACTGTTGCCATATCTGTATAAATAAAAGTGTGTTCTGAACTTTAGTGGACATTGGGCCAGGGATTGATTTCCTTAGACCCATACAAGCAGTTAGAGAAGTACAGATCTGTGGCTGCAAAATATAATTTAAGAATGAACCGGAATGTTATTTCAGTTTGTCATGTTAGTAAACATGCAATCCTTAAGCTTTTTTCTTTTCAGTTGTGTTTTTTAAAAATCTTTATACTCTCCTTGTCATTTTGTGGTGTAAGGTTAGAATGCACATCTGCACCATACTGAGAAAAGGAAACATCAAAACAAGTTTTTGATGTGAACATTATTTTATGGTAGGTTGATAAAACTATGCAAGATAAGAAATAGAATGTGTTGTATCTTAAAGATTGGAAGTGGAAAGAAGCTTAGGTGAATGAATTTTCTTGCTTGCTTTGCTTGTTAGCAGAGCAAGTCTTGTGTGGCTACCCAAAAATCTGTTTGGGTATTGGGAGACTATGGAATAGCATTGTATATATTAAGGGCTGCAGGGCATTGTGAGATTGGTGAGAACTGTCTCACTTTGCACTAACAGAAGTGCCTGTTTAGGATACGACCCCATTACTGATCGTGGATAGATCAGTGTACATTGATTATGGTCATTAAATGAAAGAATCTATGATATTGAAAACTAACGTTGCTTCAGCATTGTGAAGAGGAAGACATTTCTTTTCTTAAAGTAACCCCTTCTGTAATAGCACAGTTGTGCACAATGGGACATGCTCCTATAGAAAATATAGTATTTCAGCTCAGAATGCTGTATATTTTGTCATTATACTATTTGGTTTTAAATATGTTTATAGAGTTCCAGTGACTTTCCAGAGCAATTTACAGTACTTTCAAGGAAGTATGTTTAGGATTATAGCTTAATTTATACTGTGATTTTTAAAAAAATCAAAAACACTTATTTTGTGAAATGTGTTGAAAACAAACTATAGATTACTATACAGCTTGCTTGTGAGTCAGAATTAGAACTACTGCAGATTATTTTACAGGAAATAGGCAGGCAAGAAAACGATTTGCCGTTTTGGTGTGTTACGTTTTCCTCCCCTGTCTGAATTCAAATTTTCTAGCAATCCCTTAAGAAGAGCCCTGCTGGATCAGGCCAAAGGCCCATCTAGTCCAGCCTCCTGTATCTCACAGCGGCCCCACCAGGTGCCCCAGGGAGGCAAGAGACAACAAGATGCCTGGATCCTGTTGCCACTCCCTTGCACCCGGTACTCTGACGTAGCCTACTACTAATGTAAGGAGGTTGCACAATCCATCATTGCCTATAGCCCACGATGGACTTTTCTTCCAGAAATCCGTCCAATCCCCTCTTAAAGGCATCTAGACCAGATGCCATCACCACCTCCTGTGGCAAAGAGTTCCACAGATTAACTGCCCGCTGTCATTTCAAAACAGAAAACTACCTTATCCTCCAAAAATGTATCAGTAGTGTGCATGTATTATTCAGTGAAATATTAAAAAGAGCTAATTTATTTTCATTTAGGAGATTTATATCCTGGCTTTCCTATGCCACAGCAAATACAAAAACCAACTTTTACTTACCCCTTTTACTTTACTTACCAACTTTTACTTACCAACTTTTACTTACTTACTAAATCCCTTCTGTGATTCAGGCAGAGGTCAGAACTGGGTTTATCTCAAAAGCAAACTTCTGCTTCTTGGTTGGACTCTTGAAATTAAAAGTTTTAAAGCAGTTCTTCTTTGAGGGGTGAGGGGGATGAGCTTTTCTTTGAACAGCTGACTCCCTTGTTCAACAACTCCAGTGGGGTGCACAGTTCCAAGTGGACCACATTTTCATACGTTGTAAAGCCAGATACAGAATTCCTACAATCTTGTGAAAAGAACCAGAATTTTCTTAAACTGTAAATGGTTTTGCAGTTAAGAGTTACACTGAAAGTTTTTCTATTGTAGCAGTAAGTGGTAACTAGATACGTTTGTCATATTTTGTGCCACGTGTTCAGTGACGGCAGTAAGCTCTAATTCAGTGGTCTTCAACCTTTTTTGTGCCACGACCCCAAAATATAAAGTATGAGACTGGGGACCCCACTGTCAATCCTGTCCCCTCCCAAGACCCTATCTACCCCCGTCACCACTGACTCCCTGCTCTCAGCAATGTTCACTGTAACCAAGGGCTAAGTCCTATCCAATTTTCCAGCCCTGTTACAGCCATCCCAATGGGGAGTGTACTGCATTCTGTTGTGGGGGGATGGAGTTGGAAGCCTCCTCCAGGTAAGGGAACATTTGCCTCCTCCAGGTAAGGGAACATCGGCACCAGAAATTTGGATAGGACTGGGCCCTAAATAGTTTTATTGGAAAGAACAAAAAAGTTACCATGAAGCCTGGCACTAATAATGGCTATTTCGCACAACTGCTAAGAACTTAAGCAGAAATGGGGCACCATTTCCTGTACATGATTGGATACTCCAGGTGCATTCCCCTTTACCTGGTGGTGCTCTAGTCCAGTGGTCTTCAACCTTTTTCATTCCCATAAGTTGGTGCGACCCAAAGGTTGACAAACACTGCTCTGATTGATTAAAATTAACACTGACTGGTGAAAATAAATGTTTTCACCATCACTAGGGCCCGGTATAAAGTCAGGACTGCTGATGTTAGCTGTGTTTGTGGGAAAGAGATGAGCAAAGAACACATTTCATTTTGCATCTATTTTATTTTGCATGGCATGCTTAAAAGGTCAGCACTGCTCTTTTGATGTAGATTATGAGTACTGGCTGTATGCTTTTCAGAGCAGTAGTGTGAGGAAGCTTGGAGTGGAATGGCAGGACGGCCTCATCCTTATGACAGTAACTCCAGTGATCCAGAGAATTGTGATCGAAAATTGCGTAGTAGACCCCGTAAACTTTGTAAGCATTCAAGGTAGGTGATAAGCTGTATAGCATCTCAAAACTTCCAACCATATTAAGTCTGAAAGCACTGTGTTTTGGTTCCATCCTAAAAACAATTGCTGATCTCTTAAAGAAACAAGCCAAACACCATTAATGGTCTTGCTTTTGCTTCCTTTTTTTGGGCTTGTTGATATCTGCTCTCCTCTGTCACTTTGAGTCATCAGAGAATGCATAAAATACAAAATTCAATTGACTGGCATTTTTTAAAGAAAACATTCTTAACTGGAGTGGCAGAATAACTTTAAATGAAACAGATTTCTTGAAAAATGTCAGTTGTACACAAGGCATTATAATATGATCAAATGAATACACTGGACAAAACAGTTTGCCTCTTCAATGAAAATAGCTACTCTTGAATTGCCAATACAGTGAAAACTGTTGATTGGCTCTAGTCTAAATGCATTGTGTACATTTACCAGTACCTGTGTATGAAACTGTTTATTGTGGATCTCTTATAAGCCATAAACAATTTTGCATTTTCATTGTCGTATTTATGTACAGCACCTTAAAATGTATAAGAAATTATTAGTCTTGGGGGCATTACCTTTTTTAAAAATTACAAATTGTCCAGTGATATTTGTCTGAATAACTGTTTGCTTTGTTTGGACCATTGGCTATTTGACAAACTTGTTCTAACACTTTTGCCATAACATGATTCTTAAATTGTACATGTTTATACCAGAAGTCACTTGCTAACAGAAATAAATGCTTTATGTCTTTTATTGTATTTGTGGATACAAACTGAATAATAGACAAATAATTTTTTACCATTGCTGAATACAATGTATTTGGATCAAGTATTCTATACACTAAAACGGTCCTCTCTGCTTAGAATTGCCATATCCATTGCAGAGATGGAAAAAGAGGTATAGAATGTTACGGACTCATCAGGTATCCGTTGATGGCGAGTCTGGTAAAAGAAGTATGCTATCCTGTTGATCTAAGCACCGTAGTACCATGATACATAACATGATTTTAGCTTGCCAAATCCTAGCCAACTTTCCAGCGCTGATGCAGCTGTGCCTGTGGGGAATGCTCTGCATCCTGTGGTGGGGAGGTGGTCATGGAGGCCTCTTCAAGGCAAGGGAACATTTGGTCAGCCTTGCAGCTGCATCTGTACAAAAAAACGGTGGATATGATTGGGCCCTAAGATTCTAATCAGCTTGGCTCCTGCTATCTAGAAATTTG
Source organism: Lerista edwardsae (assembly GCA_029204185.1). NCBI lineage: Eukaryota > Metazoa > Chordata > Lepidosauria > Squamata > Scincidae > Lerista > Lerista edwardsae. The sequence continues at coordinate 15,571,140 of JAJKFI010000016.1, read as the reverse complement.
TCTATATTCTATCTAGATTTGCAGGGCTAACTGGAAAGGGTCGTTAGGCAGTGCTTGTTATGCATCAGATAAGAATAAATGAAACAAAGGCATGTTCTTCAGTGCTGGTCTCCAAGTTGGAAACTTGCTTTTTCTGGAAAAAACAGCAACTGTGTGGGCCTTAAGCCACGTATTTTCCAGAAATAATATAAAACTTTATTTAATTAAGCTTTCACCAAGTACGGTAATTAGGGTTGGGGGATAGGTTGTTTATATTACATTATAAAAATTGTTACTTGCCCTAAATCAAAAGGGAAGTTGGAAGGAGAGGGTTCAATGCTAAGAAGAAAATACTGTAGACAGCAGACATATACTTCTGTAATGGACAGTTAGTGCATTGAGCTATAGTACTTCAGATACAAAGTTAGCATGAATTACAATATTCTGAAAAATTCAGTAAGTTGACTTGTGTCCACTGTTGCAACCTGCTCATAGTTAACATTTAAGCATGGCCTAACAATTAACAATGGTTTGCATTTATATGCATGTCATCTGTGGTTAAAACTTACTGCATTAGATTCTAGTTTGCAATAGAATATCCTACACATGAAAAGATCACTGGCTTATTATTGATATTGGACCATATTAAAGGATCTGAAAAGCAATATGCTAGAACAGTTCTCAAACTCTTCAGCACTGGGACCAACCTTTTAGAATGACAATCTATCCGGGACCCACCAGAAGTGATGTCATGGCCAGAAGTGCCATCATTGTTATGCCAGAGCCTACTGCTTTCCTGAGAATGTAGCAATAAGTTGGATTATTTCTCAGCCATTTTCCAATAGCAAACTGATTCAGAAAGGGGGAATAAAGCCTATTTACAACATTGACACAAGCAAAATAACCACATAGCTGCCCTCCAGCTGCCCTGTGGGAAGTGTCCAATCTTCCCATATTTTCAATGATGGCTATGCTAAGTGCTATGCGACCCACCTGAAATTGGTTCATGACCCACCTAGCAGTTCCTGAAACACAGTTCTACATCAGCTTTGTTTATTACATTTTATTCCATACACAAGATTAAAATTCTTTGTTGCAATTCATGCTGATCAGAAAAATCCCTATTGGTATGGCATGATTGCCATACTATACCCCTAAATAAGACTTCAGGCAGGTAATTAGTTTTAATTACTTTAAACTGAGGTTTAAGTATTTGTAAGTCATAAATATTTTAAAGAGGGGCTAAAGAACACTACTGTGTTCTTATTTTTTAATATTGTGGAAAAACTCATAGCAAAACAGTTAAGTGTTTTATTGCACAGCGTTTTAACTTACTGGATTCAAAACGTGTGTGCCATGAGTATGAGGTCAGCAGCGGATATATTTGATAAGTAGGGCCAAGTGCAAACTGAGTTGTGCCTAGTGAGTCTTGCACCCATTTGATGTTGAACATTTGTAAAAGCTGTTGGTAGTGTGTATAATTTTCTAGCAGTTTTGTGTCGTCTGTATGCAACATGTTCAACAAGGAATAGAAGATGGATCATAAAACATGTAGGGTTGTATAGCACATTAGTGATGACCATCTGAGGAGAAAACGTTTATGCTTCTGTATACGTCTGTAGTACTAGAAACAACTAGGAACATAGCTCTGTTGCGTTGTTCCTTCAGAAGTCAATGACCTAAATCCTGGCTTGTGGTGGTGTAACTGAGGAAGAAATGCTTTGCTTAGAACACTTATAGTGTCCCCTGTTTGTTTTTGTCCTTCTACATTCTGTTTTGAATAGATGGGTGGTTTTAAAGAAAACATATTTAGATATCCATTACTGTCCAGGCAAGCTATAAGATACCAAATGAAGCTCAATAGTTTGTACTGCCTTGAATGGCCATGCAATCAGTCATGGAAGATTTGTGATAGTTTGTTGAAACCTGACAAGCTGGCAGGACTAGAAATAGCTTCACAGATGGCAGTTGGCAATATACCAAACAGCTCTCCTCTTATAAGTTTCTTCTACCGTCTATCAACTGTGTTAGCCAATGACTGCTTAGAGATGAGGAAATGGTAAGCATGATTTCAGCTTACAGGAGGCTGCGAGGTCAGACGTCAGAACAGCACTATGCACGGCTGAGTCAGTGACTGTGAGAAAATGAATTGAATTAATATCTAGAGGGCTTGCGTCTCTGAGCGCTTAATGGACTGAATAGCTATAACAGGATTGTTACCTTGGAGGGGAAACGGGAAAGAGGATGCTAGAAAGTGAGGCTGGCTAATGGTGCGATGGAGTGCTGAGAGGAGGATGGAAATAGCAAATATGCTGAACTTAGCAAGTAATGCCAAAGGATGCTGAGCTGGCTTCCAAACCTGCTGCCCGGGAAGGAGCAAATTTCCTTTGTACTTTGGGCTCGATATTTTCCTCATGTTTTTGTATTTCTTCTCTACTCTACACAAAAAGCAGGTGCGTAACCATTGCTAATCTGATAAGCTGCGCCGCAATTAGCAGGGACGGGAAAACAGCAAAGGAGATGAACTGTCCTTTGTGTAGCTTGATCGGTTTAGACGTCTGACAAAGAGCAGGTGCATATGTGTAATTTTGTGTCTAAGGAAAAGTCTGTATCAGACATGTTATTGCTGAAGCCTTTCAATGCAGCTTAACTTAATAGGAATTGTAAATGCACAAATGCAATTTTCTCTGAAAATTAAGTTTGACTCCTCAGTTTTTTAGTCAGACACAAAAGAATACTCAGTTACTCCAAAGTTGTTGTTTTTTATAGATGTAGAATCTGTAATTTGAAATCTACTTTAAATGGCTTTATGAGGGGAAAAATAGATTTGGCTGCTGTTTATTTTGAAAGCATAATATTTGTTTAAAGGTAGGCTAGCATCTCTGTTTAGCATCCTTCAAGTAGGTAGGATTTAAACAAATTGAATGCTGTCATTGATGGTTAGGCACGAAACACCTTTCCTGACAATATGAAAATGGATCATGCTTCTTAAATCTGCTGACATTGCTGTTTTTGACAAATATTGCTTTCAACTGCTTTTACTTAAACTGTTAAGGCTTGTTTGTAGAACTGTTGCTTTTAAATTTTTTACTGCTTGAATATTTTATAGAGCATGCAATAGGTGCCCTAATTATTATTTCATAATGAGTAACATCATATGGAGGAGTTTAAAATCAAGGAGATGCAGCATTAAGGATTTGGCTCAGGTATACCCCTTTTAAAATTCTTGTTCAGGTACTAACTTTGAAAGTGTTTTGATACTCAGTTCAGACACTTTTATAAACCCTGCACTACATGTGTTTGATTTATAAAATATTTTTATAAGTAAGAAAATCATCGTGCAGTTGAAAACTGAGTGCCTGATTATTGAGTCACTCACTTAGACTTGGTTACCATTTATTGGCTTAGGGGTTAGGGTCAAGCGCTGAGTGACTAAGATTTCAAATTCAGTTCTGACTTGCTAGAAAAAATATATCCCGGAACTGATTTTTGAGTTTGCATTTTGCTGTAACTAATAGCAGTAACTTTCATGTGGAAACAGTTTCAAGAGGGCCAATTGTTTCAACAGTTTCAATTGGCTTTGCAATTGTGTAGGTTTCAAGTAAAGGATGGATAAATATCTAATTATTGCCCTTGGTCTGCAATACAAAATTCTGCCTATGATTTTTTAAGAACGTCTTTACTGCATGATATCCTTTGGCATACCCAGAAGGGGTAACAAGGTCAGTGCCGCGTGTATACTGATTCCCTCACCATTGCTTCTGCTACTATCTGCATATTTTATTTTTGTTTTTATATTTGGGTTTTTTTCTTACTTTGCCTTGATTATCTCCCTAATGGAAGCAGCAAATGTGGGGTATCTTTTAATAAATGTTGCTAACCGTGGTTGGTTCCAAAAAGAAAGCAGAGGTGAGGAAGGAAATCCACCATTGTACAATAGCCCAGTGCAAACACAACAGGGCCTGACTGCAGAACACAAGGAACAGAAAAGATTAACATGTGTTCCAAAAGTTACAGTATTAATACATATTCTTCTCTACAAATCCAGAATCTTAATAGACTACATACTACTACAGTTAGTAAATATTTAGTCAAATAAACATTTCATCAATATGATAAACTTTAAAGCAGAGTGAATCTGTATTAGAGCAAACGTCCAACAGGTAGAGGTGCTTGTTTCCAGTGAGTAGGCCAGGGTTACAGCCCAAGTCTTATAGAATGCAGTGGGCTTTCCCCTGAGTAACACACCACCATATTCAAACACCTTGACCTGTAGGAGGTGTTTATATCTAAGAGTTTCTGTTTAAGCAGCACAAGTTTAGGATTGCTGTATAGCAATACATACCAATATTCTTATTCTTATCAATAATATTAATACAGACAAGGCACAAAGCAATTTCCAGGTTACAAATCCACCATTGTATAACAGCCCAGTGCAAACATAACAGGGCCCAACTGCAGAACACAAGGAACAGAAAACACCAATTGTGAACTCCTCTCCCACCATGAGTCCTCCTCCACTGTCATGATGGGAGAGGAGTTCACAATTGGTGTTTTCAGTGATCAAAAGACTCCAGAATATAACGTTCATTGAGCTTTTATTCTTCATTCGCTACTTGGAGGAGGTGTATATGGGATAGGTGCGCTGCTTAATGCTTTCCAATTCTGTTCTCTTCCTTCACTCTTCTCTTTTTCTGTCTCCTTACTGATACTGTTTGAAGACTAATAGGGCACATTGCTTACTCTGCATAAGTGCAGATCCTTGAAGCCTTCACTGACACAACAGTATTTCTTAAATACCAAGAGGTACCAGAACCATAGATGATGTGTGGCATTTTTTTGAGTGTGTGTGTGTCCTTGTGGCTTCATTTTGAGTTAATTTTCTATCTGAAACAAATACTACAGGTACTTGCGGTCTTATGCCGTTAATCAGATGCATCATGTTTGGGCAGTATCCAGACATGCATATGTTTGAGCATCACATGCTTAAAAGTAGTTTTATTAAGAATATTTATATATCACTTTTCAACAAAAAGTAGTTCATAAAGCAGTTTACATAATTCATTCATTCAAGTTCTGTTAGCTATATGCAGTTGTGCATTGGGTAAACCCAGAATATTTAATCTTAACTCTTTCCAGGTTGGGTACAGTGTGCACCATGTGCGCCGTTAAGATGTAGGCTTAATAGCCTGAACTAGTCTGTATTCCGTGTGAGAAGTGATGAAAAAGACTAGGCCCTCCTTTGGCAAACATGGCCTCCGCCAATGTACTCTACCCCTCTGTTGTAGTTGTATCTGAGGCAAAGACTAGTTGCCTTTAATTTTTGCTGCCAACTCTTTAATTTTTGCTGCCAACATTCCAGCTTGCTGACTTGTTTGATGTTCTCTTTTAAGTGAAAATAATGGTTTGGATCTATTGAGAATACAGACATGCCCTGGTATCTGCCGGGGTTCCATTCTGGACACCCCTGTAGATACCTGAAACCGTGGATGCTGGGGACACATTTGTAAAGATAGAAAAATTGGTGGTTTTGCGTAAAAAAAGGTAAACACGATTGTTTAATGTTCCCTTATCTTTTTAATAGATATCCTTGCATCCATGGTATCCGTAGATAACTGAAGCCATGGATACTGAATCAGTGGATACTAGGGCATGCCTGTAAGCAGTTTCCCTGCTTGATTAAAGAGAGCTGACCAAGCCTAATTCATCTTTCTGTAGCCTTTTTATTATTTTATTGTCACAATTCCTTTTTAGCTAGCTGTGATGGTAACTCTGAATACAGGGGTTTTTTTTTACAGAGTTACTTTCTAACTGGCATGGGATGGTTATAGGATTGTGCCTTGGTTGAGCCTGGTAGAGGGAAAGGCAAGTGAGTTCTTCCCTGGAGACCAGCTTGCAATTGGCAAGAGAAAAAGGCACCTGAGGGTGAAGCCTCATTCTTGTGGGACAGGATCAAAGCCCAGCAGGGAGAAGAAATTGAATGTTACACTCTGATCAGCCTCACACTTCAGTTAGTGCTATTATTTCAATGGTGTTTACATGCTTGGTCTTTTTCAAAAATATCTGAAACAAATGCTTGCTGTGACTGTCATCTGCATATTCGCTATGTGTATCTTTGTGAAACGGCAGTGAAAAATATTGCAGTTGAAATAGGGAACAAAATTACTTTGAAGGCTTATTAGTATAGGCTTTCCTTATCAAAAGTACAAATATTTCCTGTTGTAGTACTTAAAATATGTAGGGATCTTCATGATGTTCTTGCCTTTAAAGAGAATTTTTATAGCATACTAGTTGTCTCTGATCTGCAGTGTCAGGCCACTTAAGGAACTTCGATAGTCATAAAACATTCTTCCTGTTGTACCTGTTTACTGCATTTTCAAAGAGAAACAAAAATAATTCTTCAAATAGGTACAAAATCTTAGCTTACACTTTGATGGAATAATCGCTAGGCTAACGTGTAATGTTTGCTGCTTCCTTCAAATTTCCTATTCTAGAGTTGGAGACAGTTTTCTCTTAGCAGCATTTATCTGAAGCAGCTTATGGATTTGGAAAATGACTTTCAGAAAAAACAGCTTAGTTAGCAATGAAAGAATTGGTAGTAATAAATACAGCATTGTAAAATGGAGAGGCAGATCTATTTTTCTGTCTGCATAAACTAATTCTGACATAGGATTGAAGTGTATAGGTAGCCACTCTTCTTACCACCAACCTTTGCGGAAGTTTCTGGGAGGTTTTTTTCCAGTGCACATCGGAAAATGAGGAAATGCTTTGGCTTCAATAGGAGAGAGGTGCATTTATCTTGTGCCAACCTTATGTGAGTGCTTCTTGGTTCTCTGTGGGCTGATCATATTTGAAAAACAGTGGTCTCTGTTTCTGCAACTCATTTATCATGTATTTTGCTGTTCTTATTGGTTGGTTGTGATATTAGAGAGCCCTATGAGGATTCTGTTCTTGGGAAATAAGCATTTTGGCAGCCAGCAAGTGCATTTCCTTCAGGTCTGCAATTTTTCACACTTTCAAATGTTCCAGAAATGAGGAGGTTAACACATTATGGAATTATATGAACCTGCCCTTTTTATGTAGCCTGTGAAAACTGCACTGTGGCATCGCATTTGTGGACTGCTTTGACCAGGAAGGATTCTTTTCCACCCAAGTTCTTGAAGATGTATATTTTTCTTTTTGACATAAAGATTGTCCCAGGATATCAGTTGGAATAGTTATACGGTACACCCTAGCAATTTTTTTTATATTTTGAGGTCTACATGGGGCTAGATTTTCTTTATAATCAGACCAGCTCCTTAGATTTATTTTCTTCTCTTCTTTTGCCTTCTGTTGTGGTGTAATAGTTGATCATCTGCTTAGAAGCAATCTGCTTGTGATAATTCAGTTGTCTGTTGGTCACTGTTTGGAGAACCATGTCTTGGTGCAAGAGACTGGACTTTATATTGGCTTGAATCCTAAAGTATTCTTGCACAAACAGAAGGCATTTCCATTTGTTGCAAGGCCCTGCCTCAGCTTTTGTTGATTCTCTTGTCCTGTATCCTGTGTTTTGAAGTGTTTCCTGACCCTTATGAACAGCTTCAGGGTGCTGCATTCCAGATCTGTAGCACAATTGCAAAGAACCTGAGCAGGACACAAACTCCTAGTATCTGAAGGAACACCACTAGATGCCTCTCCCTTTGCCTGGTGATGCTCTAGTCCTGTAGTCTTCAACCTTTTCATTCCCGTAAGTTGCCACGACCTCACAGCTGAGGCTTCATGACCCCATTGGGATCCTGACCCCAAGGTTGAAGAACACTGGTTTGAACAACATTATTCCTTTGTCTTGTCTCATGATTTAGCTTTTACATAATTTGTTCTACTCAGTATTAACAGGACTGTGATTTAAATTTCAGTGCTTGCATAACACATTTTGTGCTGTTAACCCTGTATGATATGGTAATTATGGCTAATTATATATTTAATATAGATGAATAATAATACTAATGGGTCACTACGTAAGCATAGATCTCCAGTTTTCTCAGCACTTCAAAGGCTTGCAGTGGTGGCCCTGGTAGGTCTATCATACTGTGCTTCTTTAAAAAAGTGCCAAAATCTTTTCAAATCTTCTGCAAGGGGGAACTGTGAATTACAATGATATAAAATGATATATCATCTTGTAACTAATGCTAGTGCTCTTCTGTATTAGTGAATAATGGACAAATGATGCTGTAATTCCAAATTTACCGCTAGAGTGAAATTTAATTGTTCTGCAGACATTGTGCCTCGACTGACCAATATAACTCTTACTGTAAAATCTCACAGTGAAGAGTTTAAAAGATTCTTAAATATTTTAGACAGGTTTTTGGTGCCACTATCAAAATCTTTGGAAAGTAGTTGTTTTGTAATTGATTCCCTCCATCCATTAGTCTTCTTAAATATGATCTGACATGCAAGGATTTAAGCTCTGGTGGCTATGATTATACATTTATGTATAATGTTTGCGTTTCACTTAACAGATCAGCTTAAGTTATACAGTCTCCAATGTTCAAAAGAACCCTTTCTGATGAAAATCAGGTTAACATTTTAACAGTACTATCAGTACTATTATCAGTAATTCAGAGGTTGATTCTGTTTTTGTATTTATTCAGTTAGAAGATGGCTACAGAACTTAGTTTCCATGAGTTTTTGCCAAAAAATTTCCAGTTATTTCCAAGGCTTGCAATTATATCCATGTCCAATTTTAATTCTGGCTTCTTCATTTTATAAATCTAATCAGGGAATCAGTGAAGATATTTGGCAAGATGAAATGTAGTACTGGGAATGTGAAACTGCACGGAAAACAGTGCAGTTGCTGACCACTCTCATTTTGGACTCTGTCTATGTTACTCTCACTTGATTATGCAACTTCACTTTGCTTCATTCACTTGAATAGAAACATTACTAGTTTATGGTTACTTTGGTCCTTTTGTACCTACATTAATGCTCTTTTGTGCCTACATTAATGCTATAAAATATTTGTAGTCAGTAGATTCTTAACTAATCAACTACTGCAAAAAGCTTTTTAATAAAGTGCATATTAATTGGATGAAACAATTGAGCTGGCGTCAGGTGCACGAAAGCTTACCCGGGAACCCAGAATTAAGGACAGTGTGTGCTAGCCCAAAGGTTGTCTCTCTGGAACCTCTAGTTGCACACTTCTCTCTTGCTCTCCCTCATTATCCTTAAAAGCTTGGGAATGGGAGGGAGAATAAAAGGCCAATCCATTACTAATGTGTGCTCTTCCTCTCTCTACCCCTTGCAATTCAGTATCCTTCCTTCTTCAGTTATTAGAATGGCTGTAACTCCTCACTGGAGAGCCTGATTTGAACAGTTTTGGGATCATGCTTTTGGGCTGGTTTAGAGGTGAGGGCATGCAGTGTTGCATTCACAAGAATTTTCAGCTAAGATAGTACATGTTGCAAGAGGAAGGAGCCTGGTCTGAACATGTAGGAATTCAAAGCACTGTTTGAAGCTTCCTGAAATTGTCCAGAGCTCCAAGCATGCAAATAACCTGGGAGAGATTGTTTGACGTGTTGCTGATGTCACAATTGCTTCCACTGAGAATAGAGTTATGGCAGAGTTGTGTGTCTTAGGGCCATACAGAGACCCTTCAGTGCTTGTATATGGAAGAGGATGAGGCGATAAAGATGTATTTTGCTGGTACCTCATCTAGTGCATTTTGTTGGCAAGACAAACCCACTTACCAATGCTGAGTGCGCGTCCATTTTAGTTTGATAAGGCAAAAGCAACTTTCCTGTAAGTTTAGAAAAGGCACTGTGACTGATAGTACAGATTGTTTAACCTTTTGGTTTTCAGGACTCTTTCATTTTAAAAAGCTGGTAAGCTTTGTAATGACACTTGAGAAATTGAGTAAATCTGGCTTGATTTCCTTTCATGTTTTCAAGAATAATAGTATTGCAGTACTCTTGCTTCCAAACTATGTGGGAATATTCAGGTTTTGTGGGGTGGAAATAATTAAGAGTATTCGTTACTGAAATCTTGAATTTCTCCAAATTCCCATAATGTTTCATTTTGTACTTAATTTGAAATGTTTTGGTAACTTTGATGGCCATTCTTATTTCAAAGGCATTCTTAGCCACTTCTTGATTTGTTATAAAGATTTGATTCTACTTTCCAATGTGCCATTAATGTTTCAAAGATGGTCCTGCAGTTGTTCATACAAGTACCATACGTTTTGAAGAGGAAATCGGCATAATGCCATTAAAGTTATGAATGTATCTGAAGTCAGTGTGCCTGTTGGGATTAAGGAATACTTTCAACCCACAAAAAAAATAAATCATAATATATACATTATCTTGGAATTGCGTTAACTGCTTATTCTCAGAACATGGCCTAAAATAAGCGTTTGTCTCTCTAGTACTCCATCTCGCGTTGCTAAAGGACACTGCAACAAAATGAGTCTGCATGGTGCTAGTGGCGGACATGAAAGGTCACGAGACAGACGCAGGTCAAGTGACAGATCGCGTGACTCCTCTCATGAAAGATTAGAGTCTCAGCTCACTCCGTGTATCAGGAATGTTACTTCACCAACAAGACAGCACCAGGGAGGTATGTAAAAAGAGTTCCAAAAATTTCATCAGCCAGAGAAGTGCTACGTTTTTTCCAGGAGAAAGTACTAACTTTGTCTAAAGAGAGAACCTTAAAGACAAAACCTCTGAAATCTAAGGACCTGTGCATGAAGGAGTGAGTCTATAGTGTTTCCCTGACTCCTTTTACAACTCCACACAGTTTCATTCATGTGACTCGGTAGCTCTTTCCAGATAGTTGGAAATATGTCATGTTCCCATTTGGAGGAAAACTTTAAATACTGATAAATTTCAGAGGCAAGTTAGTGGTTAAGGAAAGAGTGCCCATGTGTTTGAGACTTTCTATATGCCCTTAAGTGGCTGCAGAGAAGAGGTGTGGCATTTGGAGCAAAGGTGAAGGCTTGGCCCAGAACATGAAATAGGGCAGTGGTTCCCAAACTTCTTAGCAGAACCCACCTAAAAAAAGTTTCACTTTACCAGCCTCTTAAACCTCTGTGGATGTAATGGTGATAGTTACTAGAGGAGAGTAACAAATGAAATCTCTGATAAGCTGCTGTGGGAAAAACAGGGCTCAATTTAAAAAAAATAAATGGCACATGCCATTTTGGAAAGGATGACGACTATTCAAAATCATTTTTTAAATGGATGCTCAGATTGCACATGAGAAAGCACTTCTGATTTTTGGATTTCACATTCAGAAGCTTTGGAGTAAATGTTGTGAGCTGATTGCTTGATGAATCCATACGTCATCTTACTTAAGTGAGGTGTAATAAGTCCTTATGGTGGTGTTAGTGCTACTTCAAGCGTATACCAAGTATATAGGAAGTCAGCCACGGAAGTCAAGAGCTTACCAAGACATCATAGCTTGCCAGAAAAATACCAGAGAGTCCAAGATATCGCTACACTCCGCCCCTTAATCCTGCCCCCCAATGTTCTGTGGTTGGTAATGTTAATGCTAGCCCCTGCCTGCCAGACCTGTCCATAGTTATGCTAGCAGTGACCTACTGGGATTGGGAAAGGGGCCTCCACTTTTCGTCTCAGAAAGTTGTTCACTGTGGCAGTAATAGTGAGTGCTGACTTTTTTGGTTAACACAGAAATATCTTCCTCCCATGGAATCTGGTGCCAGTAGTCCACAATCCTAGAATAGGAAAGAATGGTATAGTATACTGATATCATGGCATATTCAATACTACAGCCCCATTGAATTGTTTTTTAATTACAGATCGTGAGAAGGATCATAGTTCATCTCGGCCAAGCAGTCCTCGTCCTCAAAAAACCTCCCCAAATGGCTCAAGTAGCAGTCTTGGGAACAGCAGTAGAAACAGTAGCCAGTCAAGTTCTGATGGAAGTTGCATCAAGAATGCTGGAGAAATGGTGTTTGTGTATGAGAATGCAAAAGAGGGAGCTCGGAACATAAGAACCTCGGAGAGAGTGACACTAATAGTAGACAACACACGATTTGTTGTGGATCCTTCTGTTTTCACTGCACAGCCAAATACCATGTTGGGCAGGTTCGCATTATCTTTTCTTCTTCTTCTTGGTTGTCTCTTAAATTTGTTTTTGCTGCATAAAAGTTACTCTCATGAGCCTGACATAAAACATGTCAATGCTACTTTTTGAGTGCTTTTGGCCTCAAGAGTTATCTTTCTTTCTCCCCCCCCCCCCGAAATGCAATTAGCTGCTGGGTAGTTTTACCCTTAGATAAGCATGCCCTTGGTTCAGTTTATTCAAAGAGGAATACAGCTCATATGACTGTTCCTCTGCAGTAGTTAAATTACCTTCTGATGAATACTTCTGCCAGTAGCAACTTATGTTCAATTACTTTTGGTAGTAAAGCCACATTAATGTTTCCACATTAATTTTTGTACTAGGTGCACACCAGTTTTTATCAAAGCTTACTTTTGAAAGTAAATGTTGCCATAAGGCAGTGCTTAGCGAGGTAAGCCAGTCCAAGAAGGGAGGCAATAGGCTCTATGGTGGTTGCTCATTAGAAGATGATGACATTGTACATCAGATGCCTCTTTGTTACAAGCTAGTATAGTTAATTATCTTGCATAGGTGAGTTATAGGTGATTTATTTGAAATAATTAGATCCATAAATTCTTGCTAAATAGCAAACATCTGACTGAAGATATAGGATTTACAAATCCTTCTCAGCCAAACTCATTTTTATAAAATCTCTCTCTCTGTGTGTGTCTCTCTCTCTCTCTCTCTGTCTCTCTCTCTGTGTGTGTGCGCGCGCGCAGGATGTTTGGATCAGGAAGAGAACATAACTTTACACGACCCAATGAAAAAGGAGAGTATGAAGTGGCTGAAGGAATCGGGTCTACTGTATTTCGAGCTATTCTGGTGAGATGTTCACATACATTAAATAGACTATTTCATATATGAGAGTCATAGATTTTTTTTTTAAACCACATCTAAACAGCCTTTCCCTTTGTTTAGGACCTCCACGGGTTTATAACTGAGGTGGACTAAGCATTCCTGCGGGCAGTGCTTCATTGTGCATGGCATTCCTCTATTTCCTTCTTGCATAAATTGTATTCCTCCTTTTGAAAAATAAATGTAATGTGAAGATCCTGTACAATGCAGTTGTGTTTCCAGCTGGGTAATCAAAACTCACATTGAAAATCCAGGGTTATAGAAGACTATCTTTAGATCTATTGACTCTAATCATAAAAAACTTTGTCCTTTTATAAAATTATATTACTGTGATTCTTTTCAGCACAGTCTTGTGGAAGCCAGTGTGGTACAAAATAGTGTAATTTCTGTACTGTTTTGTATTCCGTGTCCAAATGAAGTGAAGGCTTTGGCTTTACACCAGTGATTTTTCCAACTTTTTTTTTACTGTTGGAAAATCCTTTTTGACATCCATTTGCCTGCTATAAAACCAGTGTGTATTTCATGGGATTCTGAAGGATCTTCTAGAATGCCCATGTAGTTGGTATGAAACAGTGGCCATCCCTACCCTTTCCTTGCCCTTTGTAAACTGTTCTAGAACGCAGCCAAAATTCCTGTGGCAGCATGTTGAGCAGAGTGCCTGTACTGGCTGTCCGGCTGCCTCTCCGGGACATCTCTCCACCAGTACCGATTTTCTCACTGAGACAGTTTAGATAAGCTGTGATACACCAGGGCGCCTCAAACATTGGATATGGTGTTTCTGTTTTCTACCCTGAGAGAAAAGAAACTCAGAAATGAAGAGGGTTTTTATTTACCTTGAGATGAAACTGAATTTCACTACAGTTCAGTACTTCAAGAGAGCTTGAAATCCTTTGCTTATCTTGATGGGCAAGCAAATTTGTGTGAGAAAAGGCCTTCCCATAGAGGCACAATCCATAAACTGCTACGATAAAATATGTATACAGGTAGATGATCCCTTATCCAGACATCCAAAATATAGAATGTTCTGAAATCCAGATACTTTTATCCCAGACTTACTTTAAACTTTCTGTAGTGTGAACACTAGAAGGTCTTGTGCTCATTCTCACATGCAGGCTATAAATTCTATTCTCTGCTCTGTGGTGGGTGACTATACAGACATTGTTGAAAAATGTGAAAGAGGCCAGCAGACACCCCAGAGGAAGAATTTTTAATTATGGTTATGCAATTATTCCAAAACCCAGAAAAATTCAGACACCTTCCCATCCCAAGCCGTCCAGATAAGGGATATTTGACCTGTATACCACTTTTCAGCAAAAAAAACAAACAATCCCTGATGTTCACAACTATTTAAAATGGATCTGGAAGCTAACTGAGATCTAGAGCTCTCATGCAGGTTTATTGGTGTTTTTGAAGGCATTACTATGAGAAAGCATGATACCCAGATCTACCTTAAGGTAGCAGAACAAAGTATTTGATTTAAAGTGGAAATTTTGAAAGCAGGAATGAATTGGTTTCCCTCAGTGTTATTTTAATGTAATGTAACTTTATTTCTTAAGGATTACTACAAGACTGGGGTGATACGATGTCCTGATGGAATATCTATTCCTGAACTGAGAGAAGCTTGCGACTATCTCTGTATTTCCTTTGACTATAGTACAATCAAATGTAGAGACCTCAGTAAGTATAATTTTGAAACTGTGTATGGATGTGTACACATTTAAGATGTCTTATGTCTGCTCTGTAAGCCGTCTTGGGTATTTGCTTTGGGATGGGAAAGGCGGGGTATAAAGTCATTAAATAAATCATAAACTATTTTGAGACCAAAGGATAAAAACATCTGGATTTGGGTTTAAATGTCTTTCAGTTATTGTAATATCCATTTATGATTATTGAAAAGCTTTAAGCAGTTATATAAACTGTCTTTTAGGTAGTTCAACCATTTTCATTAATGTATTCCCATTAAAAATATATCAAAGTGATTTGTAAACTGTAAAAAATCCTTCATAAAAAGCTATTCAGACTGCACAGTCAAATGATTTCTGGAATAGGGTTTCCACCTAAAGAAGGTGCCTGCTGAACCATTCAAGGATTGAAAATCCAGAACCGTTATTGGTTTATTTTACTATGTAAACTGTGATTTACTATGTAAATTGTGAATTGCCCTTGTTGTTGTTAAGAATACTTGTATTCCTAAGAAGCCTCCACTAAAGAAGTATCTGTCCCAGTGTACCCAACAAATGGATCTCTGTTATAGATAAAAGCGATTGACCTTTGTAGCTGATCTTAATATTCGGATAAGCTGGTAGAGACAAATGTGACCCTGCAATAAAGGTTCCAGATTGTGTATGGTTTTAACCATCAAACAATTTGAATTAGGCTTGACGCAAATGGTCAACCATTGCAGAGGCAAAATAGGGGTGTGATGGTACATCTGATTTGCCCCCAGCAGCAACATTCTGGACCAGTTGAAACTTTCAGGCCATTTCCAAAGCGTCTCTGCATAAAGCAGTTGAAGTAGTGCAACCTAAATGTTCAGCAATCCAAGCAGTCCGACCAGGACCATCCTTTGCAGATCAATCAATCAAAAAGTATTTATATACCACTTTTCAACTTAGAAGTTCCCAAAGCAGTTTACAGGCAAATTAATAAAGTTAAATGGTTTCTTGTCCCAAAAGGGCTCACAGTCTAAAAAATGCAGAACACCACCAGCACCAGCCACTAGAAAAGACACTGAGTGGGGTGAAGAGGGACAATTACTCTCCCCCTGCTAAATATAAGAGGAACACTACTTGGAAAAGTGCTTCTTGCCCAGTTAGCAGGAGTGATAATTCTGCAGTTGGTGAAGCAGCTAAAACTGGTGACAGGTCATGTTAGTTCTGCATTCATCCTGAGCACCCAGATGCAAAGGTGGGTCCAGGAATATCCCTGAAGTGCACAGTTGATCTTCCAGGGATGTGACTCTGGGAGGTCAGACAGCTCCTTTCAGAATAGTGGAAATGCCACCCACATCTTGTCTGAATGTATTTTATGCTTATTCAAACCAGAACACTTTCTAAACACTGACTTGGGGGCTAGGGATTCCCTCCCTCTTAAAAGATTGGAAACAAAATAGAGTTGGGTGTCAGCACCATAAGAATCCTCCTCTACAGCAGGTTCTACGATTTTAAATAAAGTTCCAGAAGATAGAGATGACAAGTCAGTTATAAATGTTGTACTGTTGTTTAAAAACGCATTGTTTGTATTGCTGCAAGAGTAGTACTCTTTGAGTAAGATACCTGACATTCCCAAGCACTCATATTTTTTAAGAACATTGATTTTTAAAAAGCTAACTACATGATGGATCTTTATTTAAAATTCTGGGACCTACTGTGGAGGAGGAAAACTTACAGGAAATTCATCTTCAAGTCAACATGGTCTGTATTTACAACACTCCTGGCAGATGTCTGTGCAACCATAAATAAATAAGGTCTTGTTTTGTTTTCCAGTTGGATATTGTGAACTGTTGACTGCTTTTGGTGGTGGTTGTCCTTAAATTCCCTGATAGTTTTCTCTAAACAAGTTTTCCATAGTAATCACTTGGTGCTTTGGTTTCAGGTGCTCTTATGCATGAATTATCAAATGATGGTGCTCGAAAGCAGTTTGAATTTTACCTTGAAGAAATGATACTCCCGCTGATGGTAGCCAGCGCTCAGAGTGGAGAAAGAGAGTGCCATATTGTAGTACTCACCGATGATGATGTGGTAGATTGGGATGAAGAATACCCTCCACAGATGGGAGAGGAATATTCACAAAGTAAGTTGACTGGCTCCTTTGGTGTGGATTTGGGATCATTTATCCCAAATACAACATCCTCTTGGTTTTTTTTACTTCTCATGGAATTTACCACACTACTGAAAAGCATCTGATGAACTCGTGAGAAAAGATATCCGTAATAAAATTTAGAGTAGTTGGACTTAATGAGTTCTCTGTGTGAACCCACTTAAGGTTCTCATTCTTGGGAGTTAACCTTGAGATGGTTTTTATGCTTTTATACTTTCTTGGATGTTCCTCCTTTTATGTATGAGACATTGAATTAAGCTTTGACTAAATTCTGTTAGCAAAGAATGAATATAAATAACAGGAAACTGATTCAGTTAACCAGTAATGAAAATAGTTCATTATTGAAAATACTTATTTAATAGTGAAGGGGGCACCAAAATTTGTCCAGTTTCTTTGCAGTTGGTATCTCTTATTGGATTATACTGTTTTGTTTCACCCAGTTAGTGAAACATGTTGGAGGAGGGGAGCTTGTTCTGTGGTGTTGTGACTTTTTAAACTATAAATGAATCTGAAGAAGAAAATATATACAATTCAAATAGACATGGATTTAAATCACAATTGGGCTTAAAGTAGATTTATTACCATTTCTTACGTGGGAAAGTAGGTTTCTTAAAGCTGATTTTATGGAGCATTGCATTGTACACTGGTGCAAAATGTATTTTATCTTCCTTGTTACAGAAATGTGTAAACACTGTAGTGCATATTACTCATCCATGAACTTTCTCCCCAGTTATTTACAGTACAAAGTTGTATAGATTCTTCAAGTACATTGAAAACAGAGATGTGGCAAAATCTGTCCTGAAAGAAAGGGGTCTTAAGAAGATTCGGTTAGGTATAGAAGGTAAGAGGAGTTAAATTTTGTCTTCTGAGTTGCATGTACACGTCTACAGACAAAACTTATTGTATTCTATGTAAGATGACCTCTGGATTGAAAAGTGTCAATCCGGTCCTCAAATTGATCACATTGTGTTGACCTCTTGCATGGTCCCATGTTCCTGTGAATAAACTCTTCTGCATGTACCAGCTTGAGGGTTGCCTTGATGCAAAAGCAGAGGTTGAACTTTAAAACACAGAATGTGTCAACTGGTAGCTATTGTCTCTCTTCTGTTGCAATTGTTTGTTTTAGGATCAGATCCAAAGTGGCCATTTCCTAAGTGGCCCTTTGCTGCTGCTTGCGATAGAAAGTGTTGGTAACCTTTTCCAATAAAGGGGGGGGGAAATGGGAGAAGATCCATGCATGTAGTACTGCCTGAAACTAGCCTCCCTGTATAAAATGTTCTGGTTTCCTTTTTAGATGTTCTGATGGTGAAGTACTTTGAAATGTTACAAGGCAATCATATTTGGGTTTAATATTTCAGGTTACCCTACATACAAGGAAAAAGTTAAAAAGCGGCCTGGGGGAAGACCAGAGGTCATTTATAACTATGTCCAGAGACCTTTCATACGGATGTCGTGGGAGAAGGAAGAAGGAAAAAGCCGGCATGTTGACTTCCAGTGTGTAAAAAGTAAATCTATTACTAACCTTGCAGCAGCTGCAGCAGACATTCCCCAGGACCAGCTGGTGGTGATGCACCCCACGCCGCAAGTGGACGAGCTGGATATTCTGCCCATTCACCCTCAGCCCAGCAACAGTGACGTGGATCCCGAGGGACAGAACTTGCCACCCTGATCCAGACACTTGTTTAAACAAAAGCATGCTATTATAAAAAATGAAGATGCTGTATTGAGCTCATACTGCACTGCAATTCCAGCTTCTCTCCATTGTGTAATGAACATAAAATGTTTTAGGGTATTGCAGTATGGACTTACAGACCAAAGTGGGATCTGATTATGGTTTTTAGGAGTACACGTGTGACATATTGAGGTTCAGTTACATACCTGCATTTGTTTACCAGTAGGTTTTGTGGTATTGGTTACTTGTATGGTGGACTGTCCTCATCCTAAGGCTCTGTCGGAAACGGCAGGAGTTGGAGGCTGTGATACATTCAGTATTGAGACACAGTGCGCAAAATGCAGACAAACAATTCTCAAAGCCATTTTTATAGTCATGATGCACAATGTTGACTCTATCAGAGTGCTTCTGTCAGAGACTTTCTATTCAGCTAAATGTAAAGTTCATTCTGAATAGAGGTGATGAGCCTACTTTTGTTCTCTTATGGATGAGCACAAAATTAATTCTTGCCACTGGGGCTTTCGGATTGAGGTTGTGATCCAATAGCCTACTTTTTTCAGATTTATTATTCAGTGAAGGGTTTTTTCCCCATGTTTGATGTGAGCCTTGTTCAAAGGTCAGGAACAACTGATAGGGGCTTTTATCTTTAAAATTTTGCCTTACCTTAAATCTGTTCACAGAAATATTTATTTACTGAGAGGTTTTTCATAAGTGTCATAAAATAGGAAAATGCAAACTGTTCACTCTTCATTTATTAACTGATTGTAAACTCAAGTTTTTCATTCAAATAAATTTCCATTATTTTAATATTAGCCATAAAGCTAATTTATTGCACATCTCTAATTTATTCACCTGTCAATACTAACAGAAGAATTCAAGCCCTATTCTTCTTAATTAAATCTTAATAAAATGTCCTTGATGATTTCTATTTGAGGGCAGGAGGTATGCTTAGGTGGTTGAGCTCTCATTTGCCTGAGGAAAACAGGAGTAACTCTGGTCAAGCCTTGGAGGACAGATTGAAACTGACCAGTTGTTGTGAGGTTGGAGCCACGAGGAATCACTGTGACCTCACTGTGAGAGGGTGAAGGACTTGCAGCAATAAGGTGCCATAAGTGTGAATGTAGCTGTTCCTGGTGGACACTCAGAAGGCATATCCAGTGGGTGGGGGGGGGGAGACCACACCATGAAGGGTTCCATGAATTTCTCATAGAACAATGGTAAAGAACTCACTTGTAAAAAAAGGAGTTTGGTGATAACCTGCCTAATCAACCACCTTTTGAGTCTATAAGACACTCACATATTGTGGAAGTTAGTGAGAAAGGTGGTGTATATACATACTGCATAATAACCCCTTAGGCACAAGAGACTTCTATTCCATTGAAATAGTTGGCAATATTTAAATTCTACATATAGCTACAGAAAATGAATAAAGAGTAGTACAATGACACAAATGGAGGACTGTTTCTTGTCTGCAGTGAAGGTAAGTGACCCAGGATGTTATCCAGGTCCCAGAACTTGGCAGTGTATTCAACTACTGATGTGCAAGAGGTAAGGACAAATGCATACACTGGAGAAAGGCAGCAATGCCCATCAGACAAACATCACTCATGTCATGCTCCAACAACAAGAGGAAGGGCTTTTTTACCCAGTGGGTAGTCAATCTGTGGAACTCTTTGCCATAGGAGGTGGTGGTGGCATTTGGTCTAGATGCCTTTAAGAGGGGATTGGATGGGTTTCTGGAAGAAAAGTCCATCGTGGGCTATAGGCCCTGATGGATTGTGCAACCTCCTTACATTAGTAGTAGGCTATTTCAGAGTACTGGGTGCAAGGGAGTGGCAACAAGATGCAAGCATCTTGTGTCGCATGCCTCCCTGGGGCACCTGGTGGGCCGCTGTGAGATACAGGAAGCTGGACTAGATGGGCCTTTGGCCTGATCCAACAGGGCTCTTATGTGCCCTAAGAACATAAGTTACCCTCTTGCTTTCTAAAAATATTTGGTTCCATCTAGTCTGTCTTCCAAGAGGGATAAGCTATCCCTGAAGGGGAAAAATTGATTTTTGGCAGTCTTGAATGTTGCATAACTCCTTTTGCTAACCAGAAATATTCTTCCCATTGGATTTAGCAGAACAAAGGGGTAACCATTTCAAGCTAAAAGCTGGAAGAGATTGTTGGTAGATGACAAATCTGCCAGAGATCCTACATAAGTGAAGGTAAAAATGAAAGCAAGTCCTATCGTAAGAAACTAATGTACTATTACATTTCACAATACTATCCCTCTTAATACAATGTCACCTGCCCTCTAGAAATCTTGAAAACTGCAAACTGGTATAGTATCTTTTTGTTCCTATATACAGTTTCCTAGAGACTTTAAGAAAAGATGAGAGTTAATCTACTGCTAGTATCAAATGTCCAAAGTAAGCTTGCAGCAACTCTGCTTCAAACACGACTGAAAGCTGCTTCTGCCCAAGGAGGAATACCAATCAGCCAGGTGAAAGAGCCAATACTTGGATTTTTCTAATACTGCATTTGTTGTTCTTTAACATTCACAGTATGTAGTTCAACCAGAAATTTTACAATTGGAGTAAATACAACTTAGAACAAGGGAAAACATTTTATTTTAAAAATATTTAACTAATACATTACACTTCAACAATATTTATAGTAAAGGTTCTTACAAGAAACAGCTTTGATACATTAGTATAAGAAATATCCAGTATCCACATGAGGGACCTTTTCTGTAGTGTAAAAACACACCATACAGCTGAAATGACCATTTGCATATAAAAGCTACCAGTGATGCCAGTGCTTAGTTTGCACAGTGATCTTTTTAAAAAAGTCAACACAAGAACAGAATCCAAAATATACAGTTAATGCAGGCTATACACAGCTAACCAAATCAATGATGTGGGAACACTGTAGCAGGTTGATCTCCACTTGGTTTGAAATTACACATGGGAGAAGGATGCCTGTTCTCTTGATATGGCTTTTATGAAATTAAAACATCAAAGCAATTCAACAAGCTTCACAGATTGGAGAACTCCACCAATAATGCACTTTGATATATCCAGAGGTCAAAGTTATTGGGGGTAGTATTCACAAGGGCCATGGTAAATCACTAAAATCAACAGGGCCCCCAAGGCCTGCATCTGCTTCCAAAAGGCTCATGATAACTGCCATTGCTGCCTCATCATTGCTGGGGCTGCTGGATCCCTGGTCGTTGTCAATCATATCAATGCCTATGTGCGAGTTTTCTCCTGGAAAAAAACAAAGCTTAAGTGGAACACATGCAACTGAATTAACCAAGTTGTCATAATTTGAACACTATGCTTAACAGGCCAATGGCAGAGAGACAATTGTAAACTGAAAGTTGGAGCTGATGGTCCTCTTGTTCTGTCAACTGGCTGCGTGTGCGTTGATGTTAATCCACCAACCCTGAGCTGAAAGGTTGCTTTGTGCCTAAGTTTTGGGGCTGCTTCTTAGGAGCCAGACAAATTATTCAGCTTCCAGGTTCTCCAAAAACCCAAAGGTTTTAGGATGGCCAGAACCAAAACTTGGCACCAATGAATTGCATAAACTGGATTTTACATATAAACAAGTCAATGTGATAGCAAAAAGACCCAAGGGTATTAGAGTGAAAACAGTTAAACTTAGGCTAAATTCATGACAGATTGCAATTTTATCAGGTTTTTATCTCGCCTCTCCTCTAAGTTAATACCTAAGGTGGCATTCTATGTCTACTGGGAGCAAGGCCCACTGAGCCATGAGCAGTAAAACCAGCTTGCCCCCCCCCCATTCCTTCCTTGGCTGTATGGGGGAGACACAGGCATGCGGAGAACCAACTGGACAGAGGTGGGTGGGTGCTTCCTGTGACCCCCTCCTTGAGCAGCTCTGTCCATAACTAATGCAATGGCCTCTCAGCTGCAGCCATTCCGTAGGTGCCAGGAACAAATTTTAAGACCCCTGGAGATGTGAATTTATTGAACCCTGTCTTGGCCATGATCTATTATTCAAGCTGCTAATTTTAAAAGGATGCAGCCTTTGCTATAAAGGGAACAATGTATCTGGCCAACTTTTTTGCTACAGGACTAAATAGCTTTACATACAAGTGTATCTTCTTGCATGCAAAAATATAGCTGCAGGTCATGACAATCACTGCTATCTTATCAAGAGGGTGATGCAATAGATGAATTGCTTCCCATTAACTCTGACTTGTTTGACTGTCAATCTGTGCTTCAAGTAATCTTACTAAGGGCAAATGAACAGTTTTAGGAAAGTTATAGAATCTCTTGTTTTAAGAAGCAGCCGGATTAGTCCCTAATGTAGTGTTTTCTAATCTGGGTGTTGCAACTCCCAGGCTGAATGGGAAACACCAGATTCCCCCGTAAGGAGTGTGGCAACTCAGCATCAGTGACACTTCTGGGTTTCTGCTACCACCAAAGTTTTAAAAAATAGGTTTGTTTGAACTTCCCTGGCACGAGCAGGCGGAGACACTGCAAAACCCAGATTCTTGTTGCCGCCACAGCCACCAGCAAGTCCACCCCTTTTTTCTACTAGGGCAGCAGTGCAAACCAGGAAAGACCATCACCACTGAGTTGCCACCCCCAGTGCCACCCACAAAGACTCCGTGGTTCCCTAAGCTTTGTTTAAAGGTTGGGATCCAGAGCCCCATTGAGACTAAATTAGGAGTGAGCATATCCTACCATAGTGTTTGAGCTAGTGACCTGTGAGGTTACCAGAAATACATCCCTGGAATTCAGTGGTCTAATGTTATATACTGAAACATCCTGTAGCACACAAAAAAAGCTGACCCCAGCTTGAACGGACCTTTCCGTTCTGCTGGGGAGCCTCTCTAACCTCGTACCCAATTACCCCCGAAGATGTCACCAGCCAGTCATATCTGCCTGGAAATCTGGGCGCAAAGCCTGCTGGGGCCACAACGTGGAAGCAGGTGGCTGGCACCACGGTTGGGGGTAATTGGCATGATGGAGAGAGATTCCCCTGCGGAACAGTAAGCTTTGTTCACGTAGGGGAAGGGTTGGAGCAGGCATCGGATCCAGCCTGTGGAGTGTAGTTTGGAGGTGCCTGCGGTAGAAAGAGAGATTTTCCCATAATAGGACGCAGACACCCTGTGAGTTTCCACCTCCCAGCAGTGGTTGGTGATAAAGGCCCAACTTTCTTAATTCTTTTTTGAATCCTCTGTGGGCTTTTCATGGTTTTACTTACCAAGAATAGAGGAGTTGTCAGAATATGGATAGCTGGGATTGTCTTGGATCTGGCCAGACACTAAACTGGCAGGAGGAATGTCTGGAGTTCCACCATTCAAAATCTGGATTGAAATAGGAAAAAAAACCTGACATTGTGCCTGTAAACGTGATACATTTTGCAGTCCTGGAGCCCAAGTACTGGCCATGGCTTGCAGTTTGGGGCTGGCTTTTGGACCCACCAGAACTC
This sequence comes from Lerista edwardsae, assembly GCA_029204185.1. Classification (NCBI taxonomy): domain Eukaryota; kingdom Metazoa; phylum Chordata; class Lepidosauria; order Squamata; family Scincidae; genus Lerista; species Lerista edwardsae. Next base: position 15,547,268 of record JAJKFI010000016.1, on the reverse strand, counting down.
CAGCTGGAGGCTGCTAGCTGGGGAAACCCCCCCCCCCCCGCAGCAGCACAATCCTGAAGATGGAGTTGCTGCCGCAGCCCTTCCCTCACAAACACCAACCCTGCTCCCAGCTCCCTTGTAGGGGTTTGGGAAGCTCTGCTCTAGGCACAGGGGTAGGACAGAGGGGCCAGGTGAGTGTCACTCGGCCAACCAGAGGGGTTTGCTTCTGACAGTAAGATATGAGGACAGCTGAAGTCTTACTGAACACAATGGGTTTACTTCCGAGTAAAAACATTCAAGTACCTCTTCCCAATCCGGTAGCTGACATTAAACCTGGGTTACTTAAGCAGGCATAGGGAGATGCTTGTGTGCATTTGTGAGGTGTGTTGTGAAATCTAGTGTTTGTTGCCAGAAGGCACACTTATTTACACTCCAGTTAGAAGGGGGCACCTGGGATAACACAGTGCAGCTAACACCCAGACTGCATTTCTCGCTACTCCTGGTGCGACAGCCATTAAATAAGAGCCATGGGATTCTGGGCTGGGAAGCGTGGTGGGGGAAATGGAGAGCGGTAACCACTACCTACTACTCCCCTCTGCCTGCAGCCTTCTCCAGCTTGTTTCCTGACAGTATTAATTATGCCAAACTCTCTACCCAAGCAATGCAATAATAGCAATGGAATTTCCCATTGTTCATCAAGAATGCAATTTTGATGCAATCAATTTCCTCACATTCACAATTTAAAATCCTCACATATTTCTCTGTTGTTCTAAATAAAATAGAGGATTCCGCCCAGTGACAAGTGTGCTTATTCTCAATATATCAAGAGTGCCTTCCCAGTACCATGTTTCCTATAGCTCAGATAGGGAACTTCTTAACCTCTCCTGAAACTGGTAAGTTATGGTGTGATTCCCTGCTGAATCATAACAACTTTCTGCAATTGTGTCAGCTGAGATTTTTTTTTAGATAAGAGGGAGTCTGTCAAATTGTAGGTGATCTTCTGTATTTCAAATTAAATGAGGTGATTCACTAGAATTTCCCATAAAATTAATTCGGGCTTCCTAACAACTCATTCACAGAGTGTTCAAATCACTGCATGGGAACTCACTTCCTTCTAAAAGCTGCTGCTGAGTCACCATATAATGAAAGCTTTCAGTGAGAAAGCTCATCAGTTGCCATGTAAACCATGTTGTCAGCTGAATCATTCTCAGAGACGTTCCAAAGAGTTACAGTATGATGCGTTGATCTCAGGTGCTCTGAATTAAGGTACACAACTGCATTATGTACCAAAAAGCAGCTATACGCTAGTTTGTCCTTTTCATTTTCTGACTTGCAGAATTCAATATGGGACAGTCTCTTTTAAAAGTTGTTGTAGTCTAGTCGCTAAGTCGTGTCCGACTCTTCACGACCCCATGGACCACAGCACGCCAGGCCTCCCTGTCCTCCACTAGCTTCCAGAGTTCACCCAATTTCATGTTCACTGCTTCGGTGACAGTCTCTAACCATCTCATCCTCTACCGCCCCCTTCTCCTTTTGCCTTCAATCTTTCCCAGCATGAGGGTCTTTTCTAAAGAGTCCTCTCTTCTCATGAGATGGCCAAAGTATTGGAGCTTCAGCTTCAGGATTTGTCCTTCCAGGGAGCAATCAGGATCTCCTTGCAGTCCTCAAGAGTCTTCTCCAACACCATAGTTCGAAAGCATCCATTCTTCAGTGCTCTGCCTTTCTTATGGTCCAGCTCTCACAGCCATACTGGGAAAACCATAGCTTTGACTATGCGAACTTTTGTTGGCAGGGTATGTCTCGGCTTTTTATTAAGTTGTCTAGGTTCGCCATAGCTTTCCTCGCAAGAAGGAAGCGTCTTTTAATTTCATGGCTGCAGTCACCATCTGCGGTGATCTTGGAACCCAGGAAAATACTCTGTCACTGCTTCCATTTCTTCCCCTTCTATTTGCCAGGAAGTGATGGGAGTGGTGGCCATGATCTTAGTTTTTTTTAATGTTGAGCTTCAAGCCAATTTTTGTACTTTCCTCTTTCACCCTCATCAGAAGGTTCTTTAGGTCTTCCTCACTTTCTGCCAGTAGAGTGGTATCGTCTGCATATCTGAGGTTGTTGATATTTCTCCCAGCAATCTTGATTCCAGCTTGTGAGTCATCCAGCCCTGCCTTCCTCATGATGTACTCTGCATATAAGTTAAATAAGCAGGGTGACAGTATACAGCCTTGTCGTACTCCTTTCCCGATTTGAAACCAGTCGGTTGTTCCATGTCCAGTTCTAACTGTTGCTTCCTGACCCGCATACAGGTTTCTCAGAAGACATACAAGGTGGTCTGGTACTCCCATCTCTTCCGGAACTTGCCACAGTTTGTTGTGATCCACACAATCAAAGGCTTTGACATAGTCAATGAAACAGAGGTAGATGTTTTTCTGGAACTCTCTTGCTTTCTCCATGATCCAGCGAATGTTGGCAATTTGATTGCTAGTTCCTCTGCCTCTTCAGAAACTAGTTTGTACATCTGGTAGTTCTCAATTCACATATTGCTGAAGCCTAGCTTGTAGGATTTAGAGAATCACCTTTGGCATTGCCCTTCTTTGGGATTGGAATGTAAACTGATCTTTTCCAGTCTTGTGGCCACTGCTGGGTTTTCCAAATTTGCTGGCATATGGAGAGCAGCACTTTGACAGCATCATCTTTTAAGATTTTGAGTAACTCAGCTGGAATGCTGTCACCTCCACTAGCTTTGTTGTTAGTGACGCTTTCTAAAGCCCACTTGACTTCACACTCCAGGATGTCAGGATCAAGCTTTAGTGACTGCACCATTGTGGTTATCAGGAACACTTAGATCGGCCTTATATAGTTCCTCTGTGTATTCTTGCCACCACTTCTTAATCTCATCTGCTTCTGTTAGGTCCTTGCTGTTTTTGTCCTTTATTGTGCCAACCTTAGCATGAAATTGTCCTTTGATATCTCCAATTTTCTTGAAAATATCTCTAGTCTTTCCCAGTCTATTGTTTTCCTCTCTTTCTTTGCATTGCTCATTTAGGAAGGCCTTCCTATCTCTCCTTGCTGTTCTCTGGAAATCTGCATTCAGTTGGGTATATATCTTTCCCTTTCTCCCTTGCTTTTTGCTTCCCTTCTTTCCTCAGCTATTTGTAAAGCCTCTTCAGACAGCCACTTTGCCTTCTTGCATTTCTTTCTCTTTGGGATGGTTCTAGTTGCTGCCTCCTATACAATGTTACAGACCTCCGTCCAAAGTTCTTCAGGCACTCTGTCTACCAAATCTAAGCCCCTAAATCTATTTGTCACCTCCACTGTATATTCGTATGGGATATGATTTAGATCATACGTGCTGGGCCTAGTGGTTTTCCCTACTTTTTTCAGTTTAAGCCTGAATTTTGCAATGAGAAGCTCATGATCTGAGCCACAGTCAGCTCCAGGTCTTGTTTTTAATGCCTGTATGGAACTTCTCCATCTTTGGCTGCAAAGAATGTAATCAATCTGATTTCAGTGTAGACCATCTGGTGAAGTCCATGTGTACAGTTGCCTTGTGTTGCTGGAAAAGGGTGTTTGCTATGACTAATGTGTTCTCCTGACAAAACTCTATCAGTCTTTGCTCTGCTGCATTTTGTACTCCAAGACCAAACTTGCCTGTTATTCCTATTACCTCTTGACTGCCTTCTTTAGCATTCCAATCCCCTATGATGAGGAGGACATCTTTTTTTGGTGTTAATTCTAGAAGGTGTTCTAGGTCTTCATAGAAATGGTCAACGTCTTCCTCTTCAGCATCAGTGGTTGGGGCGTAGACTTGGATTACTGTGATGTTAAAAGGTTTGCCTTGGATCCGAATTGAAATAATTCTATCATTGTTGGGGTTATACCCCGGTACTGCTGTTCTCACTCTCTTGTTCACTAAGTGCAATGGATCAATCCTTTAAAGAGCCATGTTGCAGCCAGAGCACATTTTCTCCTCCCATCATCACATTTTAGCACACCATGAATTCACTAGTCAAGACGCAAACAAAAAACCAATCCTTTTAAGGGGGGCACAACGCAGCCACACATTTAATACCAAAGTTCCAGTATGGCACTGAAGGGGAGACAGCAGTGTAGTAAAGACAGCATCTGGCAGTATAGATTTAAGGGGAAAAACACTGTAGCTACAAAGAGTTGCTTCTTGGTTGAGTTACTACAAAGCTTCTTGGAAGATTTCATGAACAGCCACACCTTTCTTGCACAACACATTTGGCCGTGTGAAGAAAAGCCACATCCTGGGAGCTTCCTGACTTGACGTAAACAAAGATACTTACAAAAGAAGCATCTCCAGCCCTAGCTGTCCTTACCAGCTCCATGGCTCAAGTCAACCAAGGAGTCAGTTAGTCAAAGTTTGTAGCCATACCCTTGGGAGTGTGTGAACCAACAGACGTGGCCCCCGATTGCTCATCCCTAAGGTTGTCAGTTAAGAGTGATCATTCGCTGGACGAGACTAGCCATCCCACTGCAAGCAAGCAAAATGATTTCACAGCTGCTGAGAGTTCACTCTGTGCCTGCAATCCCTTTACTTTTTGCTTCATTGAATGAGAGCCTGTTACATTTCTACAGGAGTAGTCCGCACAGAAGCTTTCCTATTTAACTGTAATAAGAGTGGCCTTGCTCATCTGGAATAAAGTTCTTATGGTTTGGAACAAATCATCATTGGCGGTGTAGCTCATGCGTGTTGTGTTCTGAACTAGTACCCTCGCCACAATTTAAGCACCATTGCTCTGTCAATGTGGAAGCGTACAGGAGTTAGTGAAAGGCATTTAGTCACCTTTTAGTTAATGAATAGTACAATCCTCATTGGACTCTGTCCATCAGTAACATGTTCCACATAATAGACTGATACTAGTAATTTGTATTACCACTTTACATCTGCTTCAAGTTCTTACATGCAATTGACATTTGGATTTTAAAACTATCAAAACCTACACTGATCTGTGAAGTTCAGGGTAGGAAATAAAGTTACATATGGAATTAAACAGAAGCTTACCAACAGATGGCGCAAGAGTGTTTCAGAAAGCAACAATCCTTGTTCAGTAAGATGTTAAGTGAATCGTTTCTTTTAATATACTGTACATAGATCAATACGTCTGATTCCCACGTTACTTTTTCATCCATGTAGCAATATTCACTTGTGCAACAATTAAAATGATAAAATGCCCCGTTCTTTTACAAGGCATTTGGGTTCTATGCTGGAAAACCTTTTCACTCACTGTTTTGCCTGGCACCTATCCGCAAAGTTCAATGAGACATGCAAATTACTGCCTTCACTGAACACTTAGCCCAATCAGCTGCACTGGCGCAGCTAGGCTGCATGGCCTGTGTTGCATCCCATGGAGCTTAGGCGCCGGCTGGAGGTGTCCTCCGGGAAAGGGGATTTTTTCCCCCTTACACTGTGTCAAGCCCTAGACACCCCTATGGGCCTTCACAAGTAGCTCCAAAGGTGCCTTATGGCATGTTTACAACACTCTGAGCCAGCATGGGGATGGCAGCACCACCAATTTAGGATCGCACCGGAGTAGCCCAATCTTAACCTGGGCAGGAATAGGCAGGCTGGCTGAGTCATTTGTTGTTGTTCAGTCGCTAAGTCGTGTCCGACTCTTCGCGACCCCATGGACCACAGCACGCCAGGCCTCCCTGTCCTCCACTAGCTTCCAGAGTTCGCCCAACTTCATGTTCGTCGCTTCGGTGACACTATCTAACCATCTCATCCTCTGCCGCCCCCTTCTCCTTTTGCCTTCAATTTTTCCCAGCATGAGGGTCTTTTCTAAATGAAAAGACCTCTCTTCTCATGAGGTGGCCAAAGTATTGGAGCTTCAGCTTCAGGATTTGTCCTTCCAGGGAGCAATCAGGCTTGACTTCCTGGAGGATGGACCGATTGGACCTCCTTGCAGTCCAGGGGACTCTCAAGAGTCTTCTCCAGCACCATAATTCGAAAGCATCTATTCTTCGGCGCTCTGCCTTTCTTATGGTCCAGCTCTCACAGCCATACATAGCTACTGGGAAAACCATCGCTTTGACTATGCGAACCTTCGTTGGCAGGGTGATGTCTCGGCTTTTTATTAAGTTGTTTAAGTTCGCCATAGCTTTCCTCCCAAGAAGTAAACGTCTTTTAATTTCATGGCTGCAGTGAGAGAACCTCATGAGAAAACCTCATGGCTGAGTCATATCCGGCCCCTATTAGGAGGCAGCTGTGGCGCAACTGGGATTAGGGCACAAATGTCCCTCTATCCCAAGTAAAGCGAAATTGTTGGCACAGATCCGAGTAGCCCCACTGCAATGGATCGATGGACCTTACACACAAGCCTGCTCGGGAGAGGGGTAAGGATATGGCCTGCCTGCCAGAGGACGGTTCCACCCCCCCTCCCAGGCTCGGTCGGAGTCTCCCTCAAGCATACAGGCTAACTGAACATTAAGCAGGAATTTCTGATTCCTGTTAACGTTCAGTTAATTTCCCCTCTGTAGCTTGCAGGCTATTGCCTGCGTAGTCAGTTCTTCGGTTGAGCAAGAATGTAAAGGAAGAAACAATTGTGCTGCAAGCACGATTACAAAACTAAAAGGCACTTGTAATGGGGGCCACTTTTTATATAATGGTTCCCCGTATCCGGGGGGGGGGGGGGAATAATGCACACCCTCCCTTCTGGCACAGATACTGGGGCTTGCCTGTAATCATTTCGTACAATAGTTTGAGTAATGCCAAACAGTAATGAAGACAAAGCAACGAAATTGTGAAGACCCTCCCAGTCCACGGTCTCACCTTTTTGCCTCCTGGTGAAGATGTGTCAGGGGGAGGTGTGCTGGTCATGTTCAACGGGCTGGAGCCGCAGCTTGAAGGTGAAGAACCTCGTATCCTGTTACAGCAACATCATTCAGATGAGAAAGGCTATGCAAAACAATGCAACTATGCTGGAATCATTTATGGCTCTTATAAGCTGTTCTATTGGTAAATGACTCCACTAGTCCATCTTGGAATATGGCCCTGAAGGAAGAGCTCCAGTATCAAACATCTAACAATCAGAAATAGTTTGATCAGTCTTATTTATGAAATGTTTCCACCACTAGCACTTTCACATGACAGCCAAGGAGGAAAACCCATCCTACTGTTTTGTGTGTGTGGTTGTTTCTTTACAGGCACTAGATGTATTCAAAACTTTGCTGGGCTATGAAAACCTGATTTCCTCCAGTGGTTTCATCACTTGAGGTAGGCAAATGTATCACGAGAGATTTTCCATTAACTGCAATGGATGTCCACTATATTTGGTCTGAGGTTATCATATGCTTTATTGACTACTGTGTCCCCTTGTTATTGACCTAACCAAATATAGTTTCATGAGTTCACTTTTTCCAACAGTTGGTCACTTCTACAGATTACTTGGAATGAACCGCCACAAGATTCTTGGGATCTGGTATCTGAAGGAGAACCTCTCCCACACATACATGCCTGAGCACACCGGAGACCCTTTCCCAGGTGCTCAATCTTTCCGGGGTTAATCTGGTAGCAAACAGTGAAAGGGCCTTCTTAGCTGTGGTGCCCATCCACAGAATGCCCTCCTGGTCCCAACACTGAATAACTTTTGGGAGCCGAGCAAAGATATTCTCATTGTCAACTGAGGCCGGCTTTTCACCCTGTGTCTATACTGTTTCTGCCATTTTACGTCATGCTTTCATCAGGCTGCCATGTATTGACTTTAGTGTGTCAAACTGTCCTGAATGCTATGTTGCCAGAATGGGGCATAAATTTTAAAAATTAAATCCAACAACTCAGGAGTTGTAAATAAAAATATTTGTTCTTGCCCTTATCAGATATGCTTCCAGTTCATTGTACCACAGCAGCTTTCTCTTTAACACAATTTGAAAGTAACTAAGTTATACTTGCTATTTATGGAAAGGAAACAGTTGGTCATCTTTCAGAAAAAGTTTGAGAGGAAAGCTGGGGGGTTTTCTTACCGGTGAATCTCCATAATTTCTTCAGCAATCATCCTGCCAATTTTACCAGCTCCAGCTCTTGTTCCCCCTGGAATACCAGGAACTGTTGGGAGGTTCCTTTTGGGACCACCTGAAAAAGAGGAAGAGAGAAAGAATGTTGTCATAAAGTAATAAAGGGAGACAAAACACAAAAGCGATTGGAGTGCATTGGCTGAGAGAGAGAGAGAGAGAGAGAGAGAGAGAGAGAGCGCACGCGCTCAGGAAAAGAACACATTGGCTTCAGCAGCTCCTTCGATGTGCACAGTATGGGAATAACATTGATTTTCCTTGCACAGTTTTTTTAAAAAGAAGTACAGGTGGAGCGTTTTTATCTGCTTTAGCACTATGCCACTCAGCTGGAGAATTTGCCAGCTCTGTCTCGTATAGATGTAATCACGCAAAACAGATGTGGGACTAAATGAAACAGCAAGACTGGTCACAGGATGCCGAAAATGACTCTATTACAAAAGGTGCATTACCTAGCTGGCCTCCCCCCCCCCTAAATTTCATCGGGAGAGTGCAGCGCAAAAGGAGTGGGTTAAAGCGATGTCCCTAGAAACACACCCACTCTATGGCCATCAACTCCCACTGTCAAGATTGAGATCGTGGAATAGCTTCCTTAGGACTGCGGGGCCCCCTAATAACCAGTCGCCACAGACTGCTTTGGAACTATGGAAGGGGAGCAAGGAGCTGCCGAGTGAATGGGCACAAACATATGTATGCCCTCCACTAGGTCAAGAACAACCGTGGCCTGTATGGAAATCCTTAAATTGACTGTGTGCTGGGGTAGGAAGATCTAAAGACAACCTGAGGAAATTAAATGGGGTTTCCCCACATGGTGCCCCTCCACATGCACAATGGAAGATCTTATATTGGCAAGGGAGAATGCTGTTGAAGTGACCCAGTATTGGGCAAATGACATCTAGTTTTAACCTTGTATTTTATTCTAAAAATATATTTTGATGTATGTATAAAATTATATTAATGTATGTGCTTCTGATACAAATATAGAAATAATCCGCGAGGGTTTCGTTCTCTTCTTCTCTTACCATGGTAACAGGCTGCAGCCAATCTCCAGGGGCTTAGAGCTATTAATATCTGTTAATTATGATAAGATCTCTTCTCTTTGCCTTGGAGCAAGGTGAAAAATGAAAAACGGAAGTGATTGATCACACTTCCCAGGGTGAGGGAGGAGGTCTTATCTCAGAGCTAATGAGATTGGCTGCAGATCTCATGGCTGCAGCTGCCTTTCAAGCTTTTAAAAACACAATGAACAGCATGTTTGTTTAACAAAGAGCACTTCTCTTCTGTGGTGTGGGCCGAGTCAAATCAGTGGATGGGAAAATCGTGGATGAGAAAGTTCCCCCTGTACTGAGAAACTGTATGTGCGTTGAACACTCAGGCATGTTAACAATTTCTACCCTGCCTTTCTATACATTCAAGGTGGGTGAGATTATTTTAAAATTATTTTTAAAAAATTATTTTAAAAAAGTAACATTAGCAATGTTTTAAACAACTCAATCACATTTTACAAAAAAAAAAAAAGCCCTCCTGTTTTTTTAAAGTGTTCAAAGATAGGAATTCTGGCAAGACTAACATGATTTTATGCTATTGCATCAAGGTCACAACAAAAAAAGAATGATTACTTAGGGAATTTCACCAACTCCTGAACACAAAAAGAAAACCCACAAGGGATCTTTGAGCTGTCAGAAAATGACTGCAAAGATGTTAGGAAGGAAGGATCTCAGCATTTTGAAAATGGGCCACAGCTCTTAGAAAGCTTTCCACCGTTTCTTTGTCCAAATCCCATTTATTTCAAGGGAACCATTGTGAGTGCCCCATACTCAAATCAATATGTCAGTGGTTATTGTTCTGGGTGGTGTTGTCCTCAGAGGGCTTGGTTGCAAGAGCCCACGACTGCAAGGTATGTAGGATTTCAACTGGAATGACATCCAATGTGAATTGACGTTGCACCTGAGGCCTCATTATTGACAAGAACCATCTTTGTTGAGATCTCAGGTTTAGATGTGCTAATGAGAGGGATGCCATGTGATCTAAATGTTGCATGGTATGCCATGCAATTGAGAAGGTGATTTCTAGAATTCTACAGTAAGACACATGGCCTCAATTCGGGGAGACAGGCACAACAGTGCACAGAATCTGGAGGGACTTCTATGAGCTGAATATGCCAAGTAGGCTCCAGCTGAAATTGCTTGCGGTTCACCTATAGGTCATAAGAATGCTCACAGGATCAGAAAGAAGTTCAGGCATTTAGGAGTTGTTGCTTAGATTCTGCCACCATCCGGTCAGCTTTGGTGAATAAGAGTTCCTCCAGGCAAAGAAACTGTTTTGTTTTGAGTTCACAAATGATCAAGGGAATGAAGTGTGGGTGAGTGAGCTGGTAACTTATGTGGTCTTATTTGCAATTCTAGTACACAGGCCACTCTGTTGCCAGGATGATTCCAACGGAATTTTCACAGTATATTGCAGAACTGTTTTGTCCTCATACATGGTCTGGATTGGAATTAGATTGATTCAATCATGAAACAAAATACAGGTGAGTTATAATACTTTGAATTTAAATAGTCTTCAGTACTCAAAGCATTTCACAAACAAGATCTTGTGACAATTCTTGGAGTAGAGGACTGAAAATAATCATGGCTGCCCAAGACTACTTAGCAAGATCACTGCAGAGGTGAGATCCAGACCAAAGACTTCTCAATTCTCTTAGCCACTATGCTATTCCACAGCTATATGCTAGAATGTAATTCCATCTGCATTCTAAAGGGTCCAGTTTGGACACTTATGCTGAGCTCAGTGTTCATGATGGAGCTCTTTAGCTTTGATTGAAGAGGCACTAAAAACCAGGCACTTGAAAAGCATAGAGGACTTGCCTGACTTATTGCCTCTGAACTGATGCAATACCAAGCTAAAAGCAAGGTTGTTAATGACTTTATGCAATTCAAAGCTGTAGGTACCTTCTCCTGCCTGGAGTACACTGTCCATGCTGTGTGGTGAAGCTGCAAGCTGTGGAAAAGTTGCATCTCCGCCATCAAGCACATTGGCCCTGGGGAATTCAAAAACACAGGAGGACAAATTAAACATCCACTTGCTTCTTGTTTTGCATGTAAAGGCATGTTTTAAGATCACAACCAAGAAAGTTATAACAGTGAAAATATTATTTATTTATTTATTTATTTATTTATTTATTTCCCACCTTTCTGCCCCAAGGCACCTTACAACAATAAAATACAATAAAATCACAATTACAATTAAAAACAATAATTAAAAACAACATTAAAATAATTAAAATTAAAACAAAACATTCAAATATCTTTTGTACAAGTTTTGGACAAAAACTTTAAAAGCAAGAACAAGATGACAATGCTACATATAAGCAAAGAAAGGAGTAACGCCCATGGACCAATCCCACCTTTACCATTTCCATTGCAAGGTGCCAAAAGGCCTCTCTGATTGTACCTGCATCAGGGTTTATAACTCCAGAAGTAATGTATGACTGTCAGATCTCAGCAGATCCACACATATTGCCTCAGAAGCCAGCAAAGCAGAAACACTACTTACTCATGCCTCTGATTTTTCTATTTATCACTTGAACACACTTTAAGACTGAGATGCTGTAAAGCAGTTGGCAGCAATCAAATGTACATTTCTGGCAACCTTATAAAAAACCAACTCACTTGTATGATCTCATCATGGAATATCCTTCCTTGGTGCAAAGTTAAATGTTCTTATTGACAACTTTCATACATCTGATTTCCAAAGGTGCTACATGATGATTTTCTGAATCTATGTTAATTTTTAAAATTTAAATACACAGAATCTTACAGACATTCAGACTTGCATCTATGATTATTTGATTAAAAAACAGATCAAGCTGCCGGAATGCTATGAGCCCAGTAAAATAACCAACTATCTTGCCTACAATTTGGTACTCCAATCAAGGCGACACTTAGCCCCAATATGCCAATTCAGACTGCTGGGTCTATAGAAACTCAGTGAAGTCAATGGAACAACTATATGCATCATGGCACACTCTTGCCTATCTTGATATCTGGGAAGCAAGGTGAAGACTTCAGTGCATCAGTTCAAGAAAAGTACTTACGAAACCACTGTGTTAGTTGAGACAATGTATTCTACTTCTTTGGTCCAAGGGTTCATGAAACTGAACCAACAACTCCTCAGGGTAATAAATGATCCATCTTTGACTTTAAACTTGTAGCAATTAGTAGCGATTTTTTCTCTCGTCTGTAAAACTGAAAATGAGGGGAGAAGGAGGCAAAAGTTACTAACAACATGCACCCTAGTCGTATCTGTATAAAGCAAGTTGTAGTCTTGCATTCATCACTTCTGTTCCTTCCCACTACGGCAATCCCCTCAAGTACAGTCTACTGTTATGAACATAATATTAGCTTAGGATTTTTCCATTATTCAGAGCATCTAGGTCAATGGTTCCCAACCGTTTTTTTGGCCATGCCCCACTTAAGCATCTCTAAAATCCTGATCCCACCCCACCCCCCGGGGACATATAATTCTTACCATTCAAAAAGTAAACTCCTATTCATGTGGAGGAAGCCTAAAAGGCCATTAACTTGGTTTAAACAAGGTTGCAAAGAACTTGGCATCCATGAAAGAGAAAAATAAAAGATGGTGTGGAAAGAGGGAAATTTAAAAAAATATTCTTAGCTTAATTTATGAATAGTAAGATATAAGAACAATTAGCGGGCTTCCAAATTCACTGTTCATAACTCAAAAAAAAATTCAAAAAATTCACTGTTAATAACTCATTCTCAAATTGCCCCCCTTAAAAATCCAATTGCCCCCTGTGGGGCGTGTGCCCCACATTCGGAACCACTGATCTAGATCCTAACCAAAGCTAACATTCACTTTAGAAAAAAAAAACCCCAGATACCTAATGAAACATTTTACCTTGTCGATGACATTCTGCAAGATGCCCTATATCATCTTGATGAAAGTATTCATAACACGAAGTACCTAGAAGTTCCTGGGGTAAGTATGCCAAAATGGCAGTTGCCCTAAAATATAAAACGTCGTTTAGCACTTTTTAAAAATGTATGTCAACAGTAAAATAAAATAGGGTGCCAGGTGACCAGAAATAATTGGCCTCATGTGCGCGTATGCCTTAAATAGCAACTTGAGTTCCTGAAATTGGCAGATTAAACTTTTTAGGGCATAGATGCAAGCACAATCACCTGCTGTTGTCTACAGATCAAGCTGCTGTTATAGAAACAGTAAGAACACATTTGCACTAATTCCTTGTTAAACCACTACTTCAGAATATCTTGCTGGAATGCAATATAAAAATGTCAAAGTTACATCCGTACGTCACAGAAGATAAATTTTAATAATCCCAAATCCAATATTAAGGTTAATGAGCATGCACTGCAATTGGCAAGAGGAAAGGCAGCAACACCGCAGCTCTATCACTCCCTCAGATGGCTTGACACAATCGATCACATGTCCGGTACAACTTCAACCATACTATGTTATTACGTTTTGCTAGTTACTGGTGGTGTGACCGATTGGTTGGATCAATTAAATGTGATTGACTGATGAATCAACACAGAAATGTGTATTCTACACACAGTGGGAGGTAGGAGTGTGCCTGGTGAGGCTGCTCCTCCCTCTTTCCACATAGGGAATTTGATGTGAACGCAAACCTATGCCCTTCATGAGCCCCAGCCACACTTTTTTTTGGGGGGGGGGCACTTTTTTTTTGTAAGGGCAGCATCATCCAAGTGGGGCTCCCTAACATGTAGGCACATGTGCATGCTTGTGGGCAAGTATGTGTGCCAGTTGTTTTAGGATTATAGGAAGCTGCCTTAAGCCAAGTCAGACCTTGTTCCATCTAGCTGCGGGCTTGATCTGGCATTTGGCAAAATGCCTCCCCTTTGTGAGCAGCATTTAGCGGTCTGCTGCTCTGCCATTTTGTTTCAATCAGTGCATTGGGATGCTCTGGGCAGTTGCATCCATTGCCCCAGCGGGCTTTGCAGCAGGATTTTCGGGCAGATGCAATTGCCCAGTTCGGCCCTATGCACTGATTGGTCGGGGAACAGAAGCGGCAGCACAGCGGAATGGTACGCGCTGCTCAGGACAGCAAGGACTTTTGCGTGATGCAGCCGTCTCCAGTTTGGAGACCGCTGATCTTGCTCAGTATTGTCAACACTGAGAGTTTCTGCACGCAAAAGGCTCTGTGAGATTTTCCTGCTGCCAGGACTGGCGACTCATTCAATGCCCAGGTTCTCCTCTCAAATGAGGAACTTGTCAGGGCAGTAAATCAGGTTGCTCCTGAGCAGCCTCTGCTTTGTCATAGAGCAAAGGCAGCTCCCTCGTTCTCCAGTCAGCTGTATGCCATTGGTCACTGCGACAGATTTGTTAGGCACTTCCAAAACCAAATCACTCGCATCCACCACAAATTAGACTCCACACTGACAATCCCAGTCAATTACTACTCAGAGTTGGTTGAGCCTGTTTTGGGTTCTTTTCCGCTTGTACAACCTGAGGACATGGTAAGATTTTCTGGAGTGCAAAGCCATCCTTATGCTGGCTTGACCCTTGCCTAGCTTGGCTTATTAGATCTGCCCAAGGGCAATGGACACGGGGCTGAGGAATTCATCTCTGATGGAGGGAGTTCATCTTTTGGTTTATATAGCTGGCTCTCCCTCTCCGGTTTTTATTTTTGATGTTTTATTACACTATTGTTTTTATTATGAATTTGGAAAGCTGCTTTAGACACTCTGGGAGGAAAGGAGGGGTATAAATGTAATCAAGACCCCAGGGATGCTATCACAGAGCCAAGTCTCCTCCTTAGTACAGAGGGTACATCCAAGTGCAGTCAGGGAGGGGTGCGGGGCCACATCTTGTGCCTGCGCTTTACCACATGCATGTGCTCTGAGAACTGGTATTTACCACTAATCTTCTGAATAAACAGTGGATGTAAGAGGTAAAATTCAATAAGATTTTACTGCAGAAATGAAATCTTTTTAAAAAATTGTTGTAATTGATAAAGTCAGTGGTTCTCAAACTTTTCAGCAGGACCCACTTTTTAGAATGGCACGCATGTCGGGACCCATCAGAAGTGATGCCATTAACCAGGAACTGATGTCATGACTGGAAGTGCCATCATTATGCAGGCAGTGCCATTATTGTGACATAATAAAATGACATTCCTGGAATGCAAACGGACATCCTTGGACTGCAGCAACTGCACAACCATGAAACATCCCTGACATAAAGCGCGCGCGCATATATATATATATATATATATATATATATAAAAATTAACACTCTTTAAATTTTAAAAAACTTCACTTGAAAATTCAAACTGTTAACACTCACAAAAGGAATACATCAAGAGAATGGTCTGCAGCTTCCAAGACGGTGGCTCCCAGCTTTCTGTGACCCACCTGACATCAGCTTGCAACCCACCAAGTGGGTCCTCATCCACAGTTTGAGAAACACTGGTTAAAGTGCCTGGTGTTTGATGGACTTGTGTTTTGGGGAAGTCAAAACACACAAGAGTCAATACAGGAACAAACAGTTCCAGATAGGGCAGCAGACAGGTGGAAGAAAAATGTATTTGTCCCAATGCAGATACAACACCACTGTCTAAGCAGTGTTGGACACACATACAAGCCCACCAATTCCAATAAATACATTTAATTATGTAGACCATTGAAGATTCAGAGCTTAGTCCTAACCTGGAGTTAGGCTGGAACAGTTAGGCCAGCAAAGTTTGGCTGGCACAAGGGACACCATAAAGTACGTTTGGACCACTCTTGGAGTCAGAGAGGCCAGCACACAGACATGCACCATCCTCCCTGCGCTTTATGGTCTAATTGTCAGGCTTTGCTGGCCTAATTGTCAGCCTACTCCAGGTTAGGATTGTGCCCTCAAGAAGTTAACTGTATACGTTTGCAAGTATAACACACTATGCAAGACATTAAGTGCTAAGAGTGGCAGAGAGTATGCAGAAGTGGCAGCTCCGAACAGGGATTATGCTTGAAACATTTGCCACCCTGCCTTTGCCCCATAATTTGCACACTGGGATTTTGCTGCTAATAACGCTACCTCTTTTTTCAATTGCCAGTGATGTGTGTGAGCATGGAAATATCCTTCAATCTGTATGTTTTTAGGAACCATCTGCTTTTTTGCTGTATTCCAGATAATTCTGGAAAGACGGTGCCAAGTCCTTTTAATTTAGCTATTGGCATAATAAGGCAACTTGCTTATGAAAGCGCTCAAGAAAATAAAACCTGGCTGTGTATCCCTGAGATTTAAAGGTCTGAATAGGTTTCTGCCTTTCACTAAATCCTGATTAGCACCTCCAGTTGCCAACTGCATACATTATAGGTAATAAAACTACAAGGTTAAATTCCCATGTTACAATGAGAAGTGTAACCATGAAGTGTTTGTTAACAATGGGGAGAAGGTAAGTAATTGGTATATAGTTCAGTTTTAAGCTTTTGTTTCTTAACAATATTCACACGTTATACCGTCAAGGCTGAAATAGTAAATATCAGCAAGTGAAAGCAGAAATGGCCATTCTCCAGCATTCACAACCTGCAGGTACCAAGTGGTATAGTAAACCTGTTTCCCTACATGAAACTAAAACCAATATGCAATCACTTAATAGAAGGCGCTCCAACACATACACAAGCTCCCCTGTCCATGGGAACTTTGCTATTCCATTTGGACAATGACTGCTCAGCTTTTGCCAAACAAAGACAAAGGCAGGCTGGCATATTTTTTGCCAACAGGAAGAACAGTTGTTCTTTTACTTTCCTTTCTAAAATCTCTCATTCCAAATACTAAGCAACAGCAGTTTTTTATTTAATCATCCGCTCGGAAAGGAATGATAGCTGATGCCAACAAACTCAGCAGCTTCATGCATCTTCTATCTTGATCAGTCCCATCGCCCTCCCCTTTTCAAAAATCAAAAGAACTTTTGATTTCACCCCTCCCTCTCAAATGATACAGCCATGGGAGCCACATTGTGGAACACTATGGGTACAGTTTTACAACCCAGAGGGGCACCATGGGCTTTGGAAATGCTCTCAGCAGGAGTTGCAGCTATTCTGGGCATGCGCATATCGGTGGTAATTGCACAGCCAGTGAGCCATGCAATGTCTTGTGTTTGGCTTCCTGCCCTATGCTGCATATGCGAAGATCACTTTTTATGTCACACTGAAATTAAGCAATGATGATAACATACAGAACCACAAATCAGGTATAGTTGGGCCAGTGTACTTTGCAATTCTTCATTTTCATGCCAACATGGTTGCTGTTTTGAATGAACCATCTAGTACAATAAGCATCAGCATCAGACCATGAACCCCACTACCATGAATTAAAGATGTCATTCTTACCTCTGATCTACAAATACAAATTTCCCATCAATCGCATGTCGAGAAACGTACTCTGTCGGTTTAACCCTGATTTCTCCATTTACTGGTTGAGGAACTACATGAGGATGCAATCGTCCAATTGCGACAAGACAGCTTAAGTTACAGCCTTCATTATCAGGCTCGTTGTCTTCATCTAGTCCCATTTTTGTTGGTGGCCAGCTTTTTAAATATCCTGTGCTATGGATAGTGCAAAAGCTTTTGCGATCCGCTACAAAAGAAAATAAGGTTGTCATTGTCAGTCCAGCATCAGTAAAAATGGCGGTTTGGAGCTCATCCTCGTGAAACATTTAGGAATGCTGCAAGCAACCTGTGCAGTCACCTGTGAAGGACTGCAGCAATACAAAAGGTTGTGTGCAGATTTTCATCTATATGCTTCGCCTAGGACTATCAACTCCTGGGCTTCTCCAGGGCTCCCAGAAACATGGGGCGGTGTCCAAATCTTATCTTCCGATAAGCTCAAGCTGAATGGATGCTGTGCTGGAAGAGCTACATGGTCCACTCAGCTGTGAGACACCATTAACATTTCTGCAGGAAGGGCCCTATGGCTACAGGGAGGCTTCCAAGAAGCCAACACTATTGTAGCTGCACCATGTGTAGTCACCCAACAGTGCTCTGCCCAACTGCAGCAGATTTTCGAGCAAGTCAGAATAAGCAACATTTTAGAACTAGATACAACATCTAGGCTTGTAGTTTTATCATGCAAATTACTTAAAACTGTTGGCTTAATTTGCCTTTATACACTACAACTTCTTAGAAGATCTCAATCATTAGACAGAAAAATGCTCTCCCTGTGCTTTTTCTACTGTTTTTATGCATCATTTTTACTGTTTTTAAATACAATTGCTAACAATGTTAGGGAGGAAGGAGGTCTACATTTTTGTACAGTAGATTACCAAACAAGTTTCTATAGTGACATTATTCTCAGAAGTACCTTTCTTCTTAGAACAGGTAGAAGGGAAGTCCTTGTCTTCCACTTTCACAGATGGGCGGTTGCATTTCATCCGACAAAAGAATGAACGTCTCGCTCCAGAACATAGCCGCGATGGGCCAGGCGTTATGTCTGTTTTAACTGGAAGTCCAGCTGCATGAAGAAAACACAAACATACTCCAATTGATGAGTTGTCTCTGGAAGGGCTTAGTAGCTTTAATGAATTTATTTTTTAGCAGATTTAAGACGCAGATGTAATAGATTAGGTAGCTGGGAGTGACAGAAGTTATTCTACAAGGATGAAGTGATTATTCAGTTGATAAATAGTTGTTGGTTGATTAGCAGAAATGTGAGGCAACTAATGGTGCTGGATAAGGCTGCAATCTGAAGATACTGACCCTTCAGAATAAAAATGAACAGTTCTATTTGGGAGGCAGAAGGAGGAAAGCAGACTCTAAGACCTGTTGGGAAAGGTTCACGAGTTACAGCGCAATCCTGTCCAGCCTTCCACTGATGGGACAAACACACACACTGTCGTGAACATGTTGTAAGGCATGTTGCAGCAGAGCAGACCATCATGACACAGGCAGAAAAGCCTGCACTGGCCTGCAGGCACTAGTAGAAGGCCTGCACCTACCAAAGGCGAAAGGTCTCCACAGGCCAGTAGGGGGAGGGCAGGGGGTGGTTTAGTCCGGGGAGGGGGGGGGAACAGCAGCAGGGGCCTTTGCCATATCCTATCCCCTTTTGCAAGCTGATTTCCTGGCAAGGGGCTGCTCAGACTTGCACCAGCTATTTTGCTTTAGTTGCAAGCTTTAGTTGCCCCATAATGGCTCATGGGGTTTTCCCCGGGGCAAAAGGACAAACATCCCCTTCCCTGTGGGAGACCTCCAGCAGCTTCCCTTTCCCTGCTGGATCCAATGGGGGCTGTCCTGACACTACTGCATTGTACTGCGGGACGTTACTTAGGATTGAGTTGTTGGACTACGGTTGAAGAATGGCAACATGCCAACTAGTTCCTGCTTAAATAGGAACAAAACACAACAAATCCAAATTCACTGCTCTCTGCCAACCCTCACAATAACACAGTAGGATGGGATGCAAGAGCAGATTCCCAAAAAAGAGGATATATAAAGGTTGGCATAAATCTAAATAAATCCATAACTACAGACATACAAAAAAGTGGTTCTGTCTGTCAGTGTAAAATAATCTAAAGTCTTTACCATGACAAAAAGAAAAAAAAACATGAGTGAACCACAGGTATGTATACTGAACATTTGTGTGTGCGCATATGCACGCACGCACACAGAGTCTACAAATGTACATATCTGATCTTATTCCTTATAAGGAATGATCAGCATGCCTTATATT
This sequence comes from Lerista edwardsae, assembly GCA_029204185.1. Taxonomy (NCBI): domain Eukaryota; kingdom Metazoa; phylum Chordata; class Lepidosauria; order Squamata; family Scincidae; genus Lerista; species Lerista edwardsae. Next base: position 15,527,549 of record JAJKFI010000016.1, on the reverse strand, counting down.
GTATCTGGAGATTTACAGCGAATATGCAACCTGAGAAGAATTGTGTGAAAGTTCTGCCTGATCTCACTCACACATGCACATAACTACTTGATGCTTCAGTCATCAAATGATAAATTTGTCTGAAAAGTTAGAGCAATATTTCAAACACTCACTTTTTGCATCTATGAGCCTTTCCCGTGGAGCAGTATCAGAGGAAGAGAGCTGCTCCTTAACTTTGGCAATGTCTTTTGGATGAAGGTAGTCAAATAAACTCTGACCAATCAGATCATTCTGTTGAGACAGCATAATACGAGTTACAGTCATGCCATGATGTTATCATCCAGATATGCACTGAGGAAAGTTCTTAGTACTCCTTTATAAAAACATTTGAAGTAAAATTATGAGTTAACACAAAAATCAAAATTGCTTTTATACCCTAGAACAAACTGAGACCATTGTACTCCTTAAAAATGGTCAGAGAAGAGCATATACTCATTTGCATTCCCCACTTATTCACAAGACAGAAAAAAATACCTGACTGTAGTTGAGGATCTTGAAAACTGATTCTGAAACAAACAGTATCTTTCCTCTGTCGCAGCCCACAACAAAGAGAAAGCCATCTGCTGCCTAATTGGAAAACACAGGAGACCTGCTTTGTTACACATGCTTTTAAAAGAAAAAAATATTAATGACATGCACTTTAATTTCACTGATGATCACCAGTTTTTCCCCCTCTGCATTTAAATATGGACTGTCTTAGCACACAGCGAAACAAAAAAAAAATAAAAATGATACAGACCTACTTACTTGGCACTATTTTTAATGACAATGCCAAAAAGCCCACAAAAAATGTAAAGGCAAAAATCACAGTGCATCATTTCTAAATCTCTAATTTTATAGAGCAGTGGTTCCCAAACTGTGGTTCAGGACCCACCAGTGGGTCGCAAGCCAATTTCAGGTGGGTCACGAAGTACCTAGAACAGCCATACTGAAAATATGGGACTATGGGATGCTGGAAAGGAAAGGGCTGTGTGTTTGTTTTGCTTGTGTCAAGACTGTAAATAGGGTCTTTTTCTTTCTGATTCACTTTGCTATTGGAAAAATGGCTGAGAAATAACCCAACTTATTGCTACATTCTCAGGAAAGCAGCAGGCTCTGGCATTACATCACAGTGATGGCCCTTTAGGCCATGGCATCACTTCTAGTGGGTCCTAGACAGATGTCCACTCTAAAAAGTGGGTCCCAGTGCTAAAGAGTTTTAAGAACCTCCGTTATAGAGGTGTCTATTAATCACATCTAAAATTGTATTTATAAACAACCAATTTTCATGTGCTTGACACATGATTTTTTAAAAAGCCGCTCCAAGAGAAAAAATGGTTGAAACCTGTACGAGATTGGGAGCAGGGGACGGGACAAAGGAGGCAGATTCCTCCTCTGGCTCTAACAAAACCTTTTCAGGATCTAGGAGTCTGCCAGGAGCAGTTCCTGTGTGTGGGCAGAAAAGGTCATAGAAGCAGGGGAGGCAGAAATGACTCACTTACATTGATTGTTGCCAGCAATCTTTCCACAGGGGCTACTAGAAAACAGGGAAGAAAGTGTTTGCTGGAAGTAGGTCAGATTAATTTAAGGCAGACTCTGTCACATTACGATGTTCTTGTGGAGCGCCTTTACTTAAAAAGGGGCCATGTACAGGAATCAAAAGTATGACAGCAAATATTGACTTCAACTGATGCTCTTCACAGCTCGTATACCACATCAGGCACTGCCTGAGCTGATTCTCTGACCCCATTAAGGGCACAATCCTAACCTGGAGTTAGGTCGGCACAGTTAGGCCAGCACAAGGGACACCATAAAGTATGTTTGGACCACTCTTGGAGTCAGAGAGGCCAGCACACAAATGCACGCCATCCTCCCCGACCCTGAGTGGTCCAAACGCACTTTACGGTGGCCCTGTGCTGGCCAAACTTTACTGGTTTAACTTCAGATTAGGACTGCACTCTAAATTGTATTCTTTCTCCCAGGATATCCACTAAAATTGAGTGTTGGGAGAGTGAGAAAAGATAAAAGGAAATAATTTTTTACCCAGTGGGTAATTAATCTGTGGAACTCCTTGTCACAAGAGCTGGTGATGGCATCTGGCCTAGATGCCTTTAAAAGGGGACTGGACAGATTTCTGGAGGAAAAGTCCATCGCAGGCTACAGACCATGATGGTTAGTGCAACCTCCTTACTTTAGAGGTAGGCTACCTTGGAGTGCCGGATGCAGGGGAGTGGCAACGAGATGCACATATCTAGTTGTCTTGTGTATTCCGTTAGGCATCTGGTGGGCTGCTGCGAGATGCAGGAAGCTGGACTAGATGGGCCTTTAGCCTGATCCAGTGAGGCTCTTCTTATGTTCTTAATCCAGAAAACCATGTTATTGGAAAGCCTACTCAACACTTGTTTCACTGTGTTGAGCATAACCTGCCTCATTCTTTACACACTACAAACAGCTACTTTATGCTGAAAAAAGCCACTGATGAAAAAAGGGCTGAGATTTTTCCTTATAGCATTCATCTCTTATCTTGCAGGATAAGAGAACACCACTTATACCTGCATTCACACACGTCCCCATGGCTAGCACAGTGATTTTCAATCTTTTTCATCTCATGGCACACTGACAAGGTGGTGTCAATTGTCAAAAATCTGATGATGTGACAATTTCAAGGCACACCATGCTGCTGGGGGGGGCGCTCACCCCCCAATAGCCCTACTAATAAATGACCCTCCCCCAAACTTCCACGGCACACCTGTAGATCATTCACTGCACAGTAATGTGTCGAGGAGCACTGGTTGAAAATCGCTGGGCTAGTATCTGAAATTAGATACATACCCTAAGAATAAGATGTTTCAATTCATCATCCGATAGAAAAGCAGGTTTGTAGTTTGCTTCAGTGTATGGGTTTGTGGCACCTGAAAGCAAGGGAAAATATACTCTTCAATAAACCAGCCATGTTATGTGCAGCACATATGTGCCTCAGTTTCATTAATGCTTAAGATGCCTGAAATTCAAAAATCCATTAGTGATTTTGGAAAACCCTTTCATTCCGCCCGAAGAAAGGATCTGATGGGCAGTCCAGTCCCCAACCTCATGGCACCCCCGGTCCAGCGACACCAGAATGGCATTTGCTCCCTTACCCCAGGGAGACTGCAGCCGGTGGCAATGGGTCTCCATGTCAGGCTGCCTGGCCAGGGAGGGGGTTCAGGATTTTGCAGCAGATGCTGCCACCTCCTCCCGGGCCCAATCCTGCTTTCCCTCTGCCCAGTTCCACCCTCTCCCTGCCTCCCCACCACCACAGAGCAGTGGCAAGACTTACTGTCCATTGCTCTGCCCAGCACCAGCACTCCCTACGCTTTGGGTGCCATAAACATGCTTTATGGCATGTTTACAACACTTGGAGCTATGGTACAAGTGTACCACTGGTTATATCAGGCTCAGGATTTAGTCAGAAGCTTCCCTACTCTTATCAAGGTTGATACAATAAAATCTCTTAGAAGTCTGCATAAAAGAGTGCAAGCTGGAATGTCCCAGATTCAAGTCCTAACTCTGTACTTGATTACTGGTAGGTGGCCTTATATTAAGCAAATTACCATTCCCTCAGTCGCTGATATACAACGCAACAAAATACTAGCTTCCCTTACTGGGCTGTTGTAAGCAACAGCAGTTGCCAACACCGAAAAGCACTCATTCGTTTTTATTTTATTCATTCTAATTTTAGTTTGGAGGTCCCAGAACCAACCGCTCTGCCCACAGCAGTTGCTTAAAACCTACCTCGTAATGTCTTCATGTGCTGAACAGCCATTCGCAGTACTGTAAGTTTATCTAGTTTTCTGGACATAGCATTGCATGTTGGCACTAAAGAGGCCAATTCATCAATAAAACTGTTCATCTTATCACGACGCCTTTTTTCAATTTGACTGTGAGCTTCCCTAAGTGATATATATGGGGGGGGGGAGGGGGAGAGAGAGAGAGAGAGAGAGAGAGAGAGAGAGAGAGAGAGAGAGAGATCGATCAAGTCATGCAACTAAGCACATCTAGGGAATAACAAGATTGCTCACATGGTCAGTTATCTATTAAAAAATTTAATTTGCTTTTGTTACATCCTGGAAGAGGCTCAAAGCTTTTGTATTTTGGTTCGGATTGCGGGTATAGTTGTGTAAGGGTATTTTTTGTTTTTTAATCTTTGATTGTGTGTTCTTCTTTATTTTTTTACTACTGCTTTCTTACCATCTTCATGGGCACTTTTTATGCTGCCTTTTACCGCTGCAATAATGCCATACAATGGTTATATAATGGTTATATAATGGATATATATATATATATATATATATATATATATATATACACACACAATGCCATATAATGCCATATAATGGTTTCTGCTGTTTTATTATATACTGTTATGCTACCTTATATTTTATGTGGGTTGACTGTTGCCTTTATAATTATTCTGATGGCTGCCTTGGGTCACTGATTTTTTTTTGCTGTTTGCTGCTTTTTATGTGTGTTGACAATTGCTTTGACAGTTTGTTTTTATGTTGCTTTTAGCAATGGGTTTTTATAAGTTGTATATTTTTGTTAGCCACCTTAAGTGCTCACAATGTGCGGGAAAGGCAGGATATAAGTACATTAAATAAAATAACTATCTTCAATAGCACATCTGTTACATAAACCTATCTGAAAAAATATCAATCGATATTTTTAAACACTTCATGTTTAACTCCAAATTTGACACCTTCTCTAACTTTCTTTAGTCTTATTATTTGTAGGCTGGGACCATCTATGCTATAAAATCGCTAGATTTGTAAAATACTGTTACTGCAAGTTACAAGAAATGAATGGAGCTTAAACTGGCAGAAGGCAAAAGGCAGATACATTATACTATCTAGATATAAAATGAAACAACTCTTAGGTGCAATAACTAGGCACTGCAGCACTTTCATTCAATTAACATTACAAATATTTCTCACATGCACAGATGGGTCATAGTTGGCTGATAAGCAGGGGTAGGTTTTTTTGTGATAACAAAATAAAAACATAACACCACTTTCTGCACTTCTCATTTTTGAAAAAAACCCAGAAAAATCTGCAAAAAAGTTCTCAAAATCTTATATATTCTTTAACACAGTTATATGCATGCAGCTGCTGACATTATACCACCTATATTACCTACCTAGTACACATTTAAAACAATTATAATTTATAATTATATATAATTCTATTATATTATATTTCTATTTCTATTATATATTATATATTTCTAGTATATAGAATTATAATTTACAAAAATGTGCTCTTGGAATAAGAACACATAAACACCACTTCTTGCACTTCTAACTTTGGAAAACACTGAAATTTGAGACAAAATAAATCCATTTTCACCCACTTCTACTGATAAGAAAATAAGTAAGAAAACTCAATTCCAGGAGCACAACCAAGTGGCCTAAAAACATCCCAAATCCATTACCATTCTTTGAATTGAAAATAAATAAATTCAGAATTGGAATTCTTTTACCTTGCATTTTTTATTCTGCCCTGTTGGTCTGAATATTCCAACCTGATGGAGAGGAAAGTGACATAGGTCAGGGCTTGATGATAATGAAGTACAAATTCTGGAATACAACCATACATAGATACAACTCTGATGTATTTTTTCCCCTAAATGCGTTGGGCAAGGATCCAAGGGTTAGGAGCTCTCAGGGGCTTGAGCGTGACCAGTGGGACTTCTAACTTTTCTGTGAACAGAAAACCTGACCCAAACAATCTGATCTTGGAAATACTGTACCCTTAGTTTTGAATGCAGTTTACCGTGTGTGTGTGGGAATGCAGAACTAGATCTTGGATCCTGGCCATTCACTTGTTTCAGAAGAATCATAACTGTGCATTTTCTCAGTGAGATTAGCATTTCTCTCTCATCGAGGTGCTATATTTGGACTTGATCCTCAAGGAGGATTAACCCAGTCCTTGTCCACTCCCCAGATTCCCACAGACCTCAGTTACACTCCACATGAAGCACAGCATAAATTATCCCTTTATCTTGCTCTCTAGAATGAACAGAGCTTTTGTTTCAATCCTCTTTTTCTTCTGAAATGTGCTACCAGTTCGGCAACAAAGCACAAATAAATACCTTCCATGCTGATCATCTTTATCTGTATCCATACCTTCGCTACAAAATCAGAACAAAAGAAAAATCAAAGTTGGTACACGTGCAACATGAACGCTCTACTTCTTACCATCTTTTAAAGTATTTTTGCAAGTGACATGAGATACACTATTGTAACAGTTACTATATAAAAATAAAAAGTATCTTCTAGAAACACAACATAAAATGTTCTGCACATAGCAGCTCGACAGCTAATCTACTCCGAACTCCTTTTTGGTGCACAGAAGTGGCCGCAAACTCTTTGGAGTTTGAGCATGATTTTTTAACAATAAACAAATCCTTTCCATTATTATTTTTCAGAGAGAGAGAGAGAGAGAGAGAGAGAGAGAGAGAGAGAGAGAGAGA
>JAJKFI010000016.1:15417084-15516730 GCA_029204185.1 Lerista edwardsae | reverse complement strand
TGTGTGTGTGTGTGTGTGTGTGTGTGTGTGTGTGTGTGTGTGTGTGTCTCGCATAGGCTCCGCAACGCCTGGAGCAATCGGCATGAAACTCAGCACGCATACACCTTGCGGCCTGGTGACAAACACTGCGGGGGTCGGGGCCCCCTAGCCCCCCCGGGGGTGGGGGTACGCGGGGGTCCCGGTGTGAAAATGGTCAAAAACGGCCAAAATCGGCGTCGAATCCAGTTTCTGGGGTCGCCGAGATGAGTGGCGATGCTCCCAATGCCGTTGGAGTCCGGGTTCAGCCCCCCCCTCAAAGTGGGGGGCAAGAAGGGGTGCGAAACAAAACGTCCGCCATGCCCCGCTGTGACGCCTGGACCGATTGGCACGAAATTCGGCATGCAGAAGCCTAGCGGCCTGGCTACAAACACTGCGGGGGTCAGGCAACCCTAGCACCCCCAGGGGTGGGGGTGTTCAGGGCCCCCCACGTGAAGACAGCTGAAAACGGCCAAAATCGGCGTCGAGTCCATAGTTTCTGGGGTCACCGAGATGACCGGCGACACTCCCGACACCAGTGGAGTCCAGGTTCAGGCCCCCCTTGACACGGGGGGCCAGAAGGGGTGCGAAACAAAACATCCGCCATGCCATGCTGGAACGCCTGGAGCGATTGACACGAAACTTGGCACGCATACAACTTGCGGCCTGACGACAAACACTGTGGGGTTCAGACCCCCCTAGCGCCCCCGGGGTGGGGGTACGTGGGGGTCCCCAAGTGAAAATGGTTGAAAATGGCCAAAATCTGTGTCGAATCCACAGTTTCCGGGGTCGCCGGGGCGAGCGGCAATGCTCCCGACGCTGTCGGAGTCCAGGTTCGCCCCCCCCCCAGCGTGGGGTGCAAGAAGGGGTGCGAGACACAACGTCCGCCATGCCCTCCTGGAACGCCTGGAGCGATGCACATCAAATCCGGCATGCGCGTGCCTTGTGGCCTGGCGACAGACACTCCGGGGGTCAGGCCCCCGTAGCGCCCTGGGGTAGGGGTGCCCCGGGGTCCCCACATGAAAACGGTCGAAAACGGACGAAATCATGGTTGGTTCCTTAGTTTCTGGGGTCGCCGAGGTGAGCGATCGGCACGAAACTTGGTTCGCATACACCTTGCGGCCTGGCGACACACACTGCAAGGGCGGGCCCCCTAGCGCCCCCTGGGGTGGGGGTACATGGGGTCCCCACGTGAAAATGGTCAAAAACGGCTGAAATCGGCGTCAGACCCGTAGTTTCCGGGGTTGCCGAGGCCTGAGGCAGGGGGCCGAGGCAGGGGGCCGAAGCAGGGGGCCTGAAGTGAAGATGGCCGAAAACGGGCGAAATTGGCATTGAGTCCATAGTTTCCGGGGTTGCTGAGGCGACCAGTGACACTCCCGACGCGGTTGGAGTCCGGGTTTGGTCCCCGTTGGCGTGGGGGGCGAGAAGGGGTGCAAAACTCATAAACTCTGGAAGATCATTTTGTTACCCGGGCAACGCCGGGTAACAAAAAGCTAGTTCTTCAAATAAAAATTAAAAAACGGCACCCAGAAAAGCAAAATCAAAAAGAAAAGTCTCATTATAAGGAGAAATGGGTAAACAGATGCAAGACATATAAGAGAAGAGCAGAAGAAAAATGGTACCACATTTAAGGAGTGGAAGCAAATGCAATTTTTAAAGAAACTGCAAAATATCCAAGTAGCATAAAAAAAGAAAGATGACACTATTAATTGTAAGAAAAATGCACTTTTAGAGTCCTAAAACTAAATCAGCCTATTTTCTCCCTTTGTGGAATATATTCTTAGACCAGTAGTTCCTAAACTTCTAACGGGGGAGTTGGGAACCTAGTAAGTATGTGTGGGATGGGGGGTGCTACGCAGCCATTGGCAGAGTGTGGGGAGCTCACAATGCCGATTGCAAACCAGAAGTGGGATGCGGTCAGAGTTAGGAGCTGTTTGGAGCAGTCGGGAGGCCCCTAAATGAGGAATGCCCTGCTTTCGGTTCTCCTGCTGGGTTGCACTCCACCAGTTTGGGAACCACCATCTTGGGATCCAATCAAGAGGCCCTTATTGCCAGTGGAAATGTGTACCACACATTAAAGTGTTGCAAATGTGCCGTAAAGCACACTTGTGACATGGCACAAGCAAGCACTGCTTCCGCTGGGCGAGCGCTAATTAGTGCCTTGCCTCAACACCAAATGGGAGACTTGCCAGCACTCCAGCAGCTCCACCAACGGTAAGGACATTTGGGGCTGGGGGGAAGCGAGGAGTGGACGGAACTGGGTGGGGGAAGGGAGGATCGTGTTCTGCTTCTGCTACCACATCCTGAACCCACTCCAGAACCAGGTAGCCCAACATGGGTCTCCGTGGCTTTGTGCCTACTCAAACGGGGGCACAGAGCCAAGGAAATGCATTGCCGCTGGCTGCGGTCTTCCCAGAAGAAGGGAACAAATGCTTCCTTTCCACTATGAGACATCCGGCGGTATCCCAGCAGAGCCAAGATCCAGCAGTTGCCATTTCAGGCACTCTAGAGCCCTGGGTGCTGCTGGGCTCAGGATTGGGCTCCCTGAATATACAGAATCAGCACAAAGGCATTTAAAACTCAGTGGTCAGTCTTACCTGTAAACTTGATTTCTGGAATCCTAGATCCACTGAATGGATGTATGCTCTATCTGCTGCCAATGCTGGAGCAGCCAATCACCTTAATCCCCCTTTCATGTCCTCCAGCCTTGTTATTCAACTGGTTTCCAAAGTCTGGATGGTAAGAAAACAAAACAAAATGTCACACAGTCAGTTTTCTCTTACCAGACCACTGGATCGACTCTTTGACCTTAAAAAAAGGGGTAGCATTGATATAAACTGGGGCAGTACAACAAATTGCACCTCTCCATTTAAAAGAGCCAAATCTTAATCTGCTTGGATATCACACCCTTTTCTTTTTTCAGCGTAGTCTTTTTTTCAGCCTTCTCTGATGGCAATCAGTGGTTCAAACTGAACAGCCATACAAAATGACACGACTGGACACCTGACAGAAGATGTACGACGCAACCTGAAAATTCTGTGCTAACATGGGAGTTCAGATGCGTAAGTGGCGCTCCCCAGCCTGTACAAGCCTCCCCATTAATTTCAACAACAGGAACTATTCCATGCACACACAGTACCACACTGAAGGCATTTGACACTATAAAGAGAGACAGGCTGGGGTTAATCACGGTAATGATTTGGGAGATAAATTTAGACCTGGGCGATCCATGAAGCTCAGCCATGAAGCTTCTTGGGTGACCCTGGACCAGTCACGATCTCTCAGCCTCACAGGATTGTTGTGAAGTCAAAAGGAGGGAAGCAACCATGTACACCACCCAGAGTTCCTTGTAGGAAGGGCGTTATAAAAATGTGGAAAAATAGTGTGCACAGTTTCTGGAGGTGGCCTGTATAATGCTATTAACGGAGAAACCAATTCAGGCAGTCTTGCAATTAAGTCAACATAATGTTTTACTACCTCACTTGCCCACACCTGCCATTTGTGGCATATCAACAGCCTGAAAGGAGCGGAGGATGGAAAAGTTCATTTCCAGTTTACCAAAGTTTCTCATCCTGGATAGATGTAGGAGACTCTTACTCACCCCAAGCAACTAAGCAAGAGTCTATTTACTAAGTTATGTGCATTTAGAAGGTGTGGCGTACTGCAGCACACAGAGAATTCTAGACTGGAGGCACAGATTTTCGAACTGAATATTCTCATACTATGTTCCATTTAAAATGTACTCAAGAACCAAAGTGTCTAACACAGTGGGAAGAATTGGAAATAGGTGTGTTGCAGTGCAACTCCAGACACTGGTGAAACAGATTATCTGTTTCAATCTGGTTTCAGTCAGGTTGGTGGATTACCTATGTTGGTCATAGGAGAGGGGAAGTGCAGCCCTCTGAATTCCTCTCAACATCTTCATAGTCTTCAATACCATTCACCACGCCATCCTTCCAGAGAGGCAGTCCCATTTAGGATTCAGAGGCAGGGCTGGCTTTAAGCCAATGTGGCCAAGGTCATCACATTGAGCCCAGCACTTTGGGGGCCCCTGTATCAGCGCAGCGAGCAGATCACCTGCAGCCGCCGCCAGGATCTTTATGGGCTGTAGGTCAGTGGGTGCAAGCAGAGCAGCTTTACCTGGGGTCCTCCCACCTGCCCCTTCCTCCGAATGGCCCAGAAGGGGTCTCCTGGAAGCTGTTGGCGGTGATGTCATAATGTCACCACCAACTATTTCCAGGTGCTGTGCGCGGCACGTGTGCTTTTCTTAGTGAGTGGGGGCCCCACGGGGAGGGTGAGGGGTCCTTCGGGAATGCCCTGCAATGGGTCCCGCCGTTCCTAGAGTCAGCCCTGGTCTGAGGCATTGCATTACACTGGTATTGCACCTTGTCTGGATGATACGCAGCCCAATCCTATCCTGTGGTGGAACAAGCAGGCAGCTGGCCTGCACTGTATCCAGTGCATGGTAGGAGGTAGCTGCAGAACAACTCTGTGTAAAGGGGATTATTTCCCCATATCCCATGTAGAATGGCAGCAACATCAAGGGGGCTACTCAGGTCTGTGTCAGAGAAATCACTGGTGCAAATCCAAGCAGCCAGTGTAATGCTGGGCTCCGCAGACGGAAGCTAGGTTGCCCACGCTAGTCACACCCTTTCCCGGGCCTACAGGAAGGTTTAGATTGCAATCTTAGAAGATGATGCTGGGAGGCTACTCCTGAACTCTGCAGCATTTATGTTACAGGGCTCATCTTATCTCTCATATTCCAAAGATTCAGAGTGAAGCGTCACCAGTACAAGGAAGACATCTAGTTCCTCCTTTCCATCCGATTTAGGCGAGGCAGCAGAAGGTTAATTATGTGCTGTGTTAAGTACCACCACCCCTTCGTCTGTTTAGTTCTAAACTTCCTGCTAATCCATTTCACTGGACGAGCCCTTGTAAAAGAGGAAGAAAAATCACCTCTCTATCCACTCCAGGTAAAATTTCATATGCCTCAGTCAAGCAATTATGAAACAGGATTAGTAACACGAATAGAGGAACAGGTCACACAAATCACCTTCCGCATGCAATTAAGTTTAAAAGTCCTCATATTTTGGGGAAAAGGTGAAGCGTGCACACTTGAAGCACACACTCAAAGTCTGAAACCATGGATAAGAGAGAACCCATGCTAAATATTGGCTTCTCCCCTGCCCCCTCCCCCGAGCAAGAAGATTTTTTAGTGATGTAAAGTAAGAATAAAGGAAGGTAAGCCCCCAATCCATGGATAATTGAAAGGGACAAAATAGAACCCTGTGGAACCCCATGTATCAAAGGCCAGGGTGAAGAACAGGTGTCTCCCAATAACATCTTCTGGAATCTGTATGCCAAGAATGACTTTAATCACTGCAAAACAGTGGCCCCAAACTCCAACACAGTCAACTAGCTCAGGACATCATGAACAATGTTATCAAAAGCAGCAGGGAGATCCAATAGGAAACACTACCCCATCTGATCCATAGCATAGTAGATCATCCAAGAGGGTGATCAAGGATGTTTCCATCCCAAACCATAGCCTGAAACTGGACAGGGGACCAGATAATCCATTTCATCCAGGACCCTTTGGAGCAGAGACACCTCCATCTGTTCAATGACCTTGGCCAGAAAAGGGATGTTTGAGGGTGGCCGGCAATTATGCAACATGGTGGAATCCAGGGAGGGCTTCATCAGGAAGGCATGAGCCACAATCAGCTTCAACCCTGCTGCCAACAGTCCTTCCATCAAAGACAAACTGATTACCCTCCAGGCCAGTTCAGCCAGCCCCCTCCTGTCCCACTGTAATAAGCCCAAGCTTGGAAAGGGTTCCTTGTGAAGGATCCTCTCCACATCCTCGGGTTGTACAAGCTCAATGTAATCCAAGGTAACAGGACTAACTGGTGCCTGGGGGACCTTCACTGGACCTGACCTACACCACCACCCCAATCAATCAATCAAAAAGTATTTATATACCGCTTTTCAACATGAAGTTCCCAAAGCGGTTTACAGGCAAATAATAAAGTTAATTGGCTCCCTGTCCCAAAAGGGCTCACAATCTAAAAAATGCAGACCACCACCAGCAACAGCCACTAGAAAAGACACTGAGCTGGGGTGAAGAGGGGCAGTTACTCTCCCCCTTCTAAACATAAGAGGAACACCACTTGGAAAAGTGCCTCTTGCCCAGTTAATCACACTGCTCGAGAAAGGGCCATGCCTGGCAGCTGCAGGTCTTGTCCAGAATTTCAGGAACTTGAACAGGTCCCTCTTCCAGCTGTTGGCTATCGAATACTTGCTCTGGATCTCTGAGAGAGAGAGGGACATCTGAGAGAGGGGGGGGGGGACGTACACACACAGGCCACTGTTTGCATTTCAGTGACAACAGAAACCCAGTAGCGCTTGACATCCTTTTTTGGAAGACGAAGGTATAAGGAACAAAACACAAGGCTCAAGGTAAATGATTTCCCAAAAGTAGGACTAGCTACATGCGCAAACATGACATCAACTTTTAATAGGCATTTCATTTTATGTGAAGGCCAGTTTCACTTTAAAAAAATCCCCAGAACATAATATTCACATTTATTCACCCATGGCTCAAAACAATAATCACCGTATAAAATCCTTCACCTTGAGGTTACTTGAAAGAGTACTCTCTATATCATTTATAACTTCTGCAATAAGGAGGCTTGTTTGCAATAAAATAACTGCCGTCTGGCCATTAAAAAACAACAATGAAGTGACAGAGAAGACAAACGACAGATTGTTTTCCTTTTGTTTCTGGAGGCACTGCACAAACTATTGCATACATAAAGCTATGCTGCCCATGCTGTAGCACACTCCGAACACCCACAGATCCAAACACAGCCAAGTTCTTCCTATTGTGACCCCAAGCCTGTTGCCAAGATACTTCAAGGACTTATTTGAAAGAATGCCATCTAGGCCACTTCCTGATTAAAGCCCTAGAAGAAAAGAATTCAAGTGCATTGAAGCTGTATCGCAGTGTGCTGCCAATGTCACTCTCCCTTCACTATTTCATCTTAAATATCATCTCGGCTCCTTTGAGAAGATTAAACAGTTCAGGGACTTGCAAGAGGAAGACAGACACCCAAGTGCACAACTCTGTGTTTTCATTCAGGTCTTCTCTGTTCGGCCGGCTGGCCAGCTGGCCGGCCATCACGTGATTGGCTTAATCATGCAGCAAATCAGATCACGAGTACGTAGACACCAGAGTGAGCAAATCAAGGTCAAGGCAACAGCACACACACACAAAAGTAGGTCATCCATCTGGGAGGCAAGACCTCAGCACGCAAAGCGCTGCCAGCTCAATTCTGCCTACAGGAAAATTCAGTGTCACCCTTAAACAATGCTTGCTTCTTTCCAACCAAAGACCACTTCGCACTTGGTGAATCACAAGTGCACCACACCATAAAGGCATTCTTTCTCCCTGGCCAACTAAGTCTGTGGTAGAAGTTTTCAGACAAGAAAAACAATGACGAGGAGAGGTGTGTCTGCCCTCGTAACTCTCTCTAGTATTAAGACAGATCTCTAGGACTGTACAACAGGAAAGCTGCTTCCAAATATATGTTACTCAAAAATGTCTCATGAACAGAACACAAAGAACTGAAGGGCAGCCCAGGCTAGATCAAGCCAATCTAGCCCAATCCTGCTTCCCACAGGGGTCAACAAGATGCCTTCAGGAGGACTATAAGTGGAGCCTGGAGGCAATGATCTTCAGCAATCCACTAGCATCCAGTGGCAAACTGCCTCTGGACTGAGGCACAGAGCCATTTAAAAAAAATCCATATTTTCAAAATAGTTTTCGAACAAATAGTAGAAATGAAGGAAGAGAAAGAAATTGCAGAAAGAATGGCAAGATGATAACGTTAGTAAAAGGAAAGGGCAGCAGTAGATGAACCAGAAGAATTTGATCTCAAGTCCAAGGGGCCTACATACTCTTTCAATATCTGCAATTAAAATACCTCTCTTTTGTAGGTGGTGTACAATACTGTGAGCACAGTCCAATAACCACCCTCCTCCAGCATGGCAGCCGCTCCATCAGCCAAGGGTGCCATAAAGCACATTTGCACCATCCTGGATTGCACCACATTGCATCAATTGGCTGCTGGTGGAGGCAAGACTTGTGCTTGGCAGTAAAGGGGAAGCGGGAGGGCAGAACAGAGGCAGGATCAGTGGAGGCCTCCTAACCTCTCCTGAGCCAGCCAACGTTACACTGCGCTGCTCGGACGACTGCAGAGACATCCGAGTAACCCCATATAATAGGGCTGGCTGGGGCATTACTGGGCAACGGGAAATATGCTGAGAAGACCTCGACCTGCCTCCTAACCTACACTGGATACTGCACAGGGCATGCATCCTGGCTGCACTGGCACAGGATTGGGCTGCCCAACTAATTATTACAGTAGTTTCATATTTTCCATAGATGGCAAATGCCTGGACATCTCTTCAATATATCTGGATCAGAACAGCAGCATAAGATAGAAAAACTTTAACCCTTGGCCACAGTTTCAGTCTGGACTCTGGCACCCCTCCCCACCCACATATATTTGCCCCAGGAGGAAAGCTTCCATCGGGGAGCTTTGGATCAGAACATTCCCCCCCCGCCCCAAAGCTGTTACCAGCTGCTTTAAAGCAACTCAGGTTTTTTAACCACACTGAACTGCAAACTCAGATTTCAAAATGTTTTTTAATTGCTATTGCTTCTGCTGCAGATTGTTGTTTCTGCCGAATCAAAGACTCACAAAATAAGGAATTTGAAAAGAAGTATGACTTTCTGAAATAAAGAGGGTTTCAAAGGTTGCTAACAATTTCAGTTTCTTTCATGCTTTAAAGCGCCTGAAGCCAATTCAAAAGACATTGGCTGTTGCTATCAACAAGTAACTCTGTTATCCATCAAGTCCACTATGGTACCTGAAGGGGTACACCAGATGCCTCCCTCTTTACTTGGTGCTCTAGTCCAATGGTCTTTAAACTTTTTAATTCCCGTAAATTGCTGCAACCCCACAATGGGGGTTTCACTATCCCATTGGGATCCAGACCCAAGGTTGAAGAGTACAGGCATGCCCCGGTATCTACTGGGGTTCCGTTCTGGACACACACCGCAGTAGATACCTGAAACCATGGATACTGGGGACACCTTTTTAAGGAAAGGGGAACATCAGTAGTTTTGCTGCAACAATGTAAAAAAAAAAAGGTCTGTTTGTTTCCTTGTTGTTTTAATAGGAATCCCAGTATCTATGGTATCCATGGATAATTGAACCCGTGGATACCGGGGCATGCCTATACTGCTGTAAGTTAACTCATCTACTGAATGTTTTATTTGCTAACATATCAATATAAAAAGCTCTGTTCGTCACCCACAGTAAATCACCCACTTTCTTCTATTAACAACAGCTTCCGAATCCAATCACGTGGAGACTATTCACCACAAGCAATCAGACAAAATGTTACGTTCTGTGCTACTTGAGTTCACAGGGTAGGTTGAATGTGTGGCAAAATGGCCATGGAATTGCTTCATCATGAACACAGACTATGGAACACCTCATCCTTGCTGAACTTGTTCTCACAAGCTGGGGAAAAAAAAACTATTTACTATGTCAGGAAGCCTATTAGTTCTCCAGCTTTCCCCCTCTCAAGTATAGGAAGTGCCCATCTACCTATAGTTTGCACTTGCTTGTTTTGTACAAAATTTGCTTCCCATTTTCCCAAAATCTGTTAAGTGACTGTAACATATTAGCTTGCATTGTATAATACCCAACACATTTTCCCCATTCAGCAACATTAAATTAATTAATTTGATTTTTGAAACCCCAAACACTATATAAAATAATCAGGGCTGCCATCAGGTGATTGGGCCCAAACAGGCTGTGCATCTGAGGTGTTCCCATGCTAGGGGGGCAAGTGGATTGCCCACAGCAGGCACCTCATTCTTCCACCCATGCTCCTGTGTGGAATCCTCCACACCAAGGCATCGCAAGACCACTGTGGTGAGCTGAGTTTCACCTTTGAACGCTCTCCCACCTGTCCCCGCATCCAACTGGTCCAAAACTGGGAGCCTCCAGAAGTAGTTATAGTCCTCATCAAGTCACCACCCCCTACTTACAGGAGAGCATGTGATATTTTTCTACAACTCCACAGGTATCTAGCTACAGTTTCTACCTTGGATTGTCTCATTAAAAATGATGCACTGTCAATTTTAAAAGGTTGTTTGCTTAAAAAGACAAATCTCTTGAAATCTGACCACTAATGCATGAGGATTAAAAAGATGTTCTCTAGAAGTCTAATGCATCTGCAGGTACAGATTTACTGATCAGTAAGTCTTTTCATGAGAAACCTAAGCATTCTATTTTAACAGGCCCAGGTGAGACATGCAGAAACCTATATAGAAACGAGCACTTTCCATGAAATAACTGCCAGTTTGGGTGCAAAACCAGGATAGGTTTAATTATCCATGTGTATTTTCCAACAGAATAAGCCAAGCAACTTTTTTATTTTATTCCACGAATAGCAAATCTTCCACACAAATTCTGAACATATAGTTGCAGAACTTGTGTCATAATTGATTTACCTGCGTTTGGAGTCCTTGGAGGTGGTGAGGCGGCACTCTAGACTGCCTCCTGGCAGAGCACTCCTTTGCTACAGCACATTCTCCTCTTGGTTTTGGCTTTGAAGAGCAGCTATCTCCACCCCCTTGTTTATAGTGAATAGGAGAGACACTGCAAAATATGCTTTTGCTTGAACTGGTCCTCTGTGAATCTGGTTGGGATTTGGAGGAAGAAAGGAGAAGTCCGCCTTTGGGGCAACCATCAAATCCCCTTCATCAGTAATTTAATGCTTTTCCTGCTGGAGAAGGGGAGAGGGTGTGGCCATTTATATTACCGTACACATGCCTATCCGGAAATCCCATTGTTTTCTATGGGGCTTACTTGCATGCCCACTGTCTCAATCTGATTATCATCTTCTCACTTGCTCTTAGCTGACCCAAAGGGAAAAGATGGAGTTCCACATCCCCAGATTCAAAGAGGAAGAGATAGGGAAGGCATGGTAAGCCAAAAATCACAGGAATCCTGCTGTCACTCACAGGGCAGGAACAAGATGTTTACTGCAAACCCTCAGGAGGAAACTTCAACCCCTTTCAGCAAGCAAATGCTGCTAGGATACAAGCAGATAAAGGAAGTCTGCTGAAGGATGATTGACAGTGCCAGAGGATGGACTAATGAGGCTTTGCCATGAAAAAACCCTGGATTGGACTGAATGTGTAGTTGCAAATCCCACACAACTTGACACTCACAGATGCACTCATGGATCTATTTTCCCCATGGAATAACTGCACATCTAGGGACAATTTTTACACATCAGTGTTTCCATTATTCCTGTGTCCATCTGCTAGTAAGATAAAGCCTGGAAGTCCATTTATAAGATGAATACTGTACATATAATTTTTAAGATAAATGCAATTATCTGAACTGAAAGGTATAACTAACAGCACAGAAAAAAGGCAGGATGAATATTTGCCAAAATGAATACAACAAGAGAAACATAAGCTTACTTATTGAGCATAACATACAGATATGCAGTAGTTTCTGCATATGGGTCACCCTTGTGGATATGATCCTGTGGGAGTCAAAAGAAACCAGCAGCCCACACCCATGGATTCTCATATGGTGCTCCTACAATATTTGTGCTGTTGGCTCTGTGTGTTTTGGCAATGCGCAAGGAGGCAACAAAAACCTTTAGAGAATTTACTGATTTGGATCTTCTGTGTCAAAGGGGGATTCTGAACCTATTTAAAGGAATTTAGTAAACCTCAGCACACAACAAAACATTTTACATTATAATTTCAAACAAACAAAATAAAGATTAAAACAAAAGCAAGGCAGCAGACGGGGCACTAAACCCCTACTAAAATCATCTCAAAATTTAAACTTAAACAGAAATTAAGCAAAAAGATAAACAAAAAACCCCCCAGTAAATTTACAGGCCACTTAAAACTAGGCAATAAGAAAGCTTCACAGGAGATGGAGTTCCACAATCTGGGTGCTGCGATTCAAAAGTCCATCTATCAAATTTTGTCAAGTGCAAAGAAGGGCCTCAGGTTATGAACGCAGGTTATGTTTGTCGCCTCCCACAAGGCGTACGCGTGCTGAGTTTGGTGCGCATCGCTCTAGGCGTTACAGCAGGCCATGGTGGACATTTTGTTTTGCACCCCTTCTCGCCCCCCATGTCGAGGGGGCCCCGAACCCGGACTCCAACGGCATCGGGAGCATCGCCGCTCGTCTCGGCAACCCCGGAAACTACAGATTTGACGCCGCTTTCAGCCGCTTTCAACCATTTTCACGCGGGGACTCCCACATACCCCCATCCCCGGGGGCGCTAGGGGGTCTGAACCCCTCAGTGTTTGTCGCCAGGCCGCAAGTTGTATGTGTGCCAAGTTTCGTGTCGATCGCTCCAGGCGTTGCGGAGCCTATGCGGAACACACACACTCACACACACACACACACACACACACACACACGTTCTTCTTTATATATATAGATAATAACTAGCACCTTGGATTGCATCAAGAAACACATTGGTTACCAATGCAGATCACATCACATTGGAACGATACATTGCAATCAACAAGCCCCCGATCACAATAGCGATCTTGGCTTTCTCTGTCAAACACAGCTTTGTAATTCAGCAACCCAAACATCCCTGAACCAACTACCTCTGAAGTAGAAAGATAAGAGTATCTTAAGTCTTTTCTTACAGTTATAAATTGTGGATCTTTGCCAATGTCAACCATTTACAAACAGCACTTAAGTACTTATCTACTATATACGTAGTAGAAATATACTTTTAAATAACAATCTATTACATTCAACTCTTAAGTTTTATTCCAAAGTTTATCACACAAAGGAAGAATAGGATAAGCACACTTATTTCTGCATTCAAAATTTCACCACACGCATTTCCTACCAGTCTGTCAAATCCAGCTCAGATTTCCTTAAGATCAAAGTGGCAGAGACTAACATTGTATCTCTAAACAAGAGGCCTGTCACAGAAGTCAACATTTCACTTTAGTCTCTGGTTAAGTGCCTTATTTATTCACAACTTATGCAGAAAAATTACTGGAGCAAGAAAAAAAAACTAAGAATATAGCCCTTGAATGCTTACTAAAGCATATCCACCATTGTTTGATTAATAAAATATCTTCCTGGGCAGTCAAACATGCAACATTAAAAGTTATAAATTTACAATGCAATCCTAACCATATTAATTTAAATGTCAAACTTCATTGAGTTTGACAGGGCTCGCTTAGATGGAAGTATGCATAGGACTCTCAGCTGTGCAGGAGCAAATTCAATGGGATTTGCACACTGGTGAGCATGCTTATGACGGAAAGCTTTATTAGAAAATGGGTGTTATTGGCAAATATGACAAATCCAATTCAAAGAAGGGGGTGGCCCAACATCTATAGCATGTGCCTACATGACAAGATTAGTTTAGACACTGGTTTGCTTCCCTGGATTTCTGATCAAGTATAGATATGAGCAAACGTCCTCAAAGGACCAGATGTTACGGATGACTCCATTCTGCAGTTATTTACAGGCCTACCACAGTAAACCGAGTTTCTACTATTCACCCAATCACAAGAAAGCAATCCTTCAGCTCGAGACTATACCCCAATGAAAACATTTCCCATAAACTGAAAATGCCAGACTTGCTCTTGGAATAGTCTACATGTGATTCATGTTCCAACACTGAACTATGGCCCCACCCCAAATACAGGGATATCAGTACATCAGGAGCTGCCTATATGCTGAAATGCCAGAGTAGCCTAGGTTCGTATGAGCTGCACAATGACATTTGCACTGATCCATGGTGCTACCTCAGAATATGAGCACTATCTTGCTGGATCAACCAAATCATTCAGTCTAAAACATCTCTAACAGTGACCTAAGCCCCAAAGATTCACGTTCACACAGTGAACGTGCAAGCAGATTGCAGTGAGGCATGTAGTCTCAGGACTGCAAACCAAACAAATTGGGCTGGTTCCAAAAGTGCTCTTCCAAAGAAACACTATCGCCAGCAGTAAATGGTCATGTGACATTTCACACCTCATTTGGCTCGAAATTCATAAGGGAATATTTTTAACGCAAGGGTGGCCAACCCACGGCACACATGCCACTACTGGCATGTGCTGCAGAGGCAGCTTCAAGGAGTTAATGGCAGTGTTTCCTGCCACAGAACCCACCCCAAACAAACCGCTAAGGCAGCAGGGCTACGAACAACTGCTGCAAGGTGAGAGGCAGGGAACTCAAGCCTCCAATTGTCTGCACCCAATGTAGCAGCTAACGCAAGGTAAACTGCAAGTAAGCCCCATGTAGGCCCATGATAAGCTGTCATATGTACAGTCTGGCATATACAGAAGTAATTCTGAATTGCATAATTTTTATTTCATTTGTGGTAACCACAGCCAAACCAATTGCAATCTAATGCTCAAAATCTGGGGGGGGGGGGTTCACAGAAGCAGGGGGTGTGTTAGCCCAATTGCTTGTTGCCATCCAAGTCCACTGGATGTCAGCCAGAGTGTAAAGTAGTTGACGGCCTATATATAACATTTCCCTGTGAATTTTGCACTGACTTACTGTAACCATCCAGAACCCTGAGGGTTCAATCCTATTTTCCACTGCCAATGCAGCTGCAATGCAGCCCCACGGTAAGGGAACAAATGTTACCTCGAAGAGGTCTCCATGAATGCACCCCTCTGCAGGATGCGATGCGCACCCCACTGGCATGGTTACATCAGCATTGGAAAGTTGCATAGGACTGGGCCAGGACTGGACTGCAGTTTGTGCCAACTCTCGAGGAGGGTAAGCCAGGACATGGACAAGCGCTGGCTTCCCCGCACTACGTCCCAGGCCCGACAGCACCCAGGTCACGCTGGCCAAGCTTGGCTGGCTCAGGGAGCGGGGGTTAGGAGGGCAGGGGAAAGACGGTGTGGGGCAGGGAGGGGAGTGGTATCGGGACTTGGGCTGGATCCTAACCCCTGTCCCAGGGGCCCAGCCCCTATCTAGGCTATTCAGATTTGCGCAGCCAATTTCAGTGGTGCAGGTCCAAGTAGCTCAATTCAGGCCACTGCCATGCTACATGGGGTAAGGGAAACTGATTCTCCTTGCCCCGGGTTGCACTGCAGCCTGCCCCAACCCCATGATGGGTAGGGTTGGAAGCACAGAGTTGGAATTGCACCTTGGACATCGTTTTTCACAAGGCACAGAATGCAAAATAAAATATACGACAGACAGCACAAAAAGCAAAAGATGTAGAGAAGTCACTGTACACAGGTTAGATGTACAAATTAGAACAAGTAGAACATGAGAGTGGAGTACAAGGTTAACAGTCTCTTTACAAGGTTAACAATAAAACTGGTGTTTAAACAGGAAACAGATGCTTCAGCAACCAAAGAGAAGTAAATTTGTACACTGAACAGCAGAGACAGGGGAAATGTGCCTGCTTTCAGAACATCTCAGTTAAAATGCCAAAAGAATTCTAAAAGCAAAATCAAGCAATTATGATGTGAAAGAAGAAATTATATTATACTACGTTCTGGAATTCCAAAATCTGCAGACATATCAACTACTGTTGATCTTTGATCTTTCAGTCTAGGATATTTGGCTCAAGTGTGACATTCATCTGAATTTATCTGCTGACACCCACTGCCCAACAAAGTTTTTCTTTTAAGCTTTATACTATGGTCCAGCTGGCTGGAAGCATGCTGCATTTTGTCAGCCCTTCAAAAGTCCATGCAAACCAACCATCAAACATCCTCCAAATTCAGTCTCACTGGCCCTTTCCATTTCATTCAAGTATTTAGAGACAAAGAGTTCCTGGGTACTTGCCCTAATTTTCTGTAACTGTGATCACAGAGGGCAATATTGAATGGAATAGCAAAAGGAAACCTAGGTTATAGTCACCGAGTCCCTGGTGACCCTAGTGTCATTCAACATGTGAGTGACAAACCAGGAAGACTACTTCAATATGAATGTCCTTGCACATTATTCTCACTCACACGCATGAACTGATTTTCTCAACAGGGAAAATTGGCATTTTGAGTGGCAAAGCACCCAGCAAGGATGTTAAACACACACAATTACCATTCTCCAATCAAGTTCATAGCCTTCCAAGGTTGCTTCAATTAAGTAGGAAAAACAAAAGAGGGGAAAACAGTTACATGCTGCTGCATAGGAAATTTAATTTGGACCTAGGTATACACAGAACTACGGCCCAAGGATATATACATAGGAATGCCTGTGTATGTTGATCTAGCTATATCAGATACTAAGCTAAACAAATGTGAATAACACTTGGGTTTCTATCCTTAGCACCCATTAGAACCTAAGTTTGAATACACTCTATACATTGCATTAATCGGAACCCTTTTTAAGTCGGTATGACAAGGGGCTGTAACAGTGAAATAACCGAAAAATAACTGTCATTTTAGTGTTTACTTTGAACAGTAAAATGAACTGTGTTTCTGGCTCAATGCAAACCCCAAGATTCTGAAAAGCTTTTCTCCTGAGAACTTGTGCTATTGCCAGCCTCTACTCTGCTTCTCCCTGTGTGCCAGTGAGAGGAGAGTTAAGGAAGGGCTAAGACAGCTTTTTGAAAATTCATCCCTCAAGGGATAAAATGAAGGGTTGAACCCCAAAACATTGAATTTCCACACACTTGTATCATTGGAGTCTAAAAACTATAATGTGAGGTTTCAAATTATAGGGAATTTCAACCTGAACACAAATGTGGTGTGGGTCATTAAATGGCACCATGACTTTCAACAATTACAGGGTATTGCCTGACATGGGCCAGTTGTACTAAATTGTTCACTGCACTTTATTGGAGTCAAAATGGATTTAAAATAGTTACATGGTGAAGCACAGGTCTCAAGCTAGTTAGTGATTTTTTCCTTATGGTGAGGATAAATATCACTCACCAACTGACTGAACTCAATGAGATTTCCTTCTGAGTTAACATGCAAAGGATCGAGCAATTAATTTGTAGAAGACTACTGGGTGAAGACTACTACTACTGAAGACTAATAGGCTTCAGTGAATTGTGAATGGGGTTACCAGATCTTTAACATAGGCATTTCAGTAGTGAACGGCATACCCTGTGAATGATATTGTTTGCTCTGGGAGTAGCTCACTGGCATCACTCCTACTAGAAATTAACCCTATCCACTACTGTGTGGCATCAACCCAACATCACAAGATGTTCCAGCTCCTGCAGCTGACTTGGAAACTAAACATCTCGACTGCTGAGAGGCCTAATACCAGGCTTCTCAGATAGCACAGACTGAAAAGGTTACCAAGTCTGTATGTGCCAACCAATACTCATTGCAGTAGTATGTGAGAAAAGACCACCTGGAAGTGGCTTATTTGTTTATTTTGAAAGTGACCTTTCTAGGCATAATTACTCCGACTTGCACCATTTGTCATTCTAAGAAAGAGGGGAAGAGAGCGAGAGAGAGAGAGAGAGAGAAAGCAAGGGAGAAATATATCAATTAGTGTTATTACCCTCCAGAGTTTCTGCATCATCACTGAAGGACTGCCAAGACTTTGGCAGTGTTAAGAGAGTTCAAAGCTAGTTTTAGGTATTACTTGTTGCCCAAAGCAGTGAAAAGCAAATGATGTTCTCCTTTAGATCTACAGCTAAGGTCACAGAGCACTTTTGCTCTATACTACTTCAAACCCAAGTATCAAGTTATTGAGCTGATGAGAGAGGAATCCCACAATATAGTTATGAATTGATTCAATATCATACCATCTCAAGGTCAAACACCCCTCTTCTACAAATCAACATAAATACTTACACCGACTATCACTGCTTCTTGCGCACATATCCTATCCTAATCTTCCTCCCAACTACTTCCAATAGGAAGATTCAGCCACTGAACACAGGAAGCACTTTCCACCCATACCCAATCAGACCTTGATCAATCTAGAAACAACTTTTGTTGGTCTCAGACAGAGGTTTCTTCAAACTCTGCTACCAGAGAACTTTTTTTTAAAAAATCCAGGCATTACTATACCAGGAATTTACCGTCACTATATGCAAGTCATTTATGTCTTGTCAGTTCTACCCCGCCTTTCTATAGCAAACTCATCATCATGAGCACACACACGCAGCAATGGACCCTCCCATAGTCTATATACATTTAGTAAAATGTGAAAAGTGCCTAATTCGGCTCCCCAGAACTTTGGTTAAAGCAAGCTCACCAGATAAGACAAACCTGGCTGCACAGCTAGAGTATCCTTCCCTTCAAAACAAGTAATCCAGGAGGAGACTCTTGGCTACAGACACTACCTTTGTAGCATAGTGTCTATCTAGCTATGCCAAAAAAAAAAGATGGAGTGCCTTTCTCACAAAGGTCACGGCAACCACATTCAACTCTCTCTCTCCCCCCCCCCCTTGTGAAAATGACACAAAATGCAGAGCCCACAGGTAGCCACTGGAAACTCACATCTTGAAAGAAGAGAGGTAGAAAAGGAAACAGTTGGAATTAGTAAATATCTAGCTTCAAGCACTATACACATAAAACTGAAGTAAAAGTTAATAGCAATATATCCCTGAGACAGGTATTTGCCACATCGATGGAAATTGCTGAATTTTTCCCACTTACTTCAGTGTGTGAACGTTCCTATCATTTTGTGTAAAAAACCAAATGAACACACTAACACCTAATCTTTATGTATGTACACACATCCCCTGTGATACATCAGGTCCTTGATCTATGCAGAAGGTTGCTTCAACCTCTCCCCGTGAAACAATTGCCTTCCATGCAACGGAATGGGTTCATCATTGCAGTGCTACTACAGGAAGTCCTGCAATAGGTTTCCTCCTGTTCTCTGACTGTTCATTAGAAGATTTTACTCAGAATGCAAGAATTTCAGGGAACATCTGGACACCCAAGACACACAAAAGGAGCCAACGTTTAATCCAGACAAGATAGCCATGCTCCCAGCCAGCAGAAACTCAGATAAGGAATAGGACATCAGACTGTTTCAGATCCGATAGCACTGCCTCTCAAGAATCTGATTTAGAGTTGAGGAGCGCTGCTTGTCCCCGCCTTGCTAGAGGATGTTTGGGTGGCAACTATGGCAAAGAGCACTTTTGCTGGTGTACTAACGACATAAATTCTTTAAGAAAACAGATTTCATCACTGTGAGTGCAATCCTATACCTCTGTTGTGCCAGTACTACACTCTTGTGCCGGCCGAATGCTGTCACAAACGTGCCGTCAAGCATATCAGTGTTGGCGGTACGGCGCTGGGCCAGAGCAAGCAGCAGCACCAACGCTCGGGTGCAACCGCCAGCAGCGCTGGCCTTGTGCCGGTCGAGCATCGGTGTTGCGCCATCGGCGCTAGGCCTTGCCGAGGGTGTTCCAGAGGCATGCCAGGGGCGTAACTGGGTGGCGCAGTGGGCAGATACAGGGGTTGTGACGCAGGATGGCCATAGTGCCAAATCCTAAACCCTAAACCCAATTCGGGCTGCTCCTGCACACGTGGCACCTGCAAAACAGCAGGCGCAGATCTGAGCAGCCTCATTGGAGTGACTGGGTCTTATGTGGGTGTAAGGGGAAAACCTCCCCTTGGCTTGCACTTCACTGCTGCTGCCTCCTAAAGGGCTTTAGGATACAACCCTGTTATGGCAGACTTACTTAGGACTGGGCTGTCAGATACATGACGTCTAACTCCAAGGCTTGATTACTCTAATGCACTCTACGTGGAACTACTTTTGAAAAACAGCCAGAACTTCAACTTGTGCAGAATGTTGTGACAAAGGTTTCAGTTCGGTCTGGTCCAGTAGAGCAGGGGTGTCCAAATTTGGTCCGCCAGATTTTATTCGGCTTGCAGCAACATTTTTTTTTTGTCAGAGCATTTGCTAACGTTCAACACTTTTACTCATTGTATATCATTTCTCATTTAAGCACGGCATTGTTTCTTCGTAATTGTCTTTTGTTCTGAATCATATCATACTGATTACAAAAAAATCTATGTAAAACTCATTTATTCATTTAAATCCAGTCATTCATTTATAATACCTATTTTGTCAGCACCCAAAAATGTGAAAAATATACAGTGTGGCCCTTGTACAGAAATGTTTTGAGACCCATGCATGTTACAATTGTAATTACTGCCAATTCATTTCCACAGTCAGTTCAATGTGTTGGTTTCTTTTATCTTTAAAACTGTAAAGGTTTTAGAACCAGAATACATTAAAAAAAACCCGCTCTTTTCCTACACAATATTGCTTTAAGGCTGATCAATTAGGTTCTTTTGCATATCCCACCCCTAGCAGATGTGCAATTTGTGGGAATGCAAAAGAATCTCCTCTGCGGCAGAAACCAGGTTACAGAATCCCCTGCCCTGAGATCTTGGGATTCTGGTAGATCACTCAATGAAAGTGATCACAGTGTGTAGCAGCAACAAAGAAGGCAAATTCCATGCTAGGAATAATTAGGAAAGGGATTGAGAATAAAGTGCTAAAATTACATTACACCTATATAAACTATGATGCAGCCACATTGGAATACTGAGCACTCCAAACTGATTGCCACATGTTCACGAGGTAGAACGAGAAAGGTGTAAAAGAGAGTAACTAAAATGATCAGAGGGCTGGAGCACCTTTCTTGCAAGGAAAGGTTGCAACATTTGGAGCTTTTCAGTTTGGGGGAAAAAAGCAATTGAGGACATTATTGAGATACAATTAGGCAAGAAGTTTTTCTTCTCCCTCCCTCCCTCCCAACCAAGGGTCATCCAATGGAACTGACTGATAAGAGACTAAGGCCCCAATCCAAACCCGTTACCATGAATGGTACACTCATACTGCCAGGGCAACTGTTGTGCTTGGCACCATAAATAACCTTCAACACCAGCGGTAAGCCCTTACCACTGGAGCTGGAGTAGCGCCATGGCAAGGCCACCCACATGCACCCCAGAGGGAGCACTGGTTGCTGGCGAACGGTGAGTTCACTGCTTGCCGGCAATGCGGCCTTTCAGGGCAGGGCCACGTTCCTGGGCAGGGGTGGAGTGGAGGCGGGACTGGCTGTGACTCTCAACGCTGGTTCCTGACCTCTGAGTAAGGCCGCACAGCCTTACTTGGAGGCCCTCACTTCTGCACCGGCTAAACAGTCAGCACAGAAGCAACTAGACCCATCACCTGCCCTGTGCCCTTATTGCAGGGAAATGGGACAAACATTTCCCTTTCCCTGCAGAGGCTCCCGTGGCTGCCTGGGGGTGCAGTAGTAGCCACCTGGTTACTGCTGCGCTCCCGGGCGGTCGGGCAGTTCAGCATTGGGCTACCCAGATTGGTGAAATAAGGTGCTTCTTCACACTGTGCATAATTAGTCTGTGGAATTCATTGCCACAAGATGTGGTGATGGCCACTAGCTTGGATTTCTTTAAAAAGGAACTGCACAAAGTTGAGGAATTCATACCCAATAATGGCTACTATTCACGATGATTATGTGCTACCTCCAGGGTCAGTGGCAGTATGCTTTGGAATAGGAGTTATAGGGGAGCAATGGTGGGAGAGAAGTATGCCTTCTTTTCTTGCTTGTGTGTTTCTGAGGGGCAGGTGGTAGGCCATTGTGAATAAGAGAATGCTGGACAAGATGAGCCTTTGGTCTGATTCTACAGGACATTTCTGATGAGACGTGCCTGACCTCCTCTTACCTTTTTACAACTAACAAAAGACCTTTTTATTTATGCAAGCATTTCATCTTTGTTAAATATATTTCTTGTTATCGACTTTTTCCTTTTTGTATTAAATGCTTTATTCTAAATTAAATTAATCTTAATTTTTGATTGTGCATCCAATCTTGAGCATTTAAGGAGAAAGGTACACATTTCTTAATCTTTAGTATCCGAGGACAAATGCTGTCCTATAGTGTAGTGGTTCCCAAACATTTTCGACTGGTGCACTTACTGGGCCATTGGATCCCATTAGGGCTACAATCCTATACATGGGTTATACGGTGGGCTTTGCAAGGATTTCGCAGCTCCTCAGGGGGCCACGGCTCACAGTTTGGGAATCCATAGTATCATAGTGTGTATTCCAAGAGTTTATTGCCATGAATTACCATTAATGCTAGTTATAAGGGTATGCTTCTTAGTTAGCACTATCAAAAAGCCAGACAACTGTGCTATATTGCCTTCTCCCCAACAAACATAAAAAGTATGAAAGTTGCTCAAATCCTTCCACTGTTTTTCCCTTGGTTACTAGGAGACTGTCTACAGTTACTGATATATCCAATATGTGTATGGAAACATACTTTTACAGAAGAAAGACATCCTGTACTGTATGTTTCCTGTGAAAATATACAGAAATTGCTCCTCTCAAAGGTCAAACAGCCTTGCATTCATGGCAACAGCCAAATATGTTGCAATTTGCCCAGGACAATGCATGCCAAATTTTGATTTGAGGAAGACAGAGGAGCGGTCCAACAGACTCCTTGCTGCTATTCTCCAGATCATATATCATTTTTACATATCGCCTAGGTTTAGCTAGTAACATAGAGCATCACTTTTTAGGAATGTTTAATGAAATAGAGCATCAAGCTTCTAGCACTGCATCTTCAGGCTGCAGTAATCCAACATAAAAGACAACTGAAATGTCTTGGGTCCAACGCATCTAAGAGGCTGCTTCTTCCCCTTATTCCAGTGCAATCTTCTTAAATTAACTGAAGCACCATCGTAATATTAGCTATCTTGTTCAGACAGCATACAAGGCTATAGAGATCTACTCCTGTTCTGGAGTACCCCACACTGTGGAGCTCTAGTCCCCAAGAACATCCCTAGAAGACTTAGAATGTATTTTGAAAGTGCTGCATTTATTTTACTTCTGCTGTTAGAAACTGAGGTAAAGCAAGCAGAGGAATAAACAGTTTTGCAACTATAGTATATTTTCTACCTGTTTAACCATATTCTAGTCTGATTCTGAAACCTTTATTTGGCATTAGTAACTAACATAGAATAAAACAGCAACAAAAACAAGGTATATGACACATAGCACTCGCACATAGGCAGTTCTAGCCAATGGAGACTGGGGTACTACTAAGAACTTCTTGCAGGAAGCTGGCCATAGCTAAAGTCAAAGAAGCACAATCGTCTTTCATAAATACCGAGAGAATGGAATCACAAGAGGAGGGGAATAACGAAATCCAGGGGGCTAAGAAATAGTTGCGTAGAGAAAGATGAGCAGGACAACGAAAGAGAATGTGAAACAGCGTATCAGGAGACATTTTGCAAAAAAGACAGAGAACCATATTCTAGTTTTAATGTAGCATAATTCATGGTTACCAACTCAATGCTTGAAATGAAGCAGGTTCTCAAACCAAATAAAAGATTATTTTAGGACCAATACAGCTACCTTGGGCTGCCATCTCACACTTTCCAGTGAGTAAGCCCCACTGAACATAATGGAACTTGCATCTGAGTAGACATGCATAGGATTGCACTGTCAGCATTATCCAGTTACAGTTGTGCTCCAATTTTGAACACACCTGCTTAGAAATAATTATTTCACTGAACTCAAGACTCTCCCAGATTAACAATTTACAGCAGAATAAAATTCACAACTAATTCATTGCCTGGAATCCAAGCATCTACCCTCAAGGTGATGAGGAACGTTGCATTTTCTCAGCACACAAACCACAATATTTTGTTGCTAGGGAAGTGCTCTTCTTCCTCCCAGCAACCACACGCATTGCTATCATGAGTGCTGTGGTTGTGTGAGTTCAATGGGCCCTTAATGCATAGTGCCCGTGGAATGGCTGATGAGACACAATAGCTCCTGCCCCAGGCCGGAGCATACTATTTTTGGAACTTCAAAAAAAAATTATATAAAAGGTCCTTGGGGGTTGCAAGCTTCCCTTTGTGCTGCCATGGCACCAAGAGGGACGATCAAGCACTGACATCTTGTTCCCTTTTTAATAGGTCCAAGAAGCTGCAAGCCTGTAATTCTCTCCTCCCCACACTGCCCAGCGATTTTAAAATTTTAACCTCATTTTTAATTTTTTTACTGCAGTCATATGTATGTTTATCAAAAATAAGCCCACTGAGTTCAGTGGAACTGGTCAGAATACATGCAACTACAACATTCTTATTAAGTGGGTGCTTCCAATAGTGCAAAGCCAAAGCTGGAATACTCATTTAGCCTTTTACGAAGACTTAAAAGAAAGAAATTGTGAACAGCATGGGCTACCCCCTCTGTCAAGGGAATCCTCCTCTGCAATCTATTATGTGGGCTACAGATATAATTTTAAATAGCGTTATATTAGGGCTACTATGAGTACAGCATAAAAATGAGTTTTGAATGCCTAGAAATGCTTTTACTCCAAAGTAAGACCACAATGTTAACCATACCCATGGATACAATTCCCTTTGACTCCAAATAGACTTCCTAGGAATTCAATGGGACTCACTGGAACGCCAGTGCAATTGAGAATTTTAACGATAACAAGTAACAGCATGCCAGGCAGAACTACAATCTACTTCAACCTGCCTCATGTTATATGTGGGATGTATGAACAGCTGGCATTGGCAACACCCCATATCATTCAAGCAAATAATTCTCAGAGCGCAATCCTAAACTGGAGTTAGGCCATCATAAACTAAGCCAGCAAAGTTTGGCCAGCACAAGGGCCATCATAAAGCATGTTTGGACTACATGGAGGGAGTCAGGGAAGATGGCTCACATCTGTGTGCTGGCCTCTCTGACTCTGAGAGTGTTCCAAACATATGTTTAGTTGTGGTGGCCCTTGTGCTGGCCAAACTTTGCTGGCTTAGTTTATGCCGGCTTAACTCGGTTTAGGATTGTACCCTCAGTCTCCATGTTGCCTCTCTGATGGCAAGGACATTTTCTAGCTCTATGGCCAAACAGTATAATGTCAGATACTAATCACAGAGAGAGAAAATACCGCATAGGCTCTGTTTGCAAGCATCCTCCTTTGGAAAGGAGAACTAAGTCTCACACAAAACTGAGAGGGAGTCGGATATACCAATAAGCCAAAATAATTTCTTGAACCAAAACACCACCTCCAAGCATTCCCAGGAGTGGAAAATCTTGATGTATTTATCAGTCTACCTAGTACTTCCTGTAATTAACTCCTTTCCTAATGCAGGGGTTAATCTTGGACAGCTGCCTTAAAGGAGTTCATGTAGGTATAATATGTGAAAAACACCATAAGGGCTGTAAACTAAGAACAGCTTAGTCAGCTATTATATTATGTATAAAGCATGCCAGGCCATCTACAGTTTAAACAATTGTTTAATATCAAGCTGTTCTAGACACATGTTCAAAAAAGTGCAAAATGTTTTAGGAACATAGAAATAAGCCACAATGGACTTTAAAATAAACACAAATGTGAATTTTCTAAAAAGATTGACAACAGCCTTAACCCCTATACAAGGGATCTCCAAACTTTTCAGTACAAGGGCCACATTGTATATTTTACACATTTTTCACCTGCCGAAAAATATCAGTTTTATAAATGAATGAAATCAATGAATAATAAATGAATGAATAAGTTTCACGAAGATTTTATTTTGGAATCAACATGATATGATTCAGAATAAAAGAAAAATGTGTCAATTCTAAAGAACAATGCTGTGCTTAAACCAAAAAATGATATGAATACAAATTAAAATATTAGCAATTGCTCTGACAAAAAAAAAGTTGCTGCGGGCCAGATGTGCCCCCCCCCCAGGTTGAAGACTGGAGACTGGAGTCTCCAGTACTTGTGAATAACGCGAATACTAGGGAATAAAACAGATTGAGCACAATGGAAATTACTTTTGATAGGATCACACTACAAGAGATTGAGTTGTGACTTACAAGTCTCTAGTTCAGATCTCTCAGCTATAACCTCACTAGACATACTCAGGCAAGACACTATCAGCCTCAGCCCCTTGGCAATATGGAGATAAAGCTGACCTTGTGTAAAAGGCTTAGCTGTAAAAATTGCTGAGACAATGTGTGTAAAGCACTTCTGAACAATCTATAATGTACATAAATATACTGTATGGTTGGTAGGTAGATAGACAGGTAGACAGACAGACCAAATCCTATATATATAGGATTGCACCATGAAAACTCTCCCTTTTATCATATAAGTGAAACACACGACATTCAGCTTAAGAAGCAAACCATCAGAACGAAAATCCAGAGAACAAAACTATTTGTCTAACATTTAGTTGCTACCTTACCCCTATACTAGTGCCTGTACCCATTCACAGATTTGTCCAGAATAAACTCTGTACAGAAGCTCCCCTACTTAAGAGCATTCAACTTACTAACTTTCAAGACACAAACACATCTGGCCACATCTCCATAGATTGTGTTAGCATCCATTCCCAAACATTTCCCACCTTATGCAAGCCAGCCCCAGCAAGCCCTGTTAGTACACTCTTCAAATTAAGACCACACATTACAGAGTGCTATACTGTAGGTGTACAGTAAATGCATTTATTTTTTGTATTTTACAACACATTCACTCCCAATAATAGTGATGTTGAATTTAAGAACAAAACAACTTATAAACAGACCTCTGGAACCTAACCCATTCTAGGGCTTTTTTACAAGCCTAACCCTAAGTAGGGTGGCTTCAATATAGGCAATATGATCCTGCTGAATGCAGAGATGCAATACAAAGTTTTGTTTCCAGTCAACACATAGAAGCTGGGCCAATAGCTACATAATACCAATAATTGTCTTTTGCCAGTCAACCTTAATGTCTCTCAAACAGTGAAGTTTCTTAAACTATGTCACTAGAACAGAGCAAAAAGTAATAAGGTTTCTAAAAGTGCAACATGCTTGATGGATGCTCTCTCAATCAGCCAAGAAAGAACATCGCACACATTCAAAAACATTTTTTTTATTAAACAACCACAAAGATCTAGTTCAGATTTATGATGGGCAAATCTTGTTACATATTGAATCCAGAGAACAATATATTAACAAGTGCACATGGCCTCCCCCATCCTCAAAAAGTTAAAATAATCAGAACCAGGTAAAGTGAGCAGCCCAATCCTAGGCTTCTTTACTTCTAAGCCCCACAGAGGTCAATGGGACTCTTGGATAAACATCCACAGGATTACAGTTCAAGGGCCCAACCCAGCACTGATGCACCACTGATCCAGCACTGCAGCCACAATGCAGCCCTGAGGTAAGGGAAGGAATGTTCCTTTACCTTGCAGAAGCCTCCATGACTGCCCCCTCACTGCAGGATGCAGTGCACACCCCATTGGCATGGCTGCATCAGCACTGCATCAGGATAGGACTGAGCTCTCAGTCTGTAATCCTGTCCATATTTACTGGGCCTAGCAGAGCAATCCTAAAAATGTTTACTCAGAAGTTAATTCTACAGAGAACACTGTTACTTGCTTCCACATAAGTGTGCTTATGATGGCTGCTAATTCCTATCAAAATCAGGGGGACTTCTTGCAACAAGATTATTGTACGCACAGAAATGGAAAAACAAAGAAATTCCAAATGTGGACCAATTAATACAGAATATATATGAAATTGATGAAATGGACGTCTTAACTGAAAGAATGAAAGAAGGTGATATAATATTGGAAAATGTTTTATGAATGGATAGAAGAATTGAAATATAAACTAGAAGCAAATGTACTAATGTATAGAAGTGTTAGGGTTGTTGACAATTAAATAAGAATGAAGAATAAGAGTTTGTAAGATTTGTATACCTGACAATTAAGATGATGATAAATGATGATATAGATTGTATGCAAACAGTAATTAAGTGAAGATGATTAAGCTGTAATCAATGTGTACCTTTTGTGTGAACCACTGTATCCCTTTCCTATGTTTATCCCCTTACCTTACCCATACCTATATATAAAATAAAAAATTTCTATTAAAAAAAAACACAAAATCAGGGTGACTTCAGAGTAAATATGCACTCAATTGCCATGCATGTTAGAGTTTCTCCTCTTGGACAAACAAGGCCTACACATCTTTTATCTCATTAGATTCTACCACCTTTCAACCAAAAGCATGAGCACAAAACCATTATTCTATTATCCTTATTAAAACATAGGTCAAACTACCAAAGATTTAATTGCCAGCAACTTTGCTTCCAAAATAAGAGAGAAAACTATGCATTTCCTACATCCATTTCAGCAGCATTTTGGATATCTAATAAACCCTACCCAAAATGTCACAGAACTGACATTAAAAATCTACAGCACACAAGTGTTTCCAAGAACAAGTCTAAGTAGATTTCCTACTCCCCCACGATCAGAGGAAATGAATGTCATTCCATTTCCTTATATTATCTCACCTGAGCAAATGCCCTAGTATAGTGATATAAACTAGAGAGAGAGGAAGGCAAGGAAGGGAGAGTCTCTCTATTGCATGCATTCACATAAACACAACCTTTTCGCTCATCTCTCCTGAGTAAAAGCCCCAGTAATGCTCCAAATTCAGGGACTTGGAGATCCACGTCTCTCTCCAGTCTGCCTATGCACGTCCAGAATCTATTAAAATATATTGCAAAGAGCATATCTATTATACGCACCAGAATTCTCTCCACCCACCTGTACACAGGAAGGCGCAGGCAATATGCACAACCCAATGGGAAATCACCTTTTTTCAACCTGGATCTCTCTTCCTCAACCTCCCTGAGAAATCATCCCCCAGAGGAATCCCCTTCCCTGTACTTGGCCATTCAACAGGGATCTCCCCCTGCTCTGCATAGCCGCCCCTCTCTCCCCACCCGGACTGCGGCTTCAAATTCCTCCGCCGCCACCCAAAATTCCTCACCTTGGTTAAAAGTGAAGGAAGGAAGGAGGGGGTGACGATGGGTGGCCCCCACAGCGGTGAGCTGTACAGCAACGGAACCGACGCTCGGCGCAAGCAGCCCCTGTACCTGACCTACTTTCCGCCTGGCTTGCCACTGAACGTCGCACCACTAACCTACTTTCCAGCCAATGGCTTCTCCCCCCCCGCACCAAGCCCCGGGCCGCCTCTTGGCCAATCGCAGAGCAGCTACTGGAGGCCATTGCCCAATAGACAACAAGCCGAGCCTTCGCAAAGCCCGCCTCGCACCTCACCAACCAATCATCACCGTCGGCCAAAGAGCGAACGAGTCGGAATGGGGATATCGCTCTTGTTGCTCCCGCCTGCCTGAAGGACTGTAACTTGGGACGGGGCGGGGGAGCTGTGGAGAATATCTAGCGCGCGCTCTCCCTGCTTGTTGTTGCCGCTGCTGCTAACCGTTGCGTAAGTGACTGTTTAGGAGGTTTAGAGCGGGTGAGACCCGGATGCAGCCCTGCTGCTCCTGCGCTGAGCCGAGCTCTACTTTCCCCTGCGCGCGGCGGTGTCGTCAGAGCAAGGGAGCCAATCTACAGCCTCCCTACGTTGCCTTCGCAACCCTGTCAGAATGCTGCTGCTCGTGCCTGTTTGTTTTTCCTCTTTTATTTGGAGCGCGCGGGACAGTGCAGATTCTGAGGAATTCGCGGCACAGCTCCTTCCTTTTCAGACGCAGAAAAGAGCCTTGTAGCACGTTAAAGTCGAAACAGGGTTATTTCAGCATAAGATTTGAAGGACTAGCGTGAAATAAATGTGTTGTAGAGTGAAATAAATAAAGGCACTCCTTGCAACAGACTAGGGCCACAATCCTCTCCACACTTACCTGGAAGTAAGCCCCATAGACTATAATGGGACCTGCTTCTGAATAGACATGCCTAGAATTGGGCTTTAAGGCTGCAATCCTATCTACACTTACCTGGGAGTAAGCCCCATTGACTATAATGGGACTTACTCCTGAGTAGATATGCCTAGGATTGGGCTGTAAGGCTACAATCCTGTGCATACTTTCCTGGGAATAAGCCTCATTGAACACAATGCAACTTACTTCAAAGTAGATATACATCAGATTGTGCTCTGACGGCTGCCGTTCTGGAGCTCGTCACCCCTTGGAACATCCTCTCTCCACAGTCCTCTGTGCCTCATGGAAACAGACGTTTGCTTCCTGCCGTTGCCTGGAGAAACCCTAGTCCGTAATTTGCTGGCCCTTAATCCTCTCCTCCAAGCAGGCAGCGCTCCCAGAATATGATGTCGCTTCCATTTAAATGTTATTTACTCCCTACCTGAGGGCTCGAGGTGGGTCAAGGTGTATTTACCGGCTTAAACAACACGCAAGCACTTCCTTATTCCAAAGTATCACGGTCTTTCTTATGCAAAAACTTCACCTACTCCCTTGGCTTGCTACCTTGAGAACTCCTTCATAGAACGTTGCTTAACTGAAGCATTGTTAACCTTCTTCCAGTGCATTTAACAAAAATGTCCCCATCATTTTGGTTTTCTTTGTTAACAAATTCCAATGGTTAGTCTCTAACACCAAACAAAGGAGCAAAGATTTTTATTTTTTTTAAAGCAGGCTTGTGGGACCTTTGGAGGCTGATTTCCTATGCAACCAGTATCTACTCAGAAGGATGGCTCACAGAGTTTAATGAGTATGTATAGTTTTGCAGCCTTAGTCTTGTCCCATTTTAATGCTAAAGTTGCCATGAGATTTTTGTATTTCAAATTTGAGTTTATACACTAGCTTTACATCTCCAGAAGAGACAAACGTTTCCCCTTACTCATGTACCCAAAGTACACCTGAACTATTTGGCCACTGTTTCCCCCATCCTGTACATATTCCACCTTGAGATTGAGTTAACACTCATTTGTTACCTCCCCCCCCCCTAGATTTAACAGCATTTATAATAGGTAGATATCCAACATATAGAGCTTGCCCATTGCTGCATCTCCATGCTAGGAGAAATTGCACTCGTTCAGCATCTGTCTGCAATCCAATCAATCAACAGGTGCTGATATGCCGCTTTTAAACACAAAGCGGTTTGCAGGCAAATAATAATAAAGTTAAATGGCTCATTGTCCCAAAAGGGCTCACAGTCTCAAAAACAGCAGAACACCACTACACCAGGAACAGCCACTAGAAAAGACACTGTGCTGAGGTGAAGAGGGACAATTACTCTCCCTCTTGCCCAGTTAGCAGGGGTTGCAATCCAAAGCAATGGGACTCTGCAAAAGGGAGAGTAGCAGCTCATGGGCCCACCCCACCCCCCCATCATAAAACACAAAAGCATACAGAAAATGTGTGAAGGCTGACCCGTTGCTTTGCCTGGAAAAGCTAAGCAGGATCAGTTGCCTGAATAGGAGACTGAGGCCACTGGTGTGTCTGTGTGGAGGTGTCAGCTGGCACAAACAAACCCACCAGATAACATCCTTGAGAAGCTGGTCTGAAACTTGTTTACCATGGCCTGCAAGAGCTTGGAAAGTGCAGCCAGAATGACAACAGCACTATGAAGGGGAAAACCTGAAGAAATTGAGGTTCTATGAGATTGTCCCCTGCAATAATACTTGTAAAGTTCTCATTGAACAATAGCTATGGAAACCACCTTGAGACTGTTGAGAATGGTGTTATATAAATATTGTAATGAATGCATGAAATATAAACATTTTCATTTTTTAAAAAAGTGTATTGTGGTGAAGCAGGTGAAATAAGAGTTGTTAAACCTTAGTTCTAAAAGCATGTGTGCCAGATAATGTTATTTGAATAAATATGTTAAGTGTCATATTGAGTTTAAGTTCAGTTTTTCCATAGTTAACTTCTTTCAGAGAGATATTATTTCACAGTCTCTCTAGCTGGCTGGGTTTCTTGTATGTCCCTTTCTTGTATGGTTTTTCTTCATGCTTCCCAAAGTGCTTTTTGACCTGTCCAACTCCACAATATGGCAGGTGCCACTTAGCCCCACTGCCACAATGACCATGTGGCATTGCCCTGCCTGACCCAATCCCCCTAGAAGTGGAGATGGCTGGGGCAGTGGGTGCACTACTGGGCAAGATGTTTTTGTGTAGCTGCCAACCTTTCAAGTAATACAATTTGGAAAATTATGTGCGCCATCCTCTCTGACTCCACGAGTGGTCCAACATTCCTTATGGTGTCCCTTATGCCAGCCAAACTTTGCTGGCCTAATTTACGCTGGCCTAACTCAAGGTTAGGATTGCACCCTCAATCTACTACAGTGAGCAAAACTATATCTGTAAAAATTTTAAATTATGCCATGTCTTTTAAGAGTGTATACTAGATGTTCTTATTATGAACTGGTTGCATAGGTTTATCTTATAATGTGAATTTAGACAGGGCAATTTACAAAGCCATATGAACTTGAAAGTGAATTCTCACTGTGAAGGCAAAATGGCAAATTTAAAATAAAGGTTGTGAAACTTTCCAGTAGGTGCCATTGATAGTTTCTGAGAAGTTAAATGAATAATTCCATGTTGACGTGTTTCTGTACTGTCTCTCTCAGGAAACGTTTGGTGAGAAAGCATTAATAAACTGTGGTCAGCTGTGGATACCTAAAAGAGAGCGAGAAGAAATAGATTTTCAGTTCAATCCTCTATGACATAATTTTGTGATTTCTGCCTGTAGTTTGCTGCACCATCCTTTATCTCTTATCCTCTTATCCTTTCCATATCCTGCTGTTCTGTCACTTTCCCATTGCTCTTCAAATGAGGCTATCATTGAGCTTCTAAAGAGCATCTGCACACAAGCAGCAGAATAACAGAGAATTGGGCATGTCATGTCATAACAGTCTTCTCCCATGATGATTTTCTTACATATTAATGCATTTAAATATTGCAACCCTTCAAGTTCCTATTAATGTACTGCCATTCTTGGCTCCCCTTGTGCTGCAGCGTCTGTCCCTGGGCTCTACTTCAGATCAAAAATGCTGCAAGATTTCCACAGTCATTGTGTGCTGATACAATGGTAACTTCTCTCCTCACTTACTGCAACCACCCACTCACACTGCCACAGCTTCAACTCTGCTGTTGCCATGGCAACATCAACCCCCTCAAAGTGCCATAGAATCCATGCTGCAGTGCCATGGCAATGACATCAGGCTGCCAGGGCTGCAGCCCAATGTTACCATCTTCACATGCCATAGCATCCAACCGCCACGGTGTTTTACAGTTTCACGAGATCACCATAGCAACTTCAGCAAATGATATCACACCATGCCATGCTGCCACAGTACCAACTCTGTGGCCATGGCAATTTCACCCACATACTGAAAGGAAAGGAAACCATGAGGCAAGATTTCCATCATTTCCAAGCTTTCTGATCTGCTTTCTTGGATGCTCTCTCATTCTGTACCTAACTATATCATCTCCTAAAAGGAGGAAAAACAAGATCCTGGGCTCAGGGCCCGCTCTAGGAGTGGTAGGGCCCAATGCATTCTTTTGGAGCCCCTCATCTTCCCTGCAGGGGCTCCCACTCACCAAGAAAAGTACTTGTGGTGCCACACATGGCACCTGGAAATAGTTGGTGGTCACCTGATGACATCATCACCAACTGCTTCCAGGAGGCCCATTTGGGCCATTCGGAGGCAGGTGCAGGTGGGAGGGCCTAAACTAAAGCTGCTCTGCTCATACCCACTGACCTAAAGCTCACAGAGATCCCATCTGCTGCAGCAGGAAATCGGCTTGCTGCACAGGTGCAGCACTCCACAAAGTGTGGGGCCCAATGTAACAACATTGGTCACATTGGCTTAAGGCCGGCCCTGCCTGGGCTAGACAGCCCCAGCACAGAGGAAACTACAAACAGATTGAATTCCCCTTGAGCAACAGCAAGAGGCAGTCTCCTGGTGACTAGTAGTAGCCTAAGGAGGCTCCAATAGCAGGGAACCCAGAGCCTCCCCTTTTAGGACCCCTAATCCAGCTCTAGCTCCAGCATCTCTGTTCATTTATCAGAACCATGTGCTGCCAGAAGTAGGCCCTTTATGGTGCCAGGCCATCGCTGAAAGCATGCAATGGTGTGCCACATGGAGCAGTGGCTCCTGAAGCCTCCAACAGTGCTGCTAAGTTGGAGGAGGAGGAGTGTCATGGGCAGGGAAGGGGAGGGCAAGGGGCATTTCAAGGTGGATCGAAGAGGGCAGAGAGGGGATGGAGGAGTGGATCTTGGCAAATCTTAGCCTGACTATCCGAGGCTGCCCCACCCCTTTTCCATCTTTGGACTTATGCCAGCAGAATGGCTGGCATAGGCCCAAGGAGACCAACAGATGATTGGACAGCCTACTGGGAAATAATTAAAACATGTTTTTATTTACCTCCTGCTGGCTGTCGGATTATCCTACCACCACCACCATTGGTTGCAGGATGCGCTCTGTCAGTGCAGCTGCATCGGCGTCAATGGTGGAGGATAGAATAAATCTCCTATTGAAATCAGTGGGATTTTAAAAAGTGCTTAACATGGCTGGATCCTGTCCTAGATGTTCTAACCTGTTCACATTGGAAGCCAACTCATTCCACCCAAGGGTGTGCCTAATAATTGACAAACCTGCAACACGGGAGCACCCTATATTTATCTTCCTTTTATGGACAAGGACAGGAAGTACTTAGTGAAGCATTCCAAGAATATTATTCAGTATCTGTATTTATGAATCAGCTTGTCAAGAAGGGAGTTTCCAAAAACTGTCCAACTAGTCTTTTGAACTTGACTTCAGCCACATAAACAGCATAGCCATTTATCCCGGAGAACTGGGAAAGCCTGATTAAGTATTGCAGACATGTCAAGAAAACAAACTATTTCAGCTTTCCTCTCAAAGTTTATTTAACAGGAAAGTACAGCATTTGACACAACCAGTATGCTGCATTTGGCATTTGGTAGCTGCAGTTTTATTGTAGCTGCTGTCCACATCCACATGGCCGATGACAGCAGTTGAAAGATCAGAGACAGTACAGTTGAAATTTCTATTCATGCTCACAAACATGGTGTTTACTTCTTTATTTTTTTGGTACCACATCATGTGTTTCTGATTTAGGGCATGAGTACTGGCCTAAGGGAATGGACAGTTTCTGCCCAGACAGTTCTGTGTGGTGGCTTGCATCAAATAACTGCAAGGACCACAAAAAATGGAACTATGGTAAGAGGAAAAATGTAGCTAATTTTAAGAAACATTAATTAGGTGCAAGCTCTCTCGCTTGCTCGCTCGCTCTCTTCAGCTAGAACTTATCCCAAAGTCTCTTACAACTGAAATCAGCAAAAAGGTACAATATGCTAGATCTGTTATATTGAGGGGAAGTATTTAGCTTAGGGACCTCTTGTAGTCTTTGGTAGTTGTAAACCAGCTTTTGGGATTTTTACATCAGAAGGAGGAGTCAGAAAGAGCTGGACTTTATATGCTCCTAAGAGCTGGGTGGTGGCAGAGATGTCAGCCTGCAAAATCTATCTTCAAGTTTCTGGAAATTGATGGTGCAGCTCAGGTTCCAGGCTCTTCTGTCCAGAGCTTAAATGGATAGAAAAGAAAACCTGTCCGAGAAGAATATGCTTGGTGTAACAGGTCCATTTGCAGGGCCACTTGCTTCCAAAATTACGTCACAAGCGGGCAACGTTTGGAATCATCCAGATGAGATCATCCAGATCCAGCAATAGATCAGCACATCATACAACGTGACTACCAGTCAGTTTGCTGTTGGTTCAAGTGCCCATTGATTTCTCTCTAAGAATATGACTATTCATTATCATGACAATTGTAGAACTAAAGGGAACAACCCACTGGTGGCTGGTTTAAATGGAATGAAAGAGCATGAACTTGGAAGTGTGTTCCTGGTACTTCTGAGAGGCAAGCACCTTAATGAAATCCAGTTTTTCCAGCTCTACAGCACCACTGTATCATATTTGAGTAATTCTGTATTTTAACGTTTATATGATAATAGGTACATCCCTCTGCATTTGTTAAAAAACAACAACATACTGTTCAATCCTTTCCCCTGCCACTATATACCATGCAGCCATGCCAAACAGAGGCTGTGCTACATGCCTGCAGGAAGTATTTTTTAATCTTTCCCCCAGTAGTCTGCCCAGTAGTCTGCCTATGGATCTCCTCAGACCTGTGCCAGCCATTTTATTAGCACAAGAAGGGTGCAGCAGGCAGAAAAATGGGGCATAAGATCCTGCCTGTGCACCAGATCCACTCCTGCTCCAACACATGCCCCAACACACCCCATTACTCCTCCTCCCCATCCAAGGCTTGTTCCCACCACCAACTTACTGGCACCTGCGGAGCCTCCTGGAGCCACTGCTGCATGCGCTGTATCTCTTGCTGTTTGTGGCAGAAGCCCAGCAATGCGCAGTAGTGTGAAACAAATCCTCTGACTGGCTAACCATGAAGCATATAAACTCAATCCAAAGAGCTGAGTCTTGCGTAAATAACGCAATAAACACGTAGCGGCTAACAATCCTGAACAGTGCCAAGTGTTCCAGTGGTCAAATTATCCCTGTAACTGAAAACAAGGACCTTCTTTCCTGCTTCTGTCATCACTGTGATACCTCATATAAACCCAGTCATTTATATGCAAATATGTTATTCACAGTCTAATGCAAATAAATGCATTTCCACTTACTAGGAGTACAGTAGTATCCTATGCAGGTTTATAGTGAAGCACATCTCACGGAGTTCAGTGGGACATACTCCTAAGTAAGTGGAGGATAGCATTGGAGACTGGAAATGTCCTAGGAATAGGCCTTATACCAGGGACAGAGTGCCTATACCTTTAACCATTGTACAGAAGAGCGAATTTGGGTAGGAGCAGCTTTTGAAACCTTTCCATTATGAGCTGCACAAATTCCCTCTTCTGTGCAATGGTTAAAGGTATAGGCACTCTGTCCCATTTTATCTGGTAATCCTACTTACCAGATTCCCCTTCATGGATCACTGCCTTGTCGTGGTGAAGGGGCTTGAGTAGCTCAATGAAGCTGTGAACTCTGCCATGTAGGGTTACCCAAGATGGACAAATCATAGTAGAAAGTTCTGATTAAACGTGATCTGCTGGAGAAGGAAATGGCAACTCACTCCAGTACTCCTACCAAGAAAACCCCATGGATTACAGTACTAAAAAGCTAAATGATATGATGCTGGAAGATTAGCCCCTTAGGTTGGAAGGAGTCAGTGGTGTCATTCAAATGATTTAGGAACAGGAACTCACTTTTGATTGGCACTTGTCAGGAACCCGGAACCAGCCACGGAGCCCGTTAGGATCCGGAACGCCCATTCTGGTCCGTTCCCCCTGAATGACATCACTGCCTTCGCCCCCCTAGGAATCCGGAGTTGCTCCCTTTAACTCTCTGAGTGCCAGCCAACCAAGAAGCAAAGCTCTTTGCAGAGGAATGGGGAGGGGGGGGAGGGAGAGTGAAGTGGGTGGAGTCAGCCCTAATTTTAACTAGTGGAACTGTCAAAGTGCTGCACTCCATATGCCAGCAAATTTAGAAACCCAGCAGTGGCCACAAGACTGGAAAAGATCAGTTTACATTCCAATCCCAAAGAAGGGCAATGCCAAAGATTGTTCAAACTACCTCACAATTGCACTCATTTCACATGTTAGCAGGTTATGCTCAAAATCCTACAAGCTAGGCTTCAGCAATATGTGAATCGAGAACTACCAGAAGTGCAAGCTGGTTTCTTAAGAGGCAGAGGAACTAGAGATCAAATTGCCAACATTCGCTGCATCTACTTCTGCTTCATTGACTATGCTAAAGCCTTTGATTGTTGGATCATAACAAACTGTGGCAA
Source organism: Lerista edwardsae (assembly GCA_029204185.1). NCBI lineage: Eukaryota > Metazoa > Chordata > Lepidosauria > Squamata > Scincidae > Lerista > Lerista edwardsae. Next base: position 15,479,043 of record JAJKFI010000016.1, on the reverse strand, counting down.
GTTCTTGAAGAGATGGGAGTACCAGACCACCTTATCTGTCTTCTGAGAAACCTGTATGTGGGTCAGGAAGCAACAGTTAGAACCGGACATGGAACAACTGACTGGTTTCAAATTGGAAAAGGAGTACCACAAGGCTGTATACTGTCACCCTGCTTATTTAACTTATATGCAGAGTACATCATGAGGAAGGAAGGGCTGGATGCAGTGATGTCATTCAGGGGGAACGGACCAGAACGGGCGTTCCGGATCCTAATGGGCTCCGTGGCTGGTTCCGGGTTCCTGACAAGTGCCAATCAAAAGTGAGTTCCTGTTTCTAAATCATTTGAATGACACCACTGGCTGGATGACTCACAAGCTGGAAATCAAGATCGCTGGGAGAAATATCAACAATCTCAGATATGCAGACGATACCACTCTAATGGCAGAAAGTGAGGAAGACCTAAAGAACCTCCTAATGAGGGTGAAAGAGGAAAGTGCCAAAATTGGCTTGAAGCTCAACATTAAAAAAACTAAGATTATGGCAACCATTCCCATCACTTCCTGGCAAATAGAAGGAGAAGAAATGGAAGCAGTGACAGACTTTATTTTCCTGGACTCCAAGATCACCACAGATGGTGACTGCAGCCATGAAATTAAAAGATGTTTACTTATTGGGAGGAAAGCTATGGTGAATCTAGACAACTTAATAAAAAGCCAAGACATCATCCTGCCAAGAAAGGTTTGCATAGTCAAAGCTATGTTTTTCCCAGTAGTCATGTATGGCTGTGAGAGCTGGACCATAAAGAAGGTAGAGCGCCAAAGAATAGATGCTTTTGAATTATGGTGTTGGAGGAGACTCTTGAGAGTCCCCTGGACTGCAAGGAGATCCAATCAGTCCATCCTACAGGAAGTCAAGCCTGATTGCTCCCTGGAAGGACAAACCCTGAAGCTGAAGCTCAAATACTTTGGCCACCTCATGAGAAGAGAGGATTCTAAAGAGGATTTCTAAAAAGACCCTCATGCTGGGAAAGATTGAAGGCAAAAGGAGAAGGGGGCGGCAGAGGATGAGATGGTTAGATAGTGTCACCGAAGCGATGAACATGAAATTGGGTGATCTCTGGAAGCTAGTGGAGGACAGGGAGGCCTGGAGTGCTGTGGTCCATGGGGTTGTGAAGAGTCGGACATGACTTAGCGACTGAACAACAACCCTACTTATTGTATAAAAAGAGGGTGCAATCCTTACCTGGAGTTAGGCCGGCATAGTTAGGCCAGCAAAGTTTGGCTAGCACAAGAGACACTGTAAAGCACGTTTGGACCACTTTTGAAGTCAGGGAGGATGGCACATATCTGTGTGCTGGCCTCTCTGACTCCGTGATCCAAACGTGCTTTATAGGTTCCCTTGTACCAGCCAAACTTTGCTTGCCTAACTGTGTCGGCCTAACTCCAGGTTAGGATTGCGCTCTGAGACTACTGATCTGGCTAGCTCAGTACTGTATACTGTCACTGGGTTTCACTCCAGCAATGATTCTTGCTTAATTTCATTTCCAGTTCTCCTGAACCCAACCCACTCCACCCAGGTTCCTGCCCAGATCTTCTAGTTCACACTGACGTCATGGATCGACAGACTGCTTGGCTGGCTTTCATCGAGAATTCTCTAAGGATTTCCTCCCTCTTAAGAACATAAGAGTTCTGCTGGATCAGGCCAAAGGCCCATCTAGTCCAGCTTCCTGTATCTCACAGTGGCTCACCAGGTGCCTCAGGGAGCACAACAAGATGCTTGCATCCTGTGGCCACTCTCTTGCACCTGGCATTCTGAAATAGCCTACTACTAACATAAGGAGGTTGCACAACCCATCATGGCCAATAGCTCATGATGGACTCTTCCCCTCCCCTCTTCCCAAATTGTAAAAACTTTACATGATCTGAATCCAACTTGTCCTCTCTCTGTGCACTGTTGATGATACAAGCCTTCTGCTAATCCTCTACCATGCCCAAAGACTTTTGTAAACTTCTCTAGGATTATTTGCATGACTATGACTACTTAGAGTTCAATTGGACTTATTCTCAGGTAAGCATGGGTAGGACTGGAGCCCAAGGAATTTGAATCCAAAAATTAGTAAAAAAAAATTACTGAATTTGAATCCAAAAATTTGCATACATTTTAAAAGCAAAATGTACGCAAATGACAACATGCTTGGTGAATCAAAAAGAGAATGTGACCATCATATTCACATTTCCTAGCAGAGTTCACGGTCAAGAGATTATCTTCACGTAAAAGTGTGCATACAGTCAGTCATTATCCACAAGGGTTAGGTTCCTGGAAAATCTCACAGATAGCGAATTTGCAGATAATGAACCATTGAACTATGGGCTCAATGGGGTTAGGTGCAAGGGGTCTCTTATTTGCCATCAGAAGAATCCAGCAGAGAGCCTCAGAAAGCCAGCAGAGTGCAGCAGGAAGTGTCAAAAAATATCTGATTGCTGCAGAGACCTTCCAGAGGCTGCAGGGGTCTTCTGAATGGCACCTGCAACCTGCTCAGATCCCTTAAACATGGTTGGTGGATGCTCCTGGTGGTCGCAGGTGCCAGTCTGAAGCTCCCCGTGTCCTTTGCAAAGTCTCTGCATAGTGGATAACAAGGACAGAGGTACAGAAAATGGGGCAGGTAGCAATTTTGTCCGGCGCAGTTAAGCAAATTTGCATATAAAGAGGCCTGACTGTATATAACTGGTGCAGAAGTGAAAGCTCTGGCAGTCTGTCTCCTTCTCCTTCTTGCCCCCCTGGCTTTCTTTGCTGTACAGGCAAGAAACAGAAGACACGCAGTCTGTTCTGATCACTTGCGAATCTCCAGCATTCAGAACATGGTTGCTCTGCTCCTGCTTGGAACATGACTTACTTGTGAGTAAACATTACAGAAAGAGCTTGGCCGCGAGGACGGGGTGGGGGGGAGTGCACTGCTGGATAACTTAGCACTTATTACACTGCCACCTGGCTGCTTGTGGGTGTAACACCTATCCTGTACCAGCTGCACTAGTTACCACTTTGTTTCCAGGCCCAATTCAAGCGGTTGGTACTGACCTTTAAAACCCTACATGATTGGAACCCAGATTACAGTAAGGACTGCCTTCGGCTACATTACCCTGCCCAAGCTCTTTGACCAGCCTCATAGGCCTTGCTCTCTGCTCTGCCAATGACATAAATTTGGCTGGCAAGTACCAGGGACAGAGCCTTCTGTGTAGTGGCACTATATCTTGGAACACCTTCCTTGAGGAAGTTCACCAGAGTGACCTCTGTGGGAGTTTTTAAATAGGTGTTAAACACTTTTTTATTCTGCCAGACCTTCCAATGATTGATTTTATTGATTATTCATGTTGTTGTTTTAAGCTCTGTTGCTTGCTTTTTAAAAAGTATGTGCTTTAATTGTTTTACATTGACGATTTGTTACCAGGTAGGCTCTGAGATGCATGAAAGGGGAATCTGACCGCATGGACAATAGTTTGCTCCCCTTATATACAGCCCCCTCAGAACTAGTGATGACAGGCAGCACTGGAGAGGCAGCTGGCTGGTGTGGAGCCTCCGAAGGGAACCACGCTAGTTGCACGGAAAATGGACAACGGTAAGATGCCTGAGGGCTGGCTGAGTTAGGCCAGCTCAGGGGCTGTTCTGGGCAGGGAAAGGTGGGAGGGAGGTTGGAATGGGGCGGAGGGAGGGCGTTGCCATGGGCAGAGAAGTCCGTGGAGGGGGAGGAGCCATAATCCAGCAGTTATGCCGGATCCAAACTAAAGAACAGGCGCAGATCTGAGCAGCCCTGTCAGCCTGGCTGGGGCTTGCCCTGCAGTGAGCTGCAGCTGCCCCCTAACTTGTGTTAGGATTGTGCCCTGAGGAAGATGGGGTAGAAGATTGATACCAGGTGGTATCAATTGATACCAGTTGATACCAGGTGGAAGGGGATAGTGACACACACAAGCAATAGTAATGTTCATGTAAACAACAACAATTATACAGCAATTGCAAAAGTAATATACGGTATACAGTACTCAGTAACTCAGTGAAGCAGGATATGTAACGCAAGGGCATGCATAGTTTTTCCATGCTGCTGTCACTGTGTATTTTTTCTCCAGAACGTGTACATGGAGCATAATCAGAGCTGCTTAAGCAACACCTTATGGCTTTAGCCTTTCACCCAAGACTGCAGTCACATATCTAAAAGATGCCTGATTAACAGCATCATTACCCAAATGACGTCTTTCCAGTTTATTTTTGTTCCTCTTAACCTCTCCACAATGTGGGCTGTCCTATGACAATTACAATTACAATATGCACTAAGGCCAGTTCTCTTCAAGAGAGAGCTCTCATCAGCTGTTCCTTTTATCAGCCCTTTTCATTGTCATCCATCCTATTTCAAAAGTCAGTTTCTGTCTTCTACCTGCCTTCTTTTGTAGGCAGTACACCCAGGCACTCAATCTTTTGGCATCAGAGGTATTTCCCTCGTCTGTAATGGAAAATGATAGTATGTTCTGAATACCTGAGGCCACTGAAAAGGCTCCATGGACTTTGCCTTCTTTGTCCTTTTTATAATTGATATATAGACACAATTTGCTTTGATGTGTACAAAATTAATCATGCTCCTATTTTCTCCTCTTTGAGGACACCAGTGAGGTTTGCGCACTGGGCTTTATCCACTGTCTTTTCATTTCCATGGTTACTATTAGTCACCATCATTGTGTTAACTTCCCTGAAATGGCACACTGATTATTTCTCTTTTATTGAGTGAGGTGCAAAAACTAGCCAATTACATTACACTGAAATGTCACTTTGGCTCCCCATATTGTGACTTGAGCCACTGATTAGCTCGTTATCAATTTTTTTTCACAACTTTCAACTGCTATTCCTGATGATATTTCTGTCCCTGAATTAAGGCCATTTCCCCAGGTTATGATTTTTGACCCCAGGAGCTAAAACCTCACATTATTTCTGTTAGCAAACTCCATGGAGGATACATATGTGTCTCCTTTCAAATCTGCTTACTGTAGTTATATAAAAAATTAAGAAAATAAAAAAAAATCCCAGTGGTATGAGCAGCAAAACCCACAAATCTTATAGGTACTGTGGTTGCGGTCCTTGAACAGTTCCTGTTTGGCCCTACACAATCTTTCCCCCACCCCAAATAAGTGCACTGCCTACAAGTGTTGTGGGTCCCAGTTAGGAGTCCCCAGTGGGATTCCTTAACTTTGTTTTGCCCCAAGACAATGAGTGATACTAGCCCTGAAATCAGAATTGGATTAGCCCAGCAAAGGGCCCAGTGGGTTGGGGAATGGAGTCCCAGGGAAAATGTTTGGTCTAATCCAATTCAGATTTCAACTCAAGAAAAAGGAAAGGAAGACAATGCCCTTTCCTTTCCGTATGTGGTCAGCGGTTGACCCTTCTTCATGGAAAGCATCTGCTCCATGACTGAGCTATGGGCCCCCATTCCAGAGAGAGAAATGGTGATCATAACAGCAGCTTATACTGGTATGACCATGCCATTGTTAAATGAATACCGGTACTCAGTACCCCATACATCACATTTAGGGCGCAATCCAGAGTGCCACTTAGGCTGGCGCATGTCAGTTGCGCAGCACTGGGAGTATTGCAAACATGCCGTAAGGCATGTCTGTGCCACTCTGAGACGGCTACCGCTGTGCCGCCCCAGGTGAGTGGGGAAGTGCTTGCTGAGTTTGGCCAGTGCAGGGGATTGGAGAGGGTAGGTGAGAGGGAAGGCCCATGGACAGGCTGGCCCAGGGAGCAGGGTAGAGACAGGATCCAGCACTTATGCCAGATCTTAACCCCTGTTCCCAGCCAGGTTGGCTTTCATGGGCCTCTCAAATTTGTGCCAATTTTGCTGGTGCAGATCTAAGGAGCCTTACTGGGGTTGCTGGGGCTTACCCCAAGGCAGCCTCCAGCTGCCTCCTGTACTGTGTTAGATACAGCACAGGCCTACAGGCCTGCCTGTTCCAGCGCAGTACAGGATTTGCTGTTAATTGCAGGAGTGACTTGTAAGATCATGAGTCAAACTGGTAGCACAGGAGTTCCCTAGGTCATGTCCATTCACTTCCTTCAGTTTAGCCAATCCTTAAAGTCCTGTTTCTCTCTCACACTAGTACCTTACTTGCAGCTTGAAATGCTTGGATCCTGCCCTATTGAAAGCAAGGCACAATGAATGGCACAAGAAGCATAGGGGCAGCAGTGCTGTTTAAAGGTACTAATGAAACTGAGTGCCGGCAGAGAGGTTTATCGCTCAATTCTTTAGTGAACCCAAGGGCACACCTTTCAGATCACAAAGTAAGCCAGCACACACCTTTCAGATCACAAATGGCTACGCATGCTCAGAGAGTTGTGCCCCCAACTCTCAGTGATACTTAGGATGGGGTTTATGGGTGATACTTTTTCCCAAGATTTCTTGATTAAAATAGCAAATTGCGGTGTTATGTGTTTTTATCCAAATTTTTACTGCAAATTGTACAAACAGCGCAATAAATAAGGGTGAGTGGCCCTACAAAGGCAAGCAATTACTGGCACACATACCCCAGCCCAAAATAACCTGCTCAAAAATTCCCGAGCTGCACTCTGATTGCTGCTTGGTGTGGCAAGAAACTGCTATTTACTAGTTCCACCTTCTATTAAAGTCACCCCAGCATGCACTGTGAACTATGCACATGCATGTTCGTGCAAGTTTATGCAAGCTTCTTCCTGTTTCTGCCACTCTTCCTCCTGATCCCTTACTGGAAACTATTTGTGGATTCCTCAAAACTGTGTCAAAAATAAACAAAAGTAGTATCATTTTTATGAAATTGATCTAAATTTGTGTCAAACTGTGTCAAAAATAAGCAAAAGGGGTTTTTTTGCGTTTTGACCTAAATTTCATTTTATGTAGTGTTTTCAGTAGAAATTATCATTATTTAGTGTTCTATGTTGATCACTGAAAAAACCCATCCCTAGTATACTCAAGGAGCCTTGGATTGACTGCTCAGGTTTCAAAAGACAATCACCTGGAGCCGACAAACTGTCTTGGGCTGATCCTGGCTTGGGCTGATCAGCCTACACTGGTATGTAGCTGTTTGCAAATTGCCCAGATTTGTCATTCACCAAGCTCCTACAAACAATGTCTTAATGGTTTGCGTTGGCGTGGTGAAAGCTTTGTTGTGACTGGCAGTCCTGGGTGGTGAGGCAGCTAAAATCTACAGCTCCTTGTGTGGGAGTGATTTGGACTTCCGGCAGCTACCAGGCAACTTTTTTTTTTACCTGGAACAAACCTATATAATATAATAATAAAGATTTGGGTGCCTTGGCCCAAGTGCTGGCAAAGGCCAATCTCCCAGCAGAGAGGTGAAAAGTGTCTGGGATAGAAGGCCAAGACATATATAAAACTTGGAATGAGTCTGGAGGAGAAAAGGGTTGGTCTTCTTTAGCAATAGAAGCAGATTTTGGATCTAACCGGCTGTGGCAGGTGATTCGTTGTCCAAAATTCTTGATTTGCAGGATAAGGCAGATTCTGGTCTGTAGTACCGGTTTCTTGTTTCGACCTACTAGCAGTTCCCTCCTCTGACCAACAGTTCCAATGATGCAGTAAGTAGGAAAAGAGTATACCTCACCCTGTGTGAGGTAGAATGTCAAATACTGCTCTCTCTTAGTTAGTCATGAGTTCTGTTCCACTCTTCCAGTCCTAAGAGGGGGAAGAGGGGAATGGAGCAGAATAGGGTGGAGGAGAGGAAAATGGTCGGCTAGACCTTCTCTGATTCTCTAGCTCAGCGGTCTCCAAAGTGGAGACCAGTTGCACCCGTATAGCCCTCCACGGTGTGATTGGTGCTTGCCATTCTGCCATGTGGAAGCTGCACCTGGCACCCGATCTGTACTGTGCAATGCTCTAGGCAGCTGCATCTTTTGCCCAACACCCCAGAAGGCATTGCACCAAGAGTTCCAGGAATACACGATATGGAGGAAAAGTCCATCCATCGTGGGCTATAGGCCATGATGGGTTGTGCAACCTCCTTACATTAATAGTAGGCTACTTCAGAATGCCAGGTACAAGGGAATGGGCAACAGGATGCAAGCATCTTGTTGTCTACTGTATTAAAGTAGACAACTTTAATTGGAGTTCCCTTAGGCACCAGATGGGCCACTGTGAGATACGGGAAGCTGGACTAGATGGGCCTTTGGCCTGATCCAGTGGGGCTCTTCTTATGTTCTTATACACAACTGCCTAGAGCAGTGCACAGGGCAGACTGGGTTTCAGGAGCAGCCACTGTGTGGCGGAACAGTAAGCAATGCTCACACCCTGGAGGCCTTTCTCCAGACACCAGATATGGCCCACGGGCTGTAGTTTGGAGAGCCTTGCTTTAGCCCCACAACCTCTCTCGCCTCCATATGTCCCCTTCTGTTCCATTTCCGTTTTCCAATTCAGGGAGCGGAGGAGCTGCAGCAGAGAGAAGTGGATGGACAGAGACAAACAACCCCTGACATACTGAGTGAAGGCTTAAAGAGTCACATTCCTTGTAAGGTGTACAGTTTTACAGTTTTCCAAGCCCAGATTGCTATATTGTTTTGATATCAGATGATGAAGTGTTATTCTTGTAAAAAAAGCCACGTTTTAATTCATTTTTGTGATCTTTAGCATTAGACAGAATGAAGTTAATAGTTATGCATTTTGATTAAATTCTTCCCCCTGCTTGAGGAAACTCTTCAAACTCAGGATCAAAATTCATAGTTAATGCAATTTGGCCCAAACAGATTATATTATGCAGTCCCATTGGCATTCATTTAAAGAAGGCAAATACATAAATAAGGGTGCAGTCCTAACCATCTTTCCAGCACTGATATAGCTGTGCCAATGGGGCATGTGCTGCATCCTGCAGTGGGGGGGGGGCTCCTCAAGGGGACAGTCGTGGAGGCCTCCTCAAGGGAAGTTTGTTCCCTTACCCTGGTGTTGGAAAGTTGGTTAGGATTGCGCCCTAAACCACATAAATAAAAAAAAAAAAACACCGAAAATTTAATGCAGCATATATAATAAGTGAAGTTTTCTGTTAGCCAACAGTTCAAAAGGCAGTGTCTGCTGGGCTGTAGTTGTAGTCAAGGTGACATACTTCACTGTCTTTCCTTGTTTATTCCAAGATCAGTGCTGCCACTGATTGTGAATGCAGGATATGACTGAATACCAGATTGCTATTATATTTAGAAGAAAACTCCCACATACAAATAAGAGGTAGTCTACTGCTAATGTGTTTATCTCCTCACTCTGAGCAAAAAAGACAAAAGACAGGATGCATTTGCAGTGGGCGGCATATTGGGGAAAAGGACAAGAGGCACAGTAATCTCTTGTGAGAGTGAGATGAGAGTTTGTAATTAGTCTAGGAAAAGTTGCTCTATTTATTATCTAGAGCAGGGGGTGTCAAACATAAGGCCTGGGGGCTGGATGTGGCCTGCAAAAGCTCTTTTTCTGGCTCTCCAGCACTTCCAGCAACACCATCAGCTGCTGAACTGTTTTGAGGTTTCACTGCTGAAAGGGCAGCCCGCATGATAATTGAGCTCTCCCATGGCTTGAAAATATGATCAAGATTTGCATATTTTCTTTTGTCATTTGCAGCTAATGAGTTGCTAAATAAGACAAGAGTGCTTATTTCTGATCATGGCCTGCTTAATGACATCACTTCCTGCTTAATGACATCACTTCCAGCTCTCAGTGGTCATCATGATGAATGCTATGCGGCCCGCTGTAAACATTAACACCCCAATCTAGAGCATTTTGTGGATTTTGGTCCTAGTTCTGGTACTAATTCATATTTTACTGGTCTTATATGGTACTGTTGTTTCTTTGTTTTATTGCATTTTGGTTGACTTCTATTGGTTTTTATTTTTTCTTTCTTTCTGTTTGCTGCCTTGATGTAGAAATAATAGTGCAATCTTATGCACGTGTATTCAAAAATATGTCCCAATGATAATAACCACGGGGGATTTTTTTTTTTTACAAGAAGACAGCACAGGGGCAAACAACATGTTCAGGGAATCGTTCCAAGACATGCTGCTTTTCTTCTATGCGAGTGCTTTTTGAATTTATCTCACCGGGAAATTAGGAAATACTTAAGGGAATTTTATATTGATTTTGTTAGTAAGATCTATCGACGCACACCTACTTCCTGCTGGCTCCTTCTAGGGCCAGCCCATCCATGATGCCATCTAAAGCCATTGCAGCAGATTGGTGGTGGGTGCCCATATCTGTCCTCCTATTTGGCCTCGGCTGCTCCTCCTTCCTTGGATCGGAAAGGAAGAAGTAGGAGAATAGCTAAAGAAGTGCAGTGGGTACAGTTGCATTGGGCAACAAGCCTTAAGGGGGAAAAAAGCTAGAAAGATAATTTAGTGTGGAATGCAATGATACAAACCAAAGTATAATATCTTTATCAAAAGTTATGCCCAAAAAAACCAGAAAATGGAAATATAACTGTCATGTAAAAATTGTGGTTTGTTAAAACCGTGATTTGTAGGAGCAATAGTCATGTTATATATCGTTCAGTTGGAATTTCATGCAAACCGGAGTGTGAGATCTTCATTTTATAAAAGGTTATGGCAAAAAAAATCCAAGAAAATGAAAATACAACTGTGACATCATTTCTATTGTGATGTCACTTCCAGGGCAACATTTTGCCCTCTGCACTGGGCTAGACTTTTATTACCTATGCCCAGTGATGTCATGCAGGGGGAACGCAGGGGAACTCAGTTCCACTAGTTAAAATTAGGGCTGACTCCGCCACCTTCACTCTCCCTCCTCCCCCCTCCCAATTCCTCTGCAAAGAGCTTTTCTTCTTGGTTGGCCGGCATTCAGAGGGTTAAAGGGAGCTACTCCGGATTTCTAGGGGGGCGAATGCCCCTGGGAAGAGGGGGCAGAGAGGAAGAGGGGGAAGGAAGTGGAACTGTGGAAGGGAGATGAGTGCTGGGTTAGAAATTTGAGTGTGGGAGGAGCAGAAGCTGTCACATCACTGAGTAAGAGGGGAGCATTTGGCATGCCTAACTCAGCTGTCCAGAGGACTTGGGGCAGTCAGGAATCATTTGTGCAAAAATATAGTCATTCCAAAGCACGGGGAAGTGGGAGGAAGGAGTACGCTAGAAGAGCCATTCCAACAGGTTGTTTCATGGGCTGCTCCCTGACAGCCAGCTTAAACGTGTAAATGTCACGTATTGTCTATTTCAGGCTGTGTTCTGAAAAGACAGGATTCCTCTACTTCTCTTTTTTTTTTATAATTTTTATTTATTTTCAAAAAGGTAAATCAGGTACGGTAGGTAGGGAAGGGGTTGGGATTTTACATATAGGTAAATGAGAATTACAACGCTGTTTTTTACACTTCGATAAATCTTTCTACATTGAATTATCCTAAAACTTATTTAAACTTATCTTATGCGCTAGAATTTATAACTTTATCTCTAATTATGATATAAGTTCTTTATTATTTTTCTGCTTGAGTCCTAATTATTTATCCAGTCATAGAAGGGTTTCCAATATCTTTGTATCTTTTCAGCATTTCCTTCTTTCAAGCGATCAGTTAATACATCCATTTCTACCAGTTCAAAAATGTTGAGGAGGGCGAGGCTTGTCAGCTACGGGATGGCAGCAGTTTCCTAAGCTCTAGGACTGTTGCCAGCTTTTACCTCTTTTGGGGGACTCCTAGATGGGAAACCCCCTCCCAAATTCCTAGGAGAAGGATTTGGGGCAACAGATGTTATGCCAGCACCCTCTAGGAATGGCGATTCCAGAGGGAAAGCCTGGCTGTCTGGATGTGGGGAGGTACAAGAAGCCAGCGCCAGAACTGGATGATCCGGCAAAGTACTGACAGCCTCGGAGAGGGATAAGATCACAGGAAGCGCTGAAGATGTTTAAGAACTGTAAGTCAACCTCTGTAAGCAGACCCCGCTGCAGAGATAAGAATGAAGTGCAGGAGGAATGCGGATGGAAAAAACAAAAATAATGAAAAGCTAATCATGAGTGTCAACCAAGATAATTAATTGACTGTAAGATAAATGGAGAAGTGTAATTTGCTTTTTACGATAATAAGAGGTGGCTGCAATAGACCCAGAAGGGGTGAAATGAGAACTTTCAAAAGAACTGGGACCCTATCTGGAGTGCAACATCGAATGACAAGAGAATGTCAGGGAAATTTTACCAAAACCACCCGAGGACTTAATTTCAACTGTTGGAAATAAGGGAGGGGAAAAAATCTATTCTTCAAAATGGAGGACTGAGGAGCTGATTGTGACTGCAAAAGCGAAGAAACCTGCATTTAAATTGTAAGCTTTCTAAGAGATTAATCATGAAGTGATGCTTGATTTATGGACGGAGAGATAAGCACTGTAGCAAATGTTAAGCATGCTTTTAAATGAAGCATTCACTTCATTGTAGAAGTGAAGAAGTGAAGATATATGGAGAAACAACCAGGAGACCCACTCTTTTGGACATAAATAACTCGAGAAGATGGCGTCGAATCAAGAAAGGGTGGCAAAGGGAGAGTGTTTCTCAGTTTGAAAACGCAGACAATTTGGAAGGACATCAGAAGGTCAGAGGGAAAGAAGAGGTGGAAGAACTCAAATTAGATTGCATTAGTACAATATTGAACTTTAGGAAGCTGTTTAAGAAATATTGATAAATTTGATGTTAATGAAATTGGATTAAAATATTTGATTAATACAATAATAGTGGTGGTTTTTGGGTTAGAAGTGAATATAGGTGATATGATGAGACACTATAATAAAGTATGAAATTATGTAATCCTACTTAGACTAGAATATTGGAGTAAAGAATAGACTTTTGAATTCATTTTAAGATAAATATTGATAGATTAATGTTATAGTTAAATGTTAGACCAGTGGAGGAATGTATGGTTTAAGAGAAGAAATTGTTTTGAAATTCAGTAAATACAAGATGAAAGACAATAAGCCAGAGAGGGAAAGGAATAGACGTATTGCTAAAAATACTAATAATAAAAAGTAAAAATTAAGATAAGACATGAAGGTATTAGGAATTATTTTATGACGGGACCAAACTGGCTTTTTAAATCATTTAATGAAATTGCAAGACATAAGAGATAACAAGAGTGTAATTAAATTTAAGGAGATGATGTACACACACTATTGAGATTATATTTTAACTGAACTATTAGATTATAGAAATTTATAAGGGTGCTAAGTGGGGATAGATATTTGTAGGACACTGTAGACTATGATAAACGTAGGCTATAATTCTCCCCCCATTTATTTTTTCTGTAATGTGTACGTTTTAAGAGGAGAAATTGCTCTGAGACTCAGCAAAGATAGGATGAAAGATAATAAGCCAGGAAGGGACAGGAATAGATTTATTTCTAAAAAGATAAAAATTAAGATAAGATATTAGGATATTAGGAATTATTTTATGACTGGACTAAACTGGCTTAAATGGAATTGTAAGATTGGGAATAAAATATAAGTAAGCAATTGAATACAAGAGATTATGTACACACGCTATTGAGATTATACTTTAATTGAATTATAAGACTATGAGAAATTTACGAGGTTGTAAAATGGTGATTGATATTTGTAGAAGAAAGGTATTGTAGGCAATTATAATTCATGGCTGTAACCCTCCACTATTTACCTATTGTGTAACCTTTGTTCCCCTTAACCTATATGTATCCATTTTCCTGTCCCATAACTAAATAGAAGAAATAAAAAATTATCTACAAAAAAATTTTTTTTTTGTCTCTAAGCTTTTCTTCTCTAGGTCCAGCTTCTAATTTCCATCTTTGTGTGTATATTAACTTCGCTGCTGAGGATTCCTCTACTTCTCATAGAGGATGCACCAGAAGTAGTAGTCGTGGGGGGAAATCTACATACAGCAGCACGTGACAGAGCTCTTCTGTGCCTGCAGCACTAATTCCCCCAAGGAGTCAGTGCAGCCTGGGCACAATTACTGATTTCCTGTCTCTGCTATGTGAACAGATACAGAAACAGAATGGGGGGAGCGATGATCCTGTTTGATGTGCTAAAACATATATGCAGTCCGGAACTGCATTCTAAAGTGTTTTTTACGTATTTTGTTAAAGTAGTCAAGGTTGGGAAAGGATTGACAAATATTTCAGATTAAAATTAATGTGGGTAGCAGTAGCTCCCTGCCATATCCTCCTTTGAGATTAGCTCTTTGCTGTCACCTGCTGTTCAAAACTGGGACTGTCCACATTCTAATCGTTGCAGACTTTAGCAGCCAGACACTTGGGCCTATTGGGACAAACTGAATGGATAGGGCGTGTAATGGACGGCCCTGTATGTGCAAAGAAGCTAAATGGAGTAGTTTAGAACCAAAACAACTTGACAACAGGCCTGGTGTTTGCAAGCTGCAGAATGAAGTGGGAATAAGATGGTGGGGTGGGCTGAACTCCTTCAGACTGCAAGTTGGCATTCACATTTCTGAAAGCTTCCTTGCATAAATTCTCCCTGCAAGCAGAAATCTAGTACCGTATCCCCAATGTGCTTGATTTTACTTGAAAGAGTTTTTAACATGGAAAAGCATTAAAAAAAGGTGACACACCATAGTTTAAGCATATAACGTTATACGCTTCATTGGTTATCAGTGTGTTTCTGGGTTCAGTTCAAGGGGCTGGTTGTAACCTTTAAAGTCCTTAATGGGCTGGTATTTAAAAGACCATCTCACCCCACATGAATTTGCCCACTCACTTTACTCAATGTCAAAGGCACTGCACAGTGTATATTGTGGATATATTTTAATGGTTGTGTAAGCTGTCTTGAAGGCCTCCCCTCAAAGGAGACAAAAATGTGGGGTATAAATTGCCAAATAAAATAAATTAAGAGCCCAATCCTATGTCCCCCCCCCCACAAAAGGAGCTTTAAATCTGCTTACCCCTCTGTAAGCCTCCTGCAATGGGATTGTAGCAGGCACATATCCAAGGTCAGAAGGGGGATGGCCTGATCCATAATACTGAAATATTATGAAATACAGAAATACGGAAAGAGCCGGGAAGAGATACAAAATACCCCCAAATCACAGGAGTACCACGTCACACAACCAATTGGCACAATGAAAACTCTCCCGTGCATCTTTGAAGTCTTTGGGTATATGGTGAAGCAGTCATGTTACTGACCAGTAATGGATCAGGTGAACACACACACACAGGCACGAAGAGGAATTCATGGCAGTGAAATGAAATGCCTGGCAATGGAACCTTCCCTTCCCTTTGCCAAAATGGCAAAATTGCAGTTTTGGTGGTGGTGGTGAGCTTTTTCAGTGGTTGGAAAATTTGATTGGCATAAAGCTTTTTTTTCAATGGAACTGCAGTATGGAAGTATGGAATGGTCAAATACCCTATGATCCCATGCAAGAGTAAGAACAAAAGGGGAAATATTTATGTCTATAGATTTGTATATTAAAACACAAATATTTTGCCTGCTATTAAAAATAGTCCTGGTGTGCATTAAATTAAACACAAGGGGGCAGAGCTGTACAAGTCTATCGTACATTTTTAAATATTTATTATTACAGCACAATTTTAATGAGTTCAAATATCTGTTTCAGTGTTTGTTTGAACAAGACACATAACATCTTTTTGTGAAAATTATGTGCAACATGTATAAATTGTTACATGTAAACAATGGTAATAGTTGTGTTATTTTTATGCTTTTCTTTTTATTTGCTGAATACATCTAAAATAAATTGCAGCAGAAAGAAAAAAAACCACCAAAAGCTATAGCAAAATACAGCTGAAAACTGGAGGGAGGACTAGCAGAGAAGGACACATTATAAAAGATTGCCTTTGTAAATATACCTCCAAATAATTCATCTATTGTCAAATAGATCTGATATTATCAGTGTTCTCCTGCTGAGTTGGCCAAGATAAAAATGTTCTGAATTACAGAATCTCTTCCAGATAAATGAATTTCTTCGCTTGCTAGCTAACAGTTATTTAGCCATACTGTTAATATGTTGCCATTGTCATTATTGACATCTTTGTCTGTTGATGCAATTTAGCTGCACAGGGAATTGATTCCCTTACCACTTAGGCTTGTGTAACCATAAATTTAAAGGGGATTTTAATAACCACATGGAGCCCATACCTATGCATGTCTACTTAAAAGTGCCATTACAGTCAATGGGGCTTGTTCCCAGGTAAGTGTGGTTAGGATTGCAGCCTCAATGTAGCAAAGCAGCAACCCCATTATTGTAATCACAAAACAATTTAATATTAAGTGGTGAAGCACAGAACCCCACAAAATGTACAGGTTGTGTGACATACAGTAAGTCCTCATTATCCGCTAGGGTTAGGTCCCTGGAAATCCATGTGGATAGTGAATTTGCAGATAACAAACCATTGATCCTATGAGATCAATGGGGTTAGGTGCAAAGGGTACGTTATCTGCTATCAGAAGAATCCAGCAGAGACCCTCAGGAAGCCAGCAGAATGCAGCAGGAACTGCTAAAAAAAATCTGAATGCTGCAGAGACCTTCCAGAGGCTGCAGAGATCTTCCGAATGGCACCTGCAACCAGCATGGACCCCTTAAACATGGCCTGTGGATGCTTCTGCCAGCAGTCAGCGCTGATCACAGGAGCCCTTCTGAAGGTCCCTGCAGCCTCTGGAAAGTCTCTTCATAGTGGATAATGATGACAGAGGAGTAGATAACGAGGAAAGTAGCTATTCTGCAGATAAGCAAGGTGTCATGGTCCCCGGGGCCTGGCATCAGCCCCCAGACACCTGAGACCGTGGGTGGTGGAGCTAGTTCCTTCCTGACCTCTGACAAACCCGCAGTGGTCCAGGAGACTTTACCCATGCCCAATTAAGTTTCTAGGTAACCCCCCACCCCATGGTAGCTCAGCCCAGTGGCTAGACTGGAATAGCAGATGTTAGTTTCCTGAAGAAAAGGTACACTGGTGCCTATCACAGATAGCAAGGTGGCAGATAAAAGAGCACTGACTGTATATACATGCAGGGGCATAGCTAATGAAAGTGTAGCCCAGAGCAGAGGGCAAAATGATGCCCTGGAAGTGATGCCACAACAGGAAGTGATGTCACAGTTGTATTTTTGTATTCTCTGGTTTTTTGTCCATAACTTTTGATAAAGATATTACACTCTGATTTGTTTCATTGCATTCCCCATTAAATTACCTTTCCAATGATGTATAACATTATGGTATTATTCATAGATACCAAGGTTTTCACAATTTTTGCCATAATTATCAAGCTCAGCTTGTTGCCCCTCCAAAGCTTGTCGCCCGGTGCAATTGCACCCCCCTGCACTCCTTTAGCTACACCCCTATATACATGTGAGTACATGGTGCTGCCTGCATGCCAGGAGAATGCAAGTCAATCAGTCTTGTGATGTTCTGTTGATGGCAAACACAAGGTCCATTTGGATAAAAGGCCAAACTTTAGCTTATTGGAACAACCGCCTCCTCCCCTCTGGCCGGTGAGAATGCTTGCTTTGGAAAATTCCATGACAAGCCTTTCTTGGTCTTCCTATTCAGCCCTGCAAAAAGATGCTATATCCTAGGCACTTCCTCACTTTTAGGTAAGTATAGCCATTTGTGGCAGAGATGTGCCTTCAGCCTGGGGTTTTCTTACCAACTTCATGAGAAATTCAAGCAAGGGCCATATGCCAACTGAAGCAGCGGTCTTCTGAAGAATCAGCAGGTCCCCTTTACTTCTTAGGGATTGGACCATCAATTCTCAAAAGAATAGTTCACAATGAGCTCACACCATAATAGCCCCACGATGTCTTATGGGGAATCTCTCTATTTAAAAAATGCTATGGAACAAGGCACAAACCAAGAGTTTTGTGTTAACATAAAAAATGTTATGGAACAAGGCACAAAGACAGACAGACAGACAGACAGACAGACAGAGAGAGAGAGAGAGAGAGAGAGAGAGAGAGAGAGAGAGAGAGAGATGCTGAGGCACTACGAGAACCATTATGCTGGTCACCCTTTCAGCAGCACTGCTTCTGCCAAGGTGTCACATTGCAAAACACCTCTCAGGTGCTGAGCTGCAAAGTGACACCCTGGCAGAAGTGTTAGAATTGGTGTCATGCTTGGATCTGGGGGGCTAGCCCCACCCCAATCTGCAAGGTACCTCAAAAGGGAGTTGCACCCAGTGGACAAGTTGCCCAACAGGAACACCACCACTAGTAGTTCCACAATCACAGGGTTTATTCCCTGAAACCCTTCCTCAGTTCCCGTAAGCATTACAGGCAATTTCATCCCCTCATAATCCCTTCAGTCTGCCTCAGAAAGCATACACACTCCACCCACACCTAGTCCACCACAGAGAGTACATCTACTCCACCCACACATCCCTTTGGTCCACTACCCCCCATCACACATCTGGGGCTCAGTCCCTTCCAAAGCAAGGCCAGGCAATCCTCCTGTCCTCTGGGCACATCCTTGAGTCATTCTGGAGCAGCCGTAAGCCCAGCATCCTCTCAACTGGTTCTGTTCTGACTGCTTTGTTCCTCCTCAGCTTCAAAGTGTGGCCTCTTTTAACTCTCCTTGATGGGAAAACACCCTCCAGCTGCCCCCCTCATGACTGAGTACTGGCAGGATCCCTGTCCCTATTCCCTTGATACCCCGCCAGGTGTGACAATTAGGGTTTCCCATAGCTTGAAAGTATGACCAAGATTTGCATCTCTTTTCTTCTGTCACTTTCAGCTAATGAGTTCCTACATGAGAACAAAAACTTATTTTCTGGCTGTCTTTGCTTAATGATGTTATTTCCAGCCCTCAACAGGTGACACAAGTGCTATTCGGTCCCCTGGATGAGACAGGCTTGTTATCCCTGATTTAGGGCTTAGCCATGAATGTGTGCCTTTTTTATTTCCAATTCCTTTTATTTTAATAATTTCCCATACCTTTTATAATAAAATATATCTTGTTGTACCTATATCATTGTCCAGTGTTTTTCAAACTGTGGGTCAGGATCCACTTGGTGGGTCACAACCTGATGTGAGGAGGGTTGCAGAATGCTGGGAGCAGCCATCTTGGAAGCTGCAGACCTTACTCTTGCTATATTCCTCTTGTAAATGTTAACAGCTTGAACTTTTGAGTTAATTTTTTTTTTTAAAAAAAATTGTTTTTACATAATATTTTGTCCTGATTTGGTTTCTGTCAGGGATATTTCATGGTTGTGCAGTTGCTGCCGTCCAAGAACAACAGTTTTCATTCTAGGAGTGTCTTTGGTTACATCACAATGATGGCACTGCCTGCTTGACTATGTCACCTCCAGTCGTGACATCACTTCCAGGTTAATGACATCACTTCTGGTAGGTCCCGACATGAGTGCTATTCTAAAAAGTGAGTCCTGGTGCTAAAAAGTTTGAAAACTACTGTCTATCTCCTTCCGATTTCATGCCCAATCCACTGAGTTGTGCCATGAGCGACTGCACTCAGCCTCTGCACACATAATCAGTTTTCCTTGTGTGCACATATTACATGCCTCAGAGTGTACCCGGTAACATTACTACTTTATGTGCAATGGATAGAGCAAGTAATGGCCCAATTCTGTGATGGTTACTGCTGGTGGGATGGACATGTTGCAGCACTGCAAAGGATCACGGTGCCAGCAGTAAGGCTGGCACTGGCCTGCCACCGCCAGTCGGAGGCCTGCCCACCGGAACAGGTAGGCACCCTGCTAGATAGTGGGGCAGGGGAGGGCGGAATCGAGGGGGAGGTGTTACAGGCAGGTATGGATGGGGAGGGGTGGATCAGGCCTGGAAAAAGGCAGGAACAGTGGCTGTGGCTACCTCTGTATCCTGCCCCCCTTCTTGGGCTTAGAAGTCTGACACAGAGTGGCTTGGATTTGCACCAGTGATATCACTGGCACACATCCAAGGAGCCCGAGTGCAGCTGCTGAGGTTACTTGCAGTAAGAGGCCAATGTCCCCTTACCCCAGAGACCTCCAGCTGCTACAATTCCCATGCTGGATGCGGCGGAGGCTGTATTGGAGCTGCTGAATCACAGTGTGGGACCTTCCCCTGCTAACTGGGCAAGAGGCACTTTTCCGAGTGGTGCTCCTCTTATATTTAGCAGCGGGAGAGTAATTGTCCCTCTTCACCCCTGCACAGTGTCTTGTCTAGTGGCTGTTGCTGGTGGTATTCTGCATTTTTTTTTTTAAGATTATGAGCCCTTTTGGGACAGGGAGCTATTCAACTTTATTATTTGCCTGTAAACCGCTTTGTGAACTTTGTGTTGAAAAGCGGTATATAAGTACTGTTTTTTCTTATTATTAGGATCGGGCTGCCCATCGCTATTCACATGTACAGATCAACAACCTTGGGTATTCTGTACTCAAATTTTGTATTCCTTACATGTATGCTAGTTAGCGCTAACGTTAAATATTCACATAGAAAACTGAATGGATATCAAATGTTCCAGATTATGTTATGATTTTCCTTTGGAGGATAAGTTGAATCTTGGAGTGCATTTCTACCAAGGGAATTAAGCAAATATAAGCGCATCAAGTTCTAGCGTAAGCAACTGCTGCTGATTGTTTGACACAGCCATCCAGTGATGATAGCTGCAGTTTTCCTTCTCAAGGATTTCACTCCTCTTTGGAAAACTACACAGGATAATCTACAGAACCATCTACCAAACTCCCACATCTGATGAAGTGGTGATAGCTTTGCTGTACATCATTTGTAATATGAATGAGCTGCTGAAGAGTGTGGACCACGAGAAGAAGTTTCCTGGGAACGGTGCCCAGACCTGTGGCATGAAGCAGCACATTTTTAAACATAACAAGGGTGGGAGTAGAGCTGGATGATGACTATGTTAGCCTGCACTCCACTTGAACTGCAGGTAATCATAACCTGGAATGAAATTCATGTTTACACACTTTCAAAGCACACTGACATTTCAAAAAAAAAAAAAAATTGGAGTGCAGTACACTTTTTTTTGTTCCTTAAGGGATTATATGTAATAGTGTGCATTTTTGTCAGTGCTTGAATTACAGAGAAAGCAGTAAGGGGCCTGTAATGAAACCTACAAGTCCTGACTTCCTCCCTGCTACAATTCTACAGGGCTTCCCCATAACCTTCTAATAGCAATAGCTAAGGGAGATACCATAAAAGAAGAAGGGACTGAGGCATCTCCACCCCACCACCACTATTATCTGAGTATTGGATTTTCACTGTGTTCCTTTGTTCACTTTGTTTCACTTTGTCTTGTAGGCTTCATTTTAATCCTAAATTGCTTCAGTACAGTGGTTCTCAAACATTTAGACCAGGGCGCACTTTTTAGAGTGCCACTCATGCTGGGACCCACAAGAGGTGATGTCATTAACCTCGAAGTGACGTCATAGCCAGAAGTGATATCATCAAGCAGGATGATGTCATTGTGACATAATAAAATTATGGATCCTGCAATATCCTGGAATGCAATATCCTGGCATTCTTGGACGGCAGCAATTGCACAACCATGAAACATTCTTGACAGAAAGCAAGATTAGGACAAAATATTATGTAAAAACTTAAAAAAAACACTCACACTTGTTAACTCACACTTGTTAATTGTTAACACTCACAAAAGGAATATCGCAAGAATAAGGTCTGCAGTTTCCAAGATAACTGCTACCAGTTTTCTGCAACCCACCTAACATCAGGTTGCAACCCGCCAAATGGGTCCCGACTCACAGTTTGAGAAACACAGCTTTAGTATATAGAGGTTTGTGAATATGTGGGTTATGCAGACTTCTGTGTGGCTGGTCTGAGAGTGCAAGGACTAGCATCACCAAGGGCAAACGTTACATGCCTTTTCAGGATACAGTTCAAATTTCAAAGGTTGCCAAGGGGTTTCTACTCGGGGCATCTGTGCCTTTCACAGGCCCTGTACAAATGTGTAACATGGACTCCCCCCCCTCACATACATACACAGCAATACCATTCCATCCACACAATCGTATGAAAGGTAAGTTTCTGTTTTAATTCTTAAATCATTTTTTCTACCTTTCTAAACTTACGCCATGGCTCAGACCAGGCTCTCTTATATATGCACAAGGAAGTCTGGAACTGATATTGCTTGAGAGAAGATGTCACATAGAGAAGCGCAAATTAACTACAAGTACACCACTCTAATGGCAGAAAGTGAGGAAGACCTAAAGAAACTTCTGATGAAGGTGAAAGAGGAAAGTGCCAAAATTGGCTTGAAGCTCAACATTAAAAAAAACTAAGATCATGGCAACCACTCCCATCACTTCCTGGCAAATAGAAGGGGAAGAAATGGGAAGCAGTGACAGACTTTATCTTCCTGGGCTCCAAGATCACCGCAGATAGTGACTGCAGTCATGAAATTAAAAGACGTTTGCTTCTTGGGAGGAAAGCTATGGCGAACCTAGACAACTTAATAAAAAGCCGAGACATCACCCTGCCAACAAAGGTTCGCATAGTCAAAGCTATGGGTTTCCCATTAGCAATGTGTGGATGTGAGAGCTGGACCATAAGAAAGGCAGATTGCCGAAGAATAGATGCTTTCGAATTATGGTGTTGGAGAAGACTCTTGAGAGTCCCCTGGACTGCAAGGAGATCCAATCGGTCAATCCTCCAGGAAGTCAAACCTGATTGCTCCCTGGAAGGACAAATCCTGAAGCTGAAGCTCCAATACTTTGGCCACCTCATGAGAAGAGAGGACTCTTTAGAAAAGACCCTCATGCTGGGAAAGATTGAAGGCCAAAGGAGAAGGGGGCGGCAGAGGATGAGATGGTTAGAGAGTGTCACCGAAGCGATGAACATGAAATTGGGTGAACTCCGGAAGCTAGTGGAGGACAGGGAGGCCTCGTGTGCTGTGGTCCATGGGGTTGTGAAGAGTCGGACACGACTTAGTGACTCAACAACAACAACAACACTTCATGCCTGCACAAGCACCTTCTCTCAACTCTAGAGAAGGGCTGAGAGCAGCACCCTCTGTTGGTAATTTTGCTTGTTCAGCTTCTGATTGGTTCCAGCAAATCACTCAAGACCTGGACGATATAAAGACAAGGAGACATACATCTTCAAGCACAATTGACATTTGCATCCCACCCACAGCTCTTGCCAGGGGCTGGGGACTCTTCTAGGTCAGAGGAAGGAACAAATACAAGGCCAACCTACACACAAAAACAGAGCTTTATTACAAACACGTCTACTACACATAACAAACACAGGAGCACCTCTGAACCCCAGAGGCATCTTCAGGCACAAACACTTCCATTCAGGCAACCTACCCCAAAGCAGCCAGGTCTGCTTTGGTCTGGAGCCAGGTCTGGAGGTGCCCAGGCAGCCCTGCCAGACAATGCATTTGCTAACATTCCCTAACCAGGTCCAGGACAAAGCAATGGCCTCAGACAGATGCTTTTATTGGCCTATTATATATGCAGCGGCGCCATGCAGCCGGAATGCTGGGCGGGAGGAACGGGTGAGCGGCAGCCCGCCCGTTGCGTTCCGGTCCGTTTCGCCGTCTTCCCCGCCCCCACAGGGGCTGCCATTCACCCGTTCCTTCCGCCCAGCGTTCCAGCTGCATGACGCCGCTGCCTATATGCCAACTGAGTGGCCAGAAGTTAACTGATCAGCCAATGCTAAATGGACCCTTGCTGAAGTGCTGAGCCGCACACAGCTGCACCCATGTGACAAGCAGAACTGGTTAAAATTCTTTCCTCTGCATTACTATCTAGCTTCTTTTGTATGTGCCCCATCCCAAATGGGACAGAAAGAAAAAGAGATTAGATGCAGATGCAGGACAAGGCTGCCTATATGTTGCATTTGCTTTGCTGGCTTCCAGCTAGATATACAAAAGATAAATTTTGGATACAATCAATCAATCAAATCAATCAATCAACAGTATCTATATACTGCTTTTCAACACAAAGTTCACAAAGCAGTTTACAGGCTGATGATGATGATGATGATGATGATGATGTTAAATGGCTTCCTGTCCTAAAAGGGATCACAATCTAAAAATATGCAGAACACCACCAGCAACAGCCACTAGAAAAGACACTGCGCAGGGGTGAAAAGGGACAATGCAGTTATTCTGAAATCCAGACAAATCCAAAATCCAGACCCCGTCCTGCCCAAGCAGTCCAGATAAGGGATACTCAACCTGCAACATACTGGTAGAAGAGACAAAGAAATTTTTTTAAAAAAGACACATCCACATGAAAATACGTATGTGGGTACTGTAAACAATTATGTCTCTTTCTTAAGATGCTTTCACTTGCAGTGTTAGAAGTGCAGGCAAACAAACTGCAAAGCACAGCAGCCTGTATCTTTGCTCCATTACGGTTATGTTAAGAACTGGGTGCAGCAATGAGCTCCAGATTAAATTGTTATCTGTTTCTCATTTTGAGAGAAAGTTTGAATTTCCTTCCCTCCCAAGTTTCCCTAAGCATAGGATGAAGCAGATGCAGTTCTTGCTGAGAATGTTTGTCTGTTTTTGTCCCATGCAAGAAAACGGTAATTTCAGGTTTCTATAGCCACAGCCTTAGCACAGAAACTCTGTTGTTTGTTTCACCGAAGCAACATTTCTGAAGTTGGTTATACTACTGGCCAGATCTAACAAAATGAAGGGGTATGTATATGTCATAGTTTTGCTATCACGATGGGCCTGACCTGTACCTTTAAATCCCCTGTTGATACATTGGGAAACAAGGCCGCTATGCTTTCTCCAGCCCATTCTTTCCTTAATCCTCCTGCTCCCTCCTCCCTTTACTTGCCTGCTGTAATCAGCAAGTCTCCAAGGCTGCCTCACAGTACCAGGGGAGCGCCAAGAAGGCTGGGAGAGAGAAATGGGCAGGAAAAGAATCCCATCGTTTTACCACTGCTTTTGTCTAGCAAAAAACGAAAATAATTGGGCGGGTTTGGACAATACTTTTTAAAGTCCCAACTGGCATGTGTCCATGCTGTGCACAAGTCCTGACCCTTTGCCCTAATCCCTGGTAAATTCTGTTAATTGGAAGGGATGATTTATCTAACCATCCCTCTCCAAGTGCTTCTAAAAACTTGCTCTTAAAGTAGCCCAGAGGGACGGTTTGGATGATTCCCTCCCTTGCGACAAGGAAAATTAACCAGGAAGTAAAAAAAAAGACAGGATAAGCGCACATGACGGTTATCGAATGGGACTGCAGGGTCGGGGTGGGGGGTCGGGGTGGGTGGGAGGGTTAAAGTATTATCCAAACTGGTCTCTCAACATCTTTTGCTATAGACATAATTTTGTCTCTTTGGAATAGGGAACTCTCTCTCTCTCTCTCTCTCTCTCTCTCTCTCTCTCTCTCTCTCTCTGTGTGTGTGTGTGTGTGTGTGTGTGTGTGTGTTTCGAAGGGCATGAGAATCTCTAGACACAAGATCTCTGTGAGGATGGACAGATGTGTCCTAGATTCCTAGGGTCAAACCAGATGCTATTTTGAATACATGATTGGGATTGGTCTGCTTGTTTTCTATTCAGTAAATAGCGACCACATCAACCCTGCCCCCTGGCTGGGACCCATGGTGTGAGTGCGTGTGTTTGTGTGTGTGTGTGGGGGGGGGTTAACCTTTTGACCCTGCCACAATCCCAATCCAGATCTCTCCCCCTCGCAAATCATGGCTAGTATTTGACCTAGGAAAAACAGTCTCACAAGTAAATAAATTCACCAGAAAAAGTGAGGAATCCATAATTGATTGGGGGTGGCCCAGTCCAATCCAACTTTCCAGCACGGATGCAGCCATGCTAAGAGTATGTGCTGTGTCCTGAGGTGGAGAGCCATCATGGAGGCCTTGACTATTGTTCCCTTACCTTGGGGCAGCATTGGCCCTGGAAAGTTAGATAAGGATGGCCCTAAATGTAAAGTCCGGGTTCCATAATATCTTTTTGGAGTGGAACCATATGGTACCTTCAGAGGGCTGGCCCAAAGATCTCCCAACACCTGAGGTGGCATGCGGCCCCCTTGGCCAATGATGGGCCAGCCTCTGCTCCCCCCAATCGCCAATGTTCTAACTCAGTGCTCTCCTTCCTTCCATATTTTTCCTCTCTGTCTCCTTCCTTTTCCAATCCAGGGAGTAAAAGGGGGAGAAGAAGTTGGGGCACTAGACAGAGATGGGTCCCCCCCCCCACCAATCTGGTTCTTGATGAAACTGCTTCAGTTGGCCTTGTACCTCCCAACTCTCAGGCTGACCACAATTCTGTGTTTTTTAAAAATCTTTTGACAGTTAGTGAGTGTGTTTGAACGCCTCACCTTATGTTTGACAGACTTTAAGTTTTCTTTCATATGCTCAGGCTTTCTGTGTCTGCTGTAAACTGTGGGCTTGTGTCACCAAATTTTTCACTGCCACTTTGGTTTTTTCAGAACATGTTTTTCCCCACTCTGTCATCCATTTGTTGTCAAAGTCAGTACATAAGGTTTGTATAAAACAGTTACCCAGGTATTGCACACCTCTTAATGAAGCCTGCAGTCATATGTAAGAGCTATTCATTTCAATTAAGTTTAGGATCGCAGGCCAGAATTACAGGTCAAAGGATTTGACTATGGTTGGTGTGAAGCCGATTTTATGAACTTCTGACTTCAGTTTAGTTGGTTCAGATGTCATGGAGTGTTCGTCCCTGTAGGTACTGGGCCCTTAGCTTTCATTTATTAAAGTTTGTCACCTTTTCGCTCTGCTGAGCACAACTTCATGACTTCTTAGCTAAGGAATTAAGTGGGGGACACAATAGGGCTTTACAAATAATGGTCTGAAGATTAAATTAAATGACTCTTCTGTAATATTTCTATTGACATATTGCTCGAACGGCTCTCTCTCTCTCTCTCTCTCTCTCTCTCTCTCTCTCTCTTTATTGTATTTTGTCTCATTTATTGTCTTTTGGAGCAAGATTTGTTAAAGACATGAAAGCCTACTAAACATTATTCCTCAAAATTAGTTTGACATCAAGATGAGAAGAGATTTTAGCACCGAGTTGTAATATTAGTCTGTAGTTACTACTGAAACTTGCTGTTTTAAATTTTAACTGTTTTAAATATTGTTTTTAACATTGTTTTTAAATTGTTAAACATTGTGGTTACTGTATTTTGAATGCTGTAGGCTGCCTTGGGTGCCCATGGGGCAGAAAGGCAGGATAGAAATTAAATAAATAAATAATAAATAATAAATCAGCGTCAACATCTGGTTTAGAAATGTTTACACAAAAATGTTAGCTGTTTCCCAGTGAGCTAGAAGTTAGACAACTGAACTGGATGTGTATGTTTAACATTCTTTAATATAAAACTAGATTTGCAAATGACACTTTATTATATTTGCTAATTTGTAGAACATGTAGAATTTGTAGAACTTGCAGAATGATTCATTTGGCAATGATAATAAATTAACAACAGAATCCTAGGCATATTTACTCAGAAGTAAACCCCTTTGTATTCAATGGCGATTACTTCCAGAAAAGCTTGTGTAGGATTTCAGCCTAAATAACTCATTGGTGTTATACATAGATTAACGTTAGGGCTCTTGTCAAAGAAAAATTGCCAGGTTTAGGAGGAAAGCATTATTTCAAGTTACTAATTAAGCAGCTAATTTATTTCTACTTATGGAGCATTAGCAACTTTGTTAAATTTGTAATCTCATGATTATAATCCATACAATAGTTATGCAACAATTGCAGAATTCCATTGCGCTGCAGGTTATATCTGTTTGCCAGTGTAGCTGCTTAACTAAAAAGAATTTAAATAAAAAGCATTTTGAGTTTATTACTGACTGAAGTAATATACAGTCAATATACTGTACATAATTCAATGTTCCACACACTACATGCTGGAAAAAACAATTTAGTAAAGTAAACATGCCAATTTATGTGATGAGGTCTTTCATATTTATAGGTAAGCACTGTTTAAAGGTCTGGGTTGATAAATGAATTGGTGGCGTATAAAACCTGGGTGCTGGAAGCACTTCTCAGCTTGTGTGGCAAATTGTTTCTTTAGTTTGATCCTTCATTTAGTGACACATTGGATTGTAGCTGTGTTAAATATCAAGGATCGCTACTTTGAAAATAGTGGAGTATTGTTTGGTCATCTGCCAAATCTTTAGAAGAACCTGTTTCTTTGACATTAGGGTTGCAATTCCTTTTATTTGAGGTTTAACACGTTCTTGTGAGACCATTAAATTGGTGGGATTAGTAATCTTTTCAAGCAAGTCAGGGGAAAGAAAGGATTTTTTAATTTATTAAATACTAATAATATGAAAAATACGTTATTTGTAAAAACTTAATCCAGGTTAAATTGTGCTAAGAACTGTTTTCCAATTCATACACCCACACATAAAAGATACTCATCCACCATTTATGAACACAAGAAAAACTTTTTTTTAATGTAGATGTTAATTTATGTTAGCGCACTCCTAACTTGGAGTAAGGCTGGCACACTTAGGCCAGCCAAGCTTGGCTGGCATAAGGGCCACCATAAAGCGCATTTGGACCACTCTTGGAATCAGGGTGGATGGCGCACAGCTGTGTACTGGCCTCTCTAATTCTGAGAGTGACTCAAACATACTTTATGGCAGAGGCGTAGCTAATGATAGTGTAGCCCAGTGCAGAGGGCAAAATGTTGCCCTAGAAATGACATCACAATAGGAAGTGATGTCACAATTGTATTTTCGTTTTCTCTGGTTTTTTGACCATAACTTTTGATCGACTACACCCGTTTCTTTCATTGCATTCTGCATGAAATTCCATATCGAATGATATACACCATGACAGTATTATTCCGAATAAACACAATTTATACAACACAATAAAAACAAACTGCAATGTTTGTCATGACAGTTGTATTTTCGTTTTCAGGGGTTTTGGCCATAACATTTGATAAAGATATTATACTCTGGTTTATTTCATTGCATTCTGCATTAAATTTATCCTTGCACCCCGCAATAAAGACATGGACCAAGACTGTATAGTATAAAGGGCCACTTTATTTAACTATTTATACAACAAGGCAACAGGGTCAAAAGATAGTGTGGGTCAATACGGGGGAAACGGAGCTGCCCGTCTACCTCCCCCCATCCCTATGGGTGTACCATCCGACTCCAGGCGCCTTAGGTCTAAAGACCCAAGGTGCCCTTCCTTGTCACCCCGAAGGGTTGAAGAGGATGGGTTGCCAGCAACCGGGCGGACCCGAGTTGACATGGAACATCCCAGGCCCGGGGCTCGCCAGCCCATCTCACCCAGCTGGGTAAGCAAGCATGAGCAAGCTGGCACCCTGTGCCTTGCCGCGACACAATGGACACCGAGATCTAAAATTATAACTGACCCGCAGCTGCAGCTGCCTAAAGTGACCGGGGCTACACTATTCATAACCCATCCAGCCCCTAACTCCAGTCTGGGGTAGGTGAAAAACCCACCAGCTTATAAGCCAATCAGGGTGGTGGTAAAAAATTCCTACCCGGTCCCAATTGGTGACCAGCAGAACTCAGACTGAAAAGGCGGGAGGGCGGGTGACCGTGATTTACCGCTCGACTGAGCGGCAATGCCCTGGAGGGCGTTAGTGGCCGTTGGTCAGCCTGGCCAGCCAATGGGCTGGCCAGTCTTGCCCCGTATCTCGTGCGGGGGCAGGACAAACATGGGCAGTGCGCGATCTGCGCGCCACCTCCTACCTTTACAATGATCTATAACATGATGTTATTTGTACTTATTGAGGTTTTCACAATTTTGGCCACTACTGTCAAACTCAGCTTGTTGCCCCCCTAAAGCTGTTGCCCAGTGCAATTGCACCCCCCTGCACTTTTTTAGCTACGCCTCTGCTTTATGGTGTCTCTTGTGCTGGCCTAACTGTGCTGGCTTAAGTCCAGGTTAGGATTGTGCCCTGTATCTGATAAGGTAATTGTGCTGAGGCACAAAATTTTTAAAGTGTGATCCTTCAGTATTTCTTTATTCCAAAGTGAATTTTACCTGAGTGTAATGGGATGATTGCTACCTAGGCAAATAGTCACTTTTTTCAAGTGGTGCTCTTCTTATATTTACCAGAGGGAGAGTAAGAGTCCAAATCTATGAAGAAGTTGACCGCAAACCATAGAGTTGACCGCAAACAAGAGAGCCTTGGATGCCACCTAGTCTAATCCCTTGATTGATGCAGAAAATCTAGAGCTAGGGTATACCCAACAGATGACTGCCCAGCCTCTGTTTAAGACCTCCAACTAAGGAGAGTTCACCACATTGGTCTGTAGTTATTTTTATTGTTGGACTCCACTTACGATTAAGAAATTTCTCCTGCTGTTCAACCAAAATCTAGTCTTTTGTTATTTAAGCCAATTCAATCAACTCAACTAAATAAGAATATTTAAATTCACTAAAATTAAGACTAAACTTCTCCATTTATGTTATTTATCCAAAATGACCTGCAAGACTATGCACAGAGACTTCCATTTCCTTTAGTGATGTTCTATGCATGCTCAGGAATGCTTATTAATTCTTGTTGATTTATGAAGCGTGATCTAACTCATGAGGTTGGTAGCATACATTGAGTGCCACATGTGATTTGGAGCCATTAGAATTTTTAAAATTCTAGAGGAGCAAAAAACTAGAAAGGGGGAAGATATATGCAAATATGTGATTGGAAGTAAATGCAAAGAAAACTTATCTGCACATGACTCATGCTGGTGCTTTTAACCACAAGAACTTCCCTGTGAAATAACATATTTGCCTGTACTAAGCTTGGTGGTGATAGAATAAAAATCCAATCAAGACACTGAAAAGATTAAGATTTGCCATCTGTGAAAATCTAATGGTATTTACTTCATCCGAAAATTCACATACTGTGTACATGGCAGGACATAAATTAGATGGATTTCTGCGAATATTACATTAGGAAAGATTAATTACTGCAAATAGTAAAGCAGTAAGTGCCAAATGCAAAAGTGAATGGGTTTGGTACTTAGAAGGCACAAAAGCTCAAACCAGAAATTCAGACTAGGCACTTTTGATTCGCATTCCAAATTGGCTGAAGTTGGAGCAGAATGTGATCTGAGATTTTGTCTCTGGTTTATTATTATTACTAAGAATGGTTACATTATAATTCATTAGATGCTAGAATCATGTTGGGATCAGATGGAATTACAAACATACTTACCTGGGAGTCAATCCTATACTGTGCTGGATTAGCAAGGCTGGCTGGCCTGTGCCAAATCCAGCACAGTATAGATAAGGCTGAAGCCTCCCAACAGCAAGGGCAAGCCTCCTGTATGGGCTCCTTGGATCTGCGCCTGCTAAACAGGGGCCGCGCGGGGCCGAATTGGGGCCGCATGGCCTCCTGAACAGGTATAGGATTCAGTCATAAGGCCAAATCCTGGACCTGCCCACGTCCCGCCCCAACCCCCCTCCCCCCGCCAATCCCATGTCCAGAGCCTCTCTCATGCTGGCCGGCTTCGGCTGATGCAACAGAGACGCAGAGTGGGCACAACAGGATCGGCGCTGCCTGTAGTGCCGGTCCTGTTGCTTAGTGCCGGCGCAGGGGTACCAATTGGCGCTCCCATGTCAGCACTAAGTGTTCAGCGTCGACGCAACCCTGCACAGTTTCTAGGATTGCAGTTTCTAGGAATCCACAGTTTCTAGGATTCTGAGCAGATGTACATACAATTGACCTGAAAGCTGTCAGTTTTACATCCTGATATGCTAGTTTTCTACAGGTAGGGAGATTTTGATATGGGAGGAACACTCAAGCATGCAATTCCCTCATCTGCTTCCTGAAGAGGTCCAATCCCAGGAAGTCAGTACCATGTTATTAATCTGAACATATATATTCAATCACTACTATGTCTTCCTATATCTTCCTCTATTCTTATGTGCTGATCTATGTAGAAAAAGCCTGAATCTGGTACCTTGTTTTTTCCCTTATCCCCAAACCATAAAAGAGGACCTTGCAACTAACCTTCAAATAAAAATATTAATTGCTAACCTATGACTTTTCATGCTTATACAAGGAAGATTGTTCAATTAGTTTGACTAACTGACTGTACTGTATATAGACTTGCCAGGTGTCCCTTATTGTAAGGGACTTCCCGTATTTCAGGTTTTAAAATCGTGTCCCGTATCAGTGCTAAACAGGACATTAGAAATCCCATTTTAGAATTACAATCACTGCTGTT
The DNA here is from genome assembly GCA_029204185.1 of Lerista edwardsae. Classification (NCBI taxonomy): domain Eukaryota; kingdom Metazoa; phylum Chordata; class Lepidosauria; order Squamata; family Scincidae; genus Lerista; species Lerista edwardsae. Next base: position 15,446,953 of record JAJKFI010000016.1, on the reverse strand, counting down.
CTCTTGAGAGCTGTGTTTCTATTGGCTAGCCTCAAAGTCATTCACCCTTGTCTTTCTTACCTTCATTGGCTCTCACAATTCATGGTCCCGTCCCCAGCCTCTCCTTCGCACTCAGTTTGCAGCGTGGTGAAGAGCAGAGGGGCTGTGAAGATCGAGGCTTCTAAGTTTGCAAGGAGGTCTTCCTTTCCTTCCCACCCACCCACCACGTTGGTTCTGAGTGTGAATGTGTTTTTTGACTGGATTTATATGGGGATCTGATGTTTATATTTACCCCTGCTAACTGAGCAAGAGGCACTTTTTCAGGTTGTGTTCCTCTTATATTTAGCAGTGGGAGTGTAATTGTCCCTCTTCACCCCTGCACAGTGTCTTTTCTAGTGGCTGTTGCTGGTGGTGGTCTGCATTTTTTTTTAGAGAGATTGTGAGTCCTTTTGGGGCAGGGAGCCATTTAACTTCATTATTATTTGCCTGTATACTGCTTTGGGAACTTTGTGTTGAAAAACGGTATATAAATACTGTTGATTGATTATATGGAGATCTTCCCCCCCCCCCCCGTGCCCCCCGGGGGGGGGGGGGGGGGGGGGTTTTTTGGCGGGGGGGGGGGGTGGTTATATGGAAGAAGGGCAGTCTAAAAATGTGAACAATACAAATGAGTATGACTGTGAGGTGACTGCATGCTTGGGGGGGCAGCAAGAGGGGGCACGCTGCTGGGGTAGGATGCTCCCCTCCACTTTTCATTTTTTTTAAAAGCCCAGATGTGTTGTCACTTCCGGGGAAACGTTTTGCCCTCTGCACTGGGTTGCACTTTCATTTGCTACGCCACTGTCTGTGACCATTGTGTATAGCAGTGTCCCGATACTTGTGTGTCCCTTATTGTCATTTTGAAAACCTGGCAAGTCTAACTGTATATGAAATAGAGACCACAAGAATTATCACAGACTACTGCAACTTGACAGCAGCGGACCGTCTGTTTAAAATGCTTTTGTTAAAATTAGTATGCCACGGTAGCTATTGAAACAATCTGGCTCTCCTTTTCCTCTGCCGTCAAACAAGAACATTCCCTAAAGCTGGCAAATTCAAAGTAGTCCTGTGTCTGGATGTGTCTGTGTTTAAAAGTGAGCAGATGGATTGAGAGAAAGAACTTAATCAGCTTATTTCACAATGAAGACCAATTTTTTTTTTCCACCTGGCCTGTGAGTATTGGATTAGTTATGGATTTAGTCACAACAGTTGGCATAATACTTCTACCTACAAAATTCCTCTTGGAATAAACAAAATTCTGCTTGGACATGATTATCTAGCTGCACAAATCTTTAAATGTAGGGAGATAATGTAGTTTTGTATCTTGGAGAATATATAGTCAAAGTGTACACACACACACACACACACACACACACACACACACACAGAGAGAGAGAGAGAGAGAGAGAGAGAGAGAGAGAGAGAGAGAGAGATGCCTTTTCCCCCCAAAGGGCACCCTTCACTGTACTCTTTCCCTTCTGTCTGTGTTTTTCTCTCTGTCTATTATACCCTCCTCAATTTCTCTAAGGTCTGAATCCCCAAGCTAAGCAGGACTGAAACTTTCCAGCGCCCATGCTCTCCCAAAATGTGCAGTATCGTGTTAACCCAATGAAGTGAGGATGCCTTGTTCTATAATCTCCCTCTTCACACAAAGGACCGACAGATTATGTGGGTGGTACACTCTTGTCCGTGGATTATGTACTGAGACATTTGACACATGAGAAATGTACACTTTCCTGTGAAATGTCAGGGCCGGCCCCTCTGTTGCAAATGCCACTTATCACAATGTTGCAAATTGGGCAAATTCCACTTACCTGTTGATGTGCCACCCTCTGTTCCATCCACTCCCTGAATAGGAATAAACAGTGGGACTGGAAGGGCACGGTAGGGTAGTTTTTTTAATATACATTTTTCCTCTCTGGCCCATGAAGTCCCTTTAAAAATAAACATGGCCCACATATCCCAAAAACTTTGGAGACCCCTGCTGTACCCCGCCATTCAAATCTCTTCTTAAAAACCACCTTTTCTCTGAAGTCTTTGACACAACGCCCTAGTCCTATTTTCCTGCTGTAACTAACCTTAACAATGTGTAACTGAAACTATCGCATAGATGGTAAACAATATTAAACCATATATTGTCCATTAAAAGGACTCATTTTGGCGTGCAACTGAAAAGTAAAATAGACAATGACTTTGAAAACCTTCTATTCAGAAATCCGTGGATGGGGCTTGTAAGTTGTCTATGGCTTATTATATAGATAAAATTGCCCATTTTAAACGGTCTTCTTCTTCATTTGCCAAACCTCAGTGATCAACTCCGGAAGCTGAATGCTGCCAGAAATTTTTGATGGATGAAAGCAAGTCTGAATAGGAACCAAGGTGCTCATGTATTTCCTTGTGATGCTATGAATGCAATGTAATTCCACATTAAAAGAAGGATTCACATACCATATCTGTCATTGCTGGCTCATTGACTCATTAATGGATCTCCTATTTCCCGCTAAGCTAGAAAGCTGTAATTTGGCATGGTTGTTGCTTATGGATCATGAATAAAAACTCTGTTGTGAGACAGATTACGTTTCACATAGAACGCAGAAAAAAACCAAGGTCAAATCAAGGTCCCTAGGCACAATGTAGTTGAGGCTACAGTTTTTTTTACAAGATGTGCAGAAGGATTCCATGCAGCCCAATCATTTTGTCAGATTACACTTTCAAATTTAAAAGGCTGCAATTCCTGCTCAGAGCATGCTTTGTGATGTCTATCCATGTCTCAGGGACAATCTTTAAAACAGGCTGGCATCTATGTAAGGCATGATTTTCTTTCATGGGCAATTTTATGTAGCATTTTCAAGGGTTTGTAAACCAAGAAACTTGGTGCTATTAGCACCAGATGGTAAAACATCAAACATAATGTACCAAGAAGCACCAGCCACATCACTATGCAGTTCCTTCAATCTTAGACCATGAACAAGGTAGAAAGGAATTACTTTGAAGAACAGGTACTTCAGCTAGTATTATATATGTGTATCTATTTAGGGACAGAGAGAAGCCAGAAAAGCATTTTTATAAGAGTTACTGAAAACCATTAGGTGCAAAGGCATAAGTAACAACAACTTGCTCATGTGCATTTACTGATAGATTTCTGCAATGTGCACACATTAGTTTTTCTTTCTTTAAAAACTGGCATGTGGTGATAGCTCTGAGTATAAATCAGGGTTTTTTTGATACTGGAATCTGAAAAGCATAAATGAACAAAACTAATAAATCAACATTTTAATTAAACTGCTTTTACTTTAGAGTCTAAAGACTATGAATATAATGGAAATATGTCTTTTGCCTAAGTTTCCTACACATGAGTCTCTGAACATCAACATTGCCCATGCTTCAACATGAACCTTTCTGACTGCATGCCAAGAAAGATGATCTACCAAAATATTTTAGCATTTCTAGTGATAGCAGCTAAAAAGATAAAGTTAATTTACATGCAGATGTATATAACAAATTTATATGATGCCTTCAGGAAATGTCTTTATGGCTTTTATGAATTTTACTTTAGGCTCATTGCAGCCTTAATTTTCAGGAATTGCAGGTGGGTGATATGCAGTATGAAATAACTAACAAGGAAGGTCATTGTAACTAAATCAATGCTTATTCAATAAGCAGGAATTTAGTCAATTTAGAACACGTTCTGTGTCTTGCTGCTGAGTTGTATCTACTTCAGCCCATAGTCATATAGCCAGGCATGGCATCAATGTGGGGTGACAATGTGAGTCAAAGCCAACTCTCAACACATGGTGGCAGGTGCGTACACCCAACAACTATAGGCTGAAGTGGCTGCAACTCAGCATGACTTTTCCTACAGCTGCCATGTGCTGTTTTCATGTTCAAGAAAACAGGTCAATAGTTCATGAAGTTTCCAAAGGGATAGATTTCCTAAGGAATGTTATCCTAGACCTGATCCAGTTTAACACGTTCACAAATTACTTGCCTATTATGATAGTGATTGTGTACGTAGGAGTACTGTATGTGGATATGTGCCTGGCAGTTGAAGGGCAGTTTGACTGTGGAAAACATAAGAACATAAGAAGAGCCCTGCTGGATCAGGCCAAAGGCCCATCTAGTCCAGCTTCCTGTATCTCACAGCGGCCCACCAGGTGCCCCAGGAAGCGCATGAGACAACAAGATGAGACATCCTGTTGTCACTCCCTTGCACCCAGCACTCTAAAGTAGCCTACTACTAATGTAAGGAGGTTGCACAACCCATCATGGCCTATAGCCCACAATGGACTTTTCCTCCAGAAATCTGTCCAATCCCCTTTTAAAGGCATCTAGGCCAGATGCCATCAGCACCTCCTGTGGCAAAGAGTTCCACAGAATAATTACCCACTGGGTAAAAAAAGTATTTCCTTTTATCTGTTTTAACTCTCCCAACACTCAATTTTAGCAGATGTTCCCTGATTCTGGTGTTGTGAGAGAGGGAAAAGAACATCCCTCTATCGACTCTATCACTTCCATGCATTATTTTCTATGTCTCAATCATGTCCCCCCTCAGGCATCTTTTTTCTAGACTGAAGAGCCTCAAACGCTGCAGGCTTTCTTCATAAGGGAGGTGCCCCAGCCCTGTAATCATTTTCGTCACTCTCTTCTGCACCTTTTCCAGCTCCACAAAACAAAAGAAGGGCAACCACAAACCTCACAAATCATGCAGGGCACTGTATGGGTAGGGTTACCAGATGCAAACTGGGACAGAGAGTAACCATTGTATAGAAGGGGGAATTTGGGCAGGTGCAGCTTTTTTAACCCTTCCATGTTGAGCTGCACCTGCCCAAATTCCCTCTTCTATACAATGGTTAAAGGTATAGGCACTCTGTCCCAGTTTGCATCTGGTAACCCTATGTATGGGTCACCTTTTCCTAACTTAGGGTTTTTTCCAATGCACAACTGTGGCACAGTTAGAAATTTACAGTGTCAGAGGGGTGCATGTTCCTTAGTGGCTAAGGTCCTTAGCAAAGAGACTGGGTTACTCATTCTTCACTAAAATCCAAACATGAATACTGCAACAGTGCGTGTCCTTATCACCTTGCAACTTAGCGCAGCCAGGCACACGTTCTTAGTGTTTATAGCTAAGGTGGCCAGATACAAACTAGGACAGGATGCCTATACCTTTAAGCATTGCATGGCAGAGGGAATTTAGGCAGGTGCAGCTCATCATGGAAGGGTTTCATAAGCTGCACCTGCCCAAATTCCCTCTTCTATACAATGGTTAAAGGTACAGGCACCCATCACCTCAGTATCATCTCCTTCTCTCACCCCTCTTGGTCTACCCTTTTCCCCATAGTGTCTCTCACCCCTCTTGGTCTACCCTTTTCCCCATAGTGTTCCTTGCCTTCTGAGGCCTCCTTATGTATCTCCCTCCCAGAGACTTAGCAGAAGTGAGCGCTGCTGAAAGGTCAGGGGCCAGCTAAAGAGCTTTTGGGGCATTCAGCTTGTGAGCAGAGGCGGATCTACAGGGAGGGCAAAGCTCTAAGTGTTGCAAGAAGCCTTACCCTGTCATGTAAATCCCTCCTCTCCCTTGCTGCTGTAGCCAGTAAGCAACGCCAAGATGTTGCTTTTCCCTGTGAGGATAGGCTAAAACGGTGCAGGAGAGGAGTGATTTCCACTGCAAGGTCAGGCTTCTTGCAAAACTTAGAGCTTTGCCCTCCCTTAGATCTGCCTCTGCTTGTGAGTCTTATGACTGACACCTTTGGCCTAGCCTCCGTATACCTTTTACACCCTGCTCTCACTTGCATTCTAGCCCTGCAGCTATTGCAATGCAGCGCACACAAATCAACTGTGGAGGGACTGGCAGCCTTGGTGCAGCCTCGCAACAGAGCCACAAAATCTCCTCTCGCTTTCCTTGTCCTGTGGGCAGTCCCATGTCCTTGTGCCACCAGCTTTTCCTCCTGCATGCAGTTGTGTGATGAGCATATGCTTGGAAATTCCCCTTTCTTTCCTGCATTCGTACATTATCCCCACAATAAATGTTTAGTGGTTGCACCTTCCCACTTGCCACTCTTGTCTTTTGCCACCAAATCTTTGGGCTGTGGCACTGGCCACTGCACAGGATCCCAGCACACAAAATAATTACCCCTTCCCCTTTCATGTTAAAGTATGTCTGAAAAGCACATCCAGTAACAAGATCAATCAAGTTTCGTCTTGCAAGAGCCTTGTGAAGTTAATTATGCTGAACTATAAACTAGCCCAAGGTTGCCCAGTGAGATTCATGATAGATTGGGGATTTGAATCTGAATCTCTCTGGTCCTTCTCTGGCACTCCAACTACTATATCATGCAAGGTTTTAAAGCAAGGGGAAGGGCTCCAGACTAGTTCTTTTCGTATTAAAATCTACTATTTTTGGATTGTTAAATTCCCATGTTAAATTGGCAGTGCAAAATAATCCTTCGAGTTTTAGGCTGAGACCAGTGAGACCTGGGTTCAAATCCCCAGTCATCCATGCAACAACCTCCATCACCAACCTCAGCATAACGTACTTCATAAGGTTGTTATGAAAATAAGAGCGCAATCTTAACTGTGCTCTCTGCTGGCGCAAATCTATCTCGCCTGCCTCTGAGTGTCGCAAACATGCCGTAAAGCATGTTTATGCCAACTTCTGAGTTGGCTGGGTTGGTGCAAGGATGTGCACTGAGCCGTGGAGGTTGAATCTGGCCTCCATGCTGCTGTGGATGGGTATGTGCCAGCTGAGTTTGGCCGGTGCAGGACTTTGGGGAAGATGTGGGAAGGGCAAGGGGAATGCGGATCAAATGGGGGAAGGGGGGCCCATGGGTGGACTGGACAGGGGAGAGGGTGGAGCACTTAGGCCAGATCCTAACCCATCCCCAACCTGATTGGCTCTACACGGGGTGCTCAGATCTGCACCAGCTATTTCACTGGTGCAGATCTGACTGGGGCTTTACTCAATGTAAGGGGACAAGTCTCCTTACTCCGAATTGCACCACAGCCATCTCATAACCAGGGATGGATATGGTGCAGGCCAGGTGGCCTGCCTATTTCTGCCCAGGTTTGGATTGGGCTGCCTAGGGGGCACGTATTCAAGCAAACTATTCCTGGAGGGAAGGTGAAATAAAAATGAAATAAACTGAAGCCCTGGATCTTTTTAGACCTAGACAGCAATCCTAACCTGGAGTTAGGCCAGCATAGTTAGGCCAGCAAAGCTTGGTCATCACACAGGCTACTATAAAGCACATTTGGACCACTCTCAGAATCAGGGAGGATGGCACCCATCTGTGTGCTGGTCTCTCTGACTCCGAGAGTGGTCCAAATAATACTTTACAATGTCCCTTGTGCCAGCCAAGCTTTGCTGGCCTAACTGTGCCAGCCTAATTCCATGCTAGGACTGCATGCTTAGTATCACCCCTATCCCTAAGCAACATGGCACTGGTTGGAAGGGTGCCATTTTGTCCTTTGGCTCATGCAACAGAATGTCTTGGACAGGCCCTGACTGTATACCTAGCTGAACTGTGACAGGATAACAGTTGGCACACTCATCTTCAGAAAATTGTGTGATGGCTCTCACGGCAGATACTAAGAGACACCAATGACTTAAGGGCTTGCCTGGATAAGTGTGCCTTCCACCAACATAGCCTGGGCGATTACACTGTGTCGTGACTTCCAGCATGTAAACAAGCAGATGCAAACGGAAATCCTTTAAATTGGATTACAGGGTTGATAGATGAGTGGATAAACTGGTGAGCTCATGTGGTTTTCCCATATGTACATATAGTATAGTACATCTAAACTAATTGGGGAACCTTCAAAAAGTGCTATGTGTGTTTGTAGGTGTATTTTTAAAGATTACTGCTATTAATTAAATTACAGCGTGGGCTTGGATCCTTTTAAAGGCCACACATTATAGATAGGTGGCATCCATTCTATTTATGCCTGTAATTCCTGATCTCACAAATTATATGAATCAGAAGCCGGTGATACCCATAGAACTCTCAAGCATGAGTCAATGGCATCTGAGTGACAGTGTACAAAAAGGCAAAGCAATTACTCTTACCATTTTAACTCTATTTGGTCTTTAAAAACATAATTGCCTGGTTATAATTAAGTCTGTGAGATCCCAGCTGTATGGCAATGTGAAGGTTGGATGCATTTCCATTATAGGTATTTGATTTAGAGGGAAGATTTAAAACTTGTGCTCCTTATGTCAGTAGAGTCTGAGAGACTGCAGATGGTAGCTGTAGCTTTCTTGTCAGTTAATTCATGAAGTGGCTTTTCTGTTGCCATTTCATGAAACCTTTTATATTCTTGCCTTCTTGCTCCTCTCGGCAGGAAGTATGGCTCTTGGAAAGCAGATGGGCAAGAAAGGGGAAAATCTGGAAAACAAAACATTGCATAAAGAAACTCGACTTCTAATAAATCGTCATGGTCTGTACACATACAACAAAATAAAAAAAGGAATGGAGAGAGAGAGAGAGAGAGAGAGAGAGAGAGAGAGAGACGCTAAAGCAAAACTATGGGATGGGGAAATGAACCCACTTAGATTCTTTTCATGGGTTAAAAAAAACAGAGAACATATTCGGTACATCCTGAAGGAACACCTTTTAAGCACTAAGAAGAAAAGCTTAACCTAATATGTAATTAACACTCCAGCTTGCTACAGGATATCATTGGGGTCAAGAGGTTAAGAGGGTTCAGATGCGATTAGACATCTTTAAAGATAATGAGAACTTCTACAGATGCATTAGATAGGATTTTCAAAAAATAAGACCTATAAACCTTCATGCTTCCAGAGTATCAGCCAAGCAAGCCAAAGGGTTATTTGTGCAGAAGGTTACAACAGGCTGCAGACTTTTAATGCTGGGTAGTTAACTTGGGTAGTTAAGGTTGCCAGGTCTTTTGTTCAGAGATAGTGCCTGCTATGTAGGGATGGGCAGACAAGTTTACATAGTTAGGCTTGAGGCCAAACTACATGTTGCATATAAATGTCCATATGAAGATGCATTTGAAAATTAAACACTCCCTTCTCCTGCCTCCTCTCTGATCTGATCTCCCACCACCAAATAAGCTTTTCCTATTTTAAAAGAAGCATTGGTCTTTTATAAGCATTTCTGTGCAATATATAGCTTGATCTTGAGCCTAATTATGTAAACCTGTTTCTCCTGCACAATATAGAAGCCTGCCAGGTCACTTCATGCATGTAATAAAGTAGGCTGTGACCAACAAAAGCACACAGCACAATAAATGTGTTACTCCCAACGATGTTATAGGAGACTGCTGTTAAGGTAATCATATGTCCTAATCATGACAGGATGGCCTGGCAGGATGTTGTTCTTTCTTCCAAGCCTGTCTTGTTAAAGGGTTAACTTGAGAAAGAAGCTTCGCTTCAGAGAATCCAGCATCTCAGGGCCAAGCTAGGTCATATCTCTATGGTGTGAATGGGATCTGTGTACTGAATTTTTCTGATGTAAATAGCACATGTGTGGACAACCTGATACAGACTGGGTCTATGGCAGAGGTGACTGTAACCCCTTTCTCCACTGTGGTCCCAATTTGTATGCCTTCACCATTCATCAGCTACTATCTGCCCCTGGGGATTAGCTCCCATAGTTGTTTAAACAATTATTCTCCACCCAAGAACAATTCTGGGGGTTCTTCAATGGTTCTGCCTAACATGGAAGGATTTATGCCATATTCTTGTAATGAGTGTGCCACAGCAGCCCTAATGGAATGCTGCGATTATCACCTACAATACAAGATAGACATTAATGCTGCTTTCAGGAGGAAAGTATCAGTTCTCCTCTTTTGAGGAAGGTCGGAAATACAGAAAGCGTCATTCATTCACTACTTGCAGAGAAACAGAAAGGAACACCGTATTCCTTTGCTTGCTTGCTTGCTTGCCTGTAGGAAGTAGAAGGCAGAGCGGCACATTTTTTCTGTTATTCTGACTGCACTAACACCAATGAATAAAGTCTCAGTTCCTGCTTTTTTGAAAAGCCTGAAAAGAAACTAGAACTACATTCAACGGAATGAAACAGGGAAACATGTTTCCAGTTATCATGAAATTATACTTCTAGCAGACAGGGTTTTTTTTCCTAAGGGGGAGCCAAACTGTACAAAGGCTCATCTACTTACTTTGCTTTTAAATATGATGGTGCAGAAATGAAACTCAGCGTTTGCTCTCTCCTTTGATAGTCTCTCTCCAAGTGATTTATAAAAAAAAAAAAAAAAAAAAAAACTTTGCAGAGGCACCATCCATCTCGGACTCTTTGTTATGAAGCCAAATCCCTCCAGGTGGCTGAACCAGATGCTAGCTCCTTGACGACGCCCTAGTTTGTATACTATTTTAATAGATACTAATTACCCATTCAGTGTCATTACGGTGTCTTTCTGGCGCTGGGTCTAAAGTTATAGAGCAAGTTTCAACAGCCATGTAAATGGATCTCCCCTTCTCTCACTCTCATACATGAGTCTCGAAAATGGGTTAAGAATGTGGAAGGTAGGTTAAAGAGCCTGTGCGAAGTCTTGCTTATTTTAGGTTTTTCTCAGTTCTTTGGCATTTCCTTTTCAACGAGGGTTGAATTCTAACCTGATGTTGATGATTAACCAAATAATTTCAGACATATTTATCCTACCCTTCCTCCAAACAGCTCAGGGCAACACGCATGATTCTCCACTTTTATCCTCACAACCCTGTGAGGTAGGTTAGGTAGAGGGATAGTAACTTAGATCAAGGGTCTCTAAACTTTTCAGCACAAGGGCCACATCATATATCTGACATGGTGTTGAGGGCCAGAAAATAAATCAATACATAATAAATACATGGAGATGCAATGTGCTGAGGGTTTGATTGAATACAATGAGGGTGGAGTGGGTATATACCGCATTCAGCCACTAGAGGTGCTGAATGTAATGCAGTGTAATGGAATAATATCATTCCATTCAGCACCTCTAGTGGCTGAATGTGGTATATATGGATGCTGATAAACCTAGAAGTGAATCTTTTGAGCTATTTTTAGCTTTGAAAGGGTAGGGAACTGCACTGTGTGACCATGCAAAGGTAAGAAATGTGATTTTGCCACTTTTTTCTTTTTTAAGGGCATTTGCATGGTGACTCCAGTATCCAGGGCGGGAGGTTCTGGAACAGAACCCCAGTGGATACTGAGGTTGCATTGTATTTATCCCCTGTCAGTGGGTTGCTGTGGGCCAGAACGGTGAAGCTTCTTCACCACATGCCGAGGGCCAGAAAAAATCCTCCAGAGGGCCAGGCTTGACCCTCAGGGCAGGGTGCCCTGACTTAGATGTACACAGTGCAATCCTATGAATAGAGGTATGTCTTTTTTTAGTGATAATGAAATAAAAACACATAACTTTGCTTTCTGCAGTTCTCAATTTTGTAAAAAAAAAAATCTGCCATAAAATAAAACAATTTCCTAACACCTAATTGACTGTATAATGATTGTGGCTGCATCTCCTAACACTATACCACCTATATCACCTACCTAGTACACTTTTAAAGCTATTATAATTTGTAATTGTATTTTATAAAAATGTATCCTTGGAATACATAACACAGAACACCACTTTCTGCGCATATTCCTTGGGGGAAAACAGAATCTGCAAAAAATTAAAAATGTTTAAGAACACCTCTACCTATGAATGCTTGCTTGTTATGTTCAGTGACTGTGGACACATTAAGAGGTATCGCCTTCCAGAGCTCCACAATTATAAGTTACAAGCCAATGTTTTTTATAGGTATCTTGTGAACAATAAGCCACAAAGAGTCAAAATTATCATACACTGTATTGGGAAAATGATGAATTCCACATAAGGATGAGACTAGATTAGCACTGAGATTGTTATGATCTCAGATTCAGTTACAAGGGTGCTCCTCTCCTATTCCAAACAATTGATTTTTGACACTGAGTATAATCACATAAAGGAGATCAAACCAAGCAATCCTACAGGAAGTCAAGCCTGATTGCTCCCTGAAAAGACAAATACTGAAGCTCAAATACTTTGGCCACCTCATGAGAAGAGAGGACTCCTTAGAAAAGACCCTCATGCTGGGAAAGATGGAAGGCAAAAGGAGAAAGGGGCAGCAGAGGATGAGATGATTAGAGATAGTGTCTCCGAAGCTATGGACATGAATTTGGGCAAACTCTAGAAGCTAGTGGAAAACAGAGAGGCCTGGCATGCTGTGGTCCAGGGGTAGCGAAGAGTCGGACACGACTTAGCAACTGAACAACAACCACAACCGCATAAGAACTGCATCTAAAAATTGTTCATCAAAATACTCTTTCTAGAAATTCAGTTTGTTGTATCAATGCTACAGGAATAAACATTGCTGAAAATATCACATTCAGTGAAGATAGGTTTAAGGCGAACTCTCCCTATACAGGGACAATATATCTGTCAATGTTGGGAATGAAAAACTCTTGTCCTCCTTGTTAACACCCAGACACCTGCCTGGCTTCTGTTGGAAAGATCCAATGGTCTTTGCGTTGATTGAGCAAGACAATTCTGCTCTCAAATCCAGAAAATTATAGGGATCAAACTAGGATTTGTTTCAGTGTATCTTCCAAGATAGGTGATTACTATCATTCTGAAACTGGTATCTACTGAAGGTTGCGTTTGTGGACGATTGCATGAATATAGATAAGCTACCAAGGCCTGACTATCAGTTTTGCAAAAGGGAACAACAGCACAACTAAATCCAAGGCCTGCTTTTAGAGCAGTTTTAGATCTTCATGATTTTTTTTCCCAAAACATGTTATCTGTGCACAAAACTATATAAGTTTTAATCTTATATTGAACAATTGTTACTCAGTTTGTATTGCAAATGTTAGAGATAAATTTGCCAACCTTGACACACATTTCAGTGCCTTTAAGAGTTGCCTGGTAAGAGTTTTCTCCCCCCAGAAACATATTCTCATCTCACTTGAGCACTGGAAAGAAGTGACATTGGGTTGGCTAGGTTGGGCACTGGGCCATTGGGCCCACCTAGGCCAATTCCTAGAATCTCAGTACAGTGGGTAGCAGTGGGAGTGCCCAAAGTACCATCAGTGGGCAGGTGGGGGTGCCATGGGGGGTGCCATGGGATCCCAGTGCAGGGCTTTACCCCAGGGTCCTTAGTACTTCGGCTCCAGCATAGCAGAATGAATAGTTATATCCTTTGTGCTTCTTTCTGCCTCAAAGTAATTGAAAGGTACAGTAGAAGAACAAATTCTCATTAGACCAGTATCTGGCAACTTTATATATAAGACCTGAACAACAAATTCAGCATCTTGGGTTTGAATGAGAGGGGCGGGGGAACCCTGGCGAAACAGTGAGTAACCAACAGTAGCTAGGGCAGATTTGAGTTTTAAATCACAAACATGAACTGTCCTGCACACAAAAATATATGCTCCAGTCCAGAGCCTCATGTTATCTTTGAACTATATATATGTAACTCATTTTTACCATGTATGTGGAATTCTCGGTTTGCTTCAGTGAAAGGAGAAGCTGTACCCATCCATCTCCTTATACAAACATGTGTTGCTTTCTCCACTGAGTAAAGAAACCTTCATGAGTTTGGGAGCAACATGCGTGCATCAAAGACCTGTGTTCATCACTGGATTGACATTTGAGTTGCAACCATTTTGGTGATCCTTACCTTAGGCTCTTGAGTTTGATTTTCTCTTTACGCTTTGATGGTAACTTGATTTAACATGTGTTGGCATAAATAAACCAAAATCTATTTCTTGGGTTAGTCATGAATCACAAGTTCATGAAAATAAGACTGATGAGAGAACATACCTAACACATCTGTAATAGTTACATACTAAACAAAGTTAAAGCAGAAAGAAAGATTTCTCCTCAGGCTTACCATTTCAAAAAATGAGAGATAAAAGAAAAGGAGAATAGATGGGAATAAGAAAAAGGGGGTGAATTCATTAAGAAAGCCCATAGTAGAGAAAAGGCTTTTTTTTAGATATAAGCATTCTGACAACCCAAAAGTAGGAGGTGCAAGGGAATGGCAACAGGATGCAGGCATCTTGTCTTGTGTGCTGCCTGAGGCATCTGGTGGGCCACTGTGAGATACAGGAAGCTGGACTAGATAGGCCTTTGGTCTGATCCAGTGGCGCTCTTCCTACGTTCTTATGTGGGAGCCAGGTGGATACCAAATAGTAAAGCAGACTAGAGCAGTGGTTCTTAACCCTTTTGGAGGTACCGAACCCTGCAAGTTTCATATGTGCATTCACCAAACCCTGCATAGTTGGAAAAATAAAATGTTTTTTTTTTAAATTCAAAACATAGAGATATATATTTTATTAGTGCACAAAATGAACCATGCATCAGTTGCACATAAAATCACTGTGTTCAAAGAACAAAACCAACAAAACATGAATGTCACACAAAAACAAAACTCAATGAATATTTACTGCAAATCAATTCTACATATTCGTCCAACCACTTTCTCATTTTGCTCAACATAGTAAATCTGTAAACCCAGCAGCAGCAATACTCAAAGAGAAGAGAATGTAGAACAGAAGAGCTCTCTGATCAGGACAGGACTGAACACACACACACTCACTGAGCTGAACAGACAAGCAACCAATGTTCCTGGGATTGGCTAATATAAATAGTTTGCAACATTCCACCAGAGATCACATGGTCTTGTTACTGGGCAGAACCTAAGTCAGAACTACCCCGCACCCTCTGCTGGTCTGCTAGGCCTCAGTGATGAGCCTTACCATTCAGGCCTGCAAATTCCCAGGCCTTACTTTAATATCCCAACAATTACTGAGCGCACCAAGTTCCCTGCAGCACAGATATCAAGGCCAGCGAACGGAATGGACACACACACACACACCTCCGCCGAACCCCTGAGACTGACTCACTGAACCCCTGGGGTTCGATCAAACCCAGGCTAAGAAACACTGGATTAGAGGTAAAATGGAGTAATGGAGAATAGAAGGTGTACCGAAAAGGCTATTCTGTTCACTCTTCCTGAATGCTCTAACTCTTCCTGTGAAGAACAATAGAAATGAGTGAACAGTGAGGGCATTTGAGAAAAAGAAAACAAAATTCAAGAAGGTATGGATGAAGTTAGTGAAGTAAATAATAGGGAGCTCTACTGCCTGTTTATGCAGAGTAGATGTATAATGAGAATGAAACCTCTGGCAGCCCACAGGGAAATCTTAAAGGTGCCGCAGTCTGCCTGCTTTAAGAAAGTGTTACCTCAAAAGAATTTTTTCTAGCAGCTAGCTTTTATGACTCAATATCACTTCTACCAAATTCTCTCAAATGCTTTCCAATTAAGTGCCAATCTCTTTATGCTTGCAGGGTTTCTGGATCTTTAATATTGGCTAGCCACACAAAATTATTTAAGCTGTCTTATCGTAAAGATGTTCCTTGGCTCATATCTGAACTTGTCAGTTATATTTTGAATACAAGCCATCTTTAATTATTTTTGAATTTCAAGCACATCTTTCTGAAGTTTAATTTACTCTTTACAATCCTTGGTATAAAGAGCTCCTTAAAATACCCACTTTAATGCCCTATTGAGCCTTTTGAAACCCATCACCATTTTCTGAAGTCTAGACAATGCTGATACAGTTTTGTAGCGTATTCAGCTGAGAGCTGTAGTTTGCATTTGGTACTTCAACCGTTTCAAAGCATCTAACATCTGTATCTTACAAGCAGTAAAGACCTCCTTTAAGTTTTGTAGAAGGCAATTCTCGTCAAGATATTTTCATTATTAGAATGTCATCATCAGGATGCTTTTATGGCTCTGAGATTTTTTTGACATGAAACAAAAATGTTTGCTTCCCAGCTCATTTTCATGATGTAAGCAACTTCGGCTTCCGCAGTTACTGACTTACGACTTCACCAATTTTCCAAGATTAAAGAGGCGCTACTCTGTCTTCCAAGGTTATTTCTTAATATGATGATGGATTTCCATTTTAATGAGTCTTAAGTATCTGTGTCAACATCGTTCTTGTGCCCATTCCAGATAAGTTTTTATTCCTAAACTCTTTATTAAAGCTTATTTAAATTAGATAAAAAGAGGAAACAATCAGCATCTTGAATCTCAGGGTGGGACAGTTGTGACCTGTCCATCTTCCTAGAACCTCTGAGTAGCATATATGAGGTTTCAAGAGGTCTTCTATTCACACACTGGCCAGATCTGGATCTTATCTGTGATACAGTTAATTCAAAAATTGTGGTTTCGCTGCTAGTATTCAAGCATATCACCCTTGCCAAAAGGATAAATTACACCAACTATTTAGTGTGTATCTTATCATTATGGATGTACCTGCATAGGAATTTCTAACAGTGCCAAACCAGAAATACTGGAGAGGGTATTCACAAAAAATAAAATAAAAAAATAATCCAATCATATAAGTAGTTTAGAGGATTTTCTTCCCACTCTAACCACACTATTATTTTCTTTTCAGTAGTTTCTGAGAATATTGGCTTGACAAAAAACATTGGGAACTTGCGAGCAGCCAAGAGCTTACCTTTAACTGCAGTAGTAAACCAACGCCTAGGGCCACAGAAGCGAAACTTGTATCCTATTCCAACGAACAGGGCCAAACCAGCTCACTTAGCTCTGTTTTCCAGGCAATCCTCCAACCTCATCTTTTTTTAATATGTATGGTGCAAGGTTGTAAAACCACTGTAAGGTTCTGTGTACGGGCTCGGAAATAATTCTGCTGCCTCCCTGCTCTTCTCTCACCCTTACCAGTGCATGGCACTGGTACTGGTATTTCACCAATTTCTTTGCATGGCATTTTCTTTTGTGAAGCAGCTATGGCTGCCTCTTTGACATTTGTGGGATGGGCAACAAGTCCTGGTATTGGCACTCAGTCTAGAATGTGATTTACAGCACCATCCTATCTCAATGTCATTGTTTCAGCGCTAAGTCCTTAGCACCGACACGGGGGTGCCTAACAGCCCCCATGCATTGGCGCTAAGGCAACAGGACCGGTGCTGCTGGCAGTGCCGGCCCTGCTGAGCCCGTACTGAGCCTCTCTCACGCAGACCGAGGCGGCACGGGGATTGGAGGGAGGGAGGGAGGCAGGGGCGGGACTTGGGGAGGACGTGGGCGGGCTTGGAAGGTGGCCATACAGAAGGTGGCCATACAGCCATACTGTGCTCTTTAGTGGGCACAGATCCAAGGAGCACATAGGGGAGGCTGGAACCTCCCCTACAGTAAGGGGGCAAATGCTCCCTTGCCATGAGGGTGGGGGCTCCAGCCACTCCTATGCAGCCTCGGATATGGTGCTGCCAAGTCGGCCTTGCCATTCCGGTGCGGCATAGGATTGTGCCCCTAGTCACCATCATCCAGGGAACTACTGGACCTACTCAGTGCTTCACAGGATAAGATATAAAGAAAGACTTCAGTGGGAATAAAGTGGGATTTCAGCATCCACTGATTTGGGATCCATTGATTTTACGAACCACTGATACTGGGATCCATCTTTAAAAAGGGGAGGGGAATCCTATTTCCTACCTTCCTACCTTCCATTAGATTCCACTATTCACCCCATCTACCAGTGCATTATATAGCTACAAAGGAGGAGCAAGAAACCTGTAAGTGGGTCTTTAAAGCTATTTTTCCATTGGTTTCAGTATCCACTTATTTTGGTATCCAATGAGGCACAACTGTATTTTTTGGTGCTGTCTTCAAGCTGGTTCACATTAGAGAATTCCTCAGGATAACAAGAAATGATTTGAAGTGTCTGCTGTAAAGCATAAGAGAATGTGTCCGTTTTCAACAGCAATGCATCACCAAATGACCATCAGTCCCCACAACCTGCGCAATCTCCGTTAAAAGCTGGTATAGTGTTGCAGCTAAGATTGTGATCCAGGAAATAAATACTGTACTCGGCTCAAATTTCAACTTAAATCATGAGCTCATTAAGTGGCCTGAGAGTAGTTTGCATGCTTGTTTTAGTAGAGGCAGTAGTCATCTCCCCCCCCCCCAGTCCTGACTTTAGAATCACCAGCATTGTGAGCTAAATATGGTCTGTTGAACAAGAGATTAAAGGCCTGATCCAAAGGCCATTATTACTGAGGGTATGTGTGTACCGCTGGCTAAAAGTGTTGCAAACATGCCATAAAGCAGTGGTCTTCAACCTTTGTCATGCTGTGACCTAAATGAATGAATGAATGAAATATGGAACTAGGGACCCACCACCAATCCCACCTCCTCATTGGGACCTGATCTGTTCCAATCACCACCACTTGCCCCATTTCCCCATATCACTTACATCTTCACAACAACCAATGGCATAGCTAGGTCATATGACACCCAGGGCTCAGATATTTTTGACACACACACCCATGGCAAAATCATTCATTCATTCATTCATTCATTCATTCATTCTTCAGTCAGTCAGTCCCCTTCCATGAAAGCTCCATTCCAAGCAGTGCTTAACCTCTTCCTGCACTGGCCTTTCTCTATGCCTATGTTGGTGGGAGCTTCATTTCCTATTCTCAGTCCTCCTGCTGGCCTGGATGACCATTTGCTGCGGGAGCTGCTTGCTCTCTGCCGGAGGCCAGAGAACAAGGCAAGCAACATGGGGGCCAGATAAATAGGTTCTGCGGAACTCATTATGCAGGTGTCTGCAGGCTGTATGCTTGACACCCATGCACTGTCAACTGTTTGACAGTTGTATTTTGCGGAGGTTGTTTTTTTGGCCATAACTTTTGCTAGAATGAAGACATCACACTCTGGTTTGTTTCAGTAAATTCCTCACGAAATCAAAAAGTATATAACATGATAGTACTATTCCATAAAACCGCGATTTTAATGAATGGCGATTTTTACATAAAAAGTGGGTTTTTTTCTTACATTACTGGATGAAATATGTGTCCACATATAATTGCTTTCTATGCACATATCTATTGCAATACAATAGCATGAACGATGCTGACTGGCCATATACATTTCCCAGCTCAGGAGAGGGCATGCAAACTTTTATTTATTTATTTATTTATTTATTTATTTGATGTTGTGTGACCTGCTGTAAGGTCAGAGGGCATTATTAAGGCATAATAGCACTTGTCTTCATATTCTTCCTTCTTTTGTTCTGGATATAAATATAAATGTCTGTAGGAGAAAATGATTCCCAAATACTAAATCAATGATTTGTGCCATGTCTACTGAAGATGTGCAAAGTACTTTTAAACTCATCTGTGACTATTTCTCATCAAACAATCTCTCTAGAGTCTGAATTTGTTGTAAAAGTAGCTCATGGGGAAAATATCACTGCAGTTGGAACATTTAAATTTTAGTGGCCTGTTTAAACGAAGGAAATAATATGAACATACTTTATTAAAACTTTAGGGCTTGATATCAACACATTTGCTTTTTATTTGTATTGCTAAGTAGATCTGCACAATTTGTTACTTAATTCTGTGCAATGTAAAAAGGAATTGTAGTATTTCTCACAAAGCACACTGACATTCACATAATTGATCTATTCAGAAACAAAACAAAAACCAGATTATAATCTACAAATCCAGATTGGAAAATCACACTGCATCTGATTTCATATACATAAATTAGGCTTTCTTCCTATAACTCAATTGTCTGTCTCATTCATAAGTATTTAAAACTGGTGCTCCTCAGGCAAGAAGGCTATTTTTAACTTCAAAGTTAATCCTTATGCCTTTCTTTATCTGGATTAACGGTTAGTTAAGAAGCCTTGCAATGCTGTTAGCCACCTGGCAAAATGTGTACGTTCTCTTCATTTTGACAGAAAACACCAATCTTATGAATCTTCTTTAGCAGCTGCACTAATAGTAGTGTGGACAGCAGAAGCTAAGCCTTATCCTGTACTTGATATATGGGGAAGAGACATCCTGTCCTTCCTCTGTTAAATCACACACATAATCCTTACTACTTCATAGTCTTTGTTTTCCAGCATCACTCCTGAATCCAGTGCTGGTGAATTCTGTTTTTAAAGGATGCAAGCAGTGTAATGGTTAGAGCAGTGTTATTCAAACTGTGGGTCAGGACCCACTTGGTGGATCGCGACCTGATGTGAGGTGGGTTGCGGAAAGGTGGGAGCAGCCATCTTGGAAACTGCAGACCTGACTTTTGTTATACCCCTTGGTGAGTGCTAACAGTTTGAATTTTCAAGTGAGGGTTTTTTAAAATTTTGTTTTTAGTTCAGTGCTTTTACATAATAGTTTGTCCTAATCTTGCTTTCTTTCAGGGGTGTTTCATGGCTGCAGTCCAAGGATGCCAAGTTGCATTTCAGGAGTGTCATTTTATTATGTTCCTGCTTGATGATGCCACTTCCTTTTTTAAAAAAATTCTTTTTTTATTTTTCCAACTCTTCCCCTATTTTCAAAAAAACAAGTTATAAAAGCCTTTACATCATCTTACATATAGTTATTTCTTCCATTTTCATACTGTACATATAAATCAAAAAAGCTTTTACCAACTTCATTTTCTGCATTTTCTTCATTTTCTACGTATTTCATGTCAGCATGGGGTAATAACTTTATAAAACTTATATCCTTAGTTAGATGATGTCACTTCCTGCCACAACATGACTTCCAGGTTAATGACATCACTTCCGGTGGGTCCCAACATGAGTGCCATTCTAAAAAGTGGGTCCTGGTCTAAAAGGTTTGAATACCACTGGGTTAGAGTTTTGGACTAGAACTCGGGAAACTTGGATCTAATTTTCACTCAGACATGAAGCTCACTGGGGTGTGATCAGTGGTGTCATCTACAAATAAGGAACGGGAATGCTGGGCGGGACTTGGACAGGACTTCCGTGTGATTGGCAGCCCGTTTCGTTCCATGGCTGCCCTGGCCTTGGGGGGGGCTGCCCCCGGTTTGCGCACCCCACTGCTGCTCGCCCAGGCTCCGGCGCACCCCCAACCTGTCTTCCCCGGTGAGCAGGCACCCCCCCCCCCAAGGCCAGGGCAGCTGCGGAACGGGACAGGCGGGCAGCCAATTATGTGGAAGTCCCGCGGAACGACTTACATGCAAGTCATAAGAACATAAGAAGAGCCCCAATGGATCAGGCCAAAGGCCCATCTAGTCCAGCTTCCTGTATTTATTTATTTATTTATTTATTTATTTTAAAGATTTTTACCCCGCCTTTCTGCCTAAAAAGGCATTCAAGGCGGCAATACAAAAACAATAAAAAACAGAATAAAAACATCATAATTTAAAAACAGTGATTAAAAACAATATAAAAATACAATATACAAATACAACTGTTATCCCCTGGATCGAGTGCAAAAAAAAATAAAAAATACAAGAAATACAAGACCAGCCAGCCTGTCAGCAGCTAAAAGCCTGTTTAAACAAGAAGGTCTTCAGTCCCCGCCGAAATACCGCCAACGAGGGAGCAGTTCTTAGCTCTAAGGGGAGGGTATTCCAAAGTTGGGGTGCCACCGCCGAGAAGGCTCTCCTGCTGGCCGCCACCCCTCTCACCTCTCCTGGTGGCGGCACAGTCAAAAGAGCCCCCCCAGATGACCTCAGAGTACGGGTCGGATTATATGGAAGGAGGAGGTCCCTCAAATACCCTGGGCCCGAGCCGTAAAGGGCTTTAAAGGTCAACACCAGCACTTTGAATTTGGCCCGGAACAGAACCGGCAGCCAGTGTAGTCGCCGAAGCAACGGCTCGACAGAGTCAAACCGCTGTGCCCCAGCAACCACCCGAGCAGCCGCGTTCTGTACTAGTTGTAATTTCCGGACTGTCTTCAAAGGCAGCCCCACGTAGAGCGCATTGCAATAATCTAACCTAGATGTCACTAGGGCGTGGGTCACTGTGGCCAGGTCCGCACAGCTCAGGTACGGTCGCAGCTGGCGGATCAGCCGAAGCTGAGCAAAGGCTCCCCTGGCCACCGCCGACACCTGAGACTCCAGGTGCAGCTGTGAATCCAGGAGTATCTGTGTATCTCACTGTGTATCTCACAGTGGCCCACCAGGTGCCCCAGGGAGGCATGAGACAACAAGATGCTTGCATCCTGTTGCCACTCCCTTGCACCCGGTACTCTGAAGTAGCCTACTACTAATGTAAGGAGGTTGCACAATCCATCATGGCCTGTAGCCCACGATGTACTTTTCTTCCAGAAATCCATCCAATCCCCTCTTAAAAGCATCTAGACCAGATGCCATCAGCACCTCCTGTGGCAAAGAGTTCCACAGACTAACCACCCGCTGGGTAAAAAAGTACTTCCTTTTATCTGTTTTAACTCCCCCAACCCTCAGTTTTAGCAGGTGCCCCCTGGTTCTGGTGTTTTGAGAGAGGGAAAAGAACATCCCTTTATCGACTTCCGTGCATAATTTTGTATGTCTCAATCATGTCCCCCCTCAGGCGCCTTTTTTCTAGGCTGAAGAGCCCCAAACACTGCTTTCTTCATAAGGGAGGTGCCCCAGCCCCGTAATCATTTTTGTCACTCTCTTCTGAGACTCTTCTGAGTCATTGCACATGTGCTCTATGGCATGTTTGTGATGGCCTGCAATGGCGCCACAGCAGCTGCGTTTGTGCTAATGAAGAACAGGATTGTGCTGTCACTGAGTTTTTTAGAGAAAAAACTACGTATTATAATCCAGGAACACTGCACTGAGCCCCCTCCAGGAAAGGAAGAACATAAATATGAATAATAATGGTTGCATCATTCCTCACAAGTCTTCATATAACATTTGACAAATCTTTGTTGCTGTTCAGGGTGATTGTTTATGGTTTTTGGAGCCTTATTTTCCTCACTTATTTTTCCTTATTTTCCTTATTATGGATGCGCAAAAGATCAAAGGAGCCCAGCATATATACAGCTAAAAATATGTGATTTGTTTTGGTAGAGATTTTAGGAGGAAGTTTCTTCACAAGGTGGGTGGTAGTGGAAGAAAAAAATCAAAGTCAAAATTACTGGGTGTTGGTGTTAGCCAAAATAGGTGCCTGATGCCTACATAACTAGGAATTTAGAGAAAATAGTCCTTAAAAGCATTTTCTCCACCCACCTATTATTACAGCGTATTTAAGCAGAAGATTACATAGAAAAAAACCCAGGTATTCAACTCCAAATTCCCTTAAGCTAAACTGGTTTCTTTTAAATTTGTGTATTTTGGGAGGGGGGGGGAATGGTATAACTTCATGTGATGCAGTTTAATCTGGAATGTAGCGGTCCTCTTTCATTTCTAATACACAATGAACAATAAAGCCAGGAAAGCCACTATCTTGAACTGCATACATACTGTATATACCGCTGTACATAACTAACTCACAGATACAGACGATGAGAAATTTTTGCAAATAAATGAGCTCTAAACTACCTCATCTTATCTCCGGGTCAGAGCTCAGGTGTGTTAACTGCTTATTGACTGTCTGCAAAGTGTCTGCAGGCCATCTTTTATGTTTGCAGAGAGTTTCCAAACATTAATTACACTGGAGCTGTCCTTTGCTCTCCATTTTATTGTTTATATTGGTCCAGAGCGCTTCTGAGCATGCTGTCAACTCCTTAACTCCCAACCCTTTCTGAAGTTGCTATGCTGTGGCATGTTTTTAAGCCTGGAATCACATAAACAGCAGATCAAGAGACTGAGCTATACCAATCCAGATTGCAGGTGGGAAAATATTCCTCCAAATAAAATAAAATCCCTGAATGCAGGAAACTAGATGCCGGGGAAGACGGATTTGCTATTTTTACATGTTTAGAAATCCCTCCCCCCTGGGGTGGCAACAGGGTGGGTGTGTTAAATATTTCATTATACGATCACCACGTACGGTCTGAAGGAACAGTGAAGAAACAATGATCTGATTTCATGTGCATTTGAGTAAAATGGGCCCACACAATTGCTCCCCTCTCCCCCCTTTTTAGTGTGTCGCTTATACAAGGGATCAGGATGAGTGTCCAATGGTCAGCATGTACACACCCCATGATTTCTTTTTACTATTCTCTTTACTGTTGACATACCATTAACTGAACAAACAGCAGCCATTCAACAGTAGCCAGTAGTCAAGGTTCTTTAGTAATAGTTTATTGAACAGGCTTTGGATCGTTTTGCTGCTGCATTCTAAGGCACCATCTCCCTCTTTGGGACAGTACAGCCAGTGCCTTGTGGGTGGGTTTAATTTCACAATGGGTCTCTCACATAAACCTTACATCAATCATAACTTTCAGTTGGGTTTTCTGCTCCTTCTAATGGAGTCACATACTATTAACCACATTCCAACATTTGCATCATTTCCCAACAACTCACTTGATGGATGACAAAATGCTTGGGCAAGACCAAAGGGGAGAAATCTTTGGAGGCAGGGCAAGGTGGTTTAGGTCTTTATTAAAACTATCAGACTACGAGCGCAATCCTAACCTGGAGTTTGGCTGGCATAAGGGACACTGTAAAGTATGTTTGGACTACTCTTGGAGTCAGAGAGGCCAGCACACAGACATGCATCATCCTCCTGGACTCCAAGAGTGGTACAAATGCACTTTATGGGTCCCTTGGCTAAACTTTGCTGACCTAACTCCAGGTCAAGCTGCACTCTAAGTAGCTTGAACTGGCCCTGCTCTATTACCCAGGCAGCTACAGATGGATCAGCTGCTCCCTGGAACACCTAGGTCAGTAGTGCACTCTCTCTCTCTCTCTCTCTCTCTGACAAGCTGGTTGGTGCACACACTATCTGCTCGCGTGCTTGCACGCACGCGCATGCGTGCATGTGTATGCGTGTGCTCGCGCTCTCCCCTAGCTGAAGAGCTGGGAAGATGTTACCTTCAGCAGAACTCCCTGGTGGACTCTCTGGTGCTCTTTTCCTGGAGGTCTGCCTTCTCAGGCTCAGACAGCTTCCTTATATAGCAGAGTGGGCTGTGCACACAGCCCTCAACTGAGCAGCCGGCCACACCCCTTTTGCACTCAGCATGCTAAAGACTGAAGTCTTCATTCTAGTCCACCACACTAGACCATGGCCCTTTTCTTCTCAGTCGGACTGGAGGTCATACAAAGTTCAGCAACTCATGAGGCAGATACATAGAAGAGGGTCCATACAGGACAGTTTAAACAGGCTTAAACATGTTGAGGGAAATTTTAACAAACAAAAAGAAAAAAAAGAAAAGAAAATCACCTTCAAACAACTTCTGCTGAAGTAACCAGAGGCCAAAATTATTCTCAAAAGTAAAACAGCAGACTGTGGGGTGTGTGCTGTGGGTCTTAGTACTACTCTGAGGGGAAGTCTCTACTCTGTGGCAAATACATCCAGGCCAGGTCTACACAAGCAGCCAAGTGAGGTGGTAGAATCCTGGACTGGACAACTTCAGGTACGGGATGCATTTTTTATTGGCTCTGTCTGGTTTAAAAATCTCTCACACAGAAAACTAGAACATCACAGGTTGTATCCCAGCCTGCTATGCTGGCTTTCTACTTGTTTTGTTTCTTTTAAGATAGGGGAACATTCAGAAATGTGAAGGCCGTTTGAAGTGATAACAGTCCATTCTACCACCTCAAGACTCTTTCACCTCATTGCTATTCCATTCTGTTGCACACACAGACTAACGCACAGGTGCCCACATCAGGGGTTGGATATGGCCCCTGGAAGCTCTTTCTTTGGGCCTTGTGCTCCTCCACCACAATCAGTTAATTTGCTCAGCAGAGGCGTATTTACCGTGTAGCCCGGGATGGCATGAGCCATGAGCGCTGCACAGCGGCGGGGCGCCATTGCGCAGAGTCCGCGGCGGAAACCGGGCGCTGTTCGGCCCTCCCTCCCTCCCTCCCCTCCGTTTCGCTCTAAAATGGAGCTATTCTGGGCACAGGGATGTGTGGCTGGATGACGCATGGGGCGGGGCAATGTCCTGGGGGCGCGGTTTCATCGCCCTGCCATGGGCGCGCTCGGGCCTCCGTTCGTCTCTGTTGCTCAGTTACTGAGCTATGCTGAGATGTCACTGCTGAAAGGGCAGCCAGCCTGAAAATTGGGCTCTCCCATATCTTGAAAAATGATCAAGATTTGCATATTTGCAGTTAATGGGTTCCTAAGTGAGAAAAAGGTGCTTATTTCTGGTCACAACCTGCTGAATATCACTTCTTGCTTAATGATGTCACTTCTGGTTCCCAGCAGACACCATGAATGTTATTTGGCCCACTGTATGAAATGAGTTTGAAGCCCCTGGATTAAAGCCATCTTTTTCAACAGATGGGGAGATAGATCTAAAGATCAGTATTATTCAAACTATGGGTCAGGACCCATTTGGTGGGTCACGACCTCATGTCAGGTGAGTCGCAGAAAGGTGGGAGCAGCCATCTTGGAAACTGCAGACCTTACTCTTGCTATATTCTTTTTTGAGTGTTTACAGTTTGAATTTTCAAGTGAGGGTTTTTTAAAATTTTGTTTTTAGTTCAGTGCTTTTACATCATATTTTGTCCTAATCTTGCTTTCTGTCAAAGATGTTTCATGGCTGTATAATTGCTGCAGTCCAAGAATGCCAATTTGCATTTCAGAAGCGTAATTTTATTATGTTCCAATGACAGCACTTCCTGCTTGATGATGTCACTTCCTGCCACAACATCACTTCCAGGTTAATGACATCACTTCTGGTAGGTCACAATATGAATGCCATTCTAAAAAGTGGGTCCTGCACTATAAAGTTTGAATAGCATTGCTATAGAACAAACAGATGCTGGTTGTTTTTTCCCTGCTTGTATAGTGTCATGGTGTGGCTGTAAATCTTTGACTTTCGTGCAGATGTGGAAACTCTTAAAAGGGAGACAAGAATTAACAATTTAACAGAGTTTATTTTCAACTGAAGGGAAACCTCAGCAGATCAAAATGAACTTATGTTAAATAATTTGTAGTATAACTTATGAGATTAACAGCTTTCTGTGCAAAAGCCTTCATAACAGGTGATCTTATCCCCTCTACTTGTTCATGACCTACCCCATGTTTAACCTCTCCTCTAGCCCTGGATTCACTTACTGCCAAATCCTAACTGCTCCTCCCTCCCTTCCCTCAACAGTTTTGACTGCAAGAAACATCCCCCTCTCAGAGCACAATCCTAACTTATGCCGGCCTAGTAAGGCTGACATAGCAGGGACATATCCACAGGCCCATTCGGAGGCAGCAACATGCGGGACAAGGGGAGGTTTTCCCCTTGCACCCGTGTAAGCCCCAGTCACTCCTATGGGCCTGCTCAGATCTGTACTAGCAAAATAGCAGGTACAGAGGAACATGCAAGGGAGTGGCCCGAATCGGGGCTGCCATGGCCAGGAACTGGCATTAGGATATGGCACTACGGCCATCCTGTGTCACCACCGCATCATAACCGCCATCTCTGCCCACTGCGCCGCCCAGTTATGCCCCCGGAACGCCTTTGGAACGCCCTCGCAGAGGCCCTGCACTGACCGAGTGATGTTGGCGCTCAACTGGCGCATAGCCGGCGCTGCCAACAGTTGCGGCGGCGCCCGAGCGTTGGTGCTGCCACTTGCGCCGGCCGAGCACCATAGTGCCGATGCAGACGCGCTTTATGGCACGTTCACGACAGCATTCGGCCAGCGTAAGAGCGCAGCACCGGCACTAAGGGGGGGTATAGGATTGCACTGCCCTTCAGGCGCACTCCAGACAAGAGGACTTGTATTGAACTTTACAATATCTACTCCATTTAAACGTATGACTTAGCCTGCCCTCTGGGTAAGGTAATGCCCTCAGATCTAGAGTGAGCAACAACAAAAACTGTGTGGGAAGGTACCACACAGAAAGATATAAGGGAAGACTACCACATGTGAATTCACATAAACATTTAATGAAGGAAGTATGAGTTTTAAAAAGTTATTGCCGAGGGCAATAACTTTATGTTTGAAAAGGGAATTTTTGGGATAGAAGATAAAAAAAGAATACTTTTAAAAGCATATTGAACCCCCTTTCCCAGTGTCTGCATATGTCTGTATCTGCCATGTCTATATAATTTACTATTCCCAAGTTGGTAGTTGTAAATCGTCTGATGTTCTTAAGGTTCAGAGACTTTCATAATACATTTTTGATGTGGTGGAAGAGCAAAAAGATGAAAAAAAAATAATTTGGATGCATTCAGTACATACACATACCAAAAAAATCCATGGATCCAGGTCATTCACGACACCTCAAAGGATTAGTAATTGGTTGATACGTCCTGTAAAAATGTAAGTTTCAAAGTAAGTTAAGCCTACTTAATAAGAATTAAATTTTGAAAAGAATCATGTGACTGCTTCTACGGAGAAGGGAGAAAAACTGAACCATATTCCATTGCTGCTTTGTTAATCCTTTAAAGAATTGGACGTTATTATTTTTTCCTGTTGCAGCACATGTGTATGCATGCACTCACTCAAAGCACAATCCTAACCTGGTGTTAGGCCAGCATAGTTAGGCCAGCAGTGTTTGGCGGGCACAAGGGCCACTGTAAAGTATGTTTGGATCACTCTCAGAGTCAGAGAGGCCAGCACACAGACGTGAGTCATCCTCCCTCACGCCGGGAGCGGTCCAAATGCGCTTTATGGTGGCCCTTGTGCCGGCTAAACTTTGCGGGCCTAACTGTGCCGGCCTAATTCCAGGTTAGGATTGCACTTTCACTCACTCATTCAAAAAGCAAATGTGCATCAAGTATGAATCCCTGACTTTTGATGCAAATGTTCACTTGGTTCTCTCATGTCTGCTCTTTATAGAAGTGTTTGAAAATTGTTATTTATTTTACTCTGAAGTAAGCACATTGTGTTCAGTAAGACAGGCTGCAATCCTTTCTTACTCCCCAGAAACAAACACCCCTAATCATAAGCCAACCTTCAGCTGACATGATTGTCGATCCAATGAATGAACAGGAACATCCATCCAGCCCTATAGAGTTAGTTCATACTCACCCACACACCAACAGAACAAACCTACAGCATTAAGTATTTAGATGTAGTTTCCCAATAAATGCATTTTTGGAATATAATAATATAATACTACTTAGTATTTATATACCACCTTTCTTGGTTATTAGATTGCTCTTTTGACTTTATTCAAGGTGGTTTACATAGGCAGGCATTTCTAAACCCAAAGGGTTTTTACAATCACAAATAAATTCTAATCTTACAAGAACTGCTGCATTCAGATGACACTTTCAAGTCCAGCCTTTCATTTTAGCCGCACGATTGCCTTCCTGCCGGCTGATAAACGACTTATTGCTCTTGCCAAGGAACAGCTGGCCTGACACAACTCCTCCCTCACAGGCAGCCGGACACAGCTCAGGTCTTATCAGCCGTATTCTCAAGGTCTGCTGCTCACAGAAACTTCTGGTGTTCTCGAACTGGCGACTTTCAGATCTTATCTTCGGGCATGACTGCGGCTTTTACCCTCTCAGCTAGACGTCCTGCCCTATATAACCAATAGCCATATAACAACATGTTGGAAGGTTGTAGGAACACCTCAGGCTCTTCTGGGTTTTAATGGAAGTAAAGGAGAGCATTTGATTTCTCCCATGTAAAGCCTTTGTAGATAAAAATTTTACTTCAGATATTATCCGGGATGGGACCTCAATTCAAGTCTGAGTCATGAAAACACATATTTTTCACTGACTTGTGGACACTCGAAACACATGTGTCAATTACTTGAGTGAAACTCGTGACTTAGGTCACTGAAAAACTCTGACTCTGAAAAACTAGAAGCACAAGGATTCATGAATTTTCCCCACGTGTCTTTTTGTGTCAGGGTGTTCTTGCATACTTTTTTCACCAAGGGGCAAGTGTGAAGTACTTGCCCCTTTAAGGCCTTACCGCGACTTTCTCCTTGTACCAGCTGAAAAGAAGGTACTATGATTACAAAGAGGGGAATGCTGGCCAGCTGATCTGGTTAAGGCCTGGAGTTATAAGAGTTCTTGGAACAAAGAGAAAGGG
>JAJKFI010000016.1:15372278-15412886 GCA_029204185.1 Lerista edwardsae | reverse complement strand
TTATTATTATTATTATTATTATTATTATTATTATTATTATTATTATTGAATAAGATGCACCCAATTTTTAGCCCCTGGTTTTTTGGGGAAAAGGTGCATCTTATACTTGAGGAAGTACGGTATTTATATGCTTAATTCTTCAGCTGAAGGCAGTTCAGTTGAATCCAACCCACCCCTCCATGGCCAGCGCAAACCTCTTGCACTGACCAAGTACTGTCACGCACTTGCCGTAAAGCAGTGTTTCTTAACCTGGGTTTGATCGAACCCCAGGGGTTCAGTGAGTCAATCTCAGGGGTTCGGTGGAGGTGTGTGTGTGTCCATTCTGTTCGCTGGCCTTGATATCTGTGCTGCAGGGAACTTGGTGCGCTCAGTAGTTGTTGGGATATTAAAGTAAGGCCTGGGAATTTGCAGGCCTGAATGGTAAGGCTCATCACTGAGGCCTAGCAGACCAGCAGAGGGTGTGGGGTAGTTCTGACTTAGGTTCTGCCCAGTAACAAGACCATGTGATCTCTGGTGGAATGTTGCAAGTTATTTAGCCAATCCCAGGAACACTGGTTGCTTGTCTGTTCAGCTCAGTGATTGTGTGTGTGTTCAGTCCTGTCCTGATCAGAGAGCTCTTCTGTTCTACTTTCTGTTTCTCTCTGCGTATTGCTGCTGCTGGATTTACAGATTTACTATGTCGAGCAAAATAAGAAAGTGATCAGACGAATACGTGTTTTATTAGTTTTGTTCTTTGAACACAGTGATTTTATGTGCAACTGATGCATGGTTCATTTTGTGCACTAATAAAATATATATCTCTATGTTTGAATTTGAAATTTTTTTTTATTTTTCCAACTATGAAGGGTTCAGTGAATGCACGTATGAAACCACTGCCGTAAAGCATGTGCGCACCAGGTCTTCTGGCATGGCACTGACCATGGCACCTGCATCGATGCTGCGGTGCTGGCACAAGCCCCCGGTGTGCCCCTCCTGCAGCAGTTGAGTTCAGTAGGCACAGGGGCAGTACTGGGCAGGGAAAGGCTGGAAGGAGGCCAGAATGGGGCAGGTAGAGGGTGGTCCGGAAGGCAGTCCAGCCCGGGGAGGGGGGTGGAGTTCCTGTCTCTGTCCCCCGTCCCTGTCCTGTGCAGCCCCAA
The DNA here is from genome assembly GCA_029204185.1 of Lerista edwardsae. Classification (NCBI taxonomy): domain Eukaryota; kingdom Metazoa; phylum Chordata; class Lepidosauria; order Squamata; family Scincidae; genus Lerista; species Lerista edwardsae. The sequence goes on along the minus strand of JAJKFI010000016.1, from coordinate 15,411,750 downwards.
TTCGGGCCATTTGGGAAACCTGGATGTGTACCCACTATATAGCAGGCGCAGATCTGAATAGCCCATAGTGCTGGCTGGCGCCTACCCCCGGGCAGGTTACAAACATGCCTTTGCCCCATGGAGGCTCCAGCACAGTCCCAACCTGTGTTGGATATAGTTTAGGATTGTGTCCTTAAAGTTTGAAGACTAGCATGAACTAGAAGGGCTGTACTTGTACTTCAACAACACTATTATTCAACCCTGACCTTAAATATAAACTGCTGAAACAATTCATCTTGACAATTATTGGTAAGAGGCCCATTGTACAGTAAACTTCACAAATGACAGTGATGTTATAATCTAGCTGACCTGGATAAACTGCTGTGGATGGAATTAGTGTAGTAACATGCACAGGAAATGCACGGTGAGCAATTTCCTAGTGCTTTCTTGGGGTGTTTAAGAAAACAGACTAAAGACCTTTCAGTCCGGTCAATTTAGGGGGAAAAAACCCATAACCCAGGACTAAGTCTAATAAAAGGTGTGTCAACTGTTCTTGTCAGTACTAGGGGTACTGATTGACAGAAAAAAAGTTATCCAAAAGTCGACCACTTTGTTGAATATGTAGTTTAAAAAAAAGGAAACAGTCCAGTTCAAATGTATTATGATATAATAATAAAAACATACAACTTGATATTTGTTATGACTGGTGTTGTACCTGCAATGCTCATTACATTGGAATCCAATCTTCAACCCATGAACCAAGTAATTGGTTAAAATGAATTACTTGACCATACAAAAAACCTTGAGTTTGAAAAATAAAAAAGGACTAAGCTTAAAAATAATACGGTTGCATGATTTTGGCCGATTTTCATGGTTTGCGGCTGCCATCTTGAAAATAACCCACTTCCACTGGTTGAATTTTGGAGAACTTTTTTTCTGTCAATCAGTACACCTAGTACTGACAAGAACAGTTGACCGACCTTTTATTAGACTTAGTCCCGGGTCTAATGACATATTGATTGGACTATTTAAAAATATCTCAGAGCCAAATCCTTTCCAATTCTCCAACCCTGATGTAGCCATCCCAATGGGCTCAGTGCTGCGTTCTGTGGTAATGGGGAAGTCAGGGAGGCCTCCTTTGTTGTTGCATTGCAGCTGCATCAGTGTTGGAAAGTTGGCAAGGATTGCGCCCTCAGTGATTGGCTAACGAAAAAAGGAACATGCTGATCTGATACAAATACGGTCAATAAATAATTATTTATTATTTATTGACAGTCTTTGTAAATACTGTATTTTCTCCTTGGCGATCATGCACTGAACACCAAATAGTACAATGGTGCTGATGAAACAATCCAACTGAAGTCTGGACATGGCCCCCATTCACCAATAGCCTAGAGGCTTGAACATCTGTAAACGCAGGTATATCTGAGATATGAAACATGAAGTGAAAGGGTGCAGAGATCTGCCTCCAAAACCAGAACAGAGAGGCCATCCCATCTTGTCTCTGACACATGCAGTAATTTTAGTGAAGTTTAGCTTGATGACTACTTCCTCTTGTTCTCTGCCGGAGACCACCTGCATTCTTCTAATTGACTAAGAATGCTTGAGTATAATCAGTCTTGCTCCAGTGAAGGATTTGGTGTAAATAGCTTTGGCTTGCTGCCATGTCTACAATTCTGCTAAGCTAAGTTTGCAGTATATTTGTTGTGCCTGCTAGGAGGCAATAGAGCACTTGAGTGGCCATCCAGCCTGAAAATCTGGACTCAACATTTGGCATTAGCACACATCCAGTTTGAAGTCATCTTATGAGTGCATACATGTGGAAAAGTCACATTGGGATGAGTTATTAATGCTGTCCTATCAAGGATAACAACTGAACAGGATTCAAGAGGGCGCATACTATCCTAGGCATTGATTCTGTTTTGCTCAATCAAAGCAGTTGGTTAATTCCCTTCCTAAAATGCACGGTCCGTCTGCCAACTCATTTGTCAGTAGTCATGTACCATATTAGTAATGGCAACCACAGCCTGAAGATCAAGCACATCGTTCACGTGTCCTTGGATCTTTCAGCATTCTGAAAGCCAGAATAACCTGTTAGCTGACATCCTTCCAAGACCAGGAAATTCTTCCAAATGTGAAATGATATCACAGGGAACGTCTGGAATACCCAAAGTGTTGTCAGCATTTTTAAAGAGGCATAAATAGCTGCTAAATCAGTGCCTCAGTCTGCGTTGTCAGTAAACAGTATCTCCACTCTGCCCAAAATGACAACAGCATAGAGAGCAAAAGAAAATTCCCCTCACTTTTGCACTTTTTTGCCCTAATAATAGTAGTAATACAACAGAACACAGAAAGCAGAGTTACCAGAAGCTTGCTGCAATGAACTTCATATCATCTAATGTGTTAATGTACCAGGAAGTATGCCAACAGTTCTCCTAAGCTGGTTATTCAAAATGTAAATTATTTGGCTGTCCTCCAAGCCATTACGATAAAAAGGGTTGCCCCACTATTTACCCTAAATTCTCTTTATAATATGCTTGAAATTACGACTATCTGATATTGGAAATTAATTGTTAAAAGTCTATCAACTGTTGTAATCAATTTACATTCTAATTGACTAGAGACAAACATTATTGCAGACAAAAAGGAAAGGGTTTACTTCAGTTTTTTAAAAAGTGAGAGGATTTTTCCAATATTCGTGGGCAATTTAAATTATAAGTATCCTGATTAGTGAGAAGCATGCTGATGAAATGGGACCACAAATGTAATTTTCTATATATTTCTTTGAATTCTATAGAGCAGTGTTATTCAAACTGTGGGTTGGGACCCACTTGGTGGGTCGCGACCTCATATCATGTGGGTCATGGAAAGGTGGGAGCAGCCATCTTGGAAACTGCAGACCTTACTCTTTCTATATTTTTTTTTGAGTGTTTACAGTTTGAATTTTCAAGTGAGGGTTTTTTAAAATTTTGTTTTTAGTTCACTGCTTTTACATCATATTTTGTCCTAAGCCTGCTTTCTGTCAAAGATGTTTCATGGCTGTATAATAGCTGCAGTCCAAGAATGCCAATTTGCATTTCAGAAGTGTAATTTTATTATGTTCCAATGACAGCACTTCCTGCTTGATGATGTCACTTCCTACCACAACATCACTTCCAGGTTAATGACATCACTTCCGATGGGTCCCATTATGAGTGCCATTCTAAAAAGTGGGTCCTGGTCTAAAAAGTTTGAATAGCACAGCTATAGAGCAGTGGTTCTCAAACTTTTTAGCACTGGGACACATTTTTTAGAATCTGTGCAGTACCCATCGGAAGTGATCTCATGGCCAGAAGTGCCGCCACTGTGACACCAGAGCCTACTTTCCTGAGAATGCAGCAATAAGTTGGGTTATTTCTCAGCCATTTTGCAATAGCAAAATGAATTAGAAAAACAAAAGCCTCTTTACAACCTTGACACAAGCAAAACAACCACACAGCCCTCCCCGTTTCCAGGATCCTATCTTCCTATATTTTCAACTAGCTGTTTTTACCCTGCATTGCCTGGGCAACAAAGTATCCCAAGTCTGAACGTGGACTCAAACGGCCTCGGGAGCGTCACCATTCATCTCGGCGACCCTGGAAACTACGGATTTGACACCGATTTCGCCCGTTGTCGACCATTTTCACATGGGGCCCCCTGTGCACCCCCACCCCTGGGGGTGCTAGGGGGGGTCTGACCCCCACAGTGTTTGTCCCCAGACCGTAAAGCATACTGGTGTCAATCGCTCGAGGTGTTCCAGCGGGTCATGGCAGACGTTTTATTTCGCACCCCTCCTCGCCCTCCATGCCAAGGGGGGGCCAAACCCGGACTCCAACAGCGTCGGGAGTGTTGCCACTCATCCCGGCAACCCCGGAAACTATAGATTCGAAGCCGATTTTGGCTATTTTCGACCATTTTCACACGGCCCCCCTGCATACCCCCACCCCTGGGGGCGCTAGGGGGGCCTGACCCCCACAGTGTTTGTCGCCAGTCCTCAAGGCATGTGCGTGCCGAGTTTGCTGCGCGTCGCTACAGGTGTTCCAGCAGGGCATGGTGGACATTTGGTTTCAACCCCTTCTCACCCCCCAAGCTGAGGGGGGGGGACCAACCCCAGACTCCAACGGTGTCGGGAGTGTCGCCGCACATCCCGGCGACCCCGGAAACTACAGATTCAATGCCAATTTTGGCCATTTTCGATCGTTTTCACGCGGGGCCCCCGTGTACCCGCACCCCTGGGGGGCGTGAGGGGGCCCTGACTCCCGCAGCGTTTGTCACCAGGCCATAAGGCATGTGCGTGCTGAGTTTGGTGCCAATCGCTCCAGGCATTGCATAGCCTATGCGGAACATGCATACATGCATACATACATACGTTCTTCTTTATATATATAGATATGGCTGCCCTAGGTACTTTGCAACCCACTTGTGGGTCCTGACCCACAGTTTGGGAACCACTGCAATAAAGTTACCATGTTGTGCTTTTGTAAATAGAGGATTACAATGCCTACTAACTCACAAGAATATCTGATTATCACGTTTCATGTTTGCTTAATATATTTGGCAGGTTGCTTAAAAACGTTTTCTAATTGGTTGGTCTTCTTACAGTACAATCCTTGCCATGTCTACTCAGAAGTAAGCTCCATTGAGTTCCTGGGCTAATGCAAGAGCCCTCACCCCCAGAAAGCTGGTGTCCCTAAAGAGCATAATCTGTGGTTTCATTCTGAAAAAAGTGGGAAAAACAAGACAACTACTTAGTAGTTATTGGTTTTGAATGTCAAAAGGTGAGTTTTAAAAATTTAGTATTTCTGTTTGGTTTTCTTCTGAACACCATGGACAAAGTAGATCAAACTATTGTATGCCTTCTTTTGACACAATTTTGTAAATGCTAGTCAGCCACCTTCTTCTTTAGTGCTTGGTTGCTAGGTGAGCTGTTTTGTTTTCAGCCAGCAAATACTAAGAGGAATAACTTACTGTGTGATTGACAGATTACTTTTCCTGTCAACAAATATTGGTATAAATAACTATTACAGAAGCCATAAAGAATCTTGAGTTTCAGATTCCACCACAAATTGGTACACAGTTGAACTGATAACAAAAATACACTGGTTAAAACAGCAACGATTGCGGACAGTTACATAGCACTTTGGAAGAAGGGAGGGCCAGACTTTCTTCCTAGGACACGTTGGCTTTAAAAAACAAACAACTTATCAAGAAAAGCTACTGGTTAGTATCCTGTCATAAGATCTTAGCCACAATTGGCCAGAGCCAGTTTCTTTTTGGCACAGATATGAAAATGAAGTGTGGCCTCTCCAAAACTCTCTGAGGATTTATCCAGATGATCTTTCCACATGCTCTATGCTCAGCTATGTTATTTTCCTTTATGTAATGCTTCTATTTCAATCATAGTTCCAAAACATCAAACACTATATTTTCAGTATATCATTCCGATTCAAAACTTTTAACCCTGTAGACTGCCTAGGTGTTCCTAGTGCAACCATGATGTAAAACTGAACCTATCTACCTACTAAGAAGAGTAACAGAAAAATTATTTATTATTATTATTTATTTAATTTTTATCCCGCCTTTCTGCCCCATTAGCACCCAAGGTGGCTTACCATTAAAACCAACACATTAACAACCACAACGTTTAACAATTAAAACAATGTTAAAAACAATATTAAAACAGTTAACATTTTAAACAAGCAAGCTCCGTGGATCCCACAATTTGATAAAATTTAAAATGTAAAAGTGAAGAATGTAAAATGCCAGCCAGCCTGTCAACAATTGAAGGCTTGTTTAAATAAAAAAAGTCTTCAGCCCCCGCTGAAATATTGCCAAAGTGGGAGCAGTTCTTAATTCTAAGGGGAGGGTATCCGAAGTCGTGGGGCCACCACCGAGAAGGCCCTATTCCTGGCCGCCATCTCCCTCACCTCTCCTGGTGGCGGCACAGTCAGAAGGGCCCCCCTAGATGACCTAAGAGTACGGGTAGGCGGTCCTTCAAATACCCCAGACCCGAGCCGTAAAAAGATCTAAGAGTAACAGAAAAAGATCTAAGAAGAGTAACAGATCTGTGCAACAATAAACATCACAGTGTAAAAAGAAAACACACCTGAACATGAATAATATAACAGCACCAGTGCTTAGATAATGGAGGGAACAGAGAGGATCTGGCCTCTTAACCTTTTGTGATGGCTCATCTAGCACTTATAAAGCATGAGATTTGGAGGCAGAGAATATCAATTTCATTCAGAGCCCCTATCTTTTCCCCAATAATTTAAGCACTACATAACATTTTAAACAGAAGGCCAATCATACGCTAATAAGGGCTTCTTCTCTTAATAAACGTCATTACACTGTGCAGATTCTCAAAGGTCACATTTGATCAGTGGTGGTTCTCCATAGAGCCGGATGTTATCACTTGGAACTGAGCAGCACTTTGGCTCTCTCCTGTGGGTAGGGGTTCTCCTGTCTTGTCACCCCTACAGTGATTCTCAGCACTCTTGTCATTTGTGATGAAGCACACCGAGAACAACTGCTCCAGAGCTGGCGGACAGGTCCTCCTGCCCACCGCCCCCACAATGATTCTCTGTGTTCTCGCCGGCCAGCCGGCTGGGCTAAGATTGTTGGGTGGGTGGTGGGCAGGAGGACATGCCACCTCCTCCAAAGCAGTCATTCCAGCAGTGAAGCCACTAGCCATGTCGCGGGAATGAGTGCTGTCTGCCACAGCAGTCTGGAAGTAATTGCGGTGACATCATAGAAGGACCTGATGTGTCCTTGGATGGCACATCAGCCAGCTATGCGGCTGCATTTGATGCTGAAATTTTAAGGTATGGGCATTCTTCCCTAGTCCATTAACTTAACCAGTGGCAGTAACCCCGTATTGTTTAGGTCAAGCCCTGACAGCTGACGGCTTGAAGGCTATATCCTTGCATTGCTATTTTCCAAAGGCAAGGTGTGGGATGTAGCAGTCATTTGATGTATTGAAACAGCTGTTTGATTATACAACTAGTTATAAGCTTCATTGGATTATGCTAATAAAGTGGTTTTCCAACTGGTTCAGGGACTCCTAGAGTTCCTTAAAAGTTTATTAGGGGTTCATCAAGGAGAGGAGATCAGTAATAGCTGACAAGCTTTTCTGAAAAGCAGTTTGCCTAATACCGTGGATTTTGTCTTAAAAAGTGCAGCCACAGAGAATCCTCAGTTCAAGTGGAACTGCAGTCGAAAAGGCCTAAGGCTCAACTCTATCCAGCCGCATTGGTACTGGCAGGTTGAATAGGATTGGGCTCCTAGACCCAGGGGGTCAAATTCATTTCATATAGTGGATCAAATACCATTCATGGTACCTGCTGAGGGCCGAAAGTGATGTCATTAAACAGATGATGCCCAAAAATGAGTACTTTGTTCTCACAGAGAAACTCACGTGAGTTGCAAATGATAGAAAATGTGCAAATCTTGATCATATTTTCAAGACATGAGAGGGCCCAATTCTCACACTGGGAGAGCCCAATTACCATGTGGGCCACGCTTTCAGCAGTGCTACGTCTGCCACAGCATCACTCACTTCGTAGCTCAACAGTTAAGAGGTAGACTGCCACGTCAGCAGAAGTGGTACTACTGAAAGGCCCCCATGTGATAATTGGGCTCTTCCAGCACCTCAGCAGCATCTCCCTCTTGGTCTGTGCTTACCCCATAGCATTCCTTGCCTTTTGAGGCCTCCTTCCATTTCTCCCTGCCAGCACATCAGCAGAAGCAGCAGTGCTGAAAGGGCAGTGCTAGGAAAGCCAATCATGTGGGCCAGATAAAGAGCTTTAGGGGGCCACATCTGAACTTAAGTTTGACACTCCTGCCGATTTGAACTGAGCATGTCCCCTAGTACATGCTTCAGAATCTTTTGCAGATGTGTTTCGCTTTTAAGATATTTAGAGTTTTCTTGATAAATGAGTCAATGTGTAAAAAGTTCTGAAAAAGTTGAAAAAATTAATATAGGATGTGATGAGAGCTTCTTTTGCCTCACCTGAAATGATGATTCTCTGAACAGTGTTTGGTCAAACAGGAGCACAGTGCTCACTCTGTGATGCAGATATCAAAAGCCAAAGAAAATATGGAAATTGGTCTTGACAGGATTGCAAGGCATCTGTAGAATTAGATTTAGTTGAGAGCAAATGTGAATCAGAAATGGTATAATAGAATGACCCCATGAGTCAGCACAGAAGCAGTGCAACTAGGTGAAAGGTGCCATAATGCAGGTGCCACAATCAGTGGGTTAAAGGGATATGCACAATTAGGTGAAGGGCTATATAAAGAGATGCACATCCCAGGGTATGTGTGTGGGAGATATGAGAAGAGAAGGATGTGCTGATGGATTGTGAGCTGGTAAATAGACCTTGGACTGGACTGACTATTCTAATGTATGCTTGATTGCCATATTTATGACCTGGACTGTTTCTGACTCTGTTTAACTGCCTGCTCCTATTAATACAGTTTGCTAGATCCTAACCTCCTGGTTGTCTGTGGCTCTTTACTTATATTATTGTTGGGGACCTGATCAGTGTGCTCACAAGCCAAGGCATCCTGGCACGTCTGGGAAAGCCTAGGAGTCCTAACAGGTCTCACATGTGAGGAGCCGTGAAGACCTTCAGCACACCATTTTAAGACACAGAATAGTCTGCATGACTGTTTATTCTGCCTTAGCCTTAATTATACTTGACTGCCCCAACTAAAAAAAAAAATCGCAGAATATTTTTATTGAAGGCAACCTAGATGAAAGAAATTTGGCTATGTGCTAAGGAAGGTATGCATAACCAGCAGCCTGTCTGTCTGTCTGTGTCTCCATCTCAAGGCCTAATTGAATTCAATTGCAGACACCACTAGGCCAAATTCTTCTTATTTTGGCAGTGCTTCACATGTCTGATATCAAAGTCTCAGTTGATGCTAATTAGTTTTACTAGTTATTTACTTTGGCAGTTCTTGTGGATGCTCACCAAGATACACATTTCAATTAGCTTTTCAAAAATTTTATTGTTTTGTTATTCAGCATTGAAATCACTAGGCAGTGATAAGCCTAGCCAAATTATATGCCTCTTCATTTGGCACAGCCCAGTCCTTCCTCCCACCTTCTTAGAATGAGTCTGGGAAGAATAGTAAGTATCCCAGCACTATCTAAAAAGCAATTTCCTCACATATCTGAAGTAATGACAACGGGCATTCCAAGATGGATAATTTGAATGTCTTGCCTGCTGGGTTTTGGTTTTGTTCCCAAACACTCCAGTTGATCAATACCAAGCAAGTAGTGATGCGATGTGAAAGGAACCTGATTTGCTTTAATGCACTCAACAATAAACCATTCATTTATTGCTGCCTTAGGAACGTATCTTCCCTATTGGCAAAGTCCTCCTGAAAGGGAGTGCATGTTAATTTCATGTGGTGTTCAATGCCACAGGAGGTGGTGATGGCATCTGGTCTAGATGCCTTTAAAAGGGGACTGGACAGATTTCTGGAGGAAAAGTCCATTGTGGGCTATAGGCCATGATGGGTGGTTCAACCATTAATAGTAGGCTACTGTACTTCAGAATGCCAGGTGCAAGGGAGTGGCAACAGGATGCAATTATCTTGTCACCTGAGCTCCCTTAGGCACCTGGTGGGCCACTGTGAGATACAGGAAGCTGGACTGGAAGGGCCTTTGGCCTGATCCAGCAGGGCTCTTCTTATGTTCTTATGACTTACAGCACAGATGCGGTTCCAGATCTGGACAAAATTAGTCCAGAAAAATGTTGTTTTGGTTGTCTTAAATAAAATGCATTAGCCAAAGGCAAATTAACAACAACAACTTATTACTATTAATATTATGTGTGTTTTGGCTGCCCACAGCTGAAACACACATTTTAATAATTATTTTTAATATAAATATCTATATACTGCTTTTCAACAGAAAAGTTTACAAAGCAATTCACACAGAAAAAGTTTACATATGTTCACTGTGAAAATATTAGGAGCTAACATAGCCCTCTGCCACTTCTTTGATGCCTAAACTGTATTTATTCAACAGAAATTGTAAAACCCTACAGACTTTGAGAAAAGGAAATGACACAAGAGTTTAGACAATTACTAGTGTATCATACCATCTAGGTTAAAACTTAGCAAACATGTTCTCATCTGGATTCTGATCCTCCCCAATTCTTAAGCATTACAGATGTGCTACTCTAGACTCAATGTGAAACATTCCAAAATTGCTAGCTTTACTCACAAATAAAGCCATATCTCTCTATATATCTCATGTCTCGGCTCTGTTCATGTTAGGCAAGCCAAACAAGAGCTGGCAATATCTCACCAATAAAACATAATTTATAGTCCTGTCATACAGCACATTTTCCAATGCAAAGTATATTGCAAGAATTTATCTTTCATCATTACAGCTCCATGAAGTAGGTCATGAATATTCTCACTTTTGAAAGGGCAACTGAACTATGGTTTGCTTAAGGTTAAAAGTCACCACATTTCCAGACCATCAATATCCTCCAAGCATAATACTGTCAGTTGTGTTCTGCTGCAGAAATTGAGAAAGCTTTTGAATTAAAATAGACTTCTCCATTCTCTTCAGTGGAAAAGGCAGTTTTGCAATAACAAGGGCACAATCCTAACCTGGAGTTTGGCCAGCACAGTTATGCCAGCAGTTTGGCCAACACAAGGGACACCATGATGTATATTTGGACCACTCTTGGAGTCAGAGAAGTCAGCACACAGACATGCGCCATCCTCCCTGACTCCAAAAGTGGTCCAAATGCGCTTTATGGTGGCCCAAACTTTGCTGGCTTAACTGTGCCGGCCTGACTCCAGGTTAGGATTGTGCTCACTGTCAGCGTCGCCACCCCCGCATCGGCACTCCCACTGCCAGGCTGACACTACGAATGGCGTCGGCCCAACAGCGCCAACGGCGAGCCTCTCCTGCATCGGCTGAAGGCGGCTGGCACAGGGGAAGCTCTGTGCCGAAGCAGCACAGGGATTGGGGGTGGGAGGGAGAGGGGGGGAGGGATGTAGGTGGGCCATGGGCGGGCTTGGGAGGTAGCCATACGGCCACATCCTAAGCCTGTTCTGGAGGCCACGCGGCCCCGATTCAGGCCATGCGGTCTCCTCAGATCTGCACCCGCTTCTATGGTAAGGGAGCGCACGCTGGCCGGCCGACCTTGGCATTCTGGCGCTGGGTAGGATTGTGCCCTAAATATCTTTTAACAATAGGAAGAAAAGGTAGGCTTCCATCTTCTCTAATATCACTGTTCATGGCCTTAGGTTTGAGGCTGAAGTCATGCTGGAAATGGTGACAGACGTGTTCCCATATATTTCACTCATTATTGACCTTAATGGGTATTTATTTATTTATTTATTTATTTATATTTATTTATATATTTATTTATTTATATTTATATTTTTATTTATTTATTTATTTATTTACACACACACATACATACATACATACACAGGATGAGAATTCAGAAGGAAAATTGTAAAATACAACTTTACAATTAGTAGTTTGTCACATTTTATGAAGAATTGACTCCTCATATTGTATGAAATTGGTTATCTTCATTTGGCTGTAAGGTTAGGAAACAAGAATGTTAATAATATTTTCTCTCTCTCTCTCTCTCTCTCTCTCTCTCACACACACACACACACACACACACACACACACACACACACACACACATTAGCAAGGATGGCCATTAAATACTAACATAGAGACTTGTAATTAAAACCAATCAAAAGCTGTTTCAAAACTTCACTTGCCAGTTTTAATAAATGTTGCATAATAGCAGTAAATATTGTTACAGTCATATTAATAAGGTTCATTAATGTTTTAATAAACACTATCATTTTTGTCTCTTGAATTTTGTGGTTTTATTTTATGGCTTGATCGTTATCTTCTTTCCTGAACAAACTAATAATCTGTCATCACAGTACATGTTGCAGATGTGTGTACCAGTCAACACTTACAGAAATGAGAACTCTGTAGGAGTTTCTCCTCCCACAAGGATTTTTCCTTCAGTTCAATCAGAAGAGAGTTAATTCCTTCCACTGCAATGAATGAAACATCTGCCATAGTGCCATGTACACATCACAGCAAATATGGGGAAATTGCATGTTATTCGTGCAAGTATTTTTTTTGTGTGTGAAGAATTTTAGCTATGCATCTTGTTACCCTTAGATGTCTGAGTTTCAGATATTTGTGGATTGCAGTGAAGTGTGGTTAAGGTCCAATGGCTGGGGAGACATTGGCAGTGGTACCACAAGACATTCTGGGGTGCCACCTGACTGTCGCAACATGTGAAGTTTCTATGTTTCCGTTAGAGGCTGAGCTCATTGCTGCCTCCCCTCTTATCTTTCCCTGTATAGAAAGTTACTGGCATGTGCTTATTGCCTGTGCTCCATGGGATGAGGGGGAACTGGGAAGTACACACCGGCTTTCATATGGAAGGTGTGGATTTGTTCTCATTTGTTCTGAAGCAGTGGTCTTCAAAGTCCTCCATGGGACAAGAAGGCCAACTAAGTGTTTGCCGGGCTGGGGCTACAGCAGTGACGCAATCCCCAGGAAGAGGGCTTTTAAAAATTACCTGAAAATAGCGCCAGGCTCCCAGGAGTGCAGGGAGCCCCACGGAAGCCTCCACAGGGCTCCCCAAGGCTCCAATGTACTTTAAAATGCAATCGGAAGCCACTTCTGATTTGTGACTGCGAAACTGGGTGGCTTCTATTTATTTATTTATTAGATTTCTACCCCGCCTTTTAGCCCGGAGGCACACAAGGCGGCTTCTAGTCGCATCTTGAAGTACATTGGAGCCTTGGGGAGCCCTGTGGAGGCGTCCGCTGGGAGCCTGGTGCTATCTTCAGGTAATTTTTAAAAGCCCCCTGTTCTGGAGAGGAGCACCCAAGTTTAGATTAGAACAATAAATTAGAATGAGGGAGATTTCCATTAAACAGGAGGAAAAACTTCCTGATTATAAGCTGATGGTTCAGCAGGGAAAGTCCGCTTAGGAAGGTGGTTTATGGTAGCCCTTGCGCCAGCCAAACTTTGCCAGCCTAACTCCAAGTGAAGGATCTGAATCCAGAGCCGTTCTCGGTTTGCAGCGTGCCTGGGCTAGGGTAATGTCACCATGCCCCCCAGCACGGCCACCCCACCCCCGTGCATTGCCCCGCCACACCTCCTGCCCCCAGAATTGCTCCATTTAGGAGCAATCCAAGTGCAAGGGAGGGTAGGGGCCAAAAAGCATGCGGGTTTTTCCATGGTGCTGTGCCCCGCTGCAGCCGGCACCCACTGCGCTCGCCTCTGCCCGTGGCACCCTCCCTACACTTCTGCCTGAACCATACAACTATTGAATACTTGAAAAATATAATGAAACATCTCAAAACATGGCACCCCCCCCAACTTTGCCACAGTCTTCAATTTAAAATATCATGAATCAGATTATTAAAATTAAATTTTACCTTTCTTTTTCTTGAAGATGATGTTAATTTCTTAACTTAGAACTTCTCAGTTGCTCTGTGGTTTGCTGCTTGCCTGAGACTTACATAGCTTGACTTTGGCATGATCTGATGCACAATCCCTTACAGTGTTCATGAAGGGCCTCTCCTTCCCCCCCCCCTCAAAAATTCACAGTGTGCTGAGTTAGAGATTTTATCAGCAGCCAGCTTTTGTGTTGAATCAGGGACTTAACCAAAGGTCGAAGGAGATTACCGCAAAAGCTCCAGAGTTGCTTTATAAGGAAGGTTGTGTTTATTGACTTTGAGGTGAGGTGCTTACATGTGTGTGTGTATGTGTACACACACACACACACACACACACACACAGAGTGTAGAGCTTTCGCAAGTGATACAATAGAAGACCTTCCTAGAGACGTGGTTTCAAAATGGATTTCCCACTCCTTTCAAGACTTGCCAAGATTGCAATCACCTTGTGAAAGGTCTGCCTGTGCAAACTTGTTCTAAGGCGAGCAAATGCAGATGGTCATTGTGTAAGCTTTAAAGGGGACCTTGGGCTCCAGTCTCTGTTCGCATGCAGGTCCTGTTGCCATTCTCTAGAGGGACTGTTTTAACATTTTATTTAGTGCAATGCAATCCTTAAAAAAAATAAATCTCTTCATTCTACATATGCTAGAAGTTTCCTTGAAGCATATGTTGAGAAAATTTTGCTGAGGAACTAAAGACAGTTTTACAGGATCCTTTATCCTCTGAAACCTATAACAGTGCCATCTCATAGCTGGGGTGGGGAATCTTAGCTACACGGTCTTCTACTGGACTAGTCAATGATTCTTTGATGACTGACAACAGCTTATAAGTGAACTTCATGTGGTGGCAGCCTGAACTGTGTCTAGAATAGCCGTTCCCAAACTTGTGGCCCACCAATGGGTCTCAAACTAATTTTTGGGTGGCTTGTGAAACTGACAGTGTAGATTAGGCTGTGTGCATCTCAACCTGCTATGGGGAGGGTGGGGAGAACACTTCTGCCTAATCACCACAGAGGCTTCATTAATTCCTTTTTTTTTTTTAAATCAGGGTCCATCAGGTTCATTGTATCACCCAGAATTATGTCTTTTTGGCATCAAAGATTTATGCTCCCAGAAACTCTTGGGAGAAGTATTTAATGTACAGTTCTTATTTTTAGTGTGTTGCCAAATGTCCTGATGATTTGGATTGAAGGTCAGTATACGAATAAAGGACAAGAAACAAAATTAAGTTCTGGGATTTGCTGCTACAAGAAGTTAGTGATGGCTACCAGTTTGATGGCTTTAAATGGGGAGGAGATAATTTCATGGAGAAGAGGCCTGTCAATGGCTACTAATCATGATTGCCAATGTCTCAGTTATGAAGCCATTGAATACCACTTGCTGTTGCATTGACATCTTGCCTACGGACTCCCCAGTGGCCTTTGACTGGTCACTGTGCAAAACTGGGTGCTAGACTAACGGACCCAATATGTGTTGATTATGCAGGGGTTTCCAAGTAGCATGAAGGCTTTCTTGTGACATCACACTCTGACATCATAGTCCCTTGGTTCAACTGTCAGTTGGTCAGAACTTTACCCTCAACAGGTCAGGAAGATCAGACCAGACCAGACCAGACCAGACCAGACCAGAAAGTCTGCCTTGGTTTACCCTCATTTCGCATTTTTCATTTTTACTATTATAAAGTGATTGAGGGCCAGATCATAACCTTCCCAGTGATGGTGCTTGGTGTCACAGAAGTATTGAAAGGTACTTCACCACTGGCAGGAGACACACAGTGCCACTTGGCACTGCACCTCAAGGCTGGGAGGACACCAAGGAGGAGCACCAGGCAGTAAGTATCCTTGCCGGACAGCAGGGAGGCTTCTTGGGGAGGAGGAGGTTTGGGGGAAGGTGGGGAGTAGATAGAACTGTGTGGAGGGAGGGAAGGCTGGAGAGTGGATCGAACCCAGGAGGGGAGCAGGAAAAGTGACAGAGTCTGCTACCAAATCCTATATGCCCTCCTGAGCTGCAGAGCCCAACATAGGCGGCACCCATTAAATAGCGGGCTGAGACCTATGGAAACCCATTGGGGAGAGCGGAGTTCTACACAGGGTGAAGGAACTGATGTTCCATTACCCCAAGGAGACTTTTGCGGCCACTCTGGCCCCGTGGATACAGCGTCAGCCATTTCAGCAGTGCTATGCTGCTTGACACCAGAGCCCATAGGACTGGGCTCTTGAGTTAAGGAGAGGAAGAGGGAGAGATGAAGAGAGTGATCTTATTGGTTATTGCAGTATATTACTAGTGATATTGGTTCTAATGATCAGGAGAGTGCATTTTGGCAGGGATCTTTTTTTCCCCTCCTGTCAATACTGATTGATTGATAACATATTGAAAGATCTAAGAAGGATTGATTAATGACTTGTATGTAATGAATCTCTCTGATACTCCAGGCAATCTCTTGTCAGTCGAGGGAGTTATCTGAAAAGTGATGCTTGGGACCAGATGAAATGCTCCAAGTCAGTCTTTGTGGGCATCTTTGTGGGCTTTTCTTTTATGAGCATCTTCAGAATCACACCAGGTGAGACATGGCATTTGTGTAAGAGACTTCTCTTCACTGTGACGGGTACCTCACCTTCTTGATCAGTGAGAAGACTTGATGGCAAATCTGCTCTGTTTTCTCTGAAGGAGAGAGCACAGGAGAATTTGTGGCATTTCTGTTATATTTGCTTTATCCACAAATCTTGTATGTACCTGAAAGGAAGATGAGGATTTTTCCAGTTCCTTCCAGTTTTACCTTCAAATATGGGGTGGTGGTGGTGGTGGTGGTGGTGGTGTCTTAAATTTGCAAGTGCTGCCAGTTCTTCTGCCATCTCGAGGAAGGGAGGCCCCAAAGATAGGATGGTAGCTGCTGGGCCTGCCACTGCCAGGACCAAAAGGAATTGCACATGGGTCACAAGGTCAAGCTTGCCAAAGCCGCGCCAAGTCTTTTCACACGCCTGTCTTTGCTCTGAAGACTGCTGAAAATAGCTTCCTTTGCTGTTAATACTGGAAGCTGAAGTCAAAACCTTTTTTCAAAGGACATTTTGGGGATGGAAAAGTAGAGGTGAATCTGGCTGTTTCCCTCGCCCCGATTTATATTATTGCATATTGAATACAGGCTTGTAAAAAATACGTTTTGTATTTTACACAAATGAAAAAATATTCTTTTTTTAGAGGGATCACCATGCATTCATGGTTGTCTTCCATTGGGATAAATACGGTATGCAAGGACAGCATGTGCGGAGACAAAAATACTTGGATAGAAGACCCCTTAAAGAATAACTTGGGTAGCCCCCTTGAGTGCACCCCTCAATCTCAAGTAATTCCAAATACACAACTTCTTACTACTACTACTACTACTACTACTCCTCATCGTAGAGAAGTGTTGATTTTAAGAGGGGCAAGAGAGGCGCATTTAATTCCCCCCACCCCATAGTATAAAAGAATCCATCTTTGTTTCTTTTTCATCTGCACCAGGGAATCCTCAGCTATGGAAGAAGCTTCATTGCACTTGCTGGTATTCGGAGTCCAAAGGTCTCAACTGAAGAGAAGTCTTCCTGACGGTGGGGTTTCATGATCCCCTGTCCACTGCCAGATGCACAAGCACCTGGATTGCTATCCCTCTTCACACCATGTCTTTTGTTCTTCCATCCATCCATCCAGCAGAGCCTTCCCTCAAATGGAAACAGAACATGCCCTCCTCTGACAGACTCATAAAGATGTTCCTTCTTTCAAGACCTGAGGATGACCTTAGCCAGGTGTGACACTGTGACAAATTATTCCTGTTGGCCAAGTGGCATTGTGTACCCCAGACAGAGAAGAAAGAGACTAAGGAAAACGGCCACACAATGGCTTCCTCTTTGGGACATTCAGCATCCTGCTTCAGGGCTGCTTGGAGAAGGACCCAGTGACAGAACACCTTGTAGGAACTGACAAGGTAAACACACTGAGGAGTAGGTGTGGCAAATGCGCCTTCTATTTCAAGCAAGGGTGGGAAAAGCCTCCTCAGAGAAGATTGTCCTTCAGCTATACAGCATCAACAGATAATGCTCCTCTTGGGCTCTCTGTCTTGACAGGTAAATTAAGGATGCAGGAACACCATCATACCACATCTCTTGCCTTGTACTGTTGAGTGGCAATAAGCACAATCTCCAAGTCCATGAAAAATAGCTTGAACAGAGCTGAAGATTGTACGACCTAAAATGGAAATCCCTGGACACAGGTTATTAAGATATTCAAGGAGGGGTTCACCCCCATGTTCTAATCTTCTGATCTCGTCTGGGACTGCGGAGGGGGCTGGCCACCTTTTGCTAATATCTGGGTCCAAACCAAGGGGCTCTATGCCTGCTATTTACCCACTGAAGCCAATAGAAGCTTTTTTTTTTCACAGGACATGGTACACATACAGGGAGGCCCTGACTGAAACTGCAACAAGAAGTTAGGTTTAAAACCTCCCTTGCCTTTCATTGCAATCCATTTCTGGGTTGTCCTCAGGCTATATGGTATTTATAGGGGAGAAAGATACCATTATGTAAGGGCTAATAAAATAATCAAAGTCATGTCTAGTTGGGCCCAGATACCAATGTTGGTAATCATTGTCTCCCCAAATCCCAACAGTGCCATAGAGCAAATATAGCACTTTCTATACTCACAGCTGAAAGGCAAGTTAAGAAGTAGCTATTGCCATTTGCTATAAGAACACCAGCACAACCCTGACCCACCAAACTCAGCAGCGTCCAAGTTCATTTTTCCGATGACCCAGCCTTCTAGCTCCTTTCCTAAATCAAATTTTAGAAAAGCACAGCTCTTATCTTCAACTATTTTCTCTTCTTCCCAGATGACATTATATATAAAGGAGATGTGAAATGACATCTACATCCTGACTGCCATATATCCCCAACTGGAATAATATGAAGATTTGTGGGGCAAATGCTATCCAATTTAGCTATCCAAAGGTAGCCAATGGAATATGCGCTGCATTCTGTGGTGGTGGTGAAGTCATGGGTAAAAGTTCATTTGTTCACTGTATTGCAGCTGCATTAAAGCTGGATAGGATTGGGCCCTAAGTCTGCCAACAAGCAAGTAGGCAATGAAGATTTTCTTACAGTAAGCCAGGGAAAAATTGGGAGTTCCCACAGCCTGAACATGGCAAGCTCAGGTGTTCCCCCTCTGCCCAAGAAACCAACTTCTCCCCAAAAGTAAGGGGAAAAAGCCCAAAAAGAACATGGGAATGAATTGGAGGAGAACTAAAAAATGGGGGGAAATTCAGAAAGAGGTAGGAATTGCAAAACAGAATACAGTAAAAGAAAGAAAAATACAGATGGACAGAAAAACACTCAGGGCTCTGCAACGAACAAACTAACGAGAAAGAAAGAAAGAAAGAAAGAAAGAAAGAAAGAAAGAAAGAAAGAAAGAAAGAAAGAAAGAAGCCATGTCAAATCCTGCAAGAAAGAAAAGAAGAAAAAAATCAAGTGAGGTAGAAAGGGGCAGCACAATCCTGCCCCTTGTGTACCATCGATGCAACATTGTTGTGTCGACGTGACGTCACTAGCACAGATGCGGGAATGCCAAGCGGCACCCCCACCTTGGCGCTAGAGCTGTCAGGCTGACGCTACTCATAGCACCGATGGCAAGCTTCTCCCACATCAGCCGAAGCTAGCTGGCGCGAGGAGGGAGGCTCTGTGCTGAGACAGCATGGGGATTGGCAGGGGGAGGAAGATTGGGGGCAGGATGTGGGCGGGCTTGGGAGGCAGCCATAAGGCTGCATCCTAAGCCCGATTGGGAGGTCATGCGGTCCTGATTCGGGCCACACGGTCTCCTCAGATCTGTGCCTGCTATTTAGCAGGCGCAGATCCGAGGAGCACATAGGGAAGGCTGGAGCCTCCCCTATGGTAAGGGAACAAATGCTAAGCAGCATTCGATATGGTGCTGGCTCCTTGGCGCTGCTTAAGATTGCACACTGAGAAATGCAGAATGGAAGAAAGAGAAAACAAAATGAATCAGGGAAGAGAGACATGTGATGGGAAATTGAGGCTATGTAAAGAAAAGAAAAAGAAGCCTAACAGTCGCATCCAAACCCCACCCCTCCCCGGGCCACCCCACCTGCCATTCCGCCCTCCCTCCCACCTTCTCCCCTCCCAGAATAGCTCCTGCACCAGGCGAACTTGGTTGGTGCAGGAGTGGCTTACTGTAGGCGTGGGCCACTGTGGTGGGCCACTGAGAGATACAGGAAGCTGGACTAGATGGGCCTTTGGCCTGATCCAGCAAGGCTTTTCTTACGTTCTTAGGCGTGCTCCAGACGTGCATGTTCGCAACGGTGCTTGGCCGACGCAAATGGCTTGCAGTGGCCGATGGGGGTGGTGGCTTGTGCCCTCGGAAAGACAAGCAGAGAGACCTAAGTGGCTATGATTGAGCCTGCTGATGTAGAGCAAAAAAGGGTGGAATAAGGGGAAGCATAGCTGAAAGCACAGAAAAGGGATAAGGCACACATAAGTGGTAGCAAATTGTGGCTGATAATATAAGAAAGAGAGAGCTTAATGTGGGCAAATTGTTGATAAAATAGGAAAGAAAAGGTGGAATAAGGAAGAACTCAGTGGTAAGGGGGGAAAAAGACACAAGTCAGGAATGGCCAAACAGACCCTCATGATTAGAGAAATTAGAAGGAATTAGAGAAATGAAGGAATTAGAGAAATGAAGGAATACAAGACATCTCTGGATGTCACAAATGCACCATTTGTGCCACTGCTGGAGATCCTGCCACCAGCACTGTGCCAGTGCCAGCCAGTGTTGGGCCCATCGCAGGAGGACGCACCGCTGCCTAGCAGTAAGTACTCCCACCAGGTGGCAGAGTGGCTTTTTGGGGTGGGGAGAGGGCAGGGCAGGGCAGGCAGGACTGGGCATGGGGAGAGGAGGAGCGGGCCAAGGCAGGGGGCCAGCAGTGGAGGCCATCACCGGAACCTATTCCCCACTTTGGGCTGCGGAGCCCAACATGGCACTGCTCCGCTCATCGCCAGCAAAATAGCTGGTGGTGAGCAGAGTAGGCCCATTGCAGAGTCCATGGCTTTTCTTGGGGGAAGAGGACAAACATGGGAAGCAGCCGTTGCTGTTTTGGCATTGTTTGTACAGGAGCCCAGCAGCTCAGGATTGGGCTGTTTTGTCCACACTGAGCCTGATAATGTATGCTAAAAAAGGCAGAAAAGGAAAGCAGGAAAGGAAAGTGGTGTTCAATTTTAGCCTGGCAATGCAAGAATAAAAGGAAGGCATAAAAGAGAGCTTTCTGCACCCAAATTGGGCGTGATAATGTAGGGGAAAAAACAATGAATGAGGGAGAACTCAGCTGGGAAGGAATGACACAGGTAAGAAGTGGCGAAAATGACACCGAAAGAATAAAATGGAGCCACAAGTGGTCAAATAGATCCTCATAATGTAAAAAAGGATGGAAGGAATAATAGGGAGATAAGTGTGGCAAAATTGAGCCTAATGTCGCATGCCAACCAGCCCAGTGGGGCTACTTGGATGTTTGCCCACGATTTCACAGCAGTCGCGGATCTAGGGGGGCTAGGGGGGGCATGAGCCATGGGCGCCATCTTGGGGGGCACTGGTGGCATGGCGTGCCCCCGCCCCACAACATGGCGCCTGCACAGAGGCGGATCTAGGGGATGCGGGTAGACCTGGGCTCCGCAGAGCCCAGGTCTACCCATTGGGACCAACTGTGGGTAGACCTGGGCTACAGGGAGCCCAGGTCTACCCATTAGAAATGACAGCGGGTAGACCTGGGCCCTCTGGAGCCCAGGTCTACCCATTGGGACCAGCCGCGGGTAGACCAGTGCTCCGCAGGTCGGGAAAGCGTCCAGAGCCCGGACCTTCCCCCACCCATTCATAGCATCTTTAAAGTGCCAAGGCATCTTTAAAGTAGCCTGAAAGCCAGCGATATAACCTTCATGGATATATAATCTTCATAACTTTTAAGGTTACGGTGAGCTCAGCCTTAGTTTTTTTTGTAGTTGGTTCTTTACGTTTGCTGATTTCAGTTTGAAATCCCTGTGTCTCCACTTTTCTTTTTTTTTGAAGAAGTTTTTATTAATTTTTTTACTATAAAGATATGGGTCAAGGATAGATAGTTACAAAAAGGAAAGGAAATGACAAAAGTTTAAACAATAGGTAAGCGAGGGAGATTACATCATTATATTGCAAACATCTATATTTACTTCAATATATTTCACTAAAATAATAAATGCTAAGAAGGTACCACCTCAAACATCGTTTCTACTCTTAAGTCTGTTGATAATTGAATATATCTAACAAGATTTACTTCTAGTCCATTGCCTATTATACATTCTCAAATACATTTTGTGTAAATCAGAAAGGTTCAATCAAAACATAATCCCGTTATCTTTATCTTATATATTTCTTTTTCTCCTGATTTCTTTTCTGTCATTTCTCCTTATAAATCCTTCAACTACATGTCCAAGCACTGATACTACAATGTTATAGTACTATTCAACTCCAAAAGTGAAAATCTAACAAGCAGGATTAAAATAAAAAAAAAGTATGAAAATGAAAAAAGAAGGGAGGGGGAAAATAAGAAAAAGAAATTGTATTCACGGAGAGATAACATTCTATAATCCAATACTACATATAATATCTTATGTTGTTTTTCTTTCTTTTTTTAATAAGAATTACAATCTTCAAAGCGTTTGGGACTGTAGCAAATCAAATTACCATGATTGTTATTCTATTCCATATGTGGATCCTTGAAAACAAACTAGACTTAACTTGTTATACATAATGTCTCTTATGTCCATGCATAGATCTTCTGGTTTAAATCTTAATCTTATATCTATCAAAATTAATAACACAGTGTTTTCTTGCAGCAAACATCTTTCTTTTAAAGGATTATCTCTATTTTGCTTTATTATTTCTGTTACATGATCATCAAATTTATATTGTCTAATCTTCTGTAATTCTCCATCTTTTTCAGTCTTTCTGATGGTTTCTCTCTGTTCTTCCTCCTCCTTCCATCGGTTGTTAATGTCTGGTTAATACGTCCTTTAAATATCTAAGTTGCAGTTCTTTAAGAATAAGCTTAAACTTTCCCATACTTGGCGTAGTATTAATCTATATATATAAAAACGGACATGGGTGTGTGGGTGTGTGGGTATGCGTGTGGGTGTGTTGTGTGTTTGTGTGTATGTATGTTCTGCATAGGCTCCTCAACGCCTTGACCGATCAGCGCCAAACTCGGCACGCACATACCTTGAGGCCTGGCGACAAACACTGCGGGGGTCAGACCCCCCTACAGCCCCCGGTTTTTCGGGGAGGGGGCCCAGCGTGTCAAGAACCAAGGGGATTGCATTGGAGTGCACGTCTGCTGCCACCCTGTGGTCACAAATGATTCTGTAGGTCATGTGGTAGGACTGCAGTAGCTGAGCTGAGACACTCAAAAATGAAACAAACTTCTTCCCAGCCCCTGAGTTGCCCAGGCTGGAAAGAGCAGGTTCCAGACAATTCCACCACCCAGTCGGGTCTGAGATGGATATATTTACGCAGAGCTCACTGGCCGGCTGCTCCCGTTTCTCTTTTTTTTTTTTGAAGATGATTTTATTGATTTTATAATTATAAAGATACAGGAAAAGGATAGTCAGTTACATAGGATGGGTATACATAGGATTAAACAATAGGAAGTGAGGCAGTACGAGAGTAACATGTAAATGCAAAAATTAGTAATTTCCGTTATCATATATTCCATCTGAAAAGATATAATCATTATGATTCACAAAACTACGTCAATTTTCATTATTCATTCAAATCTTCAATAATTTCAATAATTTCACAGTTACTTAGCAAACTCAAGTAAGAAAAGTTAATTATACCTATAATTGTCTATCTCTAATTTATAGTAAAAGTCAATAAAATAATAAACTAAAAGGGAAGAACCTACTATATAAAGCACAGAAATAGAATAAATATAGATGAAGCTGGGAAGTCAAACTATTTAAACTAGCACTCTGTTGATCTCTTCATCTCTATTCATATTGCTTATATTATTTTTCAATCTTAATATTTAATTAATCTTTGTTACAAAACTTATTCTATTAGAATTAAGACAGCCCATCTCAGAAAAAAAAAATACGCCATAAAAATAAAGAGCATAAAGATATAACATGACATCCATCACTTCGTAATCACCATTAGGCCTTAATAACATTTTTTTTCTAAAATCATATCTTAATGTAAGCTTGAGTTATCACGTACCTTTGTTAAAAAAAAAAGAAAATAATCGCTTAGTTATATAATCTGATGCAAAATTACAAGCCTACAATTATCGCTTTTCAGATCAAGGCTCAATGCTAACTATTTCTTTCTATCACAAATCTCACAGGAAGGAATGAACTTTGTCACCTTTTAATCCTCATTTCTATTTATACCATTAATTCAATTTTTAAATCATAAATTTCATTAATCAAATTCCCCCTGCCCATTTATTATAAAAAGCCAAAAATTATACAAATCATTAAAAATTAACATCTGGTCAAAACCTTCCCCTCTCCTGCCACCAGAGGGGAGCCTGCTGACAATAAACACTCTCACTGTATTTGTCAGCAGACCATAAAAATATCTTGTTCATAGTCTCTTTCTCTTAAATCTTCTTAGTTCAGACAGGGCTGTCCATCTTCAAAAATACACATTCCCCTTGTCCTTCCACAAAGTTCATTTCTCCAAGTCCTTAAACATGCTTCAAACATCTTTCAACTCTGATTGTAGATCTGTCGGTTTCCTTCTCATTAACGCCATGTTGACTCAATTGCGCAGTAAAAAATTCAAGCTTTCTTTAAACATACAAATCAAAATACTTCCCATTTTTGTGTTCTCTTATCTCATTAATAAATCCTCTTGATCTGCAAATAGGACTGTCCGTTTTCAAGTAAATGAGCTCCAATTCTAAATCTTCTGCTTCGCCTCTCGACGCCATGTTTAATCTGCTACGCAGCAAAAAATTCAGCATAGAACAGAGTACTTTTTTATTCCATATTTCAGCTTCCCACGCCACATCAAAGCATTTAGAAAAGAAAATAGAAACAGAAGCAGAAAAGAAAACAGCGATGCACTTCAGTGGATATCTTGTGTTGAAGATTAAGCAGGTTTAATTCCACTGACCTCACTGGCCCGCAGCCAACTCTCCAGTGCACTTCACGCCAAGATGTTAAACATTTATGCCTACACACCACTTCTTCCCACACGATTGTCTTCATTAGGGGGACTTCTGAAGACCTTCCAGACGCTGTAATCCATCATTCTCTCTCCGGTGTTGTCACTCTCCAAGTCAGAGACCGTCCACACGGTCTGCCAGAAGGCAGAGTCTCTTCTGCTCCCCAGTCACAAGCAAACATCATTCACCTCCGGAGTTGGCCACTATCCAGAGGCTAGATGTTAATGCTTACCCCCAACCCAGTTCTACTACTGGAGTTGGGCCCGAACCCCTTGCAGAGATTCAGGAAAGAACACAAGCCCCAGCCACTCATAAAAAGCGACTGCCATGTTCAAGTCTCTGGCTCCTCCCCCCCTGCTCCCGTTTCTCATACTTCACTGCTAACCCACCACATTACCTGCAGACATTGTTTGGTAAGTGTGACAGTTTCAGTTCTCTCTCTTAGTTGATTGTGTGCCTCCTTCCTGATTCCTTCCACTGTGATAGTGTGCATTTCGGATTCAGGGTCATCAATGCTTTCTTATTTCAGTGAGGAGTGTTATATTTCCACCTGGATCTAACTACGTCATACTGTTTATGGATATTTGCCTGCCTCCGGGTATGCTTCTCCCTCACTCTAGAACGCCTGGGACGCTGTGCGCCACGCCTGGTACACATATTCCTGACGATCTCCACAGGAATACTGGGGGGGGGGCCCTAATTCATTCCTTCTCCTACTAGAACCTCGGGAGACTTTGTCCCCCAGGCAACGCCGGGTCACAACCAGCTAGTCTTTCATAAATATAACCTTGGCGGGATAGCAAACTTCTAGTCAGTTACAAGTCAGTTATTGAGGTTGAATCCAGGTGACGATTCCCCTTCCAGCATTTCTCCAAATTAAGGGGGGCATACCATTTCCCCTTCTTCTTTCTCACAGCTTTCTCACAGCAAGCAGTCAATCAATCAAATCTATATAAACTCAATTTACATCTATAACTGCATATGTGCAAACTTTTGTAACAGAGATTTTAAAGCATTTCAACGTCTTCGTTAATTTGACTATGCAACACCATATTCTGCTTCTCCTCCATTTTGAAAGAAAAAAACAAGGCGAAAAAGACATGATGTTTTCCTCAGATTTCTCACAAGTAACAGTCATTAGGTTAGGTCAAAGCAGTTTTCATACAGTTCCACAAGTCAAATAAAATATATCTTTAAGCACCTCCGTTGGGATTTCCCCCAGTGGAAATTTCCATGGCCCATCTCTATTCCTTGGGTGCTATTCACACCTCATTGTTCCCAAATTGCTGCAATTTGTCTTCGTTAACACATGTAAATTTGCATCTCACTGTTTCTTCTCTTTGATCCTCCAGCTCATTGTACTTGTCTCTGTGAGGGGTCCTCAGAGAATTCTTTACCGATGGATCCTTTTAACAATCTTTCATGATCTTACCCTCTCTAGACCGTCAGCGCTTGTCTGCACTCAAAATGGCGCAGATTTCTTCACCCTTCTACTTCAGGCTGCCAGCCATTGTCTCTGAGAATTGGCCACTTCTCGGAGTCGGCTGACGAAAAGCCCTTGTCTTGAATTGCCTCTCCTGACAATTCAAGCTGGATACCCGCTGCGGAGGTCCCAGAGATAGGGCAAAGATTAGCCGCAACTCTCCCCCATGGGGAAAGTGCGACTGTTCGTGCCGGCTACGTCCCGCCCTCTCCCCTGTGTCTCCACTTTCAAAAATCTGAGTCAGTGTCTGAAAAAGCCACATGTGAGCAGAGACCATCATGCAATGCTTCCAATTTGCCTATATAACTGGGGGCGGGCACATGCTAATCTCCCATGCAAATTAGAAGCATTGCATGATGGTCTCTGCTCACATGTGGCTTTTTCAGACACTGACTCAGAGTTTTGAAAGGGGAGACATAGGGATTTCAAACT
Source organism: Lerista edwardsae (assembly GCA_029204185.1). NCBI lineage: Eukaryota > Metazoa > Chordata > Lepidosauria > Squamata > Scincidae > Lerista > Lerista edwardsae. The sequence goes on along the minus strand of JAJKFI010000016.1, from coordinate 15,385,118 downwards.
GAAGTCAGCAAACGTAAAGAACCAACTACAAAAAAAACTAAGGCTGAGCTCACCGTAACCTTAAAAGTTATGAAGATTATATATCCATGAAGGTTATATCGCTGGCTTTCAGACTACTTTAAAGATGCTTTGGCACTTTAAAGATGCTATGAATGGGTGGGGGAAGGTCCGGGCTCTGGACGCTTTCCCGACCCGCGGAGCGCTGATCTACCTGCAGCTGGTCCCAATGGGTAGACCTGGGCTCTGCAGGGTCCAGGTCTACCTGCCGTTGTTTCTAATGGGTAGACCTGGGCTCCCTGTAGCCCAGGTCTACCCGCAGCTGGTCCCAATGGGTAGACCTGGGCTCCCTGGCTGCTTCTGATGGGTAGACCTGGGGTCGCGGTTCTTGGGGCGGGGTGGCACGATGTCACATGCCCCCTGGGGCGCACTTCCATCGGGCGCCATGGGCGCCATTTCGACTAGGTCCGCCCCTGTTTCACAGGTACGAATCCAAGTGCCCTGTGTAATGCAGGTTGGACTAGGGACGGGGACAAAGTTCTGGCCTATGTCACCAAGGCTGGTCCCAGCCCCTTCCTGGGGCCCAATCTGCCTCCTGGACTGCCCTCCCCCAGCCTTCCCCCTGCCCAAAACTGCCACTGTCCTGTCCTCCTGCCACCCTCTCTTCCCTAGGGATGTGTGCTGGGTGACTGGGCTGGTGAGGGACCCAGCCCAGTGACCTGGAAGTAATTGCGGTGACATCATCACACCACCGCAATTACTTCAGGAACCCTAGGATGTTCTAAATGGCGCCCTGAGCATGTTTTTTTAGCAACTGCAGGTGACAGCAATGCTGATTGCCATCACTTTAAAAAAAAAAGGAAGGAAGGGGCCTTTAGAGCGATTGCTCTAAACAGTGCCCTCTGTTGTTGTTGTTGTTGTTGTTGTTGTTGTTGTTGTTGTTGTTGTTGATGATGATGATGATGATGATGATGATGATGATGATGATGATGATGTTGTTGTAAGTTGTCTGGCAGCATTCCCAGCTGAAGTGCTTTAAAAAAAAAAAGAATGCTTGGACTGAAGACGTCCACTCGGAGTAGGAGCAATGATAGGAAGGCTTTTGTGGGGCAGAACCCTCCCTCCCACAGCGCTTCCACTCAGAGTGGTCGTGCACAGCCCTGAGCGTTTGGGGTTTACGTATTGCTGCCACCTCTGGTCTCTTTTTGAAAAAGGTGGGTCTTCTGAGGCCCAGGGATGCTGTGCACAGCTTCCCGGGGCTTCAGAATACCTTCTAAAGACATAAGGAGTCACTTCTGGTTTCTCCCGAAAAGCTGGAAGTGTTTTAACCTTAAGAAGGCATTCTGAAGCCTGGGGAAGCAGTGTGCAGCTTCCCTGGCCTTCAGAAGACCCTCCGGGCAGGACCGGACAGCTCCAGTCCCATCTGGAGGGCCTGGGGCAGGTGAGTCACTGGGACAGGTGAGTCACTGCCTCACCTACCTCTAATGACCACATATCCCTGCTGCTCTTGTGCAGGCCTGCCCAGGCTGACACAAACACACCTTGTCCTGGTGCTGGTTTGGCATTGCTGGGCCAGTGCACATCTGTGCATTGGCCCAGCCTGCTCCCAAGCAGTTTTATGTTATGGCATGTTCACAACACTTGCAAGCTGGCACAAGGGACTTGTGCCAGCTCAGGGCAACATTAGGATTGCACTGCCCACCTGCTAATTTAAGAAGGCATACAAGAGAACTAAGTGGTGTAAGGAAAGAAGGCACACAAGAGAGCTAAGTGGTGGCCAAACTGAGCTTGAGAATGGAAAAAAGAAAAGGAAAAGGAATTATAGCTAAGTAATGGCCAAATTGAGCCTGATAACATAGGGAATAAATGTTGGAATAAGAGAGAGCCCAGTGATAACGAAAAAAGGAAAAAGACCCAGGTAAGTGTTGGCCTAACTGACCTACAGTGGCATTCCCAAGACGTGCAAAGCACTAAGTTGTTCAGGCTCCTGAATGCTGGTGTAGAGCAGCCCCTCCCCCTCGCTTTCAGAGCCATTTGCGGCTGTGAAAGCAAAGGGGAGGAAATGCCTCTGCTTTGCTTTACCAGCTGTGAATGACTCTGAAGGCAATGGGGAGGGAATAGTTCAGGAGCCTGATTGACTTAGAACAATGCTTCCCAAAGTGGTGGGTCTCATCCTGGGAAGCACTCTCCAATGCCCCTTTTTAAACTCACCCCTTGCAGTGTTGCCCTCTAGAGGGGGCGGGGAGCCCTGTAGACACCCCCACAGGGTTCCCCAAGTCTCGCAATCCTGTAAAAATGTGATCGCGACCCATCTCTGGTTTCACAATTGCCCCAGGGCACCCCACCCGCTCTGAATGCCAGCACTGCAAAGGGTGAGTTAAAAATAAGTCCGTTTGATCAGGGCAGCAGCATGATCCCGGGGATCGCGCTGCTGCCTTTGCCCCCCCCCCGCAACAACTCACAAGGTTCCCAACTCCCTAGTAGGAGCTTGGGAACTATTGACTTTAGAGTTTTTGACCTCCGCCCTCTAGTGGAATGCCACGCAAACATTTGGCCCATTTCAATGAGGTAACGTAAGAAAGAAAAGAAGAAATAGGACAGCCCAATCCTAACCCACGCTCGAACAGGCCGGCCTGCCCCATATCCAGTGCATGGATGGGCTTGACTGGAGCGGAGCCCAGAACCCTGCGTTGCACAGCAGCCATTCCAATAGGACTACTTGGATTTGTGCCAAGGACTACTTGGATTTGTGAAAATGCTGGCCCAAATCCAAGCAGTCTGGGGAAGGCTGACCAGGCTGGGACTGGGGGATTGAATCCGCCTAGGTCAGCCAGTCCAGCCTCACTCCCCTCCCTGGGCTGGGCCACGCAGGGGCCCTCCCCTCACCTGCCCCACCCAATCTGCCTTCTCTCCACTCTCCCCTGAGCTCCCCTACCCCCTGCTCTGCCTTTGACTTGCCTAAACTTAATGGCCAAAGTCTGGGAAGCAGCGCGGGGGGACTGGCACACATCTTTGCACCAGCCTCCAACTTTAAAGGAAGCACCAATTCTTGGAGTCAGAGGGGCTGACATACAGACATGTGCCATCCCCCCGACAGACGTGCACCATCCTCCCTGACTCCGTGAGTGGTCCAAACACGCTTTATGGTGTCCCTTGTGCCAGCCAAACTTTCCTGGCCTAACTGTGCCAGCCTAACTCCAGGTTAGAATTGCACCCTAAGAGATGGCAATCTGAACCAGGTAAAGTATGAAAAAGAAGGGATAATGGAGCGCTCAGCAGGAGACGGGGGGGGAAGGGAAAAAAGAGGTAAGTGGTGGCCAAATAGGGCCTCATAATGTAAAAAGAAGGGAAGGGAAGGAATAAGAGAGATGTAAGTGTGCAGAGAAATATAGGAACATAGGAAAAATGCATGGAATGATGCTCTGTATGAAGTAAAGGACGAAGAACCAGGCCTAATTGAGCCTGATAAGGGAAGAAGGAAAATAAAAGAGAGGTTAGTGTGGCTAATTTGAGCCTGAAAACATAAGGAAAAAATGCTGGAAAAGGAAAGCTCAGTGGAAATGGGAAAAGGGGAGTGGGACACAGGTAAGAAGTGGCCTAATAGAGCCTGATAATGAAAGAAAGAAAACATGGAATAAAAGTAAGCTACCTTGTGGGGACAAAAGGAATAAAGGTGAGATAATCAGTGGCCAAATAGAGACTGATAATGTAAAAAGAATAGAAGGAAGAAAAGAGAGCTTAATCTTAATAACATTGGGAAAAAAGAATAAAACATAAGTAAGTAGTTGCCCAATAAAGGGCACAATCCTAACCAGCTTTCCAGCACCGGGATAAGGGCAATACAGCTCTGAGGTAAAGGAACAAGCCTTGTAAGGGTAAGGGTTAGGGTAAGCTCCCTTACCTTGAGGAGGCCTCAGTGAATGCCTCACAACTGCAGGATACAGCGCATACCCCACTGGCACAGGTATTTCAGTGCTGGAAAATTAGTTAGGATTGTGCCCTAAGCCTGATAATGAAAGACAGAAAAGATGGAATAAGGTAGAGCCATGTGGCACCAGATTGACAGCCCAATCCTATCCTTGGTGGCTCCTGGAGAAGTAGCGCTGCCAAAATAAAATGACAACCACTGCACCCAGAAGCCCCGAGGCAACTGCTGCAGTCTCCTCGGGGTAAGGGAGCATTTCCTCCCTTACTCTGAGTAATGCCGCTGCAGTGCCAGTGGGACTCCTCGTCTCTGTGTCCGGGTTTGAGCAGGTGCAGAATCAAGGAGGCCCATATTGGGCCGCCCGGCTCATGCGGGGGGTGGGTGGGGGTGGGAGTAGGTTTAGCATAAGAGGCTGCTGCCTTCCTCATTCCCCTCACAGGCTCCTCCCCTTCCTCTGCCCTCCTCCTGCTCCATTCTACCCACCCCACTTCCCCTGCCCTGACAGGCTGTCCCACTGGCCAGTGCTGCTGGAGTGCCGTCCAGCCGTCCTGCCTGTGCCGAGGTACTACACCAAGTGACACAGCCCCAGCGCTCCCTATTTCCAGGTGCCGTAAATGTGTTGCACATTTATGATACCTGGAGCTGGTGCTGAGCAGCAGTGCAGGCAATAATCCTAATCCTTAGGATTAGGTTCTGAGCCTGATAATGTGAGAAAGAAGAAAATAAGAAAAGAGAGCTCAGTGGAATGCTTTCCCTGATCATTTGTGGGGGGGGGGGGGAGAGCTGAAAATGGTCAAACAGTAGAGCTCAGTGCGGCCAAATTAAGTTCACCAAAGTGTGAAGAGAGAAAGAAGAATAAAAGAGAATGATGGTGGTGAATTTAGGGAAGATTTGGAAAGGAGGGGAGAAAGGAAATAAAAGAGACAAGTGGTAGAAAACCATTGCTCCAGCTGGAAGATATCAATTGCTCCACCATTGCCACCATTGCTCCAGCTGGAAGATATCAAGGATGGTGGTCAGTGCAGTCTTTGGCTCCTTCCACCGTAGCCGCCTTCTTGGAAAATGTAGAGCATGTCCATGCAACCATTGTCCAAATTATTGCATTGACTTATCCAGTCTGATTCAAGAAAGGCATGGAGGCAGTGGTGTCATCCAAATGATTTAGAAACCGGTACTCACTTTTGATTGGCACTTGTCCAAATGCCAAACAAATAATGATTTAGGCCAGCTCAACTTCTAGAAACCGGTACTCGCGTAGTGGTGCATAGTGGGTGCATGACATCACTGCATGGAGGGATTATAGATGTCCAGTCATTCCCATTTGACCAGGAATCAGTTTGACACATATTTCAACAGACACTTTCAACAGCGCATTCCTTCAGAATCGTTATTTTTTGTGATGTCACAAAATATTGTTTCTCAAGTTGGCCTTCTATCAAAGTTAGCAAAATGGACAAATGTACCCTGGATGAAAATGGAAATTCTTTTATTAAATCTTAATAAAAATTGTGATTTTTTTCCCATTGCTTGTTGTCCTATTAGATGGTTCCTACCTTTACATTACAGAACATTAAACTTCTCCAGCACAATATGGATCACTCAAAAGAGAAAGTGGTTCTCATCTGGTATATTTTGGTCCATTCCAAATTCCCCAAAGCTTTGGCAATAGAGGTATGGTGTAAGATCCAGAGCAAATGATAAACACTGCTTTCTGCCTTGAAAACTGATTTTTTCTATTTGCCATGTTTCTTAAGATGAGAACCCATTTCGAGTAAGTTGTCTGTTCAAAGAGTTCTTTGATGAGCACAAAACTGCTTGCCAAAGTTCATACTTGGGGCATTAACTGTGGGAGGGAGACCAAGAAATCCAATCCTAAGCTGTGACTTTTAAATGAAGTATATTAAATGTTAATAGTTGAGAACAGGTGTGTTGGTTGTTAACGAATTCCCGCTGCTTGATACATTGAATTCTAATACACGTCTTATCATAGCATTCCCATTTCAGTAACATAATGCAAATTCCACCTTATAGCTATTGGAAAGTAAGGCTTTGACAGATGGCATTTGTGACTAAAAATAGCTGACTTATTTTCAGTGTATTTTTCTCTATGTTTGGATCTTTTTAACCTCCCAAGTCATCTTTGATGCCTCAACATCTTAAAACTCTTGGAGTCATCTGCTTGCAGTAGCCCTGAATTTTTGAATCCAATATCCATATAGAAGGGCCATGTGACATCCTAAATGTGTTTATTTGCTGTCTTCGTGGTTGAAGCTTCCCCAGAGACTACCCTCAGCCCTACCCTCAGCCCTACCCTCTTGTTGATATTGGCATGTGTCCAACCATTGGGCAGCCAAACCCACCTAACTAAGTAAAGAGGCGGAGTGGCAGGCCTTAGATGACACTCACTGCTAACCCTATGACATTAGTAAACCTGGTTTTAAGGGTATGCACAGTACTGCTTTTAGGATTCAATCCTAACCTGGAGTTAGGCCAGCACAGTTTGGCCAGCACAAGGGCCACTGTAAAGCATGTTTGAACCACTCTTGGAGTCAGTAGGATGTTGCACATCTGTGTGCTGGCCTCTCTGACTCTTGAGAGTGGCGCAAACATACTTTACAGTGGCCCTTGTGCCGGCCAAACTTTGCTGGCCTAACTGTGCTGGCCTAACTCCAGGTTAGGATTGTGCCCTTAGTTGCTGGCCTCTAGTTTGCTCTCCCCTCTCCTTTTCTACTGTGTCAGCACAGTAAAGGAAACGTAGTTCTGTAAGCTATAGCCATCCCAGGCTACAGAAACCAGGCGGGGGGAGGGGGCACCTGGGAAAACTCCCTTCTTGAAGGGTGCAGAACTTCTTTAATAAGAAGTTCTTATTAAAGATCAAATTGCAGCAGTGCCAGTGAGCAAATCAGGTATGACAACTTATTGAATACCTTGTGAACCTGGACTGGTCAAGCAAAGAGTCAAAATGTAAGTAGTTTATTAATAATCCAAAAGAAAAGGAGATAATCAAAATGGGAAGCAAGGGGGATAGAGAAGTACAAGCAGGGTGACGCAACTCAACAGGTTGTATATGAAGTTTGATGGGCAGCCATATCCTATCCACTTTGGAGAGGGATGCAGTGGCACTGGAATCTCCCTAGGTGCCTTTAAAAGGGGGTTGGACAGATTTCTGGAGGAAAAGTCCATCGTGGGCTATATGCCATGATGGGTTGTGCAATCTCCTAACTTTAGTAGTAGGCTACTTCAGAATGCTAGGCGCAAGGGAGTGGCGGTAGGATGCAGGCATCTTGTTGTCTTGTGTGCTCCCTGCAGCACCTGGTGGGCCACTGGGAGATACAGGAAGTTGGACTAGATGGTCCTCTGGCCTGATCCAGCAGGGCTCTTCTTATGTTCTTATGTCCGTGCACTGGCGCTGCGGCCTGTGATGGCCCAGCGACCGAATGTGTGGCGTAGATGCGCTTTATGGCACATTTACAGTGGTGCTGGTCCAGCGCAAGAGTGCTATGCTGGCGCAATGCCAGGTTAGGATTGCGCTCTGAAGGCTGTACTACTTCAGTTTCAAGAATTTTGTAGACAACGTATGTAAGCAGGTGAGCAGACTAAGCTGCCAAAATAACAATTAACGCAACACAATCTTGTTCTTGGACTGACAGCATTATAAAAGTCCCAATACACTGTACTCCATTGTTCCCTGTGATTCAGAAATCACTTTACCTGCACTGGAACTTTTTATTCATAGGTAGCATTGCTATATATCCACAATCTTTCTTCTCAGGTTTCCCTTTTTTGTTATTTGAACTTAAAGTAACAAGAACTGTGGGGAGAGGGGTGGGGACTCTTCAGTGAACTTGTTAACAAAAGTACTTGGAGTGATCCCGGATTATCCCGGAGACCAAGCCAACAGCCTGAGAATACATAACAAGTAAAGCTGCTCACAGAGGCACCATTGTAAAGCTGTTATTTGAGATAAACGTCAACAGCTTTGCACTTTGGAAGACAGGTAAGGTAACTGTTCTAGAAATCGGTATCCACACAAACTGGAACAGTAATATCGCTATAATGCAAATCTCTCTTTTCCAGCAGTGAAATTACGGTTTCAGTAATTCTATTCTAATTATCATCTCTTTGTAGATTTAAAACCATCAATAAGCGGTCTGGTCTTTGCCTAGATTAGATAAAATGGACCTGCTTTATTCTGTGAACGAAGTAAGAGAGAAATCGGTCTCTCAACCTCATTAAAATAGATCCTGTTACAAATGTTCAGAAGCACAAAAGCTGTCTTGTAAGCCTCCTAGGTTTACTCATTTATGAGGTGGGTGCAATCCACCAGCAGTATCTCCTGGGGAGGCCTAGAAATGAATGGAAGTCGCACAAAAACACAGCTGTTGTCTTGCGCAATACCAATTTATGTCAGTTGGCTTACATAACAGAAGCTCCTGGGAATTCTGCCCAGTTCATACAATATGAGAAACCACCAGTCCCAATGGCTTTAGGAATTTTATGGCTTTTTAAACTGTTCCTGGAATGCAGTACCAGTAGGTTACATTTCTTTAAAGGATTATATTTCTATAAGCAGGGAAACTAATAATGTACAAATAAATGTACATTAGTAATGTGAATTAATAATTTACACCTGGCATTCTACGTCAGAACGCCAGATGCAAGGGAGTGGCAACAGGATGCAGGTGCCTTGTGTGTTCCCTGAGGCATCTGGTGGGCCATAGTGAGATTCAGGAAGCTGGGCTACATGGGCCTTTGGCCTGATCCAGCAAGGCTCTTCTTATAGCTATTGTTGTTGTTGTTGTTGTTGTTGTTGTTTTGCTGCTGTTGCTGCAGCTGCTGCTGCTGTTGCTGTTGCTATGTGATAGTAAATGCAGTACAGATAATTTTCTTTTGGAATACTTCCCTATAACTCAGGCAGCCCAATCCTAACTTGGGCTGGAGCATGCAGGATGGCTGGCCTGAACTACATCCTAACCCAAGTAGGAGGCAGCAGCAGCTTAGTGTAGGATAAGGGGAAGGATTCCACAGGCATCCCAATAGGGCTTCTTGGACCTGTGCCTGCTAAATAGCAAATGGAAGTCCAAGTGGGCTGCAGTGGCCCAAATCAGGGCTGCGCAGCCAGGAGACAGGGGTTTGGATCTGGCATAACTGCCAGATCTGGACTCCTCCCCACTCCCCAAGCCACCCCACCCGCAGGACTGCCCTCTCTCCCCTGCCCTGTCTCCCCCTTCCCTCCCGCCTTTCCCCGGCCTGGAAAAGCCCCTGCACTGGCCAAACCCGGCCGGCACGGGGGCAGCTTACCTACGGCTTCCCATGATGTACATGGGTCAATGTTGCTGCCTGCATCAGCCCAGCACCCATCTGTGCTGCGCAGATATAGGGCCACACAAATATAGTTGTCAATTCCCTACCACTCCTCCTATCAACAATGTACGGTTCTCACAGCCTCTAGTCCATGCGTGTTTTGGAGTATTTAGGCCACACAGTCTTAGAGTGCAATCCTAACTGCGCTCTAGGCTGGAACAGCTGCACTCTAGGCTAGCCCCTGAGTGTTGCAAACACACCGTAAAGCACATTAGCCCCATTTTGGAGGACCTGGAGGTTGGCACAAGCAACTTGTGTCGGCCTCCCTGGGCCTGGACCTGGCCCCATGCTGCAAAGGTAAGGTTGGCCTTGCTCAGCCGGCACCGGGGCTCAGGAAGGGCAGTAGGAGACGGAACAGGGTGGGGGGAGGCAGGGAATGAGCAGGCCCTTTGGTGGCCTGGCCTGGGGAGGGGGGTGGAAACATGATCTGGCCTTTGGGATGGATCCTAACCTTTGTCCTTGGCCCAGGTGCACCCTGTCCAGCTGCTCGAAATTGTGAGGCTGATTTTGGCAGTGCAGCTCTGAGTAGCCCCATCTGGGCTACTACAGGTTACCCAGGGAATTTTTTCCCCTTTCCCCGGGTGGTGCAATAGCAACGCCATGCTCCGGGCTGGATATGGGGAAATGAAGCATAGTGCCATAAAAAGTGTCTGCATAAACCTCCCAAGGAGATATAGCCAGTAGTGTCATTCAGTAACAAGGAGACGGAACGCGAGGCGGGACTTACCGCCTGATTGGCTGCCCGTTTCTGATGCATCACCGCCTTGCCGCACGCCGCGCGGGCACTCCTGGCTTCGGAGGGGGTACCCGCTTGCCTGGGTGGCGCGCTGGGTGCTTAGGAGAGCCGCGGAGGGGCGCGCCACCCGGAAGGAGTCCCCGCGGCGGAAAGGCAGGCGGTGATGTGTCGCGGGCTCCCTGTCAATCAAGGGGTAAGTCCCGCCTTGCGTTCCGTCTCCTTGTTACTGAATGACACTACCGGATATAGCTTGATAGGGTGCAATCCTAATCTGGAATTAGGTTGGCATAGTTAGGTCAGCAAAGTTTGGCCGGTACAAGGGCCCCCATAAGTCACATTTACTGGACTCCATTCTTGGGAGTCAGGGAGGATGGTGCACATTTGTGTGTTGGTTTACGGTGCATAGTTTACAGTGTTCCTTGTGCTGGTCAAACTTTGCTGACCCAACTGTGCCAGCCTAACTCCAGGTTAGGATTGCACTCTTAGAGATAAAGCGTTAGAAATGATAAAGCTTTTTGTATAGCTTTAGAAACTGAAAAACACATAGCAAATGCTGATTTAAACTAAAGGCCTCACTTAAGGCCCAATCCTATCGTCGAGATATACCAGTGTACCTCCAGGTATGCTGACTCAATGACAGCACTGCTAGTATAGAAGTGTGCCCGCTGACAGTTGCACCATGGAATCTGTGCAGTGTTGGTAAAACATCTGTCAACATAGGTTGGGTGCCAGTACAATTCTGCAATGAGCAGAGGAGATTGGACCATGATGAAGGAAGGAGGTAAGAGGGACATGGGATGGACAAGAAGGAGAACTGATTTCCTTACCCCTCTTCAGATAATGGGCATGCCCCCAATGCCAGGAAAGTGCTACCCCAAAGACAGAGGTGGCATAGATAGGAGCAACCCATAAGGAACAATGGAGAAGGGGGAAATAACAGAAAATTGTATCTCCTGCGGTTCTACCCAGCCTACCCTCCCAACAGAGCATAAGATAAGAATGATGAGGTGCAGTGACTGGATCCTTTGACATTGCACTGACGATACATGGATGTGACATGATGCGCTGACTTAAAGGTGATGATACATGGTTGTCCAATGGATGACATGCTGATGTCACAGCAATGATGTTTCAGTGACCGATGGTGGTTGTTGGCATTACTGGGAAGGGCTATGCTAGTGTTGCTTTGCCAGGGCAGTCTTGGCATTTGGTCCTTGCTGTGGCGGTGCCAGTGCACCACAGGTGTCACGTTGCCAGGGCAGGATTAAGATGTGACAGATGTTGCATCGACTTCTCTGTGATGTCAGTGCAACATCTGACTAAGATTGGACCATTATTGTCCTAACCAGAGTAGCAGCTGAAGTACCACTGCAGTTGAGAGATTCACAGCACAATCCTAACCAGGACTGGAAAAGGTAAACTGGCTGGCCTGCACCATACACATCCCCGGTTAGGAGGCGGCTGTGGCGCAACTTGGAGTAAAGGTCCTCAAGTGCATCCTCATGCCAGCCTAGCCTGCTCAAGAGTCGTAGCAAATGAGCTTAATGGGACATTTATGACACTCATAGACCGGCACAATGGACTTGTGCCGGCCTACAGGGGGGATAGAATTGTGCCCTCAACTGCAAATCAGGACTCCTCTGGTTTGAATCTTGCCTGTTACATAAACTTACCAGGTGCCCTTAGGCAAGCCACTTCCTCTTAGCCTCACCAGCTCTAATATGGGGATAATAATACCTACTTACCTTACAGGACTGTTGTAAGAATTTGACAAAAGTACCTGCTATACAAATGTTACTATAATAATTACTATTATTATAAATGGGGAACATGCTTCAAGCAGGGGATTTGACTTGATGGCCTTGAAAGCCCCTCCTATGACTCTACGGGCTCAGTCCTATCCAACTTTTCAGCACCGATGCAGCCGCAACACATCCCTAGGTAACGGGACAAATGTTTCCTTCCTTGAGGAGCCGTCCAGCGGTGTCATGCTACCGGAACGCTGGGCGGGAGGAATGGGTGAGCAGCAGCCCGCCTGTTGTATCACGCTCCGTTTCGCTGTCTTCCCCGCCCCCGCGGGGAGGCGTCCATGATTCCCCCCCCCCCCGGGCAGCTGCAGCACATGCCCTGTGGGTATGGCTGCATTGGCGCTGGAAAGTTGGATAGGATTGAGCCCCAAATACTGAAAACAGGCAGTTGGAGGTTTGTGTATGTCATGTCTACTATCTCCCAAATGAAGCAGGAATTTTTTTTATTAAAAAAATGTTTATATAGAGATAAGAAAATTGTGATCTTACTATTATAATGCCAGACTCAAAACACAGTGTTTCATTAGGAATAAGCGTTTAAAAATCTGATTGCTTCTAAAAGTAGTTTACAAAGAAACCATTTTAAAATAAGAATTAAATTGACATGTTTATGATTTATAACTTAGAGGTGAGTTTATTTGGTGATAACGAAATAAGAACACGCAACATCACTTTCTGCACTTCTCATTTTTGCAACAAAACAGAACACCCAAAGTCTGTGAAATCCAAAATAAAACAATTCTCTAACACCTGCACATATTCTTAAATACCTCTACATGCATGTGGCTGCTAACTCTATACCACCTATATCACCCACCTAGTACACTTTTAAAATGTTTATAATTTATAATTTATCAAAATGTGCCCTTGGAATAAAACCACGTCACAGGGCTTTCTGCACTTCTAAGTCTGAAAACACTGAAACACTGAAATGGTGTGCACACACACACACACACACACACATGTTGCAGTTTCACACTACAGACTCCAGAACTAGCTGAAACTGGCAT
>JAJKFI010000016.1:15354260-15372268 GCA_029204185.1 Lerista edwardsae | reverse complement strand
GGTCCACAAGCCCCCAACTCTGCTATCAACAATCCAAACAAACAACAACACACACACACACCATTTTCACCTACTGTACCTCTATATTTATAACAGAAGAGCCCTTATGGGTTGGGTGCACTTGCTGTTAAATGCTAACATCTGAAGGTAAAGAGGTGTGAAGGAAGGAAATGAAGCAAGAGACACAGGAAAGCCTCTCATTATTTGTCCTGTCCCACCATTGTTTCTTTATAATTCTCTGTTGAAATAATATTTTGTCATGCTGGAAAGGACACAGTTGTTGTCACGGGCTCCGGGGTCTGCTGCTGATGGCTCTACAGCATAATAAAAACATTTTTGGCAAGCATGGCTTTTCTGATGCTTTTGTTATATTGTCATTTGTCTTTCGATGCACTCTGCTGTCAACACCATGCATTTGAAAGCATTGTGTGGTAGGTGTTTCTAGGCAGGTCCACTGCTATGCTTTCCTGGATACTTACCAAACCTGACAAAAAAACTATGTAGCCTTTATGAAAGTGGGTGGGGTCAAATTCTTGTTAGAGGCTCCCTCAGGAACTTATTATCCTATGAACTAGTTTTGATTTGATTTGTAGCTACTTCTTCTGAGAGGGCATTTGACAGTGCGCCAAACAAGATGTTACAGTGGCAGACCTGTGTATAAGAATCAAGCTCCAGCCAAATTTATATGAAGTGGAATTGGGGCGGGGCTGATGCCTGAGGCAGGCAGGACAGGAAATGGCTGAGGGCTTGGGCCTTTCAGGGAGTCTTCCTGGCTGCTGTATCCCCTAAACCAGTGGTTCCCAAACTGTGAGTTGTGGCTCCCTGAGGGGCAGTGGAAACCAGCCTGAGGAGACAGCCAGAGGAATCCTTGCAAAAACCCCACCACCCTATACCATGTATAGAATTGTAGTCCTAATGGGGAGCTGCAGCCAATGGCCCAAATGCTCATGGGAGCAGTTGAAAAAAATTGGGGACCTCTGCCCTAAACCCTTTGTACTAAACCCAGTCTATGTCCAGCAGTAGAGTTCAATGCACTATTAGAAAGGGAGCAAGGCTGCAACGGTGGGGGGAGGGCTAGGGCAGAATTTTACCTCAGGGATGCTAAACAGCCAGAATGGTATAATGGTTCAAGAGTTGGCTTTAGACCTGGAAGCTCCAGGTTCAAATTGCCACTCAGCCATGAAGCTTCCTGGATGACTTTAGGCCAGTCACTCTCTCTCAGCCTCACATACCTCACGGGGTTGTTATAAAGAAAAGGGAGGGGAGAAATTATGTACACCACCCTGAGCTCCTTGGAGGAAGAGCGGTATACAAATATGAAAAAAATAAATAAACCTGGCACTGAAACTAAGGGCTCAATCTGCTGCAAACCCACCGTAAAGCGCATTTGCACCACTCTCTGTGTCAGGGAAGATGGCACATATCCTTCTTCTGCACCCCAGGCACGCTGTGTGACATTGTGAGGTCACAAAGTGAGGGGAGTGTGGGGGCACCTGCAGCCGCCCCCCCTCAAATGGCATGTTCCCCTTGCAAATGCGCAAGCTGCTCCAGCCAGCCATGGAGGCACCCAGGCAGGAAGTGCATTCCCCTCACTCCCCGGCTCGGGGACTGATGAGAACATGGGGGCACCTTCAGGGACGACCAGGGCGATTTTGCCCCAGACGGCCATGGAGGCACCCAGGCAGGCAGTGCATTCCCCTCACTCCCCGGCTTGGGAAGCGAAGGAAATGTGTGGGTGCCTGCAGGGGGTACTGGATGTGAGGGTGCCTGGCCGGCTTAAAAGCATTCTGCTTTTTCCTGCCAGCTGCGCCTTTCCCCACAAGCAATGCCCACTGCCCCTGCATCACCTCGTGGCACCCTGTATATGCCTTTATATGGCACAAGTGACTTGTGCCAACTTAACTCCAGATTAGGATTGCAGACCCCTAAGGGTCTATATCAGTGGTGGGATTCAAATGAATTAACAACTGGTTCTATGACGTCATAGCCGGAGCCAAAAAAAACCCGAAGCCATCCGAGGTAAGCGAGTGGGCGGGGCCCGGCCATTTAACTACCGGTTCTATAGAACCTGGGCAAACCCCCTGAATCCCACCACTGGTCTATATGTGTTAAAGTACACCCTGTACATAAGGAGTGAGCTGAACCTTGCCTTGCTACCCTCCACACTATTCCTCCTATAAACTGTTTTGCTCCAAATGTTTTGTCCAGGTGAAGTTTTTCAGCTAGGTAGAAGCTGAGGAGAGGGGAAAGGACATAGGAAGTCCCATATATAAAGAAGTCCTTTATGTATCATCCCTGAGTGACAGGTGAGGAAAGGTTGCTGTTACACTTTCCCTGTGCCGAGGCCTGTACCAGAACAAACCAGTCACGTCGCACCCATGTGCAGACCCATGAAGGGAACTTGTATGAACCAATCCTTGTTACTCAGCTCTTTCTGCAAAAGTCTCTGCTGTTTTTTCCCACAGGTTAAAAAAGGTAACTTATTCAGAAGATGTTTCAGAGGAAAATTCATGTGGTTGTTTTTTTTTCTTTCTTTTTTAAAGTGTACAGTTTGGATTTAAGCATTAGTAACTTTCATCCTTTAATCCTACTGCCTGGGATTGTTTATATAACTCGTATTATGTTGCAAGAGAGGCATAACTGAAATGAAAATAAAAATGAATAATTGCCATGGAGAGAATAAAAACAATCCAATGATTTGGATTTAATAATAAAAATAAGGTAATGGGACTACACTTCCCAAGAATCCCTGCTGTGGCCTGGAAAAGATGGGCAAGGAGAAGGAACGGGTTCAAAAAGTGGGGCATCTGGAGGAGAGAGGCAGAGTCTTGCAGCCTGGGACAAGGTCTGGTGAAGGCCCAGTGAAGAACCAGAGAGGAAGATTCTTGGGGAGAGAAGGAGCAAAGGAAGCCATTGGACTGTTGCTGAATGGGCTCTGTTGGGGAATCCTGGAAGTTAGGGACTGGCATGGTGCTAGACCTGTGAGGCCCACTGCTGAATTACCAGCCACAGAGGTCTGTTTACTACCCATTCTGAATCCTGTTTTTGTGTCCCACCCCCAGGAGAGTACAAGCTTCCCTGTCCTACTGACCCAAATAATAACCTCTGCTGTTATTAGCCCAGTGCCGATGTAGCTGCTCGAACTTAACAGTGTGCACAGGGGCTGCTAATTCTGAAATGCCATCAGCACTTGCTTGCACTTCTTACTGCTCAGTATGCCATGGGCACAGCAATCCTAACATCCCTTTGGGCCGTCCTAAGCCACTTATGTTGGCCCTGCAGTGTCACACACATGCCATAAAGCCAGCGCAAGAATTGCTAGGATGACGCAGGCAGCCCAGAACTGCTGCTGGGACCGGTGGTTAAGTCGGTCCCTCGCCGGCTGAATTTGGCCAGCATGGGGCCATTTCTGGGCAAGGGGAAGGAAGGAGGGAGGGTGAAATGGGTATTAACCTGGTATGTATCCACCTTCGCTGGAGACGCACTCGCCTACTCCAGTATGTATCCACCTTACATCCTACTTTATTAATGCAAGTATCCACCTGGTCTCTGTGCGTACCATCAAAGATGACCTATTGCTGTCCTACAGGGTTGGAAACATTTGGAGGCCTAATGTACAACCAAGGGGGTTCATGGTCTTGATGGGTATTAACCCGGATGGTGTTGATGGTGGGTGTGTGGTTATATCCCCCAAACCTGGGTATTTTTATACCTCTCTGGCACAATTAATTATCCTATCAGGATAAAGGTCGGTTTCTCCTGATTGCATTACTAGCTGAATGGAACTAAACCTTCTTGATTAGATTTGCATTCCTGACCCCAGCTATGACCTCACACCTTTTGCAAACACAAAGGAGATAGGCTTGGAGGAATAATAGCAGGAGAGAACATGCTTTAACAAAAGATTGCAGCCAAATGAAGCCAGGGGGCGGGCTTAGCAGCCATGTTGGTGAGTGCAAAACATTGCTCATTGCAAGCATTTCAGATTGCTTTTCTGGAACTGTTTAGGACTTAATAGTTTACTCCTGAAATAAAAACTTATGAAAATAAAAATGTGTGATCGTGGAGAAACATCATTGGTAACCTAATTATGAGTTAATATGCACTTACAAGTTTTAATTCCGCATAATTATATTACTGAACACACCGGACGAAATGCTGTCTATTTTAACTCAGATTGCACTATTTTGACAGACTTTATTTAAATCTACACAAGCAAAAATAAAGTGTGAACGGGAAGGAAAGAAAAAAAGGGGAGGGTGTGCAAAAATTAGATAAATATGTAGGAAAATTACATTAAAATCTCTCAATGTATAACACAAGTAGTTGTCAATATGAGAGGAATTCTTTTTAACTTCTAGGCTATTAAGAGTATTTTTTTAAACTTTTTAAACTTCCATACTCACCCCCCCCCCATAAAACAAATTCTGTTAATGTTCAGAATTTCAAGAATATTACAGTAGAAAATGGAAGGCGGGGAAAAAAAGTGTAAACGGGAAGGGGGAAAAAAGGAGGGGGAAAATATATATTTTTTCCTTCTAGACCATTAACAGTGGGTGTCAGAAAATGGTGAATAAGACTGCTAGGAACAACAAGAAATTACACAGCTTCAAAAATAATGCAAATAAAAAATCGGTTATTGAACCGATGTAATGTGAATACATGAATCTTTCCGTGGAAATTAAATCCCATTTTTCGTACAGCGATTCGCACACCCGTATGCAGAACACGCAGGCATGATTAAAGACGTTGAGATTAATTTTTACACACGTGCAGGGAGATTTTTATTCGTGAATTCGCGGCGGCAATCCTCCTCCTTGGCGGGAAAGATCTGAGTCAGCCATATTTGTAAGTCGGCTTCAAGAAAATGACGTCATGTTCCCTCCTGCTATTATTCCTCCAAGGAGATAGGCGTGTAGTTTCAGCTCTTTCCCACACTCTGGAGCCATGTTTTACCAAATGGAGTCAAGCCATGGCCTAACTGAAGGTGGATACATACCGGGTTAATAGAGTGCCTCTCCAGCAAAGGTGGATACATACCGGGTTAATACCGGTGAAATGGAGTGGGAGGAAGGCATTCCCGCAGAAGGGGCAGCCTGAGATAGGGGGAGGAGTCCAGATCCAACCCCGATTCAGTCTGCTGCAGTTTGTCAATCTTGTGCTTGCTAAATAGCAGGCACAAGAAGCCCCATTGCCCTGGCTGGGACTTACCATGGGGCAAGGGGCAAATTTTCCGTTTCCCCTTGGAGGTTCCAGCGGCCTCCCAAACTGTGCTGCCTGTTGTGTGACTTCCATTCATTGCTGTTCCAGCGCAGGTTAGGATTGCACTCTAATCCACTCTCTCGTTATACTAGATAAAATAATTAGATTAAAAATGCCTACCACAATTATTTATTGTATTTAAAACCCTTAATATCCTGCTCATACACATATTGTTCCACTTTTAACATGGTAGCCCTTTTATATTTAGTAGTGGGAGAGCAACTGTCCATACCTGTCCAAGCATAGCATGTTTTCCAGCATCTTTTCAATTGTAGCATTTGCCTAGGGGGATACATGTCCATGTGCCAGCTTCCCTGACTCAGAGAGTGTTGCAAATCACTCCAGGGTTGCGCCAACAGAAATACTTTTTTCACAAGAATAATATTTGTATTGTTAAATGCTACTGGATGGTTCCCCACAACATTGTTATCCCCAAAACAAACCTTGCATTTGTAGCTTTATTTCACACAGCGCTTCTTTATCTGTGTACACTCAGGATAATCTCAAAAATGATAGAGAATAATTGCGCTTAATGAAACAATATAAATAGATGGCTTGATCTGAGGACAATATCTATGAAATATGTTTTAATACTTTACCTTTCCACTTTAGGAGGCCTAAGATAAAAGTGACGTAGCTCAATTTTTGCTATATATCTTCCATGGGTAGGCTATCTAAAAAACGCTTCCTGTTACCTAAAAGAGAATGAACCATACTTCTCCACCTATTCCTAAAAAAAAAGTGGTCTGCAAAATTCAAAAGGATTATCTCCCAGTTTAATAATGTAATAACTTTTACTACCTCAGCCCCTATGGCTACACCATAAGCACTGATATAATTTAAGTCTTGATGGAAAATAATAAAACTTTTAGTATCTGTAACATCTTTCATTAGAGAATCTGAGGTAATTTATGAATATTTATTAATTAAGCTTACAAACGCTCTTTACACACTGGCACAATAATGCTCAGTTTATTACATTGTCATGTATCAGAGAAGCCATCTCAGTGGCAGAAAATTTGCAGTAGAACTAACAAGTCTTTATAATTCTTTTCTTACATGATACCACTCCCTTCACAGCTATGTAGAAATGGGAGACTCAGGGTGCAATCCTAACCTCAATGGAACAGACCTGCCAGGTAGCCCGCCTGCGCTGTATTCAACTCAGGTTAGGATGCAGCTAGAGGTCACCTTGGGATAAGGGGATATTTTCCTCTTACTGTGGTGTAAGCCCCAGCCACCCATATGGGGTGACTCAGATCTGCATTAGCGAAATCGCTGGTGCAAAGCGACCCGGGTCATGGCTGACTGGGTTGGGGATGGGGGTTAGGATCTGGCCTAAGTACTTGATCCTGGCTCCACCCCTCCCCAGTCTGGTCCACCCATGGGCCTGCCCTTCCCCACCTCGTTCTGTTCATGCATGGGGCCTGGATTTGAGTGGCACAAATGTGCTTTACAGCAATGTTATTAGGATTGCACTGTTAGAGGATTCCTTTGTTTAGATTTTAATAAAGATAATGTTAAAATTAGCCAATGCTTACCAACATTCTTTTAGACCAGGGATCCATTCTGAGACCCACTGAGGCTGCGGGTGGATGCATGTGCCTTAGCAGGCCTCAGAAAGCCCTGCAGACCAGACCAGATCAGTACTTCAGTCAGGTTTGGCGGGGGAACAAAATCCGTGGGTTAATTACCAGTGGATTTTTTTTAATCCATGAGGGTTCTGGGAATGGAACCTTTGTGGATAAAATGAGTAAAAATGAGTCAGAGATTAGCAAATGCCCTAACAAAAATTTTTTGCTGCAGGTTGGATAAAATATTGTGGCAGGCCGGATTTGCCCCCAGGCCGTAGTTTGGAGACCCCTGTTTTCAGAAATTTAAAAATTGTCAACAGATGCCCCTCTTTCAGATCCTTGATTTACTCAGTCTTTCCACATATGAGTTGCCATCTACTGATTTTATTATTCTTGTTTTCAGCCTAATTACATTTTGGAAAGTCCTATGAGTACCTCATGGCAAATGTTTAGAAAGAGGAGTGCCTGGCACCGATTTCCTACTCCACTGACATCAAGACATGATAATGAAAACAACAACAAAAGGTTTGATATATTACAGTATATTGTTACATAACTTTAGAGCAAACATTTCACAATTCAGACCTTAATTAGCCAAACTCTTAGGCAAGCTACCGTTCTCTCTGTCTCTTATGTTCACTATTGGAGTAATATACAAGTGTACCTTAAAAAGTTGCTGCAAGGTTGACTAATAACATATATGTAAAGTGCTTTGAACATTTGAAAATGCCATATCAATGTTAAGTAGTAGAAGTTACATATTTTTCTCGCCAGAAAACACACAATCAGCATGAAATGGTTTTGTATAACCTTGACTGGATAACGCTACAGTCCTTTTATCTGAGATGGTCATCCTCTTCCCCCGAGCACGAAGCTTCGGGAGGGATGCACATGGAGCGATGAGGGAGGAAGGGAACACCCGCATAGCCAGCCACATCCGCCAAATCAACCCTGGCGATCAATGGGGTGACAGACGTTGCAGACAGATCACCCTCCCGTCCATGCAATAAAGGTGATGATGATGATGAAATGGTTTTAGTGAAATGGTTAAATTCCATCAAATTTAGTTTTCCATTGAAAGTAGCTTTAGCTTTCCATCAAATAAAGCTTTAGGTTTAGTTTTGATCACGGCCTGGAGTAACTAGTCCATGGGGGGTTGATAGAAACAGATTTTTTTTAAAGAGCCCCTAGAGTTTCCATGTAGTTTTAGGAAAATTTATCAGATTACATTTTATGATGTACCTGTAAAAACATTTAATTGTATGTCTGAAAAGTAGGGTTTGGGTGCAGCATGAAAGAACCTCACAAACTGAACTGCTAAATACCCTCATTCTCCCAGCCACAAATTTTAAACTGCTGTAACCCAGCCATTTTTATTTTTTTTTCCTGAGAAATATTCACCTTGCAGACTTCACCAAAAAGATTCTTTGTACCAAATGTCATATTGATGGAACCAATGAAAGCGGCTTGTAAAAAAATAGGACTTTTGGCTTTATAATCGTAGAACGTTTAAAATCCATTCTGTGTTAACTGCAGAGTTGCTCTTGTTATTCTGTAATAAGTGAAATATGGGGATGGTTTGTATTTTTATTACTTTTGCTAATCAGAGTGTCCCAGGTGTTCCTGGGAATGCTGCCTTACAGAAGACCATGTTTGTCTGTGTTACTACTGCTCATAGTAGTTTGGGTGAGCTGCATCCCTGGACACTCCATTGGATGAAGCAGATACTGCTCATTCGCTCATGTTCTGTCTCTTCCTCTCTACCACCCCCCGCCTGTGTGTGTTGTGTGCTGAGAGGGAAAAGGTCTGCAGGAAACCTTCATACAGAGTCTGGGGACAGGAGGGATTAAGTATGGTTCATTGGAATAAAATGGAGGGAACAAGAGGGCTTTAGAGGCAGGAGGAATAAGGGGAAGGGGTCCTATCTCCAAGGAACTCAGAGCAGCATTTTAGTGTCAAAGTTTTATTGTGACACGGCGGCGGCCTTTCTGCCAGTGAGGTAGATTAAGTTGAGAACTAATGACTTGCCTATAGTTGCCTGGTGGACTTCATAAAAAGTGGACATATGAACATGGGCAGTGGTGTAGCTAATGAAAGTGTAGCCCAGTGCAGAGGGCAAAATGATGTCCTGGAAGTTATAACAGGAAGTGATGTCACAGAAAGAAGTGCTGTTACCCCCAAAAAATTTTATTAAAAAAAATTAAAAATAGGGGGCGAACTTGTCTCCCCTCCCCCAGCAGCTTGCCCCCTTTCACCCCCCAGCTCCTGGAGCTGTATTTATTGCTGCCATCTCTGTAGAGAGAAAAAAAAAACATCAAGCAACTTGTAGTCCAATGCAAGTGCTACCCCTTATCTGAAATTTGTCTCTGGCTCCTGAGAAACCTTAGCCAGCTCAGAAGCCTTCTGGAGAGCAAGGCTGGTCTTTCCCAAAGGCATAGTGAAGCGGGAGCTTCAGGGAGCAGATTAGCTGGGCAGCAAAATCCACTGCTGCAGATCCACTGCACTGAACCATTCCAACACTTGCAACCTTCTGCCACTGCTTGACTCTGAGGCAGTCAAACTGATCAGGAGACTCAAGATTGCCAATAAGGGGTAGATCCAACTCAACAAGGGCTGTGTATGTGTGTGAAAGAGAAAACTTGTATGAAAAAAAGAAAACAATGGGGTGGGGTGGGGCTAAGCAGACAGATTATCCCAGTTCATTGCATTTTTTTCTGGCCATAATAATAATAATAATAATAATAATAATAATAATAATAATAATTTCATGCCATGACTATTGCTATCTCTCTATACCTACCACATAGCGTTGTTGTGAGGACAAAAGGGGAGGAACCATGCACACCACCTTGAGCTCCTTGAAGGAAGCGTGGAAAAATTTATATTTTTCACATTTTTATTTATTTATTCTTGTTGTACAGGAAGTGTCAAAAATATATGGATCTCAGGTGTCAAATGACCTAGCTCCGTCATTGACCTCCTGCATCCCCTTAGCTTCGGCACTGAACATGGGTTCAAAAATATAAGATCTTGTTTGCCACTTCTAAGCAGTGTGCTATGAGTGCATTTAATTGGCTACCATCTTTGTGTGTTTTCTTTCCAATGATCGCCTTCATAAATTGAGCATTTTGGACTTTTGGGGGGCCTATTTGTGTATCTTGCTCCATAAAAATCTGCTACATACTCTTCTGTGTGAATACACCCGCAAACACAGACTGTTCATAATATAGCTTTTGTAGCCAACTTCCACCCCCACCCCCCAGCTCACCATCTTGGAAGGAGAACAAATTTTTACACTGCAAACTACGCTATTTAAGCTCTTAATTGCACTGGATAATTAGAGATACTATCACACTCATAATCCCAGCCCAACTATTACAGGTGGCTAAAGACACACCTACATCAGCATGAACTACAAAAGGCAAAAGCCTGCCTCAGGAGGACAAGGGTGGAAATGGAAAATTGAAATAAAGAGAAATAAACAAACGCACTAGTGAACAATTTTCCTGCTTTATTGCTTAACAGCCCAATCCTACTCAAATTTCTGAACTTTGGTGCAGCGTGGCTGGTGCAACCTCCACTGCCTCCAGCACAGGAATTGTGGTTGCTGGAGGTCTCCTCGAGGTAAGAGGACCAACAGAATAAAGTCCCATCAGCCTTCAGGTTGCTACTCCACTCTGCACCAGCTCTATAGCTATCACAAATTTGGGCTGCCCCATGTCGGGGTTTCAGGCTTGGGAGGGTGGATAGGATATGGTGGAGGCCTCTTCTGCCTTCCCGGTCCCCTCTCGACCTTATCCACCCTCCCCTGCCCTGTTATACCCCCTCCTTACCTCCATTCCGCCCTTCTGCTATCCTGCAGACTGCCTACCTGATCTAGCGGGCACTGACTGGTGGTGGGAGATTGGCACAGCCTTTTCTGCCAATGGGGCAGGCCTCCATGCTGGTGCGCCTTATGTCATGATTACAACATAGTGCATGTGTGTCCCAATGGCAGAGGCTGGCATAGGAACGGGCTTTTAAATGAATGATATGGGAGTGGATATCAAAACAGAATAGCAGTAGTGAACAACCAGGGGTGAGCAGGCATTGCGCTCCTTCTCAGTGGCGGTGGGGAGCAGTGGCGGTGGGGAGTGGCGGTGGCAGTAGTGTCAGCCTACCGGTGCGCTGGGCGTGACTTCCGGGTGAGCGGCAGCGCGATCGCTGCGTTCTGTTGCGTAACGGCGAAAGCCCGCCCGCAGTGGGCAGGCTTTCGCCGTTACACAACAGAATGCAGTGATCGCGCTGCCGCTCACCTGGAAGACACGCCCAGTGTACCGGTAGGCTGACACTACTGGGCGGTGGGGAGCAGGTGGGGGCAGCCAGCATTGTCACCCCCCAGCCCAGCACCCCAGGCATTTGCCCTCCTTGACCCCCTCAGGTCCGCCACTGATATTATGAGCTGCTATATGGGCCAGATGCAGCCAAGCAGATAAAAACAATAAACAGTACAGAAGAGGCCATTGAAGGGGACTTAGGGTTAGGGGTAGTACTAGAGAAATGAGCACTATCCTGAAAACACGGAAACCAAAAGATTGAGCATGATCATGTTTCCTCTTCCCATATTGTGGGCTCCAGTGTCCTGTCTGAGCCTTGAAGGAGCCATTAGGAGCCCTGGGGAGCAGCCACTGCCAGTTTATTGGCTTAGCAATGAGGGACGATGTTGCTGGAAATGAGGAGAAGCACTGCCAAAGCACAGCAAGTGATCTCCATTGGGCAGGGATTAGCCAGATGCAGGAGTCCTTTCAGAAGGCTGGGGAAGATACAGGAAGGGCAGGAGAAAGGGAGGGAAAAAGGAAAGGAGACAGCACAATTGTGGCTGAAGGAGAGAGAGGGGCGGCCCAATCCTAACTTGCACTGGAACAGACGTAGTGACTTGCTTATGCTGCATCCATCACAGGTTAGGAGGTGGCTGGAGCGCAATTCAGGGATATTTTCTCTTTACTCCTTGTTGCACACCAGCCACTCCTATGGGGCTACTCGGAGCTACACCAGCAAATTTGTTGGCACAAATCCAAGCAGCCCAGGTAAGGCTGATTGGGTCGGGAGTGGTGTAATTCACAGGCTCATATGCCCTATAAGCAGCCCAGGGCCCATATGAGTTGTGAACATTCAGCAGAGTGTGTCCTTAAGCACTTCCAAGTCAAGGCAACAAGGCACACATCCTCTGCTACCAGTCGGGACCATAGTTAAGAGCAAAAGCCTCTGACAGCAATAAACAGCCTCTTAAGTTTTTAAATCCTTAGGCTAAACTAGCCCCAACTACAGGGCTGTAGTTAGCTGTATAAAGCTATAAAGCTTAACTGGTAGGGTGCCCAAGCAGCAAAACTGAATTTAGCTTGGTTCCAAATAACCACAAATAAAGCTTATAGATTAACTATAATTTATTAAGAAAACAAGCAGTTACCGAAACTAGGAAAGGCTTAAAAGAACTAACAGAGACTTTAACTAAGATACACCTTAAAATAAGAAAACAACTAGCTGCCTAACACTAGACTAGGTGGCTACATGCAAGGTGGCTAGCCTTGCTGGTTCACCTTCTTCTCAAGTCCAAGCAGGCAGCAAGTCCAGGCTGGGGCATCTTGGACTGACATGGAGAAGGTGATCTGTAGTCCTGGAGATCTGAAGGACTGATGATCTTCTCTGAAGATGGTCTGTTGGTGTCTTGAAGGTCTGATGGTCTTGATGGTATCCTGAAGGTCTGAAGATGGGTGTGTGTATACCCCCAAAACTGGCTATCTTTATATCCCCTCTAGTATCATTAATTATACAATCAGGATAAAGGTCAGATCTCTTCCTGATGGGATATTTGGAGGTTCCATCCTGTTTAGAAAAGGTTATGTAAACAAAACACTAATTCTAAGTGATGGGTCTCCACTGTGCAGAGTCTTCTTAATTGCAGCACTAGCTGGACGAAACCTTCCTGATTAGGTACTTCCTTCCTAACCCTAGCTATGACCGCACACTTTTCTGCAGAAAACAAAGCAAATAGGAAATTATACTTCCTGGTGAAATTACCTCCGGAAATGAGCTGATTATCACCAGTGGGTACCTTGA
Organism: Lerista edwardsae; assembly: GCA_029204185.1. Lineage (NCBI taxonomy): Eukaryota > Metazoa > Chordata > Lepidosauria > Squamata > Scincidae > Lerista > Lerista edwardsae. The sequence continues at coordinate 15,359,336 of JAJKFI010000016.1, read as the reverse complement.
CAGCTGTAGCTCTTTTTTTTTTTTTTTTTAACAAAATGGAGGTATTCTGACAAAATGGAGTCAAGCCATGGCCTAGCCTTCTTTTGCTCTTTACAAGTGGGGGTTAGGATTTGGCCTGCGTTGCCATGGCTGGTTCCACCCACCCTGCCTGGGCCTGATTTGCTTCCTTGTTCACCCTCCCCCTGTCCAAAAACGCCCCCTCCCCACCCTTGGAATGCCCTCCCACCACCCTCTCCAACACCCTATGTTGGCCTGCCTCGAACTTACCTTCTCCCAGCCTGGATTTGGCCTCCAAGAGTCAGTGCATGTCCTTGCGCTGCCTCAGCCTACTTGAAAGGAGGTGTGAATGTGCTTTATGGCAGGTTTGTGACACTCTTAGGCTGGTGCAAGGGACTTGCGCTGGCCAAAGACTGGATTGCACTCTCAAAGAGAGAAGGAAAGCTGGCAGAAGCAGTGAGAAGGAAAGAGGGGAGAATGCCAGAGAGGAAGGATGGAGGCAAGAAGGGTGGACTGTGGAAGGACTGGGAAAGGGGACAGATGCCCCTTGTTTCCAAGACAGAAAGCCTGTCCTCAGGCAAAAAAGGTTTCCCCCACCAGGAAGCTTTTGGAACTCAGGAACCATCCTATAGCCTGAGATCTGGAAGAGCTGGAGGACATTTGGTGAAAACTAGCAGGGCAACCAGGCGGAAAGGTCTGTGCATCCTCATATACTCACTTCCTGCTCTGGGGCTTGACAAAAGCCCATCTGACCTACAGTAGACCTGAGTAGTGGACTTGCAGGGTCTAGCAGATAGTCAAAGCTTTTGCCCATTGGGGCAAATACCCCATTATTATGCTCTGTGTCCCAAGAAATAATAAATGCCTTGTGAGCAGTTCATTGGCCTCTGATTATCAATTACTGCCCGTCAGGTAAACCCAAAATGTCCCACCCCACCCCTCAGGAGGTGGACTGCCCCCTTGGTATGACCCTAGGGCTGCAGGGAGTCTCACACATACATAAAAATATTCTGAGCAGCTGTAGTAAATACTGCTAGACTTATTTTTAGGTACTGGATAAACATTTTTGTAGGATGGCTCTCTCATACCAATTTCTGTATATAAAAGAGAATGTCTGTACGTTTGTGCGTACGTATGTTCCACATAGGCTCCGCAACGCCTGGACCGATCGACACGAAACTTGGCACGCATACACTTGAGGCCTGGTGACAAACACTGGGGGGGGGGGTCAGACCCCCCTAGGGCCCCCAGGGGTGGGGGTACGGGGGGTGAAACGTAAACATGATTGCAAACGGCCGACATCGGTGTCGAATCCGTTGTTTCTGGGGTCGCCGAGACGAGTGGCGATGCCTCCAATGCAGTTGGACTCCGGGTTCAGCCCCCCCTCGGCGTGGGGGGCGAGAAGGGGCGCAAAACACACCGTCCACCATGCCCTCCTGGAACACCTGGACCGATTGACGCCAAACTTGGCATGTGTGTCCCTTGCAGTCTGGTGACAAACACTGGGGGGGTCAGACCCCCCTAGGACTCCCAGGTGGGGGGGCCAGAAGGGGTGCAAAACAAAATGTCCGACATGCCCCGCTGAAACGCCTGGACCGAGTGGCACCAAACTCGGCATGCGGATGCCTGGCAGCCTTGTGACAAACACTGCGGTGGTAAGGGATCCCTACCGCCCCCAGGGGTGGGGGTACGCAGGGGGGCCCACGTGAAAATTGTCAAAAATGGCCAAAATCGGTTTCGGATCCATGGTTTCTGGGGCCTCTGAGATGAACGGTTACGCTCCCGATGCCGTTGGAGTCCAGGTTTGGGGCCCCCTCAGCATGGGGGGCGAGAACGGGTCCAAAACAAAACGTCCGCCATGCCTGCTAGAACACCTGGACCGATTGCCACCAAACTCAGCATGCGGATGCCTGCTGGCCTGGGGACAAACACTGTGGGGGTCAAGGACCCCTACCACCCTTGGGGGGGCTACACAGGGGGCCCCACGTGAAAATGATCAAAAACGGCTGAAATCCATGTCAGATCCATAGTTTCTGAGACCGCCGAGAAGAGCGGTGATGCTCCTGATGACGTTGGAGTCCAGGTTCTACCCCCCCTTGACGTGGGGGCGAGAAGGGGTGTGAAACAAAACGTCCACCATGCCCCGCTGGAACGCCTGGACCTATTGACACCAGTATGCGTTACGGTCTGGGGACAAACACTGCGGGGGTCAGACCCCCCTAGCGCCCCCAGGGGTGGGGGTGCACAGGGGGCCCCATGTGAAAATGGTCGAAAACGGCCGAAATTGGTGTCAAATCCGTAGTGTCTGGGGTCGCCGACACAAATGGCGACGCTCCCGATACCGTTTGAGTCCATGGTCGGACTTGGGATAATTTGTTGCCCGGGCAATGCTGGGTAAAAAAAGCTAGTACAATATGAAAATGACTTCACATTGATATCTGCAATACAAAAAATGTGATGCACATTATTAATCATTAATTAGAAATGCTGCATTGGAAAGTGTGTTCATTTGTGAACTTGTAAATCATACAGTCCAAATGTACATATGGAAGAACTAACACCAGCTATTTGTTAAGCTTCTGAGTGCAAGAATGACTTTGGAGAGAACACGGCCTCAGAAGCCTGACTATCGCAAATCAAAAATACCTGGATAAATGAAAGTTCCTTTGTGTTCATAACTATGATAAGATTCAAGAAAAGGGAGCTGTTGGAGTTTGGCCTGCAGTAAGTGTGCCTGCCTTTTTGGAGCAACAGTTCTCATACGTCTCACACTGGAGGGTACTCCTTATCTTCACATGCACAGAAACCTCAATACAGACTGATGCACTAATTTGCATGGCTTGTCATGTGTCAAGCTTGCTGGAATTGTCCAGAATAGATCATCTATTTCTTTCTTTCTTTCTTGATTAAAGTATGCATTCTGACCTCATTCATTCAGATGTATTTCCCCCTGAGTAATAACCTCACGGGTTAAGCACAGCATTATGGCACTCAGAAACAAGCCTTTTGTATGCCTTCTGTTCATGTTGCAACAGGCAATACAGTAGTTTGTTACATGAAGTCACACCATGTAAAACACTAGCTAGGTCAGCACAGCACCGCATTTCAGGCTTTATAATAATTGTTTAGAAACTTGAGTTAAAACTTTTAAAAACATTTATTACCGTGGTTAGCGTTACAGTAGCTAAGTAAAGCTGTCATGATGGGAGAAGAGGGGAATAAAGCTGTTATCGTTTTGCTTAAGTTCATAAAATTGTTCAGGAAGTGTCAATTATGTTTTGCCTCATAGCACATTCTTTTCATTAAAGAAAAGAAAGGAAAATAGGAAGCATAAAAATAAAAACAAGGCTGTTAGGCCACATCCAAGGCCTCATCCCTGGGCCATGCAGCCCCGATTAGGGCCGTGCAGCTTCCTCGCACCTGCACCTGCGATTTCCAAGGAAGCCATTGGGGAGGCAGGAGCCTCCCATGCAGTGGTGTCATCTAAATGATTTAACAACAGGTACTCACTTTTGATTGGCACGTGTCGGGACCCGCCCACCGGAAGTGACATCATAAGCCAGATGTGATGTCATGGCAGGAAGTGACATGAAAAAAGCCCTTTTTGAGGCCTCAGACAATTTTAAACTGACCCAACAGTTGCAACAGTATTCCACAGCACCCCCAGAACATGTTAAGGAGGCTTGGCATCATGTTAAAGTGACCCAACAGTTCCAAAAGTATTCAAGAGCAACCCCTGAGCAGCTCATTTTTCAGTGGCAAGGCAAGGCTCCGCTTGCTGCCTGCCTGCCTGCCTGCCTGGCTCTGAGAACATGCAGGCAACTCAAACATGCAGGAAATTCAAACGTTGCAGGGGGTGGAGTTGACAAGTGGGCGGGCGAATGGGCGGGGCCAGCTGTAATCCTAGGAACCGGTACTCGCGTACCCCCGCGTACCCCCTGCATGACATCACTGCTCCCATGGTGTAAGGGCATGAACTGTGTGCTCCAATGCTGCTTTGGGTGCAGCGCATGCCCACTAGCCTGCCTGCTCCAGCGCAGCATAGGATTGCTCTGTGAGGGCAAAGTCCTACCCAACTTTCCAACACTGGGTTAAGGGCAATGCAGCTTCAAGGTAAGGGAAAAAAAACGTTACCTTGAGGAGGCACAACTATGCCAGTGCTGGAATGTTGGTTAGGATTGCGCCATGAGTACTTACCAAGGCCCTCCAATCGGCCACTTCCTATAGGTGTCTTAGAAAAGAAAATTACAGTGCAATCCTGCACTGCCTGTCGCGCCAATGCTACGTCATAGCGTCGGCACGACGGCCCTAGCGTTGACGCGGGAGCGCCGATCAGCACTCCCGCGTTGGTGCTAGAGCAGCAGGACTGGCGCTTTAGGCAGCGCTGGTCCTGCTGCACCTGCACTGAGCCTTTCTTGCGCCGACTAAAGCCGGTCGGCGTGAGGGAGGCTCCGCGCGGAAGTGGTGCAGGGATTGGTGGGAGGGAGGAAGGCAGGGCGGGACATGGGTGGGCTTGGGAGGTGGTCATACGGCCACATCCTAAGCCCATCAGCAAGGCTGCACGGCCCCGATTCGGGCCGTGCGGTCTCCTCGAATCTGCGCCTTCTCTTTAGCGGGCACAGATTCGAGGAGCACATAGAGGAGGCTGGAGCCTCCCCTACGGTAAGGGGAGACTGTGGGGACGACGACTCCAGCCTCTCCTAAGCAGCGCTGGATATGGTGCTGGCCCATCGGCCTTGCCAGTCCGGCGCTGCTTAGGATTGCGCCCTTAATTTGATTGGGCTGTCTTTTGAGACTTAGTGCCAGATGCTGGTTCCCCTCCCCTTCCCGGGCCAGTCCATCTTTGGGCCTAACCCACCCTCCCTTGCCCCGTTCCACCTTCCTCCTACCCCCTCAGCCCCCCCCCACAGGCCCAGTTTGGCCGGCACTAACTTAACTGGTCCGGTGGCACAGGGCCTGCATCTGGCCCCACTGATCCAGTGCACACCTGTGCAAACACACTTAACGGTGTGTTTGCAACCCTCTTGGGGTGGTGTGTGTGTGTGTGTGTGTGTGTGTGTGTGTGTGTGTGTGTGTGTG
>JAJKFI010000016.1:15307234-15354250 GCA_029204185.1 Lerista edwardsae | reverse complement strand
GTGTGTGTGTGTGTGTGTGTGTGTGTGTGTGTGTGTGTGTGTGTGTGTGTGTGTAAGGGACTTAAGTTGGTCCAGCACAATGTTTGGATTGCACTGTATGTGAGATTATAAACGACCCCCTCCCTATGAAGCACTCTAGAAAGTCCATGATACAAACAATACTAGCTTTTAAAAATCTGATGAAATCTGATGCTGGCTAAGAGTTGGCAATGATCACTTTAAAGGCAAAAGAATATAAACAGGGCAGTTTGAAATTGCATCTATATAGGTGAAAATGTCCTGTATTTTTCACAGCAATCCAGGTAAAAAGCCAAAACCTTTTTTGCAAAACTATTTCTCTGTGGAGATAGAGGGTCTCAAAAGCCAGTTTGAGATCATGGAAAGGTACAATTCTAATCCAGCTGTAAGCGAAACATAAAATCAGACATGCTGTAAGAAGTAGGCACGTTATGATATCCCTGTGTTTTTGATTCAAAACTAGGTTTTTCATTTGCAACCCCTCACCTACTTTGTTTCATGAACTCATATAGCATTCTTGTAATTAAATATTCCTAATTAACTGCAAAGTAATTTGAACACAACTAATTTTACATAATGACAGGGGACAGAAAACAATTACTCAGGTTTTACAGATGAGGAAACAGAGAGAGAATGCTAAATGGCTTGCCAAAGGCCAAATCAGGTATTTAGTGTTAACAGTTTACCATGTTCTGCCTTAAAATCCTTTACATGCTGACCACTGAAATTATAATTAAAAATATCTTATAAACAAATAAATAAATATCTGGCCCCACTCAAACAGTTGGCAAATGTCCTATTCAGCAATAGTCATGCTTACAATAACTGGGGATGTAGGATGCACGGGGCGCGATCCTAACCAATTTTCCAGCACTGGGGTAAGGGTGATGCAGGTCCAAGGTAAGGGAACAAACATTCCCTGACTGTGAGGAGGCCTCTGTGACTGCTACTCCACTGCAAAATGCAAACAGGTTCCACTGGCACAGCTATGTCAGTGCTGGAAAGTTGGTTAGGATTGCACCCACGGTCTCATACACATCAAATGATGCATCCAGCCAGTTCAACAAGGCATGAACTTTACCATGCCCATGTGCATATGAAAATCTGTTTTCACTTGTGTATCTCCCTTGCAGGACCTAAGTAGAAATTTCTGGTGATTATAACATAAACTGAATGTAATTCATTCATTTGAATTCATGAAATTCTGGTTAGATCCATGTCTCTCTCTATAATGCAGTCGTCAACCTTAATGAAAACTTTGAATGGCAGTTGCCTGGAAGTCCAGAGAATGCCACTCCCTTGAAATATTAAGATGGTCTTTTGGGGTGAGGCTTTTGGTCCTCCTACACAAAATTATTGCCATTAAGAAGACATTTGAAAACTCCAAAGTCTGCAGTTGGCACCTAGATTGGCAAACAGGCCTATCTAGGACTAAGCAGTAGATGGACGGGAATATCTTGCTCTACTAAGGCTTTTCTGGCATAACAGGTTCTCATGCTTCTTTGATGTGTGTGACAATGAAGTCGTTATTATTCCCATTATTATCCCATGATCATATCATAGTCCTATTATAGCAATGTTCATTTTGAGTGACTTCAATGTTCAAAAACCAAGTCATTAGATAAAAATAACATTAATCTCTGTTTTTGATGTACTGCAAATTGATTGCCTACTGTGTTGAAAGTGCAAAAGGGACGGGGGGTGGGAAATGTTAATGTTTTGCAAATGTTTTGTTCATCAGAAAGTAACATGAGTCTGATTTGAACTCTGTTATTCTTTTTGGATTTTCATTTAATTTGTCATGTTATTCATGTTATTTGTTCTTTGCAAATGTTGTTAGCAACAGTGGCTTTGCTAGCCGTGTGTGTGTGTGTGTGTGTGTGTGTGTCTGTCTGTCTGTCTGTGTCTGTGTCTGTGTCTGTGTCTGTGTCTGTGTTCGTGCGCGTGCGCAGCCCGCTCCAAATGATGCACTCGGGTGGGTGTGACACCACTAAATTGTGATACTTGGTACTTTTGAATAACACCTTCATGTTATATATAATTCGTTGTGTGATTTAATGCAGAATGCAATGAAACAAACCACGTTGAAATGTCTACATCAAACGTTATAGCCAAATAACCAGAAAATGAATTTTCTTATGTAACAAACTGTGGATTTCCTTAACTTGCTCAAACTGATCAATGAGACTAATTGTTCCAAGAGCCAGATGAGGTGATATTATGCTGTAGCAGTAAACCAATGAGGTATGAGTCAACTCTCATTTCCATTTATTGGAGCTAATATTAGAACTCTTATTTGTGTATCATTAAGTTGGCCACTCGTTTGTTATTGGTTACTGATTTATTGATTTACCTTTATGATAATTGGGTTACACCAACCCTAGTGATGCCACTGCATTTGGGCTGTGCCTATGATATTGTAATTTATTATGAAGGGTCTGGTACAGGAGGCAGTCCATCATCGTAGTGACACAATGGGCTCTCGCACTGGGTGATGCAAACCCTAGTGATTGAGTTCTTACTGTCTACAAAGGAGCAGTTTAGTTAGAAACAATGATGAAAGGGAAACTGTTGAATTGAACAATGGAAGGCAACAGAGAGGCTTGTGTTCCATTGTTGCTTCTCCGTTGTCTGGCATTGTGTGGTGAAAATCTCTGATCTCTGAAAATCTTCCCATATTTTGTGCATATTTTCTGTGTTGTTTGAACTTCTAGCTCTTCAGATACTCTATGAGTATCTGGGGGCTGCTGAGTCAACCACATGTAGTAGCCACTTGGTTGCTTTTTGGGGATCCTCTTACCCAACTGACTGATAAGCACAGAACTTGACTTTGAGCCCACTTGCTAACCTATAAAGTCCACCTGATTTCTCGGAGTAGGAAATTCAAGTGACTTAGGTGACCCCCAGGATCCAATCCCACAGGCAAAGCAAATTAACATTTAGAGGCTATAAGAAGCAGGGGTCAAACACCATTCCCTTTTGCACATTTGTTCAGGTCCCATGCTAGGAGCATCTGATGCTCCACAGGAACTTGCCTGCCCAAATTGTTGTAAGGACAGGACAGTGTGAATAAGCAGAGTTGGGAAAGTACCCAGATAAGTCACTTCAGGGTTTTATTTGCTGCTTGTATTTTAACCTTTGCCATCCCAACTATGTCTTCCTCATTTTGTTTAATTATCAGTGCCTTGCTTTTTCATCCTTGTCTCTTCCCTGCACTGTTTTGTCTTTTCATCCTTTTAGGGTGCAATCCTAAACTGCGCTGGAATGGCAAGGCTGGCAGGCCTGCACCATATCCAGTGCAGCATTGGTGCACTGGGGAGCCCCCCTACAGCAAGGAGCCTCCCTACAACATTTGCGTCCTTGCCCCAGGAGGCGTCAGCCTCCCCTATGGTTTCCTCGGATTTGCGCCTCCTAAATTGCAGATGCAGATCCAAGGAGCTGCAGGGCCCGAATCAGGGCCACACAGCCTGGGCCACAGCCCATCTCCATCCCGCTCCCTGAGCCGGAATGCCTACCCGCCTGCTCACCCCACCCACCCGCCCAGAACTGCTCTTGCACCAGCCCAGTTTGGCTAGTGCAGGAGCAGTGCTGCAGCACCTCTGCCTGGCACTGTTTGGCCGACACTGCTGCTAGCATCGGCCCAACAGCACTAGCACTGATGCGGGGATGCCGGTCGGCGCTCTTGCTTCGGTGCTAGTGATGTTGGGCCGGTGCAAGCATGTTGCGTTGGCCCAACGTCATTCATAGGATTGCGCTCTCAATAACATTTTATATTTTTACTGTTTTGACCTGTCTGGTTTTAGTTCACTTAGCGCACAATCCAAAAGGAGGGTTGGGCCAGCACACATCTCTTGTGCCTGCCCAGGAGTGTTGCAAACATACTGTAAAGCACATTTGCACCTCCTTAGGATTTGGGGAGGCTGGTGTGTGGATATGTGCTGGTCTTCCCACACTGCAGCCCAGCCCAGTTTAGGCTGACCTAGGGAGGCTGGCACGAGAGGTTGAAAGGTCGAGGGGAGGGTGGAAAGCGGATCAGGGAAGGGGGGAAGGTTAGCCTGTGGGCAGACTAGCCCGGGAAGGGGGTGGGACCAGCCTCCAGCAAGTAGGCTGTATCCTAATCCTTGGTCCTGGTCCAATTGGCCCTATACAGCCGCTAAGATCTGCACCAGCCTATTATAGATCTTAATAGCCCCATAGGGATGGCTGGGGCTTTACTTATGGTAAGGGGACATGAGTCCCCCTACTCCGAGCTGCTCCGCAGCCGCCTCCTAACCAGGGCTGGATATAGCGCAGGCCAATCAGTCTGCATATTCCAGCCCTGGATAGGATTGGGCTGTTAGGGTTCTAGAATGCCCAAATTCTGCTACTTTTTTATTTGATGGGAACCTCTGGGTTTTAAGATTACTTCTTAATCTGGATAGGAGACCTGTTTGGGCTCTCTAGCTTTGTTTGCTGGCAGCAAAAACGCTATTTTTCCTCAGTAGGTAATTCCCAGCTTAAGTGGTGAAAAAGGTAAACTGCTGAGCTGGGAGGTGGGTGCTAGTCAATAACCACTAGGTACTGTGCTTAGACAGTCACACATGGAAACACACTTACATGTGTACTAAAACATACATTTTTAAGGGAACTTTTGATCATTAGCTCATAGAGTACACCAGAGGAAGTTGCCACTTGCAACATTCAAGACATAGGTTCAACATAGTAATTTTTATTGTGGGGAGATAAGCTTAGGGAGGAAAAAATCAGAGGGAGGAAAAATAAAGAACAAAATGTGCTATCAATCAGGAACTTACATTGCCTATCAAAGTGGTGCTAGACTGTGCTAGACTGACAGCACAATCCTATACCCCCCTTGCACCGGCGCTGTGCTCTTGTGCCGGCCAAATGCTGTCACAAACGTGCCGTAAAGCGCGTCCGCAGTGACAGTGCTGGCTGTGCGCCAGTCAAGCAGGCCTCCGCGAGGGCATCCCAGAGGCATTCTGGGGGCGTAACTGGGTGGCGCAGTGGGCGGAGATGACGGTTGTGATGCAGGGCAGCCATGGTGCCAAATCCTAAACCCTGGCCCCAGCCAGGGCGGCCCTGATTCGGGCTGCTCCTGTCCACGTTTTTCTGCGCCTGCTATTGCCAGCGCAGATCCAAGCAGGCCCATAGGGGTGACTGGGGCTTACGCAGGTGCAAGGGGAAAACCTCCCCTTGTCCTGGACGTTGCTGCTGCTGCTCCCTCCTAATGGGCCTTAGGATATTGCCCTGCTATGTCGGCCTTACTAGGCCGGCCTAGTATAGGATTGTGCTCTGACTCTGGGAGAAGTCAGAGGCAAAGAAAAAGGGAGTCACTTGCCTTCTTCAAGGAGGAGGAGTTGAGCAGAGACACAAAAGTGGAGAGACATGAATATCCTGTAAAGTAGAAAGTGCTGCCCAGAAGGCAAACTGGTCTTTTCAGGAAACAAAGGCTCTAGGACAATAGACAAAATCTAATGACTAGATGTGGAGAAAACATTAACTGAAGCGGAGACAGAGAGACAGTTCTGGTGTGAGTTAAAGGAGCACAACTCAAAACGTTGTGTAAGCTCTCTAATAAGCAGGATACAACAAACTGACAAGCCCCTGCACTCACCCAGACCTAGGGCTGGAAACCATGTCATTAAGCAGGAAGTAATGTCATGGTGATGGCAAAAAACAGGAACTGAAGTCACTGGTTTTTTTTTTAATAAATCATAATTTTTTAAAGAAAAAAAAACTCCAAATCCTTTTTAGAATGTTCTGAGTGCTTTGTTTCTGACATTTGAGTTTTGAGGGTTTCATTGATTCAGGACTGACAACAAAATTGCACAGAATGCATTGAAGCTTCTCTATTCCATCGTTGATCAAGGTGGTAATGCCTCATTTTAGATAGTCTTCAGAATATTTACATTCCTCTTCCCCAAATGATGGGACTCACCTAGGCATGCAGGGAGGGTGTAACATGCCTGCTCAGAGAGGGGGGGGGACCCTGAAGCAATGCTAGTTTCCCCTGCAGCCAGAAGCAATGAGGAAGTGGCATCTTACTCTCTACCCTAGCCAGAAATTCCCTCTGTTCCCAACTGCTAAATTCGGCAAAGCTAGTTTGCAAATGGGCCCCAGCAGGTGGAGGGAGAGTGATATCTTTCGTAAAGATAGTTTAAAAAATGATAGTTGGTCCTGTAACCCTATCCGCCCATTCCTTGCTCCCATCGCCAACCACTCCTCGCCCCAGTAACACCCTCCCAGCACCTGTTCACTCAAACCAAATATTCTTATTAAAGAGGGCAGAAAAAGTAACCTTGAAGCTTGGCACTAATGAAAGCAAATTCACCACCAAACAATCACAAACTATTGCTCAGTCTCTCACTGTGTTCTCTCTCCCCCACCTCACATTCTCACTAACGACATTCTTAAGCTCTGCCTTTCAAGATGGTGGCAGATGGTGGTTCAAAGGAAGCTTTCGAGATGGTGGTGCCAAGCCCTCTGCAAACCCCTGAAAATAAGCTCAGGACCCCCTTGGTGATCCCGACCTCCAGATTGGAGCCAATGGGCCATACCAGGGGAGGCAACCAGTGGATGTATGTGAGCTACCTAACAAAATGACTAACTGGTGAAGAGCTTCTGTGATCACCCCATATTTAACTGTAGAAAAAAAATGGCCAGAGCAAGGCAGCAGGGCAGAGGATCCTTCCAAGAAGCAACACACACACAGCAGCAGGTAATAAATACAACCCTCATGGTCATGATTTCTCTCTCTCTCTCCCCCTCCCCATATTCAACTGTAGACAACAAATTGCCAGAGCGAGAGAGCAGGGCAGGCCACCAGGTCGTACTTTGGAGGGCGTTAGAACTTATCAGAAAGTCCCCATCCGTAATGCTTTGGGGAGGAGAGGAAGCCATTTTACACTTCTTTTCTCTCCGTGCCTTGCCTGCTGTACCCCCTCTCACAATTGTAAAGAAGCTGCTTCTCCCACCACTCTATCTGGCCGCAGTCACCAGTCCGGCTTTCAGCAGCCACTTCCTGAGAGCACATGCTGTCCTGGAGCTCCAGGGTGGCAACTGGGAAGGGTGGAGCTGGCTGGCGATGTGCCCCCATGTCGTCTTTTCTGGCTGCTTGGCGGCAGCAGCAGTGGCTGCTGTTGCTTCTTCAACCTGCAAGCTATCGATAGCTTGTGATCCCCACACTTCTACCCCTGGGCTAGACCTGCTTATACAGTTTTTGAACATGGGGAAGGTAACGAGGGCTACTTGTTTTGTTTTTCCTTCCCCACAAAGGGCTTGATTGCTGCACCTGATTTGATACTGAAAATGACACTGAATTTAGCATATGATGTGGTATTGAGCCCATTGTTCTTTAATTGGCATGAGTGGCATTGTTTCTCTCCTTGGCAGGATGTCAAAGTGGTTGTGCCACACCCTGCATACTTCAATAATCCAATTCTGCAAGTTCAGTCAATCCAGGAAATGTCTGTGCGACGTATCCAAGTAAGACGTCTGGTGAGGGTGAGTGGGTGGTGGAATAGTACACAGAAAGATCTGTTTTAATATGTGACTTTGTCCTAATGCAACCTTTTACGCCTCAGGACCTCAAAACATAAAAAAGACAAAAACAAATATGGTATGAGACTGGGGACCCACAGTTGGTCCCGCCCCCTCCTGCGACCCTATCCGCCCATTCTCTGCTGTCATCACCAACCCCTCCTAATACCTGTAACCAAATATTCTAATTAGAGAGGGCAGAAAAAGTAACCATGAAGCTTGGCACTAGTGAAAGCTATTTTAGCACTCTGGGTAAGAACCTGAACAGGTCTAGGACACCATCCCCTGGTACCTGAAGGGGTAGATCAGATACATCCCCCTTTACCTGGTGGTGCCCTAGTCCAGTGGTCTGCAACCTTTTTCATTCTTGTAAGTTGCCACTACTGCACAACTGAGGCTTTGCAACTCCATTGGGGTCCCGGCCCCAAGGTTGAAGAACACTAGCTTAATGCATTTCTAGCATCACTCTTGGACAAAAAGAATATTTGGTTTGGGCCAAATGCATTTCTAGCTGTTAAATACACAGAGGAGATAGGAGTGCTACGTAGCATCTCTAGGCAACTACTACTTGCAAAAAAATAACTACTTTTACAATTACTTCTTACTTTCTTATAAAAGAATGTTCATCCCCTTCCCCTGGGGAAAGCCATGTGCCCTCAGTGGGGCTCCTTGGCTCACTGCCAGCTGTTTTACCGACAGTGAATTGAGCAGTCCCATGTCGGGCTGCCCAGGCCATTGCCGGGGAAAAGATCCGGTAGTGGAAGCCACAGCCTGGTCCCACCCCCTTGCAGGGGTACTTAAAGCGTTTTAGTGGCTCCCAGTCTTTTACCAAGAACAATTCAAAGTGCTAGTGATTACCTTAAATGTCCAACATGGCTTAGAACCTGGGTACTTGAAGAAACACTTTCTTCTGTGTCAATCTGCATGTTCAGTGTAACTCGGTTTGTTCTGAAACACATGTAATATGTGCACACAAGGTAAGGGATTGTGTGCAGTGACTCATGGCACAACTCAATGGATTTGCATAAATACTATTTGATTGATTGATAACATAAGATTCAGAAAACAAGGATATAGATGCAGCAAGATACAGTGTGATTGTGTGGATGAATATAAATATCAGGGACAGGAAATAAAAAAGATACAAAAAAAGATACACATACACACAGCTAAGCCCCACACAGTAGCAGTTGCAGAAAAAAAGGAAACCTTTACAAGGAGAAGGGGATGTGCTGACACACACAAAATAGAGGAGGGAAAAGAGGAAGGGGAATATTGGGGAAATTAGGATGATTAGCCAGGAGAACCACAACATAGGGAACCAGAGTTTGTGCAGCAGCAAGAGAAGAGGATGAATGGAAAATTGGGAGAGAACAGGAAAAGATGCTAGAAAGAAACCAATGTCCCAGCTGTTGTATGAGACTGAGGCCAATGGCATTCCTAGAGGAGGGAGAAAATGCTAAGTTTTGCAGGAGCCTGAGCTCCTGGGTAAAGCGGTCTCTCCCCCTTGTCTTCACAGCCATTTGTGGCTTGGAGAGTTGGCTCATTGGCTTTGCTCTCCAAGCCACTAAGGGCTCTGGAAAGCGAGGTGGAGGGACCGAGTTAGACGGTCAGTTCAGGCTAGGAACTCCACCGACTGAGGCTTAAGTCTGTGTTCTAGCCTGGAATCAAGGCCATAGACAAGGAAGAACTCCTAGGTGGGCCATAAAGCACTTCACCCACTTGTAGTGAGGCGCTTGTTGTCTCCCACTGCCCAATTATTCTTAACCAGTAACCTAAATATCCAGGAAGAAAATAACAGGACGAAGTGATTTTCCTTATTCCTCAGTCTCATTTGAATAGATTCTGGGGAACTGTAAGCTCGGAGGCTTGGGACTAATCTCTGGGCATCCCAGCTTGACAGTGAAATATGCAATAGGGCTCAAAACACACTCACAACACTCATGCAAAAGGAGGAAGAGATAGAAACATGGGCACGTTGTCGATGTGACTGCACATGAGACACAAGATAGTGGGTTTTAGAGGTCAGTGAGTTTAGGATTTAAAGAGGAGTTTATGATGAGACAAAAGGTGGGTAATGCCTGAGTGATGCCCATGATGTGGTGTTGGCAGATCTGAATAGAACAACTTGCGGCCTGCCATGGAATTTTAGAAAGCAACCCTTCTCACCACTCAGAGAGGAGGTGTGGGGGAGGTTGTTCCAAAGAACCCAAGTTGCCTTTGGGGCCTGATGCTTCTTTTGCCATCAACCCAAATGGAACAACACTGGCCTGGATCATGCTCTCCTGGCATGCAACCATACAATGTACAGTACATGTGTGTATAGATGCTTTAGGCAAACTCCAAGGCTGTTCTCCGGGTGCACTTCCCATTTGTAGTGAGCGGGGGGGGGGCCTGTAGGACACAAGCTCTTTTTAGTCATGCTACCCCATTTATGGAACCCTCCTTTGAAAGTCATCTGGTGCTCATACCAGTGACTTTCTGGCACCAGGCAAGGACCTTTTTATTTTCCCATTTTTTTGTGTGTTCGATGAATTTTTCATATCTTTTCATTACTGCCTTTCCTCTTGCTTTTAAGTGTATGTGCTTGCTTCAGGTTTTCTATTGTGTGTTACGAATTGGGGTGGGGTTTTTTGGTTGAAAACTGGGTTTTGGTGGTTAAACACCGCCTTTTGGTGGTTAAAATATCTAAATAAAAACACAAAACGCTGCATTTCGGTGTTTTAAGGTATTTTCCAGAAATTGAAACAGACGACTTTTCCAATTAGATATAATATGGTGGCTGCATCTGCTGACACTATATCACCTACAGTATATCATCTACCTAGTATACTTTTAAAGCATTTAAAATTAATAAAAATGAGAACTTGGAATAGGAATGCAGAATAAAAACGCATACCACCGCAATTAGCTATTTTAATCAAGAAATTTTGGAAAAAATATCACCCAAAACACACACCCCTAGATATGAACCGTCACAATCCTTCTTTTGCAGGACAGAGAACACATTGCTGAACTACATGCACAGCCACTAACATCAGAGGGTGATTTTAGAAAAAGAAGACGACCTACCAGGTGTGGATTGTTCAGCACTTGAAACTTGCTAAAAATGTGTGTGACATCTTTCGACCCTGGCAAAGCGGAGGACAAAAGCCCTGCAGGCATCCACCCAGCAGGCTGCTGCTCTGTGCCCTCTCCATCGGCTGTAGGCGCCTGCTTAAGAATGAGTGTCACTGGGCTTCTGCCCTTTTGAGTGTGCTGGTTTTGTTATCTCATTACATGACTTTTAAGGGGACAAAAGGGATAGGGATGGTTGAAGGCTTCTGCAGTGCATCCATGATGACCTGTCTAATCTTCACAATATTATGAAGACAGGCAGACAAAAGCAACCACTCCTCCCATTGTGCCAACGACCTGCATGGGGCCTGCTGGGCCTACCACCCTGCAAGAGCTTTCAACTCCCAGGAGGCACGTGGGGGAAAGGAGGGTTAAGATCCCAGAAATATTTGTCCTGAGAGACGGAAGAGGAAAAATGGCCACTACAACCCACCATGGCTCTTCTAGTTCGGAACACGTCACCATTAGTAAAAAAGCCTTTTGTCATATTTTGTTTATAAAAATGGGCAATTAAGGCTCTGAGGAAGCATAGGCCCACATACAGGGTCTTTTGTACATGCGGCCTTTTGTTTCCTTAAACAAAAAACAAAAGTCTTTCAAAACCAGACATTTATAAATGTTTTCAGGCACCTACCAATGATTGAGAAATGTTTGCTACTAGGACCTAGGCATCCCTGTTCAGAATCAGGAATGCAGGTATTTTCATGAGCGAAGTGAACAAAATGAACAGAGAACATCAATTTAATTTTAAAAATAAGTTCATAAATTGATCTTAAAAGTAAAAAAAAAATATTTTAAAGATAAGATTATCTTAAAGTTAAGAAGATCAACCTGTGCTCTAATATGAGAATGTTTTGAATGCTCTGATAAAAGAAAATTTAACAGCCCAATCCTATTGTCTTGCACTGTGATGGTATTGCAGAAAGACATACTGTACGTTGAATCAGTACAAGATAATAAGGCAGTGTCACAACATGGAAAATGGCCACAAGTGGTTGTGCTGAAACATTGTACAAAGCTGTACATGGCCCACTGGCATCAAGGACTTGCAGGAATGGAACTGAAGATAATTCACCTATGCATTATTGTAAAGTCATTCCTGCCATTATGGATGCATCAATTTGGGTACCCCAAAAGCAAAACAGCATGAGTTGCAAACCAGTTGTTAAACTCACGCCCAATGCTGGCTGCATTTACTCCAAAACGTTTATCTATTTCATGTGAATGGTTGGACAGCAAACCATTTCCTTTTCCATTCTAATTAAAGAAGCATCTTCTCCTAGCCATCAGAAATGACTGAACAAGTATCTTCTGCTCAGCTCTAGAAATGTCTGCTGACCATTAAGACTCTTTTCATTGGATACCAAGAACCATTACACTACATATAGCCATATTTGTTTTATCATTCATCTATTGCCATTTCATGCAGATTTGTGATGAACACTAATGATTTATATCTAGAGATGTTTAAAAATGGTATTTTTTTATTTTAGAATCAAGTGTTCTGTAAGACAGGCTGTAAACGTATCTTACTTAGGAGAAATAAACATTTATATTTATGACCAAGCTGAAATCAGTCCACTGAATGCTCTGAATTCTAGCTCCCCCTTTATTCTAACAATGTCAATTTTACAGAACGTGAACAGGGCACATTAATTGATTACTTTGATTATCTGCACCAAGGGTCTCAAACTATGGCTCAGGGGCCACATGCAGCCTGTCACAAGATTTTATCTGGCCTGCAGCAATTTTTTTTTTGGTCAGAGCATTTGCCAATGTTTGACACTTACACATAATATATCATTTCTCAGTTTAAGCATGGCATTGTTTCTTTGTAATTGAAATTTCTCTTTTGTTCTGAATCATATGCTGATTAAAAAAAGATTCAAGTAAAACATTCATTAAATTTCATTCATTCATTTTTTTCAGCCCTCAAAAGTCTGAACAAAATATATCGTATTTTAGTAATTTGTATTACTAAATTAATTTGTATTAATTAAAGTGATCTACATTGTTGATTCGTTGAATTTTTGAGACGGTTTCCTATCTTTGGGGAAACGACCCTTTTATCAAATGATTTGGAAATCAAGCTAACCATATGCGTTTTGCTAGTTTTCTTTGTCAACGTACCGTGTTTATTTTCTGTTTCTTTGGTCTTTGTACAGAAAGGAATGAAGAGTAATATCACTGTGCTCTGAATTCATAGTGTATGTAAAATAAATGCTGCCATAATCTTGCACGTGTGAAAAATGCACTTGAAGCAGGAAGAAGTTATTTCATCTGTGATCTCAGATAGTACAGAAATAATATCACTGGGGGTGCAATCCTAACCAACTTTCCAGCACTGGGGTAAAGGCAGTGCAGATCTGAGGTAAGGAAACAAACATTCCCTTACCTTGAGGATGCCTCCGTGATTGCTGCCCACCTGCAGGATGCAGCACATGCCCCATTGACAGTTATGTCAGTGCTGGAAAATTGGTCAGGATTGCACTTTGTATTGGGGAGAAATCATAGCTCAATGACTGAGTGCATGTAGAAGCTGCAATTTCCAGTGGTGACCAATGAGGTGGTGTGGTAGGTGAAACTGCTGCTGGCCATTGCATGCTGATTGAGGGAGAATCTGCCCTTACCTTCCTTTTGGATACAGCAGCACACCCTGCCTCTACCTTCTCACAGGTACCGGAAGTGATTTTGTCTAGCAAATTGCTTCACTGGCCAGCATGATTCATTTTCAGTGCAATCATATGCATGTCTGCTCAAAAGTAGGTTTCATTGAGTTCAATGAGGCTTACTCCCAGGAAAGTCTGTATTGGATTTCAGCCTTAGAGAGATCTCATGTAACAGAACTGGAGAAAGTAGTCAACAGAACAATGCTCTGATTCAGTGTAAGGCAACTTCATATGCTGATGGTGGGTTTTCCCACACCTGATTCTTCCTTTTAATATAGTATATTGTGTTACAGCTTATTTCGTGTAATGACAGTGGCAATGTAGTTATCTACATAACTGCAAGACACGTCTCCAACTTACTATATTATAAACAGGGGTGTGTGTTTTTGGTGATATTATTTCCAAAATTTCTTGATTAAAATAGCAAATTGCTATTCTCATTCAACTCCAAAGTTTTCATTTTTATTAATTTTAAATGCTTTAAAAGCATACTAGGTAAATGATACTAGTGTCAGCAGATGCAGCCACAGTATTATTTCTAATTGGAAAAGTAATCTATTTTAATTTCTGGAAAATATCTTAGAACACCAAAATGCGGTCGTGTGTTTTTAAAGTAGTGTTTCAAGTAGTCTTTTAAAATAACATCCACTTATTTGTATTTGCCCATATTCCAACACTGTTGTTAACTGACCCACATCTGCACAGTATGTAATTGCAGAACATTCATGGCAGAGCCCCCTACCCTACCCCCACTTGCCCAAATTGTCTCTAAGCTACCCTCACTCTGATCAGGGATCTTGTATAACTAAAGGTCCCTTTGTGCCTATTCATTATTATTCTACAAGCAAAGACTTGCAAAACCTGATTTCTCCATTCTGTAGTGCAAGATGTATAATTACTCTCACAGTAACTATAAAAGTATGGGTAATATCAACACCACAGAAATATTGATTTGCTTAGATTGCTCTTGATACCATGTCCATTTTACTGGAGACTATCAGGAGACTCCTATTGTGTTGTTTCAAATCTTTGCTGTCCTAAAACGGGGTCATTCACTTTCTGCAGTTATTCGTGACTAATTCTACAGTGCAGGCTTTCACACACTTCTGGATGCTTTCCCTTTCATACAAAACAGCAAGACAATGGCACCACAGCTTCAGGAAACAATGTACCCAGTTCATAATCTGGGAGTCAGTATCTAGCTGAAATTCTTGTACTACAGATATATGTACGTGCACACTCATACACACTCATACAGAAGGATGTGTGCAGACCTGTCCAATCCTGTCCAACATGCAGACCTGTCCAACCCTCAGTTTTAAAAACAGACTTAAAGGACCCCTCTCCTTTATAAATGTCCTTAATGAAGGGTTTTCATTTATAATGCAAGCTTGCTTGGACAGAAATCCTTGCCTAGAAAAGAAATTAGGGCCAAATCTTATCCAACTTTTCAGTCCTGATGTAGCCATGCCAATGGGGTGTGCACTGCATCCTGTGTTGTGAGGCCTCCTCAAGGTAAGGGAATGTTTGTTCCCTTGCCTTGGGGCTGCATTGCAGCTGCATCAGTGCTGGAAAGTTGGATAGCATTGGGCCCTTCAAACAGTTGTTGAGAAAAGAATTAAGGGCACAATCCTAACTTGCAGAGGAGCAGGCCTGCGCTGCATCCTAGCACCAGTAAGGATTGAGCTGGAGCTCATCACAGGACAAAGGGATATTTTCCCCTTGTTCTGGGGTAAGTCCTAACCAGGCTGATGGGACTCCTCGGATCTGCACCTGCTGTTTAGCTGGTGGCAGTCTGAGTGCCCCGCTGTAGCCTGGATTGGGGCCACGCAGCCCCAAGCATACCTGCCAGATCCTGGCTCCCCTCCACTCCCTAGGCCACCCCACCTGCGGGACCACCGTCCCTCTGCCCTGTTGTGCCCTCCCTCTGCCTCCTTCCAGACTTCCCCCCTCCCAGAAGTGGCTCTACACTGGCCGAACTTCATCAGCATGGGACTGATTTACCTGGAGGTCTTGGCAGTGACACTGGGCCAACGCTACTGCCTGCATCGGCCCAGTGCCTGTTATTCTGATGCGAACGTGCTTTATGGCATGTTTGCGACAGTGCTGAGCCAACACAGATGTCATATGTCGGTGCAATGGAGTTTTGCCATTGGGTGGGTCATGTAACCATTTCTGGACCACACCAATCACTTGATTAAATCTTTCCTCCTGAAATTGCTGAGGCTTACTTTTGCCTAGAAAACTACTAGGCCCTCCACGTATGACCTAAATCATATCCCATACGAATATATAGTGGAAGTGACAAATAGATTTAGGGGCTTCAATTTGGTAGACAGAGTGCCTGAAGAACTCTGGATGGAGGTCTGTAACATTGTATAGGAGGCAGCAACTAGAACCATCCCAAAGAGAAAGAAATTCAAGAAGGTAAAGTGGCTGTCTGACGAGGCTTTACAAATAGCTGGGGAAAGAAGGGAAGCAAAAAGCAAGGAAGAAAGGGAAAGATATACCCAATTGAATGCAGATTTCCAGAGAACAGCAAGGAGAGTTGTCCTCCTTCCAGTAATTGTCCACGTCACTCAGCCTGAATCCAGCCACAGGAAAAGGGGTTGTCAATCTGTTTCAACATCTGACAACTCCCCAGGGCAGTCTGACTGATGGCTTTGGGGGATTTGTGCCATTCCCTGCAGCATGTGACCCAACTGGTTTTTGCCTGTTCAGTGCTGGTTCAGTGCATCTCTTTTAAAAATTTCTTATTGTCTTGCAGGCCAGACACTTCTGTGTTGAGTGTTTTCTAACCACTCCTGTTCTTTGCTTGTGGCAGGCTATAATTTCATGCGATCATAGCCTGTAATGTAATGAATTTGTATTATGGTTTGTATGTAATTATATCTGCACCCTTTGTTGATTTACTCTTTGTCATCTCGCCTGTCATCATGTATGCTGAGGGCATCTTCTGTATACCCGCAAAATCATAACCTGTAGAATTTAGTGCCACAGGAAATGGCTCAAGAAGCTGAAAAAATATAATCAGTATATACAAGTACTATTTTTGTCATGTATGTGCTTGTCTCCTGGTATTGTAGGTTTTTGACATAACTGTAAAGGTGCTTCCCTGCACATATTGCAAATAGCTGATACATTTCATCCTGAGTCATATCCCCAATTAGTGCTACAGTTCTGGATTTCTCTATGTGAAGGTTAATGCTTTCTTTCAGTGGTATTCAAACTTTTTAGACCGGAATCCACTTTTTAGAATGGCACATGTGTTTAGAATGGTACATGGCATCACCAGAAGTGATGCCATTAACCTGGAAGTGATTTGTGGCAGGAAGTGACATCATCAAGCAGGAAATGCTGTCATTGTAACATATAAAATGAATGGTGGTGTTAGGGAAGTGACAGGAAGAAAGAAGTGTTTCATCCTTTCCTTGATGTCCATTTTTCCACATCAAATGGACCTCCCCAAGCTGCAGAGATGAACGGAGCCCTGAGTGTGCCCATGGCAGGGTGACGAAACCACGCCCCCAGCACGTCACCCCGCTCCCGTGCGTCACCCAGCCACGCCTCCCTGCGCCCGGAATAGCTCCATTTTGGAGCAAAATGGACACAAGGGTGGGCAGGCGGGCCAAACAGCAGGTGGGTTCGTCCGCGCAATGGTGCCCCGCCGCTGCCGCCGCCCATTGCCCGTGTCACCCCACACGACACCCTTCCTCCGCCCCTGCGAAGCTGTTATTTTCTCAGCAGGGCTACAGATATATCTTTCTATAAAGCCCTGGAGAAAAAAAGGTGCAGGTGAATCAATTTGTTGGGGGAATGGAAACACCAGGCAGGAAAGAATCAGGCATTCCCTCTCCATCAACAGGCTTCCAGTCAAAATCAAGTCTATTCGGAGCTACTTTTCATTTGTAAAATTGGCTGTTGGAGCTTCCACGTATCTGTTCATTGACTGTGCATTGTTTGCTGATTAGAAGATTGAGTAAGGTAGGAAAGTCGAGTAAGTTTGGAAGCAGGGCCCAAGTTAAACAAAGTTGAAGAACAAGAAGAAAGAGGGAGCAACTTAAAGGGAAAGAGGCACAGGGGGTGCCAGAATGGCAATTAATAGCTGAGCAGTGGAGATGCAGTCAGATAACTGCTATAGGCGTGATTTCTTTTGGCATTGAGATTGGGATGAATGCATTGAACTGGGCTATTAAGGATAGATAATATCTTGTAAATCCCACGATTTCCAGATTTATGGAGACTGCTTGTGATGTGGAAGGTGATTTATGATTTATGATTAATAATTTATGTTTATTTAAAAGGTTGCATTTGGCATTGCCTTAGTGTAAGAAGAAATGAGGCATTGAACATGTATCTAGAAGCACTAATCACATAATTAGCAAATTACATGAAAGCATTGGCTGATATAATTATCTTCAATGACCTAAAAGGTATTGGATAGAATTAATTTTTTACTGGGAGATGTCACGAACACAGAATTTGGTTTCTTTCTTAAGACATAAGCAGGCTTAGAAAAACAGCCTAGAAGCGAAATGGAAGATTACTATGAAGGCTCTGTACAAAAAATTTTTTGAACTGAATGCACAAAGCTGTATTAATGATCTTTAAAATGCAAATAACATATCCTTTCTCATATAGATGGCATGTTTGCACTGATTTGGGAGTCCGGTAGGCCAACACACGGATGTATGCTGGCCACCCCATGCCATATCTGGACCAGGCTCAGGCCTAGTTGGCTTTCCCTGGGCCCTTTGGATCTGCACTAGCGATTTTGCTGGTGCAGATCCAAGGAGCCTATTGGGATGGCTGCAACATGAAATGGGGTAATGGGAATTATTCCCCTTACCTCGGGTTGAGTTTCACACAGTCCCAACCCTGCTCTGATTACAGGGCAGGCTGGCTGACCTCCCTGTTCTAGCATTTAGAACAGGATTTTATTTATTTATTTTTATTTATGGGATTTATATCCCGCCTTTCTACCCCATGGGCACCCACGGCGGATTGGGCTGCCTATTTGTTGAACGGTACATACTTCCAAGGCAGTGCATATAGGATTGCACCCTTAATAGTGACTATTCATATTCTGTTTTCTCCCAGGAATCCTGTGAAGATTTGCTCAGGATTAACAGCATTCTGAATTTATTTATAGGATTCTGGGCTGCCTTTCTCTCCGGTAAACAAAACTTGGAGTTCAAGGTGGTTTATGAGACCGGGGTCCCAATCCTACCCCCACCACATTACATCACGCAGCTGCGCCAATGAAAGCTGCACTCCATGCCACGATGGGGGGACCGATTGGACAGCTTGCAGGAGGTAGGTAAAAATATTTTTCATTTAATTCCTGGCAGGCTGCCTGATTGCCTGTGGGTTTCCTCAGACATAAGTCAGCCATTTTGATGGCATACGTCTGTGGAGAGAAAAGGGCCGGGGAGAGTTTGAAAAGAAAGCATAAGACCCAGTATGCTCAACTAAAATATTAATTTAATTATGTCCGAGATAATAATTCTGGGTCTGGGGCTCGGCTCACCAGGCAGGCACGAGGCGGCCAGGATCCCGGCCAGCACACTTTCCCATGGGGACCGAGGCAGCAGCCCAGGGCCTCCCTGCCCCATTGGCGGGTCAGGCCAGGAGAAGCAGCTGGCACTGCCGCAGCATATGACAGCAGGGACAGGCGGCCCAGTCAGGCCGGTCCTGTTGCGATTGAGGGAGAAGTCCACCCGGCCTGGGGAGGCCAGGAGCAGGTGGGAGATGGGCCCTGGCTGCAGTTGCCAGAGAAGGCAGGGTGGTAAGTGCTGGCAGGATCAGGGACCTGGAAGGTTGTCATCCTGGGCTTGTGCAGCGGGCTGGGAGGAAGAGGCGGAGCAAGAGGGCGAGGCTCCCTACCTCTGAGCCTCAACAGATTGGGAGGCCTGAAGGAGCCCAGCCCCACTTGGTGTCTGCTCCGGTTGCTCCCTCTCACAACGCCCTGATGTGGGCTACTGCGAGGGCAGGCGCCTCTGGCCTGACAGTGCCGACAAATTAATTTTAGTAAAATATTTAAACTGAACCCTTTTCTAATACCAGTTCTCGCAGATCATGCAATTATGCATTTTTATGTGTTACAACTATTCTTTCTCCTCCTTTTTGTTTGTACACCATTACTATGATACTTGGATCGGTATGATACAGTGTGGAGGAACACTTGATATGGAGGGTTGTATATCTGTTATGATGGGAAATGGGTATGAAAAGCAAATGAGACGTCATAAAGTGAGGGTGCAGTCTGATGCCCTACGTGCAATCTGGTGTTGTGCTGACACTACAGCGCTCAGGCTGATGCTACTCAAGGAGTCGGCCCAAGAGCGTCGACGGGGAGCCGCCCCTGTGCCAGCCGAAGTTGGCTGGCACGGAGGCGGTTCTGGGAGGGAGGGAGGGCAGGTGGGAGGTGTTCCTGGGTGGGGGCTGGGCGGGCCAGTGAGCATGCCGGCTGTTAGGCCGCATTCAAGGCCTTGTCCCCAGGCTGCGCAGCCCCAATTTGGGCCGCGCGGCTTCCTTGGACCTGCGCCGCGAAATCACGGGCGCAGATCCAAGGAACCCATAGGGGAGGCTGGAGCCTCCCCTGATGTAAGGGCACAGATGTGCCCTTGCACCAGGGAGGCGCCTGGTGCCTCCTGCCTTGCGCTGGATACAGTGCAGGCCCTCCGGCTTGCCTGTTCTGGCGCAAGGTAGGATGGTGCCCTCAAACAACCTTTCAGAAAAATTGGGAACAAAATTAAAAGAGATCTGATTCTTTTTTTCATGACTGAAACATTTCTGCCATGACATTTCTGCCGTGACAATGCTGCACCCTGGGGCACATGGCTACTTCAAAATAGCCACTGCAACACAGTAGAGCCCCTGATAAAAGATACACTTTTCTTTAAAAACAAACAACTTCCCCCAAAAATGAATAGTACATGAAAATGAATGAAAATAATAAAATAAGAAAGACTGAATAGAAAATGAAGCAACTCCCCCCTCCCTATAGATTAAAATAAACTGTTTTTTGGGGTGGTAGTTTTTGTTGTTTTTGCTTGCACATTCCTAATCACATTCATGGTACTCGTTCTTGGCTTGGAAGGCTGCTGTTTCTCACAGTGCTCTTCTTAGGGCCTGAGCTTAACTGCTATGATGTGTACTTCTCTTTTTGATTCATTCTGTTTTGCTACACATATTGCACTGTGCCAACCTTTCCCGGAACTCCCTGCCTTGGTGCTATTGCTTGGAGGTGCTAGTTAATTCTGTCTCCCTCAAAGCTCATGGTGGGTGGCTGCTGGTAGATTTGCCAAATCTCCAGCCTCCTAGAATCTTCCACATCTAAATACTAATCCTCAGGACATAGCTGTGATCACAGAGGGGAAAACTTATCGTGAAATCTCAAGATGAAGAATTAAACTTGACTCATGCTTCTTCCTTGGGTTTGTGTGTACATTCCTGGGGATTTTCCACTAGTTAATTGTTCAGTTATTTATAGTGAATGTTTTGTGTACATATAACAACTATTATGTGTTTGTTACATGTGTGCCTTGCCCTGCCCTCTATGGAGCTTACAGCACCATGCAAGAAGTTCCCTAGGTGGTCTCCCATTGGGTTCATGGCAGTTTCAAGCCTCCATAGTTTCAAAGATGGGTCTACATTAGGGACAGCCAATCCCACACCAATCCCACACCATTGTGCAAGCCAATCCCACACCAGAGGCAGCAGCAAATCTCACTTCCCCACCAACACCTACTGTGCTCACACCCCTCTATTGTGCAATTGCACACAAGAGCATTGCAGCAGCACCCGTGATCAGTGTCTTCTTTTTACACCCTTTTCACTCCTACCACTTCTGCTAAATTGGTTGGGTGGAGAGCAGCATTCCCTCTAATTTCCCCCCCCCCCCGACTGTGCGGGAGAGTTACAAGGCAAGCAGTATGTAAACATCATAATCTTAAAATAGGCAATAGGCAGTCTGACCACTAGGCAATGAGTGAAGTACTGCTCATGCATCACAACTAAGGCAAGCAGGTGCCATGTTTATCAGGAAAGATAAAGAACTATGTAATCCGTAGCTTTTTTTAAATGAAACATTAACTGAACTCCATGAATAGAACTCCTACTCCCATTGCATTACAATATATACCATGTTCAGTCATATAAGATGAATGTGTTCACTGGAAGCATTTATACTTGTTTCCAGTAATGTCAGCAAATTGCAGGTGCTTATGAAAATTTTATGAAAATTATATAGTGTATAATAGTGTATATAGTGTTGAAAGCATGATAAGGTACAGTGCATACTAATAAAAATGTATTGCAATTGAATCCAAGTCACTATGCTGCAGGCCGTCATTATCTGTGTGAGCAGCATCTGTGAATTTGAGCATCTGCAGTTGCAGAACCTCCCTGGGGTTCAGTCAGTGATGTCATGCACCCACTATGCACCACTATGCGAGTACTGGTTCCTAGAAGCTGGCCCCGTCGGCTGGTTGGCTCAGCAGCTGCGCATGCGTACTGCACGCTTGCAGCCGTTGCCTGCACTTTCTGTGAGGAGGCAGGCAGGAGGCAGCGTGGTGGTGGCAGCAGCAGTGGCAGCAGCGGAGTGAGAGGACCGGAGGCAGCAGCAGCAGCAGCAGCAGCGAGGGAGACCCGGGAATAAGGCAGCAAGCGTGAGAAGGTAGGCTGCCTGGGGCTCCCGCTCCCTCCAGCCGCCCAGATCCAGCGTCCCGGTTCCTCCTGCAGCCTCCCCCCAGTCCCAGCCCCCACGCAGTCTTTTTTTGGTCACCGTTCCCCCTCCTGCTCCTTCCCGGCCGGCCCGGCGCTCGGGCGGGCGCCCATGTGGTCGCGCAGCCCGGTGGGCGCCCGTTCCTCCTCCTGCTCCTTGCCGGCTCCTTGCATTTAACATTAAAGTTAAATGGCTCCCTGTCCCAAAAGAGCTCACAATCTAGTACAGTCTAGCCTGCTATTTAAACAGAGAACAATTGAAGCAAAATATGTATATTCACATCCCTAGAAAGCAAAGCAATAGAAGTTAAATCAACACTAACCACAAGCTGAAGTTATTACAAACATGATCACATCCATGGCAATGATCATGACACCACTTCCAGCCATGACCTCACTTCCTGCCATGACATCACTTCCGGCTTATGACATCACTTCCGGTGGGCGGACCCTGACAAGTGCCAATCAAAAGTGAGTACCTGTTCCTAAATCATTTGGATGACACCACTGGGTTCAGTCCTCTGAATCTGACCAGAGCTGGGCTGTGGTTGGGTCCAGAGGGTTTTCTGAAGCCCACAAAGGCTTCTGCAGGCCCCAGAATGCCTGAAATGGGCAAAACGCAGCAACCTCCATATTTAGGTGAAAGCCAGTACCTTCATGGGCCTCATAATGCCTTTTTATTATCTTTTATTACCAGTAGGCTTTGTAGTCAAGCTGGGATCACTTCTGGTTTTCATTGAAACCTGGAAGTTGCTTTTTTTGCCCATTTTGGGCATTAATGCTGTCACCCGTGGCCTCTATGGGCCTCAGAAGACCCTCCAGACTCTCAGGTTTGCCCCCCCCCCCCCCGCCGAAAACCACAGATTTGAACTTCTGCAGTTTTCCTTATCCAGAGGGGTTCCAGGGCTTGCTGTATTTGCATTTTCATGCTTTTGGGATTCATACAAGTGTTGAAATAACTTGCTTCACAACAGCAGTCCCATAAATAACCACATTCCAAATATGGAAATGAAATAGTCCAGCGGTTCCCAGAGTGTGGGTTGCGACCCACCATTGGAAACCTTTACTGGTCCGTTCCTCCTTAAGGGGAGTGACCCAGTAATGGGTGCTTTGAAAGCACTGTGGGGACCTAGAGGCTTGTCTCCTTATCTGGACAGTTGAGGAGGCCTCCTGCAGGGTCAGGGAGGTCTACAGACCTCTCTGTGGGCTTCCCCAGTGTAGTGAAAAGCTCTGATTTGTGCTCAAAAGCGCCCTTCTAGTTTGTGAGTCCTGGTGCTAAAACCACTCTTTTTTCCCCTGTGTCTTCACTTTGTTTCGCTTCGTAGCAACACACACGGCCACATGAAGACAGTATGCCATGTAGCTCAGGGCACATTCCTGGAGTTAGGCTGGCACAGTTAGGCCAGCAAAGTTTGGCGGCCACAAGGGCAACTGTAAAGCATGTTTGGTCCACTCTCAGAGTCAGGGAGGATGGCACACATCTGTTTGCTTGCCTCTCTGACTCTGAGAGTGGTCCAAACATACTTTGCAGTGGCCCTGGTGCTGCCAAACTTTGCAGGCCTAACTGTGCCGGTCTAACTCCATATTAGGATTGCCCTCAGCCCTTGTCAATAAATAGAACAGAATGACTTTTTGCAGTTGCCTTAATTAGGCAGTTGCCTTAATTCCTTAGGCTATATTACACCTAAGGAAAAGGAATGCAACTTAGTCACATGTCAAAAAATGTATAAAAATGAAATATGATATGGATAAATACACGATACTAGGTCAGAGAAAGTTGCAGGATCAATGGATTTCTGTGACCTAGTTATATGAACTTAAAGATCTGGCATTATGTTTTCAGACACAGGTGCAACTTGCAGCAACGCTCCCTTGTTGTTCAGTCATAATGGAATTATTCATTTGGATGCCCTCCAAGACATCTGGAATCTACGACTGTCAAGAATTAACACATTCCTTTGGTTTTGTTTTGTTTTTTAATGTAAAGTTTATTAATTTTCTAAATAAAATCAAATAAGTTAGCAAAATCATGTATCATATCAAACTATAATTTACTCCATGGTTAAAAGAATATACCAGTCAGAGCCTGCAGTCTCTCTCTAGGAAAGCTCAAAGACATTCTGTCACACTCTAGTCAGTGTGACTAGGAAACAGATCTCACAATGGAGCTATACAAATGAAAGAAGCTATGCAGTTAGGAGCTGGCGTAATTCTTAATAGTGAGAATCACTGAAGCATACATTAGATTTACAGCCAATCCTAAGTAAATTTTTGTATGTAGCAGCGGCAGCATGGGTTCTGCTGCATCCTGTGGGGGGAATTTTGGCTGCTGCAGGTATCCTTGGGGTAAGATGACATGTCCTGTCCTCTTGCTCCAGGATAAGCCCCAGCAGCTGCAATGGGTCAAGTCAGATCTCTGCCACCAGAAAGGGTCTGGCCCTCCACTTTGTGCCATCGCTTGCTGGCAGAATACACATTTTGATGGTGCTATTATTGCTTATGATTGTGCTATTAGATACCACTGCCCTATATCCCTAAGTAAACCCTTTTACTTATATCAGTGAATGGCTGCCATTCATTCATATGGGGAAATTCTGCACTTGGAAACACTGTTGCAGTGAGGGTTAAAGTCAGTTTACCACCCCTGAGAATGGGTGGCCCTGACTCACTGCCAGGAATTCTGCCAGAGGGGGTGGGCCTTGGGTTTCTGTGCAAAAAAACCCAGGAATCTTTAAAGATCATTGCAATTTATCAACTTCTCCCTCCACACAGACACATGCATACCACATACCATAATACCACACAGACACATACCACACACCACACAGACACCACATACCATAATGGTGGGCATTTTCTAGCAGATAGTCCTACTTTTTGGGTTTAGATACGAGTTGGTCAGATTGAAATCCCAGGTTGACTACAAAGCCTACTGGCTTGGCCTTGGGCAAATCACTGTCTCTTGGTTTAACCCACTTCTTGGAGTTGTGTGGAGGCTAAAATGACAGTAAAATGCCATTTTACTGTTTTCTGTCAGGTAAATGATATCTGACAAGCCCGTAACCTTGACATACTGCCAGGCTCCACTCATAATTTATTTGGTGCTACCCTGATAAATTATTTCTGACTTAACAGTATCAATCCTCGCTGACCTGCTGGATTCTTTCCTGGTTATTCTTGTTCTCACTCCTGTGGATTCAGTAGCTTTGAAATTTGGTGATCCTGCCTTAGTAGTTTTTACTTTCCTATTGCAATGCTACTGTGTAAATTCTTAAAGTTCTTCCTGTCCCTTGAATAGTGCTGGGGTTGATATTGATATTTATTGAAAATTTGGATTTGGGCCAATTATCTGACTTTTGCCACTTCACCTCCTGAATTCAGTTTTTGAGTCCATGATATAATTTGATCAGATCTCTAGTTGTTTGTCTTGGCATCCTGATATCTGGACTGTGTGCAGTTTCAATTCTTGGCTGTCGTCCAAATAGTTCCAGGGAATTTCTGGTGCACATTTCTATGAAGGATACCAGTTGCCAGTTTTTAAGACCTTCCAATACTCCCCCTTAGAATACGACTAGTTTCATCAGTATATTTTCCATATTTTCAAAATCCTTTGATTCAGAGTGCCTCAGTGAAAGTGTGCTTGCTAACCATATTGGTGGTGAAGAGGCCAGTACACAAAACTACTCTTCTGGGACCAGCTGCTCCCCTTAGTCAATTCAGTTTCATTCAGTTGTATTGTCGAAGTCATTCACCATAACATACATGGTATTAAATGTTGGGTATGCAGTAAGGAATTACTTATTTAAAACCCAATGTCATTACAGGCATGTCCCAGTATCCACTGGGGTTCTGTTCCAGACCCCATAGTGGATCCCTGAAACCATGAATACTGGGGATGCCTTTTTAAAGCTAGGGGAATATGTTTTGCTGCAACAAGATAAAAAAGAGATTTGTTTAATGCTCCCCTATCTTTTTAATAATCTTCCCAGTATCCTTGGTATCTGTGAATAACTGAAACTGTGGATATCAAATCAGTGGATAGCAGGGCACGTCTCTAAATATCTACAGCACAATTGACAATATAACAGCAAACACATTCAGCACAGTATTTTGCTAAAGCCTGAACAAAACTACGGTTACCTCAATGTTAGTATAGTATTTGCAATATTAATCTGTGTTTTTTTTTAATGAACAATGTTCACAGTTATTCAACATACTCGAGAAATATTTCCCTCCCCCCCCCCCCCGCCGTGCGCTCTATGGGCCAAAACACATATTAAACATGTAGTTTGGTCCGGCATGTGAGTTTTTCCTAACTTAAATAGCTACTACCAGGGGTAACCAAGCTTGAGGACACTTGTTGGGGAGGCAGCAGAGGGCCTCTGCAACAGCCTGTGAGGGGGCCTGATGCAGCTTAGCACTGCAGTGGATACAAAGGGTTAAAGCCCTCTTCCATCTTCCCATTGACTGATGCTGACTGGGGCCCCTGTACTGGCTATTTGTTAGCTATCCATATGTAGGTACAATCTATGCATTCAACATACTGTGAAGGATTGGTCCTAAGGCAATGAGCAACTGAACAGATAGTGAAGAAGTTGCTATTTACTTGCTATTTACTGTTTTTAGAACTGAGGCTTACATGGAATCTTTCGAAATCTGTCTGTTGCCAGAGATGGCATCAGTTGGACCCTGGCCAATCTAAATTCTCTCCTTAGGGAGAACTTATCTATCTTACATAGATGTTCGTCTAGCCCATATTAGTACTTCAACATATTAAACCAGCGGCAATCTTAGATTAATTGAGGTGTGCCATATCATTTTGAATAAAAACCATGGAGTCTTGGAGTCTGCTTTTGTGTTCTATCCTCACAGCCTCCCGATTGTGTTGAAGGAAATAGCTACCAGAAAATCAAACTCTATGCAGCAAATGAATCAGATTCTGATATCACAGTTTTCCCACCTCCTAGCAGGGCCCTTTTGTGGCTCTGACTAATTTGCCATGAACGGAAACTGTAATCTTACGCATCACTGCAAATCTTCTCATTGTCGGTTTAGTGGTAGTTTGCACAAATGTGCAGCTTTTGCTTGTCATCTAATCTGATTAATGCAGATGACCATGCATTAATCACAAGGCGGGATGGTGATGGTGGAAGCAATCAAAAGAAGCATGGCTAGTAGATCAGCTCAGAGGAAAATGAAATGGACATACAGTACTTGCTTTTTCTTTATAACCTGTTCTTATCATTAGCATTTGGAATGCATGTGGGTATAAGAGGACCAGTCCCTAGTGTTGGACCTGCTTGCCGGTGTGGAGCAGCTATAGCTCAGTGGCAGCACACATACTTTACGTATAGAAAGGTTCTAGGTTCTATCCCTGGAGAACAATTCCAGTCGGAAACTCTGGATAGCGCCTTCCAGGCATCACAAACAACACCGATGGACCAAAGGACTAATTCAGTTTGAGGCAGACATATATGACATTTCTTTAATGCCAGTCAGATTTACATTCGAGCTGAAACAAAGTAAAAGTCCCAAAGTACTACAAAATCACAGGTGCTAATGTTGCACATCAAGGGGAATCCTGGGGGGGGGGGTTTCGGCGCCCAGCCGCACATCACCAGGGGTGTGCCTGGAACATTTGCACCCCTTGCCACTGTTGCACATCCTATTCACCTCTCGGGATTAAAATGCTTACTGTAGCAGATTGCAATCAGTCTCTGCTTTCTATTCCTGTCACAAGCACTGTACTGCCCTTCCCCCTGCCCTTCTACTGGCCTGTGAAGAAATATCTGTGTATTGCTCCCTCTTCCTTCTCCCCACAATGATCCATACATGGTGAGTGCAGGGAGGCTTGAGGTAGACCGGCCAGAGGACTGACCATTATAAATACAAACAATGTAGAGCCCAATCCTATCCAGCACAGGAGCCGCAGTGCAAAACGGTGCCTGCTGTATCCTGTGCTGGATCTGAGGAGACTGGAGGTCTCCTCAGAGTAAGGGCACATTTGTCTGGGTAAAGCCCTAGCATGCTCAGTGGGGCTTCTGGGAGCTGTGCCAGTTATTCAGTTGGTGCAGAGCCAAGAAGCCCTAAGCTGGACCTCTGCCAATCCCTCCCTCTCCTCGGGCTGTACCACCACCGTTCTGCCCTCCCTCACCCTGAAACACCTCGTCTCCGCCTCCCCCCCCCACTTACCTGGTCTCCCCAGCAGCCGGGGTCTGACATCAGCGTCAACACCATGGCATAGACCTCCCCTCCCTGAACATTAGTTCTCTTACACCATGTAGAGCCCTGGTGACCCCAGTTGGTCTCTTCAGATCTGCTCCCCTGATTTAGCAGGAGCAGAATCAAGGAAACCTGTGTCAAACTCCGTGGCTTGGGAAGGGATATAGGATTTGGTGGCAGCATCTGCTGCTGTCCCCGCCTCCCTCCTGGGTCCAATCCATGCCCCGTTCCGCCCTCCCCCACCCCCAAAAGGGGGAAGTTCCACCCCCGCCTTCCCCCTGTCCCAAAAAGCTTCCCCGCTGCCCAGCAAGGATACCTACTGCTTCGTGCTCCTCCTGGGTATCTGGGCAGTGCAAGGCCCAGCACCAACTGATGTGGCTCAGGATCGAGCTTTGAGAATTGTATTGCTCAGAATTGTAAGTGAAGTCTCATTTCAACTGCTTCTTGAAATCCAGCAGCTAGTCAAGGACCCTCTTGCAAAAGTAAAGAATCCATTTGCATGTTAATGCACATTTCCCATTTATTGAAAGAGGTTGAAAATTGCTTCGGGTTATCCAACAAATTATACTAACAGTGTAGTCAACACAATAAATAATTTGAATCACATGCCTTTCAAAAGTACACAGGGGAGTACCCAGAAAGATCAAGCTATCTTTCTTGACCTAGCATTTGAAGGGCAAAACCTGTTTCGTCATCAATGGGAGATTTAAAATGTATGTCAATGAACGATGACTACAAATTAAAATTAAGTTCATTTCAGCTGGAACGCTTGTAAGTAAAAGTGTAATCAGATTCTTCTGTTCTAATGACTGTTAATTAAAACATTTATTATGTTTCCTGGCATCTCTAGTCCAAACATGTGCAAATGTTTAAATCTGACAGAGTCCAATTGCCTACGGGATTAAAAATAAAAACAACTTTTAGTGCATTAACAATGGCAAAATATACCTGTACAGGTGTCTTTATTATTCTTTACCCTTTGTAAAAAGGTTTTCTAAGTGTTCAACTACACAAAGTACCCTAAAAGAATAAAGAAAATTATAGAGGTGCATTTTGCCAGTGTTGACTCACTAAGGGCCCAAACCGAACGGGGCCAGCACCGGCAGGACGAGCATATTCCCAGCACTGGTGTCACAAAGGTGCCCTATGGCACCTCCAGCGCTGGCAGTAAGGCTTTATCACCGGTTCCGGCCAAGCGCCAGTCCCGAGCACCCAGAGGCACCCACGGGGCGATGCAGAGAGGGCGGAACAGGGCAGGGAAGGGGCGGAGTGGGGTAGGTCCGACACAGAGGCTTTCATGTCTGCGCCGACAAAATAGCTGGGGCAGACACGAGGAGACCCATAGTTGGCTCTGCACCCTTCTTCCAAGGTGCCTCCACTGCCTGCCTAGAACCAGTAGGATGCAGAGATAGCCATTTGGCCACCAGCACCCAGGCAGCCTAGAATTGGGCTGCCCCAAAGGAGGCAAATTCAGTTAAAATGTATGCACATTTGAAAGCTGGAAATTTTTCAGAATTCTAATTTGAGGCTTTCAAATTTTGCTTTTAAAATTAGCCTTTAGGGATACTTAAACAAAATGGCAACCTTGGTAATAAAACGCCAAACAGTAGGGAGAAGTAAAGGTGGACAACCCACTTTCCTAATACAAAAGGAAGTTCACCCAAAAATATGTTTAACATTAGGGGTAGCCCAAGTGCTGCACCAATGTTATTGTTGTTCAGTCGCTAAGTGGTGTCCGACTCTTTGCGACCCCATGGACCACAGCATGCCAGGCCTCCCTGTCCTCCACTAGCTTCCGGAGTTCACCCAATTTCATGTTCATTGTTTCGGTGACACTATCTAACCATCTCATCCTCTGCCACTCCCTTCTCCTTTTGCCTTCAATCTTTCCCAGCATGAGGGTCTTTTCTAAAGAGTCCTCTCTTCTCATGAGGTGGCCAAAGTATTGGAGCTTCAGCTTCAGGATTTGTCCTTCCAGGGAGCAATCAGGTTTGACTTCCTGTAGGATTCCTGCTGCACCAATGCAATAAACCAATAAAACGTGGTCCAGCAGGAAACCTTGTGAATCAGTCAGATGGGAGTAGGGCCAGAAAAAGCGACTGCTACTGACCCTACTGACATCTCCTGTATTGGCCTGTCCAACCCCCCAACCCCTTATTGTCCATAACCCATCACTCTACTAATGCTGCCTCCACTTCCCTCCCCTTTAGCATTCCAAGAATGTCTTCACAAAAACAAATGAAAGGTATGCATAGGGTACAAGTTTAGAGTATTTTTTTAAAATTTGCCATGACTTTCCTGTCAGTATGGAGAGCCCAAGGTATTTTATAATCTGCACTGCAATAAAGCAGCAATAAAATCATAATCAAAACACCAATTTGACAAGTCAAATAATAAAACAAGTACTCTGTACTCTGTGTATAACTACCATCTTCCCAGAGAATCCTGATAATTGTAGACTGGTGCTTGTGCTAGCAATTCCAACTCCTCCACATAGAACTACAAAGTGCAGGGTTCTCTGAGGAGGGGAAATTTGCCCAAGTAAATTGGAGGGAAATTCCCAAATGGAGGGAAGACTGTCACCTAGATGGTAGGAAATGAACACTGGTGTGGAGAGCTCTGATTCTCAAAAACACAAAGTCAGAAATGGCTTTCATCCAGTGATGTCATCTAAATGATTTAAGAACAGGTACTCACTTTTGATTGGCATGTGTCGGGACCCGCCCACTGGAAGTGGCCAGAAGTGATGTTGTGGCAGGAAGTGACATGAAAAAAGCCCTTTTTGAGGCCTCAGATGATTTTAAACTGACCCAACAGTTGCAACAGTATTCCACAGCACCCCCAGAACATGTTAAGGAGGCCTGGCATCATGTTAAAACCCCAGAGCAACTCATTTTTCAGTGGCAAGGAAAGGAAAGGCTCTGCTCGCTGCCTGCCTGCCTGCCTGGCTCTGAGAACATGCAGGCAACTCAAACATGCAGGAAATTCAAACGTTGCAGAGGGCGGAGTCGACGAGTGGGCGGGCGAATGGGCGGGGTCAGCTGTAATCCTAGAAACCGGTACTTGTGTACCCCCGCGTACCCCCTGCATGACATCACTGCTTTCATCTCTTATATTTGTACCAGTCTGAGAGCCTGTCTTAAAGATATGAATGCCATGCAATTATTTTATCACAGGAGTGAGTTTGCGGGAGTTCAGGTGGATTTCTGAGGTTGACTAGGGAGGAAATTCCACGTGATAATGCAGCTAAGTAATGTCTCAATTTAGAACTCAAATTATGTCTAACAGTTTACCATGAAGCAAGTATAGTCAGTATACTAAAGTATGAAGCAAGTATTGTTTAGTCAGGCCCAACTTTATTCTTTATTTGTCAGCAGCGCCCGCATAACCCCTGTTGCTGTGGTAGAATCCATGTTTTGTCTAAGAGCTTACATGAACTCTTAATGGATGGATCAGTAGGTAAGCCTTGATGTGTATGCAGCCCATTCTTGCCCATGGCCCCTTTAAGTTACCTTCTGGGGCAGACCAGGACTGTTTTGTTGACCAGAACACTAACACATTTTGAGCAGCTGCCTGTGGTCCTTTTTTTCTGGGAAGTTTCACAAATATAAGATTGCCCTTTTTTTGTTGCTCGGGTTTGATATCATGGCCTTTAGGGCCCCAAGGCCTTGTGCTGGGCTGCTGTTGCACATACTTCTGGGTCACTGCCACAAACAGGCAGAGGCACACACAGCAGTGGTTCCGGAAGCCTCCATTGGCACTGGTAAGTTGAGGTTGGAGGCACATCGGGGTGGCAAGGGGAGGGCAGGGGAATTGGGTGAAGTGGATCTTGGCCGCACTGGTGAGCACTAGATCCTATCCCCTCTTTTCCAGACTGTTCCGCCTCTTTTCTCTCCTCGGATATACACCAGCAAAGTGGCTGGTATAGGTCCAGCAAGACCCATAGGTGATCTGCCAGCCTATCAGCAGGTAAGTAAATATATTTCTGATTTCACCACCACCACTAGCATGGGATACGGCGTACTCTCTGCCTGTGGAGCTGCACTGATGCCAATGGTTGGGGGTAGGATTGAGCAGTTAGACTGTAGTCCTATACAAACATGCCCCGGTATCTGCTGGGGTTCCATTTTGGACCCCACTGTGAATACCTGAATCCGTGGATACTGGGGATGCCTTTTTAAAGATAGGGGAACATTAGTAATTTGACTGCAACAAGGTTAAAAAAATAGATTTGTTTAATGTTCTCCTATCTTTTTAATGGGAATCCCAGTGTTCATGGTATCCGTGGATAACTGAAACCGTGGATACTGAATCAATGGATATCAGGGCATAATTGTATATGCCTATTTGAGAGTGAGCTTAATTCATTCTAATGGAACTTACTTCCATGTAGGCTTGCATGGGACTGGTCTTCTTTATGACCCCATCAACACCTGCTTTCTCAAGACAGTTCAGACCAGCAGTGTCAGGAAGAATGTTTCCCACTGCATTGGATCAGGTACAGATTACAAGCTATGTGACAAATGTGTAAGGAATCTCTGATGGTTTCTACCTTTGTTGCATGGTATCCATTTGTACTGAAGAAGGGATGGGAGAGAATGGAGCACTTCTCCCTTCATCCCCCTGCCAGCTGCTTTTCTCCTGGAGTTTCCCCCACTCTCCCTTTGTGAAGTTCCAGGTCTGTGTTTGAGAGGTAAACATGGGGCCAAAAAACGATACGGGGAAAAGAATCTTGCTGTAGAACATTTCAGGGGAAAGCAACTGGCAGGGGACTGGAGGGGTGTCTTTACTGCAGTGTAATAGGCATCCTGCAGAACAAATGCTTGTGCTGGCAAGGAAATATCATCCTGAGGCATGAAGGCTTACTCCATTAGTGCCAAGGCAGACTCTGTGGCTTGTCTTTGAAGCACATTCATGAACGAACGATGTGGAACAGCTGCTTGGGAATCAGGCCACACAGTTGTCAGATTCCATCTGGTGGGCTTACGATGGACTGTAATGTCATCTTGCCAAATCCTTTTGCCTAGTACTCTGCAGGCATAGCACCTCTAAGGCTGTGATACTGTTATAGTAATGCATTAAAGGTTTGCTTGCTTTAAGTTGGCTTGCAGGGAGCTCACCCCTACGTTCAAATTTTGAACTCATTTATACTCTCTCCTATCTCACCAGGGAGGCTCAATTCAGTTCATAAATGAGTTCACAGAGCACTCAGGAAAAAATGACAAATTATGCTTAATATAACAATGCAACACTCAACACTCAATCTAAAACAAAAAGGCAGGGCTGTAAATTACATACTTACACAATACCTTCACTTTCATCCACTTGACTTTCATCTTTCAATCGTTTTCCATTATATAACCACATTTAAAATTTCATCTGCGTGCTTTCCTCTCTCATCTGATTTCACCCATACTTCCATGATTTTTGTCAACTTTCTTATTTTTATTTTATTTCTGTCTGTTTAAGATTTGCATGTGTTATATAGTTATTTACATTTCTCACTGGCCAAAATGAATTTGCAAGCTGAATAATGCGATGCGTTCACATTTGTCCATTTTTGACTTTCATCTGTGCTCTGGTCCTTAACAATATGAAAATGCAAGGTATTGCTGTAATTCAAAACAGCTTATATGGGATCTCCAAAGTGGCATGAACAGGATTGGAGAAAGCATACATTGTTGTCTCTGTGACTTAGGAAGACCTTTATGTGGTGGAACTGGAAAAATGAGACAAAAACAACTACAGCAACTGATTTGTAGGAAGTCCATGCCACCCTATAGAATTTTACTTTACCATTTCTGCAGAAAAATGTTTGAAATGAATACTCGCACATGCATGCACACAAACAATAATCTTCCTTCCAGCAGATGAGGCAGAGGCTGGAGAAATCAGTTCAGAAATGTTTGCAGCACCTAACAGAACAAGGGGTAATGATCTAGCACTGTCATTGCCTCTGTTGAGTGGATTTAGGAGTTCAATGGGATTGTATGAAAACCAAATTCTCTTCAATATTACTAGGATGCAAACACTAGTAAGGTATTGTTTTACTTATTCAATCAAAATATTCTGCCACCTGAATTCAGAGAGATCTCCAAGGCATGGCAAAAATCTAAAATCCAAACGCATGTTAATGAAGAAAATAGACACCACAACAGAAGAGCAAAGCAGAGGCAGAAACTAATTCATAATTCGCTAATCAGCTCTGACGCTGTTGCATCAGGACATCCATATGAAAACAGTGTGCTGAGTTCAGGATTGGCTATCAATTTGTGCATACTTATACACAAAATTAACCTCTCTCCATACAGGCACGATTTAATGCATCAGTGTAGCTGTGTCTCCTTGCAGCATAGTCTCATTCCTATCTCCCCTCTTGCCTTCCATCATTGCGGGTGCCTCATTTCCTGATGGGAGAGATGCCAGGTGCTAAGGGAGAAAGCCAGCTCTCTTGCACTCTGTTTTTCCTCTGCTACCAGGCACCTTCCAATGTCTTCAGTTAGCAGTGGGACCTCTTCCTATCGATGAGCCTCAGCAGTTTTCTGAGTATCCAGTACAGTGTGGAGAAGAGTAAATACTCATCATCCTTTTTCATTCACTAACAGCATAATCCTAGGCATGTCTACTCAGAACTAAATCCCATTTAGTGTAATGGGACTTGCTTTGAGTTGGGTGTGTACAGGATTGCAGCATTAATATTTGTGATTATGAGATACGTGCTTTTATTCCAGAAATGTTAACAATCATGGATGACTATTTCATTATTCTATTGTAATAATCTGTACGTGGATAAAAAAAATAGTCACATAAATATGTATAGTGGTGGCTACTGGGCTAGAGGCATTGAACTGTGAGAATGGATTCAAAATATGCTTGCTTATTGGCAAATAAGGGAAATTATTGAGTTTCAGTGAGTACTGTACATCGAGTGATGTGGGATTCTGATGTTCCGTAGTTCTACAATAATCAACATTCCTCAACCTTAAGGATATTTGCCAGTCTCCTTTTAAACTTTTCAGGAGAAGCCTGGACAGTGGAGAACTCCAGAATAATCAAGCCTATGCCAAAATGGAACATTCTAGAAAGGTAGTCAGTGCAGGAGCTTTTGTTGCTGATGCTGTTATTAATTAGTGCAAGATCTTAGCATCAGGCCAGGCCAAAATACATCTCTAGCTACCAACTGTTAAATTCTTATGGAAATATATTAATATGTTAGAAGCTCTCTCTTATAAAGGTCATTTTTAGAATGACAGCTGTCCGGGACCCACCGGAAGTGATGTCATGGCTAAAAGTGTTGTCATGGTGACACCAGAGCCTGCCACTTTCCTAAGAATGCAGCAATAAGTTGGGTTATTTCTCAGTCATTTTCCAATAGCAAAGTGAATCAGAAAGAAAAAAGCCTATTTACAACCTTGACACAAAACAACTACACAGCCCTCCCACCTTTCCAGCATCCCATCTTCCCATATTTTCAATATGGCTGCTCTAGGTGCTTTACGACCCACCTGAAATTGGCTTGCGACCCACTGCTGAGTCCCAACCCACAGTTTGGGAACCACTGTCATAGAACCTTCATTTATTTCCCTTTGTAGTGCAGTCGTCATCCTGGCTGCCAGGTCTTGCGCTTTCCAAGCTCTTGCAGGCTGCTACAACCAGTGGTGTCATTCAAATGATTTAGGAACATGAACTCACTTTTGATTGGCACTTGTCGGGAACCTGGAACCAGCCACGGAGCCCGTTAGGATCCGGAACGCCCGTTCTGGTCCATTCCCCCTGAATGACATCACTGGCTACAACCAAGCTTCTGACTGGCTTCTTAAGGATGTTGTAACCCTGTGGGGTTTTTTTTGGTTCAGGCTGACTCCTCCGCACTCCATGGCTCCACACAGACTTGTTTCCCCTTCCATGCAACTGATCCTGCTTGGGCTTTTTCAGGCAAAGTGACAGTTCAGCCTCCTTGACTAATTTCACAACATTCATCGATGTAGCTTTGCTTGTCTTGTGCTTTTCATCATTGTGAACTACTATGAAAGCTTTCAGGTTGAAGACTGGGAACAAACTCCCTTGATGCCTGGAAGTCAGTCTTCCCTTCTTCCACACTAGCTCTGTTTTTCATCCCCCAAAATAACTTTGCAAGTTAAATAAGGCTTTTCATCCATTTTTACTTTCATCCACGCTCTAGTCCCTGACCAAAGTGCAAAGTATTGCTGTACTGGATGCAGAGAAAATAAAGCATTAATCTTTTCAAGGGGAAGCAAGAGGTAACAGAAATGAAAATTGAACTGTTGGGATGGTGAAAAGGGGCAGGGATCTGGAGGAATCCAGATGTCTAAAAGAAAGGAAAATGGAACTACTCATCAGTTCTGGATAGATACACCAAATATAACACATATTTAAAGTGCGTAGCGTCTTCTCATTTCTTCTATCTAAGCCATCGCCTTTCCAGCTTTGACTAAGTGCAACTGCTGTGCGGCTCAGCCTGCATCAAGAAAACATCTAGCCAGTTCATTGGGACCGAGATGAGCATCAGAATGTGATTGCACATCTAGATTAGTATCCACGTCTGCACAGATGATGCATGCAGAAACCTGCTTCTGTGTGTCGATTCTTTTGCGGGATGAGAGCTATTATACTCATTAAGTATTTAAAGTGCCTGACAAAAACATACACACACACCATCAATTTCTTGAATTACAGCCTTTATTAAAACACGTACTTGGGTAATCTGGTTTCATATAAACAATTGCACTTTAGGATATTAAACAAAGGTATTATATCTTCATCTGAACTGGAACACAGATTAAACAGTTTCCTTACGGCTGCTAACCTTTTAAAGAGCTGCTTCGAACGACAATTTTGCTTATGAAAAAAAATTCTTTGTAATAATACATTAAATAACTAAATAATTAAGGGCCCAACAGTAGCATAGCTAGAAGGGGTCACAGCATTTGATTTTATATGGAACATTAATGCGCCATGCAAGCAGCTGCTGCAACCACCCTTCAGAGTTGCTGTGGAGCTGATTAGCCAGTGTGGAAATGTGTGAGAAGGCCAGCCAGCAAAAGAATGGAGTACAACCCTGAGGACCTGCCCAGGCTGGATGTACGATCTCCTGTTGAAGATTGCAGAGAGGAGCCAGCACATAGCCAGAGGAGAGAGCCACATTGTGAAGGCTACATCTGGGACTGAGAATTAGGGACTGGGACACAGACTACAGTCTATTTGTAAAAAAAACCCATTGAAAAATGATGGTTTAGACTAGCCTGCCCATGTTAGCTGCCTTGGGCATTTGCTTTGGCATTGGAAAGGCAGGATATAAATTCTTCAAATAAACCAACACCCATGACAGCAAAACCTACAGTTAAAGGTAATAATTTTTTTTTTTTAAAGGAGCAAAACCTTACAACAGAGCACCGAAAATGAATTGGATCTTCCTAGTGTGTTCTGAAATGAACAGGAACAGTCCCAACTGAGCCTGAAGTGAAACACAATGAAACCCTAAAAAACAAATGAAAGTAAAGCATCAAATGTTGTGTTGTAATCCCTAATTGGGAATCCATCAAGCTCCATAAGTGTCCTTGGAAAGGGTCTTCTTATAGGCCCTTGGAGTACCTCCAACAGTGCAAGAGAAGGGCAGTCCAATCCTAACTGCACCCTCCTGTGCCCAATGATGCAGCCCCACACTGGAGCATGCTCTGCATCCTGCAGATGGGGGCAGTCTCCAAGGTCTCCTCCGGGTAAG
This sequence comes from Lerista edwardsae, assembly GCA_029204185.1. Classification (NCBI taxonomy): domain Eukaryota; kingdom Metazoa; phylum Chordata; class Lepidosauria; order Squamata; family Scincidae; genus Lerista; species Lerista edwardsae. Next base: position 15,316,216 of record JAJKFI010000016.1, on the reverse strand, counting down.
GGAATTTGTCCCCTTGCTTGGTGCAAGCCCTTGCTGCTTTCCGGGGTCCATTCAGACCTGTATCAGCAAAATCACTGGTGCAAGTCCAAGTGGACCTGGGCCGGAAAGGGGGATAGAATATTGTGTTGCTGATACCATCCCCCCTTTGGCTTCAACTCACCCTCTTCCCTCCGTTCCTCCCACTCCCTGCCTTGTTCTGCTCACCCCCTGCCCACCCCAAAGCTGACTTCCTGGCACCAGGGCTTTTTCTTGGCTGTCCCAGCCAAGCACAACCATAAAGCACACTGTGTCCCGGAAGCATGAGTTCAATTAAACTGGGCCCACAACTCAACAACCACATCCACTCCAGCTCTATCAGTGCTGCTCCTCTCAAATCACATGTGCTCCTGATTCACTGGGATTCACTACTACAGGGGTAGGGTAATAAATGAACAGACTCTTTGTATGGCAAATTGCAAGTGTAGATCTGTGGTTCACTTTCATTATTAACAAAAATCAGGTGTACTTTCCTTTTACTAAAATTCCTAATGAGGGCTTTGAATATGGGTAGTATTTCCTGTCCTTTGCCAAAACGTATCCATTAGCAATACAATACCTATAGGAGTACTGTTTCTGTTACCCAACCCTGCCTGCTGCACTTGACCTCTACACCTGAGAGTAGGTGACGTCATCCAATCCCATGGCATGTAGTATCACTTATATGCTGATCATGCCCAGTTCTAACCTCTGTGCCCCAGAACTCCTCTTCGTCTGCCAAGCCCTGCATCCCTTTCATATAGCCTCTTGAATGTCTGAAAAACAGCTTAAACTTAACATGTCCAATAATGAATGAATGGTTTTCCCTCCCCAGACAGCTTCTTGTCAACCATTCTCCAAATCTCTTAACAGGCACACCATAACACAGGAGACATTGGAACATAAAAAGAGCCCTGCTGGATCAGGCCAAAGGCCCATCTAGTCCAGCTTCCTGTATCTCACAGTGGCCCACCAGTGCATGCCTCAGGGAGCACATGAGACAACATGATGCTTGCATCCTGTTGCCACCCCCTTGCACCTGACATTCTGAATTAGCCTACTACTAACGTAAGGAGGTTGCACCACCCATCATGGCCTATAGCCCACAATGGACTTTTCCTAGGCCAGATGCCATCACCACCTTCTGTGGCAAGGAGTTCCACAGATTAATTACCCACTGGGTAAAAAAGTGGATGCCCCCAGGTTCTGGTGTTGTGAGAGAGGGAAAAGAAAATCCCTGAGATGAGAAGCTCAGCCTTTGATTCTCCTTGCTCCTTATATTCAATACGTTGTCAAAGTGTGCTGTTTTTTTCCTGTACAAAATTGCACTACAAAACTACAGAATCCACCAATTTTTCTATGTGCCCTTTCGTAGGGCAAGCTTCCACTGCAAGTACTGCTTTTTTAAAAAAGTATGGGGAGGAGGGAGACAGTCAATCCTGGCTGGGACTGGAGCAATTTTCAGTATATAAACAGGACCTGAGATCAGAGATCAGATCACATGGGAAATGGGAGGTTTACTCTGATCCCAGGTCCTGTTTGTGTACTGAAAAGTGCACCTCTGAAACAGTGATTTGAACCCAAAGAAGCAATTTCCTGAAAACCATTCTGAAATGCATACCCTTATTGCAAACAAATGCTGATTAAGGACAGGGTGCCCGACTTTGTGAGCATGTTGGCAGCAAGGATGAAACTGCTCAAACTGCTCTCCCCCATGCCTACAAGAACATGTGGTGGGGGAAATAAAGAGTGAACAGGGCTAGTGATATTCTTGTATCCCCGGACTGAGGATATTGCTGGATATTGGCTCATATTAAGCATTGAGAGTATTAGAATCTGGGCCTTTGAAAAGTAAAGCCTATATAGTGCCTTGAAATAAACACAACAGAGTATTACGCAATGGGCATTTCTAAGGTCATTGTGATTTCTGGTCGAAGTTATTTTGGTTATGTTCTAAACTGACCTCATTTTTCCTGCAAGTTTATTTAATTTCCCACCCTTTGGCTAAGCTTCTAAGTTCGTTTAGCAAAAGTTCATATTAAACTGACCTGTTGGCAAGCAGGAACATCTGTGCACATTCTCTGGGCTTTAAAATGCTCTTTCCAAAGATACTTATTCAGGAGCAGGTCTACAAAGCTTCTACATCAGGGCTGTCACCATATGTCACATGTCAACCTTGCAACCATTTGTAACGAGTGGCGAAAAGGGAATTGGGTGACATCACATTGAGGCATAAACCCATAAACCCATTCACACAACCATCTGTGGCAGGTGGTGTTTCATTAAACTGTGCTGGCTTTTAGATGTGCTGAATGAACTGAGGCTATTGTGTGACTGGAGCAGGACTGACTTCAGAGGATGTGTAGCATGAACGCTTCTTGGGTGTCAACTTTGCTGAGTGGCATTCTGCAACAGATCCCAGCCATTAATGATAGATTTGAAAAGGAAATGCAAAAAACAAGGCTGCCATGTCACGGTTGTGTGAATGGGTTCTTAGTACATCTTTATTAGTGCAACAGAAACTATTCTTCTAATCTATGCCTATCAGATAGACCACTGGTTGAGCCAATCCCTGAACAGGTAGCATTGTCACAGGTCATTTTGGGTTTTTGATTTTGAATTGATGTGAGATTCATATACAGGTGGAACCTTTTTATTAAAAAGCGTTAAATGAAATCATGCAGTTAATTAGCATTCAGCCTTTTTAAAAGCCTCTCTTACCATGACAACCATTCTCCAGGGGGTTAGACCAATTAATATCCATTAGCTGAGATAAGACCTCTTCCCTTCCCCCTGGAGAAAGGTGAAAAATGCAAAACGGAAATGATTAATCACACTTCCTGGGATAAGGGAGGAGGTCTTATCTCAGAGCTAATGAGATTGGCTGCGGATTTCATGGCTGCAGCTGTGTTGCCATGGTAAGAAAAGCTTTTCTTAATTAACAGCACGTGTTTGTCTAACAAAGTGCCCTTCTCTTCTGGGGTTCCACTGAATCAAATCAGCAGATAGGAAAACTGTGGATGAGAAGGCTCTACCTGTAATAGAGTATGCTTGTGTGTATGTCTGAAGCACGCTGAGAGATTGACATGGCTGATTTGATAATTTCCCACTTCAGGAAGAGAATAAGACTCTAGAAATGCAATCTGGTCTTGCTTGACCTTGCTTGGAGACACCTTCATGCATTCTCTGGCCGTGGTTGTATGATAACTTCAATTGTTCCATAACATCAAGGTGCCAATGCTGACCAGAGGCAAAGATAAGGCAGTAAGACATGGCCAATCAAGCATGTCATCAGGCTATCCAAGGAAGGAGGGAGACAGAACACTGGATTGATGGAATTATGCCATCCAAGAGGAGGAGGGAGTGATGCAAGGAGTGAGAAAGGAAGAGCCCTGAAATGATTACAATGAGTTTTTAAAAGAGCAGTTCATAAGAGGTAGCTCACCAAAAGAATGAGGATGACCAAGCACACCTCAAAGCCTGAGCTGTCCACTCTGATCATGTGCTTGTGTAAGTATAATTGAGTAGGGGTAAAATTATCAAATAGATACAAAGACTAATTGGCAAAGCTAGAAGAATTAATGTCATGCCCTTTGGACTCAACATTAAAATTTCATAAGATTAGCATTTGCATCTTGAAACGGATTCCGGGGCAATGACCAAAATTGTCTTAGGATAAATTCCAGGCTGGGCTCAAGTCTGATCACCACTAGTCCAGCCATAGCAGCCCTACATATGCAGCATGATTTGGCTGAAAGGCTCACATCACTTCTGTACCCAGTGCCCCTATTTACAAATGGGATCATCCTCCAGAAGCACCTGTATTATTGCCAGGCCCCTGGCCAGTGAGGATGAAGGAGCTTCCACTGCCATGGGTTTCTTCCCATGTGCCAGTGGGGATGGTGGAAGGATCTGTCACCTGGCACTGTTGCCCAACCCCATTGATAAGCTTAGGGGGTGCAGGGGCTCCATACAGGGCTTTGCTCCACGGCCACCATCACCCTAGTGCTAATCCTGTTTCCAGATCCTTTGTGTACTGAACGTATCTTAAAATACACTTGTGTGCTATAGGCACCCTCCCATGTCAGTCAAAGTAAGACTTGATTCTATCATCAACAGAGAGGCGCTATCACCTGCTCCTGTTGATTTTGTGTTCTCCAAGGACATGAATCTAACACAGCTATTACAGGGAGGCTTACCAAGGGGAAAGACTGGGAATTGTTTAATAACAGAAACCATCCTTCAGTACAATCTAATGGGATTTTACCTCGGAAGCATTAAAACTGGGAGGGAGGGTTCATAATGTGGGTGACCTACTTTGGGAGCATGGGGTGTCTTGACTAATTGATGTGAGACAAGATTAAGACAGTCAATATGATTTTAACATGTTTATTAGATGGTCTTTTCAGTTTCTGACCCTTCAGAAAAAGTACCACACAGTTCCACAAGCACAGTACTTGCAGTTCTGCTTTATAACTAACCTACGTTACTTGATCTGTTATTCCATTCCACAGACTGATCTGCTTATTCCGTCAGTTAAAAGATAAGTAACTCTTAATAGAGCTGTGAAAATGATACCTTGGCAGTTCTCTTTCCAGACAAGGGAATCCGGTGTACATCTCTCTGTATATGCAAATGTTGTAGGCTTGTCTAAGGCTGTCTTCGGCACAGGCTCTTGTGTGATGCATGGTTCTGGTGCAATGCTATCAGCATGCTCCTATGCATGTCATCTCAGATGTACTGCTGATCACATTCCATGGGGCTGCAATCCTGGAAGCAAGCCCCATTGACTATGATGGGACCCACTGCTGGGTCAACATGCAAAGAATCGGACTCGGGGTCTCGACCATGAACACCTGTGTGTCATGCGCCTGCTGGAGCGGGGCCTCATGGGGGGCCGGTGACGTCACAACGTGTCTGGAATTGCACCGTACGTTGGTGGCCTTGCAGCAATTGCATTGTTGGTGCCATCCTTGGCATGTCCCCTTTGGATGACCACCCAACAGGGTGGGCTGCGTGGAGCTACATCCACTGACTGTGGCCTGTGATGTACTGTTCTGGGGGGAACTCCACTGGCAGCTGCAGGGCTTACTTGTGTGTAAGCATGCATGGGATGGTGCTGTGTGTTGGGTGCATGGCCTCACTGGGATGCATGCTTTGGTTGTCAGTTGGTCTCTGTGCATGTGAGGCTCAGTTGCTGCGCAGGCAGTGTATGTTTTTTCAATGTGCCTTGCTTCTCTTGTTCCTGACCTGTTTGTATATGCTGGCTGCCCCTGCCTGGTGCTTTGGAATAGAGCTGCCAGCATAGGATTAAGCTGTGCTGCCACTGCCCAACCCCAATACTCTCCTTTCCCCACCAGGCCTGATGCAGCCATGCCAATGAATTTACTTCCTTCGCTTCTGGTGGTATCACATTGCATGTAGTGGGCTGAACCCAGAAAGATGCTTGGCAAACTTTAGCATAAAGAGAGATTGGTGAGTTCCAGGGGCTGCACGTAAGTCAGAACAGGCTTATAATGACCTAATTGCAGAAAGATATGCCGCCTTGGGTGCCTTCGGGCACAATAAGGCGGGGTACAAATCTAATAATAAATAAATAAATAAATAAAGATCACTTGGAACGTAATTATGAATTTTCTACTTGATCTACTTTATAGGGTAAGACATGCAGTGCACTTCAATGTTTTATATGGTTCAAAACCTACCTTTCTCTACCTCCCTCTGTTATCGGCATTATTATGTTTGATATTCTGTTGAATGGGTTTTGTAGGCAAAGGTATGATTTTTGAACAAGGACAAAGGTAAAAAGAATGAAACCAAAGCATCTGGCTCCAATTCAAGCCTAGTAGAAGCCAGAGCAAATTCATTCAAGTTATCAAACAGTGGCTTTTAAGAAATTCTGATAGATCTGCAAACTCAGTCAGGAAGCTACGACTCAGTTCAAAAGATCATTTCAACGAAACCTTCTTTTATCATTCTGCTTTGTCTCCACATGTTCTCGTAAAGCAAGTAGAGTGTTTTTCTCTTTTAAAAGATAAACTAGGGCAGTTAATAGTTTCATGCACGTGTGTGTTTTAAGATCACCGTGCATCATCATAGTTATTTTGCTACTCTGCCAGTGGGATTTGGGCTAGAGCACATCCTTAAAGAGGCAGTATCATCAGCCTGATCTCATGCATAACTCAAGCCAAACAATTTCACACACTGTGGTTAGCTACAGCTGCTGCTCTTGCCTGCGGTGTTCGCATGGGACTAGAGCATGAGAAACAGAAATCACATAGGATACTAAAAGGACTCATTGATGTGCCAGGATTCTGAGACTTTTTTTTTTTTTGCATTTTAGATAATAAAGGGAGGCTGGGACAACCAATTATGAGGGCAGTTTTTAGAATTGCAAAGATGGGGAAACAGAGAAATACAGTACTATGTGATTGCCTAGCAAGAAGGTATGTTCCTTTTCTAAGTTGATCGGAGGAGGCAAATTATTTATCAGATTTGTACCATATAATGCAGTGGTTCCCAAACTGTGGGTTGGGACCCACTGGTGGGTCGCGAGCCAATTTCAGGTGGGTTGCGAAGAACCTAGAGCAGCCCTATTGAAAATAAGGGAAGATGGGATGCTGGAAAGGGGAAGGCAGTGTGGTTGTTTTGCTTGTGTCAAGGATGTAAATAGGCTTTTTTCTTTCTGATTCAGTTTGCTATTGGAAAATGGCTGAGAAATGACCCAACTTATTGCTGCATTGTCAGGAAAGAAGCAGGCTCTAGCATCACAATGATGGCACTTTCAGCCATGACATCACTTCTGATAGGTCCCAGTCAGATTGTCATTCTAAAAAGTGGGTCCCAGTGCTAAAAAGTTTGAGAACCACTGCTATAATGTAATCATATGTTATCCTTCCAGCAAGAGAGTTTGGCTCAGAGACAGTACTTTTGTCTGGTGCTGCCCAGCAAACTTCATGGAGAAAGGCCATAATTCAATCTTGGAGCACATACCTTTATGCAAAAACTTCCAGGGTAAGTCCTCTGCCAGCTCCTGATAGGTCTGGGAAAGAGCCACCTGAAATCCTAGAGAGCCACTGCTAGTGATAATAAATTATTCTGAGTTTAAATGGGTCAATAGCCTGATTCAATATAAGGCAGTTGCATATGTCCATAGAGCTGAGCAAGGATCTGGATGAAGTGTCCCTGTTCTAAACCCTACAGTCTACCAGGCTGAGTGATGAGAATCACAGAACGATAGAGTTGGAAAAGAGCTTAGAAGTCATCCAGTTCGATCCCTGGCTCAGTGCAGGTGACTATTGCATCCCTAATAGGTGGTCATCCACTCTCTGCTTGAAAATATCAATTGATGGACAGCCTACACCTGCGTGTGGCAGACTGCTCCAGAGCTGGACAGCCCTCGCAGTTAGAAGATTCTATCTCATGTCTAGGCTGGACCTGCTTCCCTTTACTTTGAGCCCATTGGTTCTAGTCCTGCCCTGAGGAGCCAGAGAGCAAATTCTCCCCTTCTTCTGCATGGCAGCCCTTCAGATGATTGAAGATGGCTGTCATATCTCCCCTTAACCTTTTGTTCTCCAGTCTAAACATATGAAGTTCTTTTTAACTGTATCTCATAGGACTTGGTTTCCAGACACACATACCCCCGCCATTTTCAACCATCTTTGTTGCCCTCCTCTGAACCCAGTCCAGTTTATCCTTCCAAAATTGTGGTGCCCAAATCTGGACACAGTATTCCAACTGACTAGTAGAGAATAGAGTGAAACTATAGGTGGCCCTCATTATCCCTAGGGGTTCTGTTCCTGGAACTCCCACAAATACCAAAATCTGCTGGTATCCAAACCCATGAATTTGGGGCCACCCCACCCTCAAAACCTGACCAGAGCTATGCTCCAGTTGAGTCTGGAGGGTTTTCTGAGACCCGCAGAAGCCACATGCAGCCACACGCTGCCTCTGCAGGTCTCAGAAAACTCTCCAGGGGCATCCAGACCTCAGCTTCAGTTGCCTTCAGGGTGTTCAGGTGGGCCCTTCCTTCACAGGTTCAGAGCAGGCTTACCTGTATTACTTTTAATGATCTGGACACTGCGTCTATGTTAATGCAGCCTTGCAATGCATTTGCTTTTTGTGCAGTACTTCACATTGCTGGCTAAAATACAACTTGTGGTGTACTGCTATCCTATGTGCACGTCTCTGAGAGTAAGCCCTACTGAACCCAGTAGGATTGATTTCCAAGTAGATTTGCATAGGATTGTGCTGTAAGACACATTACTCACATATTTTCACACATGCTGCTACCAAAACAGGTTTTCCCCATCCTGTACTTGAGCCTCTGAAAATGGGTTCCTACACGTGTCTAGGATACAGCACATTGATACAGTTGTGGAAGAATACAAATTAATGAAGGTATGTATTTGGGGTAATGAATGTTGACTTTGTTGGCCACTAGATAGGCGAGTAGTTCAGGAGACCTTTGGATGATTTGCAATATGTGCTCGTGGTTGAGAGGTGAGCCTAAGAAAGTCAAATGATGGAGCCGTACAAACCTGGGGTGGATTATTTCCTTCACTGTCAACACCTTGCCCAGCAGAGGATGTGTACATGAGAGAACTGTAGACAAGTCTGGAGAGACTGAGTAGAGAAGGAGAAGTTGAGAAACACAGAACTGAAAGGTGATGAAAATTTAGAGTGCAGCGGTCTCTCTCTAAGTCAGTGGTTCTCAACCTTTTTGGCACCAAGACCCACTTTTTAGGTACAACAACCTGTCAGGACCCCCCACTAAGACAGGAAGTGATGTAATTAAGCAGGAAGGGACATAATTTTGCCAGCAGACCTGGAAGTGGTGTGATTGTTTAAATAAATTACACTTTTTAAATAAATCATACTTACTCATAAACATCCATATTTGGAAAAACGGATGAAAAATGAGAGAGAGAGAGAGAGAGAGAGAGAGAGAGAGAGAGAGAGAGAGAG
>JAJKFI010000016.1:15275035-15307224 GCA_029204185.1 Lerista edwardsae | reverse complement strand
GAGAGAGAGAGAGAGAGAGAGAGAGAGAGAGAGAGAGAGAGAGAGAGACTGTAAAAACCATGGGTGTGGATTACCATAGGTTACTAAATGCAGCAGTTGTAATTTGTTTGAAAACACAAATCCCTGTTTGGAGGTTTCTTCACAATGTTGCAAAAATGCAACTTTTAAATGGTGTGCAAATGCAACTATGGTAGAAAATGGGTTTCATGAGCCCCTGAAAATCAGCTCATGACCCCCCAGGAGGTCACAACCTCCAGGTTGGCAAACACTGCTCTCAGTCTTTGATGCAATCTGTTGCTGACTATTAGGTGCACATTAGGGGATGCTCAACTTGTATATTTGCAAGTAAATCAAATATTATAAAGACACTGCACAAGCCTCCAATGAATTCAGAAGCTAAACAGGACTGCCCTGGAACTCATTCCTGCTTTGGGAAATGATTATGTATATAATACTGAGAAATGCACATAACTGCGAAGTTGAGAAGGAACTCCCAGGCTCATTCCAAGAGCCTAGTAGGAACTAGCAACTCTTTTGCAGGAGCTAAACGGCAGTGATTAGACTTGAATGGAAAACAATGAGCACTTACTGCATGGTCATCACTTCATAATGTCCCACATGATCATTCTGTCTGCAAAGTCAGCAGTCTTTAGATTCCAAACACACTTTGAATGTAGCATAATTGTGATGTAGGAGGACCCTTCCCCCCCCCCAGGTGATTCTCTCAGAAACCACCAAGCTTCTCTCCTGGCTGCAGGCACCCAGCCCAGCCAGGCTATAACCACCAAGCTCCTTTCACCTGGTTGCGGGCAAACAGCCCAGCCACGCTATAACCGTCATGCTTCGTCTACCTGGCTGCGAGCACCCAGCCCAGCCAAGACACCCCGAGCTCCCGCTAACCACTTTAAACTCTCCAATGAACAATAGAGGTTCTGGCAACAGTAGAAGCAGCAACCCTTGGTGGGAAAACACTTCTTGGCTGAAGTCCAACTGTTTAGAGCCTCCTTAACATGGCTCTACACCCCATTGAGGTTATTTTGGCCTACAGGCAGTGATGGGATCAGCTAACGACTCGGGGGAACGCTGCGCGGGCGGCAGCAAACTCACCGTTGCATGCCCTGGCACCCGGGGGCCCCCACCCATCCCCCCCCGGCGAGCAGGCGCCCCCTCTGAGGCCAGGGCAGCCCGTGTGGCAGGCGGCAGACCCAGACGGACAGGCTGTCAATCACCCGGACGTCCAGCCCAGCCTTCCTGCTGCCCACCCAGAGTTCCCCCGAGTCGTTAGCTGATCCCATCACTGCCTACAGGGAACACTGGTGATTGCTATGCTCATAATAGTCAGATGGAGGCCTAACCAGATGCACATAATACCTGTAAAGGTGAAGGGGTAAGACCAGGATGTGATGGGAACAAGTATAAACCCCATCAAGGGGAGGGCAGTGCTGAGGACACCCTCTCTTTCCCTTAAACGTGTACAGGTCTGATGCCATTTTAGGCTCCATCCTGAGAGTTCTAAGCTGCTACCCTACAAAAAGGTCACAGAGGTGATCCTTGGGAGATAGCACAAGATAATGCAGACCATTAAGAATTGGTGCCAAGGGACATTCAAATGTCTCCCTCCCTCAGGGTCTTGTAATAATATCTGACAAAAAGAGCATTGTGAGAACCATTTCAGCCTAAATCTAGCCTAATCTGCCCAGGAGCTAAAATAACCTGGAAAATCTTCTTTGAACTAAGCCAAAAAGTTTCCCCACCAAAATTCAAAACAGCAACAGAAAAGACTAAATACCTGCCTTTTTTCCATTGTCAATCTTATCCCCACTATCGTACTATTCAAATGCAAACTCCCTTCTGGGCACTCCAGAGTAGTATTTCATCAAGGTGGGGAGGGAGAGATTCTAACTCTTAAAGTTCCTGTGTAAGTACTTACCACATTGATAACTGTTGTCAAGCACTTGTGGCTAAATTTGTCTGAACTAATTTCTCCGTTCTGCTTTTGTATTTGAATGTGCCAATCCTATTGTAATCTTGTCTTAATCTAAATGTACCTATGTTTGCATCTGACTATGCTTCGTCATCACCCCTCCCTGACCCTTGACTGGGGTCACACAGGAGAGGAGGGGGAGCAACAGTAACAAAAGACCACCAGTCAAATGTCTCACATAACCAAAATTGCCAATAGCAATTGGCCAACGTTTTTATTTGTTGTTGTCATTTCCACATTTGCATGTTCAACTGTATAACTGATCAAGCCAAAATGTACAAATTACACAAGTTCTGTGGTCTCCTTGGAGACGTATTGCATTTGTGTCCGTATTACTGATGTCCTACACGTGAGTAAAATGTATTTCTCTTTCTGCAACATCAAAATCTAGCTGGCATTCTTTTTGTCGACATTAATCTTGGTAAGCTATAGCTTACCAAGATTGGTGGGGCCAGGAGAGTTTGCTGCTTCAGCAGGAACGGAACACACGCCGGAAAAACGGACTTCTCAATCTCAGGAGTCTGGTCTCACATTTAAAAAGACAGAAAATAACCTAGAGAAATCGCCCACCCAGGCTTGATTTGCTCCCATTTCAATTGGATACCCAGATCAACCTTGAAATTTGGGGACGTGAGCTCCAGTTCAATGTGTAGATTACAGGCAGCCATCTCTCTATTCTGTCACAGCCACTGTGCATGACATTTTGGAACAAAGCCATTTGGTAAGTGGTTGCTTCTTCCTACCCTTAGGGCGCAAACCTAACTTGTGTTGGAACAGGCAGGCCAGTTGCCTGAGTTGTATCCAGCACAAGGTAGGTGCTGGCTAGAGGGCAACTCAGGGTAAGGGGATATTTTCCTCCTTACCCATGTTGCACCCCAGCCACCCCAATGGGGCTACTCAGATCTGCACCCACAGTTTCATAATGCTGCTCATTCCATGGATGGGAGTTGTGATTTGGCTTGTGCTTGTGAGGCTTGTGAGGTGTCTGAGCTGTCCCCGATGACTCCCTAGATGGCACAGATATTTGTGACACCCAGAGGCCTGCACCAGATTAACTCAGGTTGGGATTGCTCAGTTGATTTAAACACTGGTCTTCAGACTGTATTTTGAGGATTCCTGGGAAACTTTGCAGGGATTCCTCACTGTGAGGGTCTGTAAAGGCAGACAACTGCTGCTTGTCCCTACTATTGATCCAGAGTTACAGGGTAGACTGGGTGTGTTTTAGTGTATCTTTCCAATTGGTGAGTGGGATGATGGTGAGTCCTACAAGCACTGCACAGGGACCTCTTATTTTACGCCTATTTGATTTCAACATTTTTGGAGGAACATGCATGTTTAATACCAAAACCTAATTTACACTCTCACGTTTTTGGAATAACATGGAGAAACACAGTTAAACGTGGTTAAAAAAAATGTGCATTTTTTGAGATGCTGCTTTTCAAAAACAGAACCCCTGTGTAAAATGGGAGGTGTGTGTATATGCCTCAGAACAAGCCTCACAAGCCTCTGCACCACTCAGGGTTCCCTGCAGGTGCTCAGGGCTTCCTGAATAGAAGACTAATGGGGCAAAGAGACCCAGAAGATCTGAAAACTAGTTTAGAACATCGGAACATACAGGGCACCCCAAACTTATTAATACTGCTGGACATTGCCCCCTGCAAGGTTTTGTATATTTGTATTTTTATAGGGTTTTGTATATTTGTTTTGCATGTTTGTCCAGCTACACTCAGGATATCTACCAGAGTTTAGGACAGCAGACATCTGGCAAGCCTCCTGTGAATAAAGTTAAGCTCTGAACACTGCAATAAGCAGAGTGGCACTTACTATACTTCTCAGGGAAAATGGATGTGGTCCTTTAAAAAAAACACAAGAGAGTGTAAATGCAGTACTGTGGAGACACACAGAGCCAAATTGTTATAGAAAGCAAAATGCAGCCTCAGATTCATCCAACATTAATACAGAACAGTTTCCTGGTCTCAAATGGGAGATGAAGATGGGAGACCTGGGTGTACCAATCCTTGCCTCCGTCAGAATCATTCTGGGTGAAGAATGCAGTAATGCAGAGCTGAGACTATGCTATGCGAAGGTGCGTAAATTCTACACCCTGGGACAGAACCACTGCCACAAAGCCCTTTCATGCTGAGAGTCTCAGCTCAGAGCTTTCGGGCTCTCTGGCTTTGATGCCTTTTGTTGTGTTTTGCAACACACTGGTGCTGTGGCTGATGTTCTGCTGCAGTTTATTTTTATTTCTATAATGTGGGTTTTTTATGTGCTTGATGGTGCGGCCGAAAATTTACAAAAGCTAGGTGAAAAATAAACACTATCCACAGCCTCTTTTCTTACCTGCTTATTATGTCTGTAATAGTTATAATTATACAGCACACCAAAATAGCCTCCACCCTCAAGCTGAGTCCTCTACAAGCCTTTTTTAAAACTGCTGGTTAGTAAAGTTGTGGGGGGGGGGGAATGTAGGCTGCAGTCCTAACCAACTTTCCAGCATGGACATAGTTGTACCAATGAGGCATGTGCTGCATCCTGCAGTTGGGGGCAGTGATGGGATCAGCAAACGACTCGGGGGAACGCTGGGCGGGCAGCAGCAAGGCTGGGCGGGACTTCCGGGTGATTGACAGCCCGTCCGTCTGGGTCTGCCGCCCGCCCATCCGCCCGCTGCACGGGCTGCCCCCGGGTGGCGCACCCCGCCGCTGCACACCCTGGCACCCGGGGGCCTCCACCCATCCCCCCCGGTGAGCGGGCGCCCCCTCCGAGGCCAGGGCAGCCTGTGCAGCGGGCGGGCGGGCGGCGGACCCGGACAGATGGGCTGTCAATCACCCAGAAGTCCTGCCCAGCCTTCCTGCTGCCTGCCCAGCGTTCCCCCGTCGTTAGCTGATCCAATCACTGGTTGGGGGGCAATCATGGAGGCCTCCTCAAAGTATGTTTCTTCCTTTACCTCAGAGCTGAATTGCCTTCATCCCAGAGCTAGAAAGTTAGTTAGTTAGGACCACACCCTAAAATTGTAGTCCTATACACATTGGGAGTAAGCCCCACTAAACACAATAGGCCTTACTTCTGAGTAGACATGCATAGGATTGTAGTGTCAGACAGTTGAGTGAGCATTTCGGGCAACCCAAACCTAAGCAAGGCCGACATAGTAAGGCCGATATAACAGGGCTGGATCCTAAAGCCCATAAGGAGGCAGCAGCAATGAAGTGCAGGCCAAGGGGAGGTTTTTCCCTTACACCTGCGTAAGCCCCAGTCCGCTTGGGGCCGCTTGGATCTGCATCAGGTGCAGATGCACGTGCACAGGAGTAGCTCAAATTGGGGCCACCGAGGCTGGGGATGGGGTTTAGGATTTAGCACTATGGCCGTCTGTCCTGCACCACAACCCCCGTCTCTGCCCACTGCACTACCCAGTTACGTCCCCGGCACACCTCTGGAATGCCCTCAGCAAGGCCAGTGCCAACCTCGTGCCACTGATGCTCGACCGGCACAAGGCCAGCACTGCTGGCGGTTGTGGTGGTGCCCGAATGTTGGCACTGCTGCTTGCGCCGATCCAGCGCCGTACCACCGACACTGATGTGCTTGACAGCACGTTTGCAACAGCATTCAGCTGGCGCAATAGTGCCGGTGCAACAGGGGTATAGGATTGCACTCTAAATGTCTGCATAGCACCCCAGTGGCATACAGGGAGGGGCAATCCCCTAAGTTGTGCAGGAGCCTGAGCTCCGATGTAACATGGCCCTCCCCCCTCGCCTCCAGAGCCATTTGTGGCTCGGAGAGCAAAGCCTTTGAGCCAACTCTCCAAGCCACAAAAGGCTCTGAAAGCAATGGGGAAGGGCCACGTTTCACAGGAGCTCAGGCTACTGCACAGGACCACCATGGTACCACCCTCACTTTTACTCTCATTTGTATGGGTCAGTATCTTCTTAACTGCATCCTATTACCCTGCCTTGACACCTACCAGTTTGCCATCTTCAAAGGCACCTCAAGGATGCTACAAAAAGGGAATCATGGGAAAGAGGTAGCCATTTCTTCAGGTCTATCAAGAGAGTTCCAGTTTTCAGCTCCAGAGTGTTTCCTCTCATGACGTTCATCAGACAATTGAAGATTACAACAATCCTGCTATGTGTGTGATAGGATTACTCAACATTTGTTATTTTCATGGATATAATTAGTAAGAATATTCTGTAAACAAACCAGAGCCATATACAAATATAAAAATGCTGTTGGAAGTTCAACACCCTCACCTGATCTTTTAATCAACCCATGGCATGCTAGTCATAATAAAAATATTCACCAGCACAACAGTTTTGAACTGTAAAAATAGGATATTGAATTTTAATAAATATTCAGCAGCAAAGGAGTTCATTTGGCTAAAATATATGAAATGGCTCATATGAAATCTTTTAACTGGCATAACTGAAGACAGTCCAGCCCCATACAGCTGCACTATTACAAAACTCATAAAGGATCACTTTGTCACTATTACTTTAATCTGTGCTTCTGATCTGAAAGGTAACTAAAGAAACATTGTGACTAATGTTCTTCTTTTACTCAGGTTTGGTCGAACAACAGCTGCTAAACAACAGCTTTTGCCTGAGTCATACCTGCATGTGTCAGCAGTCCCATTGAAAAATAAATAGAAGGCAGCACATGGTTAAGTTGCCCTCCTGTTGTCTCCAAAACATTTGAGAGCCTGTCACGTGATCAGTTCTGAACATTTAAAGCACACTTGTTGGCCCTACTCAGTGTAGGGTGATTGTTAAAAACAGTGCAAACTTTTCAAAGATTGCAAGCACTTCCCCCAGAGTGGGGATATATGGGAGTGGAATGCGGCTGCAGTAATGCCATGAACACTTCGAAGCTCTAGGTCTTAAAAAACCAAAGATCGACATGCCCAGTTCCACATGATCCTGCGAGCTTGGAACTTGTAATTCCCAAAGAGCATCTGCCCAATGCTAACCTCTTTTGTAAGTTTTGAGGGAAGTTTCAAAACCAATTTGCGATATAGTCACCAGAGGCATGCCCAGAGGGGGAATCACAGCACTAGTTTTGCAAGCAGCCACTCCACCTCCTCTTCGGGTCCATTCCCAGTAGCTAGAGCAAAACGGAGGGTACATTACATTGGCTACAAATGGTTTCGAAGAGGAAGAGCAGCTGCTTGCCAAACTTAGTGCTGTGATTCCCCCTCTAAGCATGCCTCTGATGGTGTGGGGGGGGGGGCGCACCTGCGCATGCATGTATGATTTGCTCTAAGGTCTCCATTCTCTCTGCCACCAACCTGGGCAGACACTGAGCATGTGCTCCAGGTGCTATGCGGGGGGGGGGGGAGGGAATGACTGTCCCTGATTCCACCCAGTCACCTCTGGGTTCTCCCTGAGGGCAGGGCACTGCTGGCTTCACATTCCCCATTTGGTCTTCTGCCATGGCTGGGAGCCTCCACAAAGGACCCAGCCAGGTACACAAAGCCAGCAGCACCCTGCCCTCCAGGCTGAACCTGGAAGTGACCTCACAACAACACAGCCCAAGGGTGAAACGTTACGTCTCTGTCTGTGAGGTATTAAGTGGCCAGTGGCACAACTACTCCACATCCTCAATCACAGTAGTTGTTTTATCATGTTGTCTTTTTAAAAAGTTGGACGGTACTGGCCCATGGCATTTTATGCCTGAAACGACGTACCAAATGTGCCCCTCTCCTCTTCCTTCCTCCCCCCTCGCAGAAAAGGATAAGGGTGAGGAAAGCAGTGTGGTGCTGTTTAGCCTTCCTTCCTTCCTTCCTTCCTTCCTTCCTCTCTCTCTCTCTCTGCAGGCCACCCTTGGAACGGGCCTGAGAACCAACGTACGCCTGCTGCCTGACATGGCCCTCTTCACTTTGCTTCACAGCAGGCTCTGTTGGAAGCCTTTGCCCTCTACTGCACAAGTCTTGCCCTGAAATATATACAATACCTAGCTAGGCTTTAAAGAAATGTTGTGCAAAGTGTCACTAGTCTTTGAAAGCAACACATTCCTCACTTATAGCAGATACATATGTATGAGATACTGCAGTGGTTCTCAAACCTTTTAGCACCAGGATCCACTTTTTAGAATGACAGTCTGTCTGGGACCCCTGGAAGTGATGTCATGGCCAAAAGTGCCATTAATGTAACACCAGTCCCTGCTGCTTTGAGTTATTTCTCAGCTATTTTCCAATAGTAGAGTGAATTAGAAAGAAAAAAAGCCTATTTACAACCTTGAAACAAGCAAAATAACCACACAGCCCTCCCCCTTTCCAGCATCCCATCTTCCCATATTTTCAATATGGCTGCTCTAGATGCTTCACGACCCACCTGAAATTGGCTTGCGACCCACTGGTGGGTCCCAACCCACTGTTTGGGAATCACTGAGATACCATTCTGTTGCTGAGAAAGCACTATGCAACAGCTCATGTGTGGCACTGGAGTGCAATTGTGTGGACTGGCCCTCGTTCTGCGCTGCCTCCAGATGGATGACTTGGGTCTAGATGAAAGCCTAACGTCATCTCACTATGCCAGTTTGTTTTGGCTAATGGCTTTGCTTGAGCATGAGTGTTCCTAAGGGGCTTCAATTTGGTTCTGAGCAAATCACATTAGGCCCAGTGCATGAGAAAACATCCACTCTCCATTTCTAAGAAACAGATGATGCATAATTATGGTTTTGTTTAGTTTCCACTTGTCATTAGAGGTTCATTATCAGCATGAAGTCACCAAAATTATGTATTGCTCGAATGTACGTGTACACATGTATCTCCAAATTGCTACTGGGGCATAAATTTCTCATTTGGCGTAAACTGGAATCTATTCCAAACGATCTGGCAACACGTATTCTTCTATGCAAATTATTAATCACCCGGAATGTTGCAGCTGTGTGTTCCACTATTTTTATTTTATTCTTTTCAGAGAAGCAGGTAAATTCTTTCAGGGTGGGTTATTTTGCTATTCCAGCTGCCTTTGTACTAGGGAGAAAATATCACAGTGCCAGAAGGTCTGTTTCAGCCAGAAAACTGATTATCCAAATGAATTCTATATACTAAAAAACGCCTATTGTTTACAGTGGAGAACTCGAGGATGAGGATTTTCCATTCAAAAGTAAAAAATCTTTGATGTGAAATAAAAAGGCAGGAATTTAGGAAGCAGGTAAGTGCACTTCCAAACGAAAAGCAAACTTTCCTGTTTTTTAACATTGAAAAGATAAAAGTCGTAGTAAGGAGACAAGACTCAAATCTGTCTGCCAGTGACTAGCTTTGACATGTTCCAACACCAAAGCCCCGAGTAAGATGCAACCTATTTTCTTCACAGGGCTGTAATACAACATAATCTCCTTTCCCCACAAGTCTTTCTTTACGTGTACCTCTCCTACAGTCAGTATGCATTAAAATGTAGCTGACTACTGTATTTCCTTTAAGAGTTAAAAAAAATAAGTAGGATGTAATCCTTTTTAATTAATCAAATATTGAGCCTTTTTTTGTACAAACATATGTTATCCTTCTCAAGAGGTAATTGAAAGATTAACAAATTGACTATAAACCGGTGCAAAATTAATAATAATTATTATATTTGTCATAATAAAAACACACTTGAGTCTTTTCTCTTGCTAAATATAAAAAAGGTGGAGGGGGGGAGAGAACTCCAGTCATTTTCCATCCCAGCGTTTTGCAAGGGTGGGGGCTTTTTATTGCACAGGGGGCAAAACCGAGGGGGAAGCACGACTCTTCTGGTGGTCCCTGAGATGCTGCTGCGGAGGGCAGGAGGGGGCCGCTGCTATACCAGCGATTCGCAGACGGGCACCGAGTCCGAATCCTGGCTGTGCATGGAGCTCAGGCCCGTGTCGGAGTCCTCGTCGTTGTCCTCGCAGTCCTTGCACAAGTCCCGGGCGGCCTGCGCCCCCCAGACCTCCGAGGGGATCGGGGCGGGATCGGGGAGCGCGCCGCCCTCCAGGAGCTGGAGGGCCTGCGGGGGCGCCTCCTCGCGGTCGCTGCCGCCCTCCTCCTCCTCGGCCTCCTCCACGTCCAGGGCTTGCAGGGTGTCCAGGAGGTGCTGCAGCTCCCTCTCCTTGTCGGCCCAGGCGCGCTGCGCCAACTCCAGCTCCGCCCGGGCGCTCTTCAGGTCCGTGCTGAGGCGCAGCCCGATGTAGAGGCTGGTGCTCAGCTGCGTCTTGACGCGCTCCTGCTCCACGTGCAGCTCGCCGCCGCCGATCAGCTCGGTGGTGTTGCAGTCCGTCTCCGAGAGACTCGCGTGGGAGCTCTTGGCGGCGGCCAACTCCTCCCGGCGCCGCTTCATCCAGCGCTCGTTCAGCTCCTCCTGGATCTCGCCGGCCAGCTGCTCGATGAGCGCCTCCTGCTGGCGCCACTGCGCCTGCAGCCTCGCCACTTGCTCGCACCGCCGGCCGTACTCCTCCAGCTCGCCGCCGGCCGCCGCCTTCTCCTCCGCGGGCGCCCCCGCCGCCTCCGGCTCGCCCCCGGGAGGCTCCAGCAGCTCCGGCTCGTCGCCCCCCACCAAGTAGGTGTCCTGCACGTAGTTGGCGCCGTGGCGCTTCACGCGGTCGAAGTGGACCTTGGCCTCGTAGCGGTCGATCTCGCGGTCCAGGTCGCGGAGGCGCTTGACCTGCTGCCGGAGGGTGTGGTCCTGCGAGAGGACGAGGTGCACCAGGGTCTCCATCCGCTCGGCCGCCGGCGCCTCCTTGGCCGGCGGCTCCTCGAGCTGCGGCTGGCCCCGCCGCTTGTTGATCTTGGCCAGCTTGCGGAAGGCTTTCCTCACCACGCGGCGCTGCCGCTCCTGGCTCAGGGCCAGGCCGGTGCGGGCCGCGGCGCCCACGCCATGCTGGCCGGGGCTGTCCTTGCTGGGCACCACCTTGGCCTCGGCGCTGCGGGGCCCCGCGTTCGGCAGGGACGCCTCGCTGCGCACCAGCACGAAGCGCACGTTCTCCTGCTCGTCGCCCCAGGCCGCCCAGAGCCGTAGGATCTTGGTCTTATTGGGCAGGATCCGCTCGAAGCCCCGCCACTTCTCCACGATGCAGTAGGACTGCGGGGCCCCCGACAGCACCCCCCCCGCCGCACTCCTGCAGCGACGCCAGCTGGGGCGGCCCCCCCCTGGCGCCGCCGCCGCCGCTGCTTGCTGTCCTCCAGGAGCACCCGCACCACATCCGAGCAGGTGGTGCGCCTGGAAAGCCCCGAGATCAGCTTCTCCTCCTGGCAGATCCACACCGAGATCTTCTTGTCCTCCGGCTCCATCAGGCCGGGGCTGGGCGGGCGGCTGGGCGCTGCTGGAGCCCGCTGCGATTTCCAGCCGGCGGGGGATCCCCCATAGACGCGCTCAGGAGAGCCGCGGGCCAAGGCGGGTTGCTCCGGAGCCCGGCCGGGGCATGGCTGAGGGGAAACCCCGGCCGCGCTCCAGCTGGTGCTCAAGCCGTCGTTCGCCGGTGCGGTGCTAAACGAGCGCGGAGTTCGAGCTCCTCATGACCAGAGTCCCGAGCGCCAGGCTGGCCGGCTCGCAGCTCTGCGATCGCTTCTATTCCCTTCCACTCACTCTCGGCCGGAGGAGTCCCGGGAAACTGCCAACTTGAGGCTTTTAGCTCCTCCTGCTGCCTCCGTTGCTACTGCAACTGCGGCGGTGTCACAATCGCCTTTTGCTCTGGCACTGCCCTGGCTGAGCTGCCGCGTTTTCCTCTCCTATCACGTGGGTCTCCCTCACTCACTCTCGCAGATGTGTTGTTTGATCCAAGACTCGCTTTCGCTCGCTCTCGTCAAGTCACTCTGTTCTCTTAAAAGAGACGTTTTCCCATCTGATTATTAGATGCACCTGATTGATCATAACGCCGGTGAGCCGTGTTCATAATGGTTCAGGAACTGGGGTGTGTTTGTGTCCCGTTCCCCAGTCTCCACAAGAAACTGAGCGAGAGACACAAACTTCAAAGAAAGTTGCCCAAACCAGTCAAAATTTGTTTCATTTCAATAAAATCCCCAGCCCTGTAATTAACAGAAGTTCATGTGCACCGAAGCACTTTTCAGATTAAATGCACAGTGAACAGTAAAACAACCAAGTGCTGTTAAAATCCTTGGCTGCTGCCTAGAGTCAGAGAGAATCTGCCATTTATTCCAATTAGAGGAAAAATTAGGCTACAAGTATAGATGTAGAAAACAATAAAGAATGGATGTGTTTATTTCATATTGTGATCCACAGTCATAATTTCAGGCATTATATATAAATATTGCTTTTCCTGCAAAGGAGAAATGATTAATAATTATAGTGGCAATTCCCACAGAGCTTAAAGTTCATGGGGTTTTTTTCAGTAAAAAAACTCATACATGCCAAATGAATCATCATAGGGAACTTTGTCCTATGCACACTCCACTGAAGTGAATGGAGAGCTGTGCAAGGAGTATCTGGAGTCTTGCAGGTCTCCTGGCATTGATTTCACTGCAGCAGAAATCTCTGGGGGATGGTGCTGAAAGCTGGAATGACTTCAGTAACAACATGCACTACGTAGAGCTGAACATGATTGGTACAGTAAAGAACGCTATAAGTCAATGGTTCCCAAACTGTGGGTCAGGACCCACCAATGGATTGCGAAGGACCTAGAGTAGCCATATTGAAAATATGGGAAGATGGGATGCTGGAAAAGTGGGGGAGGCTATGTGGTTGTTTTGCTTGTGTCAGAGTTGTAAAGAGGCTTTTGTTTTTCTGATTCATTTTGCTATTGGAAAATGTCTGAGAAATAACAATTTAGAGTGCAATCCTAACCTGGAGTTAGGTCGGCACAGTTAGGCCAGCCAAGTTTGACAATCTGAGAGTGGTCCAAACATACTTTACAGTGCCCTTGTGCCGACCAAACTTGGCTGGCCTAACTGTGCCGGCCTAACTCCAGGTTAGGATTGCGCTCTTATCGCTGCGTTCCCAGGAAAGCAGCAGACTCTGGAGTCGCAATGAAGTAAAAAGTGGGCCCCGGTACTAAAACGTTTGAGAACCACTGGTGTAAGTGCTTATGGATCATATTTTATTTACGAATTTCCAAAAAAACTGGATAGAATGAGGGTAAAAGTAGTCATTATTTCAGTCTAAGTTCAGGAAAATGTGCCTGATAAGAATATCACAGTAACCCAGTGGTTCCCAAACTGTGAGCTGTGACTCCCCAGGGAGCCACAGAAACCAGCCAGGGGAGTCCTGGAATCCTCCCCAAAACCCTATACAATGTATAGGATTGTAGCCCTAATGGGGAGCTGTGACCAATAGCCCAGTAGGTCAAGGGAGCTGTCAGTCGAAAAATTTGGGAACCTCTTCTTAAATTTCAGGCCTCGGGTCACATGTACATGACTGCCGAAATGGTGCGGTTGGCTGCAAATTTAGTTTCACTAATGATGTGTAGAGAACCTCCCCTACTTTTTGGAGATATGGGAGCACCCATGGCCTGTTTGCATGACAAAGGGGTCAAACTAAATTATGTTTAGCCTATTAGGGCAGTACTCCATTAGTGATGGATTTTTCTTTTAAGATCAGCAGTCATATTGGGGC
Source organism: Lerista edwardsae (assembly GCA_029204185.1). Lineage (NCBI taxonomy): Eukaryota > Metazoa > Chordata > Lepidosauria > Squamata > Scincidae > Lerista > Lerista edwardsae. The sequence continues at coordinate 15,293,721 of JAJKFI010000016.1, read as the reverse complement.
CTTCTGCAGATGAGGACCACAACAGGGAGGGTAGAAGGCTTTAACCCAGCCATCTATCATTGTATTGAACTGGGTTGTCCGCTCTGCAGTTTGGAAACCACTGGGTTAATGTGATATTCTTACCTTGCACATTTTCCTGAACTTTACTGTGAAGCAATTATTATTTATGCCCTCCTTCTGTCCAGAGCAGCTGTGTGGAAATTTGTAAATCAAATATGACCTTGACACCAGTAAGAACTTTCCCCCTTGACAAATACCAGTGGGGTGTGTGAGAGTGTCAATTCCTCACCATTGTCCCAATCTGTTTGCTATTTTTTCAAAAGAAAAGTTAACTTATCAGAGCTGCCATCAGGCTCAACATAATTTGAAATCTGGCCAGTAGAAGAGACTAGATGAAAATGCCTTTTGCTTTTCTTATACAGGCAGCCTTTGATAGACAGGTACTCTGATACAAACAACCTGTGTGATATGTTCAGCATTGGCCCCACCCGAGTAAGTCCTTCCTGCATGCTAATTAATCCTCCTCCTCCTCCTTGATAGTCTGTTCTGAGCCTGTAAGATGCCCAAGAGGGCATTTCATGGGCTCTCAGTTGGTCTCCCATTCCTGGACACTTATCAGACTGAGACCAGCTTAGTTTGAAATATGAGCTGCAATATGGGGTCCATCAGCCCATTCTGTATGTCTGCCATCTTATGGTGAGCAACATGGGAAGAAGCTACAAGGAATCAGCACTGGCAATGACGCAGGTGAGTCAGACCTCCCACATGTATTCTTCTGAAGTGGCAATAAGTGATCCTGCTGTCTCCTATGCCTTTTGCTTTGTTTGAATGGGCTCATAAAAACTCCTCACGCACAGGGCAGTATTCTCCTATTAGGCTGAGTAGGCTGAAGCCTAGGGGCCCATCAAGGTGGCTTGCTGAGAAATCAGCCTAATGCCTGAGTCTCCAGATCTCCCCCCCCCCGGGACTCCCCATCCAGCCCGCCAACCCTCCAGCTAGCAAGAGACTACAGCAAGTCTGACGTTGAAAAGGTTGAGGCTTGTAGTGCTCTCCAAGAACCACATGGGGCAAGCCCCGCCTCCAGGGATTGAGATGGCAGCACGTGGAGACTGCATCCCTGGGGAGCTTCCATGCAAGCCTGGGTCCCTTTGTGAGGGTTTCCCCCCCCTTTTGGGGCATGACTTAGAAGTGCCTGGCTTTTCCGTTGCTTGCCCCTCAGATTTCTGCCCCGGTTTGGGGGTGGGTGGGGAACTTCTATGCAAGTCTGGGTTCATTTGTGAGGAGAAGTCCACCTGCGGCTGGATTGCCTAAGGTTGGGGGTTGGCTGTGTGTGTGTGTTTTGTAACAAGGCAATAGATGGGGGAAAGTGATGCATTAGCTGAGCTGCAGAGGCCTTATTTGTAAAGAGGGAAGAAGAACCATGCTCACCTGCCTGCCCGTCCACCAGTGGCTTCCATTTAGTGTGGCAGAAGCTTTCCTGAAGAGTTTCAGAAGGGGCCTAAAATATTTGAAAGCCCAGGGGCCTGGCACTGGTTAATGCGGACCTGCAAGTCACGCATGCACGTTGTAAAGCAAACTGGGTGCATAGCGTCCGCTCTTACTGATATCCTCCTCTCTCTGTTCCTAAGTTGTGAAGGGGATCAATAAGCCGAGGTGTAGCATCCGTGTTACAGCATGTGCTTCCTGGGCTATGGTGGAAGGTATTAAAAATACGTTGGAAACTTGACAAGGAAGAATTGGAATGCAGAAGCTTGTTAAAGTGTTGGGGCAGTTGGAGTTGCAAGGGAATCATGTCAGGTGGGTTAATTAAGTGCTCTGCAGTGACGTAGAAGTTGCTCCATCAGAACTCTGCAGCAATTGCCTCTGGCAATGTGCAGGCTTAGGCAGAGTTTATTGGTTTGGTCATGCTAAGTTTTTGCTTGGAAGGGGTTTTTCAAAAGCACAATTTCAAAAGCAGAATTTTAAAAAGAAAATTTTACAGTCTGAGGAACTACTTGGTGGTTGGGCAGATGGACCTGTTGGCAAATATCTCTGTGCCAAAATCTGAAGTGCTGCTTAAGTTCCAGTTTCCCTTTTTGCAAAAGTTAATGAACATATCCTTATTTTAATTTCTTTTATTGAGAGCATACAGTACATTTTTTTTTAAAAGTTGAGATTTTAAAATGACCAACATTCTAAATTATTTGCAGATATATACATACAGGTGGCCCTTGTTATCCACCGGGAGTTCCATTCCTGGAACACCTGCAGATGCTGAAATCCAAGGACAATTAAATCTACAAATTTAGGGCTGGAATGTCACCGGAGCACCCAGAGGGTTAGACCAGTTAGACCAGCAAATTTTGGCCAGCACAAGGGCTACTGTAAAGCATATTTGGACTACTCCCAGGGCGCACTCCTAACCTGGAGTTAGCCCAGCACAGTTAGGCCAGCAAAGTTTGGCTGGCACAAGGGCCAACAAAAAGTATGTTTGGACCACACTCAGAGGCCAGCACACAGACGTGAGCCATCCTCCCTGACTCAGAGAGTGGTCCACACACACTTTATGGTGGCCCTGGCGGTGGCCAAACTTTGCTGGCCTGACTGTGTCAGCCTGAATCCAGGTGAGGATTGCACCCTGAGTGGGATAGCAAGTGCATTGGCTGCTCAAAGTGACTTGTGACTACTACAAGTGCCTCCGGGGGGTGGGGTGTAGGAGACGGTACAGCGGCAGCGAGGAGCCCTTCTATAAATCAACCTTGTAAATCAACTTTTTCAAAGGACACTTAACGGTAGCTTTCCATGCCAATGGAGCGGCTGTTTAGGTTTCATCTGATCTGCCCTATGGAAAATTGACACTGGTTCATAAATCAAATAGGGCTCTCTGTAGACTGAGGTTTGTAGAATTGCTCAGCACCTGGTAGAAAGTTATGAGACATTTTTATTAACCTTCAAGAAGCACAAAACAGATTCAAGGGCTATGAAATTTTCTGGTTTACTATAATTATTCATCACAAGTATCCCCTCTCACTCTCACACTTTTTAATTTCATCATGGTATTTTTAATTTACCTTGGCCTTTCTTTCTTTTAACCATATTTCCTGGTCAGTGTTTGCATGTGCTTGTAGGTGTTAGGTTTTTTTTTTTTTTGACATAAATAGATTGTGAATGCCCACAGCTTAGTTATGCATGCTTAAGAGCGCAATCCTAACAGGCCGGCACAGTTAGGCCAACAAAGTTTGGCCGGCACAAGGGACACAGTAAGATGTGTTTGGTCCACCCTTGGAGTCAGAGAGGCCAGCACACAGACATGCACCATCCTCCCTGACTCCGAGAATGGTCCAAATGTGCTTTACGGTGGCCAAACTTTGCTGGCCTAACTGTGCCAACCTTATTCCAGGTTAGGATTGTGCTCTAAATCCCATTGAAATGTAGGAGGCATAAGCATGCATAACTTGGTGCTGAACAGTGGCATCGTTAATCTCATTCAGCTTCACATGTTTTTTATTACAAGGTTTAAAATACTTTGCTAGATTTGATACCTGTAAGCAAGCCCGTTTGTATAAGTTGGTAATGTCCACCGATACCCAGTCATTCAGCAAAGGAATATTGTTAGAGTTAGATGAGCCAAGGTGAGCCAAAGCTGAGCTTCAATCCATCACTGTGTAGTGAAACTTCTCTTTGTTCCCTACCAAAACAGCAGTGCCGTTTGTTCTGTGCTCTTCCCTGGGTTCCTGTTAATCTTATTTTACGAGGCTTTGGAACAGATGCCTTGCACTTGTTGTTTTTGTGCTAGCGAGACAAACATCACTGTGGACCAAAAGCACAATAAGTCCATTAATCAGATCTGTTACAGGCTCTTCGAGAACCTGCCTGGGCTTTGAGATAGATGAATAGTGAAGAGGCTACTTGAGCATACATCTCATTCTTTGACAGATGCTTTATTTCTTTCATACCTTTATGTTCCTGGAAGCATAAAAGAGGACAACCAATTTGTATTGCCGGAGGAAAGCTGCCGTTCTTACTTAGAATGCACACCATGAAACTCTAACCCCTAACTCAGGGCGCAATCCTAACTTGGAGTTAAGCCAGCACAGTTAGGCCAGCAAAGTTTGGTTAGTACAAGGGCCACCATATAGTGTGTTTGGATCACTTGGGAGTCAGGGAGGATGGTGCATGTCTGTGTGCTGGCCTCTCTGATTCCAGGAGCGATTCAAACATACTTTACGGCAGAGGTCCTCAAACTTTTTAAACGGGGCCAGTTCACTGTCCCTCAGACTGTTGGGGGGCCAGACTATAGTTTGAAAAAAAATGAACAAATTCCTATGCACACTGCACACATCTTATTTCTAGTGCAAGAAAACAACAGGAGCAGCTATGGCGTCTGCTTTCTGGGCCACACCACTGTGCCTCCTTCATAGCTGCCCACAAGTTCTCACCATGAACAGCAGCAGTGAGACCACAGACATCATTTCGCCCGGCTCCACCACTAGCTTGTCCAAGCTGCCCCAGAAGGATTTAAAAATACAGAGATCAGTGGTAGGGGGGACAAAACTGGGGAGAGGGGAACAGAGGAGGAGCAAACCATGGGGAGAAGACAACACTTGGGGAAGGGCAGAGAAGAGGGGGAGAAAAGAAGGCACTCGCCAGAGGAGGGAAGCCAGCAAAGAAGGTGTGCGGGGCGAGGGAGGGGGTGGGAGGGTGAGGGGGCTTCCACGGAGGCAGGGGGGCTTCTGGGCCCTGGAGGCTCTCCACATAGCAGGGTGGGGAAAGCATGTCAGCCGCCAGCCAGGAGAGATGGGGTGAAGAGGACAGCTGACGGGGGAAGGGGCAGGAGCGAGCGAGGAAAAGAGGCAGTTGCCGGAGGGAAGCCGGCAAAGGAGGCGGGTGGGGCTGCGGAGGGGGTGGGAGGGGGAACAGGACAGCTGACGGGGAAGGGTCAGGAGCGAGCGAGGCCTCAAAAAAGAGGCACCCGCCGGAGGAGGGAAGCCAGCAAAGGAGGCATGCGGGGCTGCGGAGGGGGTGGGAGGGCGAGGGGGCTTCCACGGGGGGTTCTGGGCCCTGGAGGCCCTCCGCATAGCAGGGCTGGGGAAGCATGTCGGCCATGGTAAGTGCCTGCGGGCGACACACTTCCCCCGCCCTCTACGCAGAGATGCCCAGCGGCTCCTGCAGTTACGGCTGCTGCTGCTCCATCCCTCAGCTCCCGGTACTGCCACCGCCACCAGCACCGCTGCCTCACGGCCAAAAAGGACACTGCATTCTTGCGCAAACAGGGAAGCGAGGATGTTGCAAGCCGCACATACACATCACAACCACTTGGCCACATGGGAAGGAAGAGGAGCGAGGAGCATTTCAAGTGGCTGGCTCCGCCCCTTCCCTGCCATTGGATAAGGGAGGAGGAAGAGGGCTGCTGGGTGCTGAATTGTGGTGGGAAAGAAAGTGGGCGGGCCCTTCTTGCTCTCTCGCTGCAACTGGGGTGCTTCCTGCGGCGGATTCTGCTCTCTGGTGGAGCATTAAAGTGTGCCTCCTTTCCCCCCCCCCCCATGTTTCCCCCCCCCCAGAGTCTAGGGCCTCACACGGGCTGGGTAAATGACCTTGGGGGGCTGTAGCTGGCCCATGGGCAGTAGCTTGAGGACCCCTGGTTTAGGAACAAGTTATCTAATCTCTGTTTTGGAAAACAGTCCTTATAGCGAAACTCAGGCTAGCAAGTATAATTATTACATTAATTTCAACAGGAACAATTCTCACTCATCCCAAAATCAATTAAAATTCACTCAAAAGTCATCCCAAGTGCCGTAAGGCAGTGGTTCCCAAACTGTGTACTGCAGAGACCAAGGGAGATGCACATGGCCTTTTATTTCACCAGGCTGAGATTGCTTGTGCGATGATGCAGTCATGACAACGCTCCACCACATTTCCCATACTTGTCCTCCTATTCTCTTTCTCGTTCTTTTGGACCCATATGCTGGTTTGTTGAAACACAGCATGGGGTTGGGGTGGGGTAGAAGGCAAAGGGAAAGAAACTGACCGAACGCTGAGAGGGACATTTGCTCCAGAGTGCTGGGTGTGTGGCCACAGTAGTGCTCTGTCCACTTTGGAGTGAGATTAGCGGGAACTCCGCAGTGCAATCAATCATTCAGCACCCCAGAAAGCGACATTTCTCTTATACTGCTTTACTGAACTCTCTTTGTCTCAGACCTTATAGCAGAAAATCTCTGATGGTATCACAGAGCTCCGTCATAATATGTGCAGTACGCATAGGTGAAAATCCTGGTAACAAATGCACTGATAGCAGGGAAGGGTGTAGTGCATTTTGGTAGGTTAAACATAGATCCACACAGGAATTGAGAGCAATGTAGTAGATCCACAAAACTGAATACAGGCATGCCCCAGTATCTGCTGGGGTTCCATTCCAGACCACTACCACCCATGGATACCTGAAATGGTGGATACTGGGGACGCCTTTTTAAAGATAGGGGAGCATCATTGGCTTTGCTGCAATAAGATTTTTAAAAGATTTGTTTGTTTCCCTGTCTTTTTAATAGGCATCCCAGTATCCATAGTATCGGTGGATAACTGAAACAGTGGATACCAAATCAGTGGATACCGGGGCACACCTGTAGTTCCAGCAGGTATTTTTTGTTCCTTTGAAATATTTTTACCCTACGTTTCCTAAGCAAAAGGGAAATTCCAAGTTTATTTATAGATAAAATGGAAAACAATCAAAATACAAACCAACGAAGTCAGAGCTACAAAAACCACCACTGAGAACCAATGCAATAATCCTGAAACAGTAACCAACAAATAAGAAATAAGCTGGTCAGTGTACCAAGACTGCAGTTCTCCTGGTTTTCTGGGTCTTTGCATCAAAGCCAAACAGTGTTCAAGCTGAATGAAATTCTGTCCATTTTTTTGCATTTTACTTTGTTTTTGCTTTCAACAATTTATCAACTTAGAAAAAGAAACTCGGGAATTGGTGTTCCTTAAACTTCCATCTATCCCTCCCTGAATGAATGAGCCATGCATCTTCTGAAGCCACTTTAGAATTCAGGACAGGGTACAACTCTCTTGGAAACAAGCCAAAACGTAGGAGAACTAGGAAAGAGCTTATCCCCCTCCCCCCCAAAAAGAGTTACTTATCCTCAGCCTTGCCAAAGATTGCCTCCACATGACACAATCAGCTTGCAGACTAATGAGATTGCAGCATTTGGAGAACATTGGAGTCCTGCAGGTTCTAAGTGAAGGTGGTATCTTTCTTCTCTTCCTGGTTTCAGGGAATGGAGGATTGGGGCAGTTGTGAAGTGCTGGTACTGGTTTAACATGTAGGACTGTTTGCATACATATGTCCATTCCTTGTGTCTTTTTTGTGTCTGTTTTTTGCCTTCAGCAGGACTGGGATGGACCCCAAAGGCTTGATTGTGGGTAATCTTTGAATCTGAAAGTTCTTTTCAGGCTCGCTAGCAACATGATACAACTCCTTGGCATACATGGTATCATTGTTGCAGTGACGGGGGGGCCCAGTGTCTATCTTGGCAGAGTTTTTGGCATGCAGCTCACGTTTGCGTGTGCTCACAAGTAGAGAGCATACAGGCTTTTCTGCAGAACAACTGTTCAAGGCCCAGTGAAAGACAGCCTGATTTTAATTTATAGTTTGGTGGAATAAAATGTAGCAAGAAAGGCTGTTCTGAATCTGCTTATCCATTTACAGATCTTGTTGTCGATCAAGACTTAGGTAGCTGCAGGCAGTCGCGCACAGCCTCTGTGGGCCTCAGAAACCCTCTGAACCCAACCAGAGCTCAGCTCAGCTCCAGTTGGGTTCAGAGGGCCAAGGTGAGTCCCCAATAAATACCTATGGAATTTTAAAAATTCCAGTTTTATAAAAACATGCCAGCAAGCAAGGGTGCTCCCCCCTTCCTTCCACTTCCTGCACTGAAAGAGTGGGGAGGAGAGGATCTCTGATGCTCTAGGCCAGAACTCTACTCTCCACATTTCCTCTTCCCCTCCACCTGTCTTTTCCTTTTCCAAGCCAGAAAGTAGGAGGAGCAGATCACAGGTTTGAATACTCACGGAATTTGGCATCCATGGGAATTCCAGGAACGGAACTCCCACAGCTAATGAAGACCCCCTTCATTTGTAAGCACCATCAGGTTGCCAAGACATCGACACCTTTTAAGGATAGAAATGGAAACCTCCTTGAGCACCTGGCTTTTACCCTGGGGAAAGGCAATAGAAATTTGCTAAATAAGTCAATGAACATGTATTAATTATAGGCAATAGAGACTGTTCTATGCATCTGATGGTATTGCATTTGAAATGGCACCTTGATTTCAGGGAGCCCTCTACAGCAGTGGTGGGATTCAGCCAGTTCTCACCTATTCTGCAGAACCGGTTGCTAATTTTAGGTTGGGAGAGGGAAGAAAGGCAGCGGCCGCCCTGAAGGACATGGAACCGGATGTTAATTTATTTGAATCCCACCGCCACTGCTCTACAGGCATGTGTATTTGAGCCAGCCTCCTCCTCTCTGCCCAGAAACTGGGCAGGTTTTTTTTGTCCACTGCAGGTGCTGCTTCACCATTCCCTTCCATTGCCCAATAAGCCTATCCAATGAGCTTTCTCCAGCATTACCAATAGGGAACTAAGCAACAGCTGTCTATCCTTCTTGTTGCGGGATATCACTTTCAAATTCCCAGATGTTCTGGCCCCTGATGTTGCATTGACGTTAGGGCATCAAAGAATTTTAAAATGACACCTAGCGAGAAGAATGAATGCCTGCTGCTGCTCCATCTGTACGTCCTTCAGTTTGCAGCCGCTAACTTCTGACAGTGGTTTTGTCAGTGTCATTCTAGAGACCATGCCAGTCAATGCCACTAACGTTTTGTGATCCCCCCACAAATGGTTGAAATGATCAACTCTAAATGAAGGCAGTTTCAGATTCCTCTATATCAGAAATCAAGAAATGTTGCTGCCATGGTTAGTGATCATACAGTTAGTAAACATATCGTATTCATGTTGCTGTGCTGTAAGCTTCGTTAGATAGAAGATAAGCATTTGGCTTCTCCGCTACCAGTTAAACAGAACCAAAAGATGAATTGAATAAGAAAGGAGAAGATAAGAAGGATCGTTCTGAGAACCCAGCGATAATCTAGCTGGAAGGAGATGTCTGCAACAAAGTGCTGGAAGTAATTTATTCATGGCCTCACAGTCAAATTTAAAACAAAGACTTTATTGAGAATTTTGCAGATAATTGCGTCTAAATGACTAAGGGCTTGAACAGAATTGATTTCTGGGCCCTTGCCACAGGTTCAATTGGGACTGCTGGAGCTCCGAGCAATATGGCGCAATCTCAAGACTTTCTCGCCTTGGAGGAATTCTCAGGTAACCATTAATGTTGTACACACAGGAATGATTATTCAGTTCCTGAAGCAGCCCAGGATCTCGGTAAGAGAGTCTTCTGGCAAGGCGTCACCTAGAAAGGAAGGTTCCAGCAGGCAGCAACACTGGTCAGTGGGTTTCTGTGTAGCCTGATACGGTCAGAAAAGCTGCAGAAGGAAACTGCTGAAAAGTCTCCTAATCCCAGTGGAACCGGGTGTAGGTTATCTTCCATTTTAATTAGCTTTGAATAAGACCCGTCATTTTCTCAGGAAGACGCCTGTGGTCTCTCGCAAAGGGGAAGAACTGAAAATAGGCTCTTTTGAAGCTTTGAACAAGCTTAAACTGAGAGCACAAATGTAAACCGGAGTTAGGCCAGCAAAGCTTGGCCAGTACAAGGACCACCGTAAAGTGCACTTGAACCACTCTTAGAGTCAGGGAGGATGGCGCACGTCTGTGTGCTGGCCTCTCTGACTCCAAGAGTGGTCCAAACGTATGTTATGGTGTCCCTTGTGCCAGCCAAACTTTGCTGGCCTAACTTTGCCAGCCTAACTCCATGTTAGGATTGCGCTCACCGATTGCGCAAACTGGAGTTAAGCCAGCACAGTTAGGGCAGCAAAGTTTGGCTGGCACAAGGGCCACCCTAAAGCGCGCTTGAACCACTCTCGGAGTGGTCAGGGCAGATGGTGCACGTCTAAGTGCTGGCCTTTCTGATTCCGAGGGTGGTCCAGACATACTTTACAGTGTCCCTCGTGCCGGCCAGACTTTGCTGGCCTAACTGTGCCAGATTAGGTTTGTGCCCTCAGTGTCATTCTAGAGAGGGCTATGTCAGTTAAAACCAGTAAAGTTTTGTAATTCCCACCCCCCCTGCTGCTGCCTACATTTACCTGCCTCGTCTTTTGAACTTGGGTTAGCCACCCAGCACAAACCATGACCTGACCCCCGGCATTCTCCCTTGCAGATGGGCTACAGATGTCCTGCTCTGTTCTCCTTGGTCTTTAAAAGCCTTTCACAAGACAGGAGTGGGTTGTGCTGCAGCTGTTCTCAGTTACCCTGAATGTTTAATGGCCTGGAACCAGGATATTTAAAGGACCAACTCTCCCCCTATGAATCAGCCAACCCAGGGCCGGCCTTAAGCCAGTGCGACCAATGTTGCCTGCTGCTGCGGATGAGGTCTCTATGAATTGCTAAGTCAGTGAGGTGAGCAGAGCAGCTTTGCCTTCTGCCCTCTCACCTGCCCTTGCCTCCGAACTGCCCAAAATGGCCCCCTTGAGAGTAGTTGGGGGCAAGGTCACCATGTCACCCCAAGTACTTCCAGCTGCCATGCGTGGCACCAGAAGTGCTTTTCTTGGTGTGTGGGGGCAGGGTGGGTTGGGGGTCTTGCGCAAATCCTCCTCATTGGGCCCCACCATTCCTGGGGCTGGCCCTGAGCTCACCCAGCACTTGGTTCAACATCCGAGACCCTGCTCCATTTTTCCTCTCTTTCTGAAATCTGTTGTGGAGGTGGGGCATACGTGACAGGGTCTTTTTTGCTGTGCCACCCCCACCCCCACCCCCAGGAACTTCTAGCGCCTGAAGACCCATTTGGCTCCCTCATTGGTGGCCAGTGAAAATGTTAGTTTTACAGGCATTCGTTTAAATTAAAATCCTTTAATTGAATCTCAGTTTTCTGTTTAGCTGGTTTCCCAGTTCAGTTGGGTTTTTTTGCTTCAAATTTTGTTTCAGATTTATATTTCTTATGATTTTACAATTGTTCTTGTATATTTCAAATAATGCAAGACACTTTGGGGGCCTCTTTGGAGGCAGAAGGTCACATTATAGCTCTCCAGAAGTAAAATTAAAAAGCTGTGTTTCAGGCTGGAATTATGTGCCTAGTTGTACCATACAGTTGTTGTTGTTGTTGTTGTTCAGTCGCTAAGTCATGTCCGACTCTTCGCGACCCCATGGACCACAGCATGCCAGGCCTCCCTGTCCTCCACTAACTTCTGGAGTTTGCCCAATTTCATGTTCATCGCTTCGGTGACACTAACCATCTCATCCTCTGCCGCCCCCTTCTCCTTTTGCCTTCAATCTTTTCCAGCATGAGCGTCTTTTCTAAAGAGTCCTCTCTTCTCATGAGGTGGCCAAAGTATTTGAGCTTCAGCTTCAGGTACGGCTTCTATACCATACAGAGAACTGTGGAAAAGCCCTAATGTGGTATTGCTGAAAGACTGACTATTGGCACAGTGACTAAGGCCCAAACCCTGACCAGCTTTCCAGCGCTGACATAGCTGTGCCATTGGGGCATGTGCTGCATCCTGCAGTTGGGGGACAATCCCGGAGGCCTCCTCAAGGTAAGGGAATGTTTGCTCCCTGACCTCAAAGCTGCCTTGCCCTTATCCTGGTGCAGGAAAGTTGACGAGGATTGTGCTCTAAGAATGCAGTCTGCCTGCCAACCAGCCAGCCTGCCTGTTCCAACAGAGGAGAGGATTGGGCTTCCTCTACCAATAGCAGGGGGGAAGTTGTCCCCTTACCCTGGCCTGATCTTGTAACCTGTGGCTCAGTGTTCATAGGATCAGGCAGCAGGAACACATGCCTGACCTCTGCAGTGGGAAGCCTGGTGCACTTGACAGAAGGGTTTGGCTTTTCAGGAGAAAGGAGAGGAAGGAAGACAACGCCTGGGAGAGGAAGCTGGAAACAAAATCTCCCTGTGCAGCAGCACCAGGCACCAGCCCCCGGTCCCATTAGCATTACTTTGCGTTTTCTTTCCAATCGGTGCTGGAAGTTTCTTTTGAAGGGAGACCAGGATGAAAGTGCTGAATGCAGGGTTTCCAGGGCCTCTGGCATTCAGCAAGAGACACCCGCATTTAATCTATCCCTCCTGTTCCCATATTAAAGGCTTCGTTTTCAAAGCAGTGTGAACGCATTACCGCATTACCGGTACAAACAAATCCTCTTCACAAATGAGTGCGAAATTGAATGTTTGCCCTGAGGGGCAAATGTTTCCCCATGACGCGAAACGATATTGCAAAACGGAAGGCCGCCTGCCTGGATGTTGGCCTGCTGTTCTGCTGCAGGCTTGAACCCCGCTACGTTTTTCTTTGCAGGAGCAGTTTGGGTGCAGTATTGCCCGTAGCCACATCCTTCTGAGTAGGCCAGTGCTTAATTTGCACCAAGCTCCTCCTTGGTGCTCATGCGGGAGATCACTCCGAGGAGATAGCGAATGGTATCGGCAGTGGCCCCTTGTCTATGTCAGCCAGGAATTAGAAGGTTATCCCCAGAGCCTTTGCTTGCAGCTAGTTCCCAGCTGCAGCCTAGTAGGAGGATGAGGACCTGGGGAATAAAGGCAGAAGCTTGACTGGTAGGCAGGTGTGGGTGTTGTCGTTGTTCAGTTGCTAAGTCGTGTCCGACTCTTTGCGACCCCATGGACCACAGCACGCCAGGCCTCCCTGTCCTCCACTAGCTTCCGGAGTTCGCCCAATTTCATGTTCGTCGCTTCGGTGACACTGTCTAACCATCTCATCCTCTGCCGCCCCCTTCTCCTTTTGCCTTCAATCTTTCCCAGCATGAGGGTCTTTTCTAAAGAGTCCTCTCTTCTCATGAGATGGCCAAAGTATTGGAGCTTCAGCTTCAGGATTTGTCCTTCCAGGGAGCAATCAGGCTTGACTTCCTGTAGGATTGACCGATTGGATCTCCTTGCAGTCCAGGGGACTCTCAAGAGTCTTCTCCAGCACCATAATTCGAAAGCATCTATTCTTCGGCGCTCTGCCTTTCTTATGGTCCAGCTCTCACAGCCATACATTGCTACTGGGAAAACCATAGCTTTGACTATGCGAACCTTTGTTGGCAGGGTGATGTCTCGGCTTTTTATTAAGTTGTCTAAGTTCGCCATAGCTTTCCTCCCAAGAAGTAAACGTCTTTTAATTTCTTGGCTGCAGTCACCATCTGCGGTGATCTTGGAGCCCAGGAAAATAAAGTCTGTCACTGCTTCCATTTCTTCCCCTTCTATTTGCCAGGAAGTGATGGGAGTGGTTGCCATGATCTTAGTTTTTTTAATGTTGAGCTTCAAGCCAATTTTTGCACTTTCCTCTTTCACCCTCATCAGAAGGTTCTTTAGGTGGAAAAGGGTTGTGGAGAGAAGAGTGGAAGGAAGAAATTCAGAAAGATTGATGTGAGGGAAGAAGAATCCTTGAGGCTGCTAGGACTGTGATTGTGGGGAACTAAGGTTGCTATTGGAGACAGTGGAGAATTCGTGTGTGGCTGCCACACCCCTGGAGCCACTGACTGGAGGGCCAAGGAGGGCCCATGCGGCTGAGCAGGCAAGCTGACTGCATTTTGCCCTCTCATGGGTGGTGGAGTTTAGTGGTGCCTTGTATAAGACTAGGGTGGCTTTTTATGGTAGAAGGGAAGCTAATTAGTGTACTGTGCGCATAAGATATGGAGAGGGAATTTGGCACAACAGCTGATCTCTTCTTCAGAGCCTCCATGTTGGACTCCAGTGTTGGAGGTAGGGCTGCCCCTGAGGATTGCTCAGAAATGTGAGTTCATTCGAAGTCCAGCTGCTGGGCCAGTAACGGTAATTAGACACGTACCTTGCCAGTGCTCACAGAGCCCCACAGAGTTCTGGTGTCTGAGCTTTTTTGAGTGAGCTCAGATATTTGGTCATGACTTGGGCCCTGTGTACCCTGCAGGAACAGCTCTTCCCACAACTCCCTGTTCTTGGCCTGCTCTCCTCCAGACACCCACTGAGGCGAGCTGGTTGGCAGGCGGGTTGCTGCCTTGTTCACAGCACGCTGCATGCGGAATTCTGTCTCCAGGGAGGCTTTCCTGGCACCTACCTCCACGTCTTCTTGGCACTGGGCAAAAGGCCTTGCCCTTTTCCCAGCAAGTACTTGACAGGATTTTAATATCTGGCTGCTTTAATGCCGGCATCGTCTTATGGTGTTCGTTTGCTTGATGCTGTGGCGTCGGGCATGGGTGATCTTTGCAAGAGAAACAAGCAGCCTTGTTTCTCATGGCCTGCCCGTGGGCTTCCTGAAAGACCCACTGATCACGAACGGTGTCAGAATGCTCTGGATCTGACTCAGCAAGGAAGCTCTTTTCATGCTTACAGACAGCTGTGTGGCAAGTGTAATATGGGGCCAGCTTTTGATGAAACTGAAGGGTTGTTGTGGTCAGGGCTGTATTGGGTTGAGTAGGCTGAAGCCTAGGGGCCCCGCAGGAACTAGGGCCCATCAAGTTGGCATGGCATGGCATCAGCCTAATGCATGGATCTCCAGATCCGGCCCCTGAGGACTCCCCATCTGGCCCACCAACCCTCCAGCTAGCAGGAGACTACAGCAAGCCTTGCAAAGGCTTGGGAGCTTCCATGCAAGCATGGGGCCATTTGTGAGTTTTGTTTTCCCCTTTTGGGAACAACTTGGGGACACCCCCCAGGGCTTGCAATGAGTTAAAAATGCAATCACAACCCGGAAGTGGATTGTGATAGAATTTTTAAACACATTGTGAGGCTTGGGGACCCCTGCAAGGGTAAGTGTAAAATAAGCCCCTTTGGCCAGGGCGGTAGCACGATCCCAAGGATTGTGTTACTGCCTTCCCCCTCTTCCTGCCCCTTAAAGGGGTATTGACCAGTGCTTCCCAGGGTGGTGGGTCACGACCCACCACTTTGGGAAGCACTGTTCTACATGCTGAACGGGCAGGACAGGATTTGGATTCTTTGGCATACTGGCTGCCCTGCTGTCCAACAGCCTCCTTGCTTGAGGTGGTTGGGGTGATCTTTGGTTTGTTGTTGGAATGCCCCCCAGTTGTTGGTTCTGTGGGACTTCAGTGGCTATGCCGAGGCCTCTGGCAGCTCGGCCGCCATGGGGTTGTCTCAATTTCTGCTCCGACACTTGTGGTGGGGCACACATGAGACCTAGTATCTGCTCTGGGCAGACGGATGGTGATCTGGGTTTGTAGGAGATTAAGATCCTTTGACATGGACGGATCACTTCCTGGTAGGGTTTAGGCTGGTCGTAGCTCCTCACCTCTGCAAGAGTGGATTATGAATTTATATGGTCTGCATATAACATCTCAAGCATCGGTGGAAGAAAACTTGTGATTAAACATGGATTAGAGCCCATCTTAGGTCCCATATGGCAATGACGGCCGTGAAGAAGCCATGTTGCTCTCCACCATCTCATCTGCAGAGCGTAGCTGAGCTTCAGCTATTCTGTGCTGTTTGGGGCTTCATCTGTCTCCTCATGTTTGGGAGGAGTAAAATTTGGTGACACCCTAGACTGTGCATCCTTCTAGGTTGTTTGGCTGGAATGGACCACAGTGATCTGTGTGTTAATGATATCAAGGCTCAATTACTGTAACATACCCTTGGTCAGGCTGCCCTTGAAGATTATTAGGAAAATGTACTACAGTTAATACAGAATATAGGAGTTCTTGTGGTGGTGGTTTAGAACATGAGAAGTGTGCTGCAGGATCAGGCCATCTAGTCCAGTTTCCTGTTTCTCACAGTGGCCCACTAGATGCCTCACCAGGGAGCACACGAGACAACAATATGCCTGCTTCCTGTTGCCACTCCCCTGCACCTGGCATTCTGAAATAGCCTACTACTAATGTAAGGAGGTTGCAAAACCCATCATGGCCTATAGCCCACGATGGACTTTTCCTCTATAAATCTGCAATCCCCAATTGAAGGCACCTAGGCCAGATGTCATCACCACCTCCTGTTACAAGGAGTTCCACAGAGGCTTTCTACCATCTTATCCTTCTGCCGTAGTTTGACTCCATAAGACCACTGCTCTTTGGACCATACAAGTTGTTGGTGTGTTTCAAGGCACAATTCAAGGGGCTGGTTTTGACCCTTAAAAAAAACCCCTTTACAACATGGAGATCATGTATCTGAAGGGCCACCTCCTTCCACTTGAGACAGTCCTATCCCCTGAAGTCATCTGGGGAAGTCATCTAGAATACCCCACAATTCAGTAATGGCATCTAAATGATTTAGCAACAGGTACTCACTTTTGATTGGCACTTGTGTCGGGGCCTGCCCACCGGAAGTGAGGTCATAGCTGGAACCCAGGAACCGCCCCCAGGAACTGCCGCGCATTATTAGCTGCCTGGGGCTTTTTGTTACAAAAGGGAAAGGTGGGCTATAAATATTTTTAACTAAATTCATTTTATTTATTTCAAAACAATAGTTTTGCAGCAGTGGACTAGAAGAAGCCGTATCTGAACATTCCCTTCTGCAGAGCACATGAAAAAGAAGCCGACCTCTGCCTCGGACGCAAGTCCAGCACACGCTCCAAGTGCCATGAAATCATATTGCTTTGAAAAGAGTGCTAGTTGGTGAAACTGTGAATTATGCATTTCTCTATTATCCATGAATTTGTTAGAGCAAAATATATTTTAGAAGCATCAAGTACACACAGAATAAAACCAACGGTGTGTTTGTTCAAGCAACTTGTGCATTTCCCCCACACTTCGTTAATTTGCTTTGTATTGGTGTGAATAGCTTTGAACTGGGCATCAAAACTGCATGTTCTTCAAATGCTGTTATCCTGGTAGCAGAAGAAGAAAAAAACAGGACCAGTCTGGAAAAGTCAACTGATGTCGATTTGCTGCCCCCTAGTGCATTATGGCAGAGGAAAAAAAATGACTGCATCCAGAAATAAATCAAAATTGTGACCTCTGATCTCTTCCTATGCATAGGCAAGAACACCTTTACCTCCTCTGGACCCATAGTGAGACTGTCTACTGGCACACGGACACTTTCTAAGTGACACATGCAAAGTCACCACATTTTTGGAAAAAACATTTAAATACCAATAATAACAAAGAAAGCAGTTTATGGTGTGCTTGATGTCTTTGCTACTCCTTACACAACACCCCCCCCCCAAGTTTCTAGTGCTGCAATGGATGCATTCAGAATGACCACACTTATTCTGCTTGATTTGGAAAACAGGGAGAAAGGCAGGAAAAGAATGATGGACAGAAGAGAAAGCCAATAGGGTGGATGCTAGTGAGCTGCATTCCACTAACTGGTGGGTCGCTTGCTTATTCAAGAAAGCTAGATGGGTGGAGCACTAAAGAAGATAGGGGGCTGTAGAAGGGGTGGGGGCTGAGCAGGGTAGCACAAAAATGGCTGATCTTTGAATGAATTGAAGCAAATTCCCACTGAGGAAAGGCGCAACATTTTGTGGGGCAATAGAGCGGG
This sequence comes from Lerista edwardsae, assembly GCA_029204185.1. NCBI lineage: Eukaryota > Metazoa > Chordata > Lepidosauria > Squamata > Scincidae > Lerista > Lerista edwardsae. Next base: position 15,276,185 of record JAJKFI010000016.1, on the reverse strand, counting down.
GAAGCCAGTCAAAAAGAAACTCTGAGATGAAAAAAAAGGTTTTTAAAAGCTGATTAGGGGTTAATAAAGTATGGATGGCATGCACAGGCATAGTGTGGGGGGGGCTTTGGGGAGCTGTTGGGTTCTGACAGCTTCAGCGCACCTCTCCCCAGCTTCAATTCAAGCTTCAGTTCAGTTCAGGGGGAGGTGCACTGAAGCCTGCCTCCCTGCAGAATGCGTTCTGTGTGGTGGCGGGGCTCTGGAGGCTTCGACAAGCATTGCCCGGCTCCAGGGGGAGGTGCACTGAAGCCTGCCCACAAAACGTGGCCCGCGTTCTCCAGCAAGGCAGGGCGTCGGCAGCTTCAGTGTGCTCCATAAGAACATAAGAAAAGCCTCACTGGATCAGGCCAAAGGCCCATCTAGTCCAGTTTCCGGTACCTCACAGTGGCCCACCAGATGCTTAAGGGAGTTCAGTAGACAACAAGATGCTTGCATCCTGCTGCCACTCCCTTGCACCTGGCATTCTGAAGTAGCCTACTATTAACGTAAGGAGGTTGCCCAACCCATCATGGCCTTTAGCCCACAATGGACTTTTCCTCCAGAAAATCTGTCCAGTCCCAGGCATCTAAGCCAGATGCCATCACCACCTCCTGTGGCAAGGAGTTCCATAGCTTCCCCAGGCGCCGAGGAGATAAGCGCCAAAGCCTGCCTACCAGGAAAACAGGCTGCATTCTGCTGGCTGGCAGGGTTCTGCTGGCTTGGGGGGCGGCACATTATGTGCCTTGCCCCCAGTGCTGGCTACACCCCTGAGAGCATGGATAGAGTATTTTTTCCTCAGCCTCTTAACAGAGAGAACATCCAGTAAAATGGATTGGCAGCCAGTTTAAGACGGGTGGGAAAACAGAAATGCATCTCCACACAGTACATAATGTGGTTGATGTTTGCATTGACCACATTTTTTTTGTGAAACCTTCCTGAGTTGCTACAGTCCAAAGTCCTGGTTATAACCAACTTAAATTACAAGGACCCAAGCTACTATGTGTGTGAATTTGTGGCTGAAAGCTTTGCATGCCCAGCAGTGTACAAAGGTTGAACAGGGTTAGGCCCTAAATAAGTGTAACTGAGGGCCCAATCCTATCCAACTTGCCAGTGCCGATGCAGCCCCAAGGTA
>JAJKFI010000016.1:15226872-15274635 GCA_029204185.1 Lerista edwardsae | reverse complement strand
AACAGAATGCAGTGCCGCCCAGCGCCCCGCCCCCCTTGAGAAGCGGGAGGGGGCGCCGGGTGGCAGTGCATTCTCCTCGCTCCGGCTGGCTCTTTAAGGCCAGCCGGAGCGAGGAGAATGCGGCGCAGGGAGCGGGCGGGCTGTGGGCGCCATTTCGGGGGCGGGCGCCATGAGAATGGCGCCCCCTCCAAGATGGCGCCCATGGCTCGTGCCACCCCCGCCACACCCTAGTTACGCCCCTGGCTACAAGCTCCTAAGTGGCTGCAGCTGTGCAGCCCAGCCTCTGCTACCTCTCTGGTGTTAATCCTGCATTTCTTGAACCCAGGGCCACTGTCGGCACCATCCACTGCCTCCTCGGGGTGATCTTTCGCTTTTCCACTACAGCTGCTCCGGATGCCCTTCAGGGAGATGTAGTGGGGTAGAAAGCTAATAAATAAATAAAATCTTGACCGCACAAGTTAAGGGTGAACCAGGAGGTCCAAACGGACCCCCCCCCCACAAACCAAGACAGTCATCTTGTGTGAGTGTCCCAATTGGCTCAAGACTGTGCCTGACCCCTCAAGATGTAGGTCCCAGCTCACTTTTCCACCTTCTTTGAGAACCTTCTGAGCTCCTAACTAGCACAAGCTCCTGATCATGCTCTTGGGTGGGGGAACAAGGGATGTCGCGTGGGGAAAAGGCTGTCTGGAGCAAAGTAACTGCTAAAGCTAAAGAGTGTTAATTGCTAACGCCACTGGAACAAAGCTGAGGATGGGGTCAATATCAGGTCTCCAAATAGGAGAGACACCCATTTTGGGACAGGTCCTTTTATTTGTCCAAGTGGATGCATTTAAATTGGATATGATGTTCCAATGTCTCTTAGGTCCAGACTGGGCATCAGCACATTCTGCAGTCAGTTTTGGAAAATTCCATCCTCCATGTGGCTTTTCGTGGAGAGAGGAAAAGGAAAACTGTCTTTTTAAATGATGCTTAAGCTTCATGCTCTTCTGGTTTTAACCCAGATAAGAGCAAAACTGGCATGTTACTAGTGTCCAATTGGGACTAGGAGAGTTTCCAACACTATGCATGGAAAAAAATCAGACAACTGCATGCTGGCGACATGTTCATTTACTGATACCTCTGTAAGCCTTTGAATACAGGCATGCCCCGGTATCCACTGGGGTTCTGTTCTGGACCCCACTGTGGATACCTGAAACTGTGGATCCTGGTGATGCCTTTTTTAAGATAGGGGAACATCAGTGTTTTTGCTGCAACAAGATGAAAAGGAGATTTGTTTAATGTTCCCCTTTCTTTCCAATAGGCGTCCCAGTGTCCATGGTATCCGTGGATAACTGAAACCAATGGATACCAACTTAGTGGATACCAGGGCACGCCCGTATTTGCTCCCAGTGAGTGGGAGGACCTGGCGAGCAGGTATGTGGAGATGAAGGGAACTGTAGAGGGAAGGAGAGATCAGTGAAAAATCAATCTTATCCTTCCCTCTTGTGCAAAGAGAGCTGCTTCTGGGAATGAACTAGCCTAGCTTTATGGAGTTGAATTCTACCTGTACTCTAAGACACTTTGAGGTTGGGTGTGACAAGAATGCAGTGCCTGTTGCCGTGGACCCCAATCTTTGAATGTGTGCACAAGGTTAGTTTCAAAGCTCCACAGAACATCAATACGCAAGCAGTCCTCAGTACGTCTTTGGTTTATTAATTGATATCCTATCCATTTTCTAAGGAGCTCAGGCTTTAATTTCAGCTGATGGCTTCCTCCATTCGACTCAGTTGCCTATGAAGTCCTTTTGAGTTAGAGAGACCATATGTAGACCTCTGTAATGAATGCAATCCAAGATATAGGACTCAGAATGCCTTTATTATGGTCATGCAGTGGCTCCCAAACTGCGAGCCTTGAGACAAACTCACAGGGCGCTGGTCACCTCTTGCACTGGCTCTCATGGGCACTGCCATCTTGGAGCTTGCAAGATTTTGTGAGATTCAAGACGGCGATGCCTGGCTGGAAAGAAGAGGCTGCAAGGCAGTGCGATTCCAGTAGGTTTGGGAGCCACTGCCGTAATGTCACCCCAGTTTAGCTGTCACCCCAGTTAAAGACACCTGGAGTGGCTAAGTCTTGGCCAGGGAACAAGTAAATGCATCCTTTTGCACACTGTGGTCTAAAAACCCAGGGAGCAGCAGACCTCCTTTCATAGGCATAGCTGGAACTGCCTCTTCTAGGGTGCTGTTTTCCACCTGCAGTTTGCTCAGGTACTGCCACAAATAAGTTTTAAGAGGCTGTTGCTTGGTTAATTGGGAGCCCCTTTTTAGTTCATGAAATGTTTTTAATTGGTTCATCTAATTGATTTATGAACAAACATTGCAGAGTATGTAGTTGCAGCTTCAGCAAATCCCAGGACAGGGCAAGCAGACAAGGGCAGAAGCTCCCTTTGAGTCTCGTTCTCTGGGTATGCGTCTCCCTGCGCTGTGCCTGTCTCTTTTTTGTCTCGGCTCCATGGCCTCAGTGGGAGGTTCGCACACGTGCATGCGATATGCATGCCTTTGTACTATTGGCAGACCCAATGTCTGGCTCCTTTGCCGATTCCTGGGTAATGCTGTCACATGGAATCAGAGCCGTTCCCGGCTCGCAGCACGTCCAGGGGTGGAGCGACACCACCGCGCCCCCGTGCATCACCCAGCCATGCCTCCCTGCGCCTGGAATAACTCCATCAAGGAGTGATCTGAGCACAAGAGAGGGAGGGGGAGGGAAGCATGCAAGGTTTTCTGCTCTGCTGCGCCTCGCCAGTGCCCGCGCCATTGCGCCTGCCGCCACCCCCTGCAGCCCCCGCCCTCTGGCTCTGCACCGAATGTGGCTATTGGCTGCTCTTCCACTCTATACGTGGGTGCGTACAGCAACACAATGCAGTTGGCTGTGCTTTCCCAGTATGTGTACAATGTAGCCAGGTCAGTTACGGTGTCGACAATGTACACAGCTATGTACACTTGTCATCTACAGCACATGAGGACACCCTAAGCCCTCTTGGGTTTTGCTTGCTGCATAATAAAGCCCTCAGCAGGGACATGAGTGACCCTCCCTTTTTCGAGCCCAGGCATCTATTTACAGCAAACTCCGTGCAGAACCCATCCCCGCACTATTTAGAAAGCAACCCTGTGTGCGTCTGTCAAGACCAAAGGTCACTCGTGCTAATAAGTCTCAGGTGAGGCCGGGCCGTCCTTCACCTAAATGCCAAGTCAGCAAATCAGGCCTAATAGGAGCGTCTTGTACACCTTCCAACGTGAGAACAAATAAAAGCGGGAGTCGGCGGCGATTTCCTGTTCCCTGCGTTCTGACTGAAGCGCCTCTAAGCGGCTGCCAGACGATGACAGCTAATAAGCCAAACGCGGCGGCTGAATGTGCAGGTTGACCACCCAGCCCCTGCTGAGTTCACAATCTGGACGTTGGCCTCCCTGCCTGTGGCTTTCAAGGATTTCGACAGATGCAGCCCATTGATTGAACGTTTCAAAGGGGCCCCTGCTGCGCCTTCCACAGCTTGTTCCACTGCCTTGGGACTGAGGCGGGAGCAGACAAACAATAGAAGTGATGCCACTCAGCTATTTAGTGGTTATAAATAACAGGCAGTGTTTGGGAACCTGGGATGCCCGTCAAAAAAGCATTAAGATGGTTGGCGTGTCCACTTCCTCCCATCTGCAGGGGAGGCCATTTTCTCTCCCACATCCACAACATTCTTTCATTTTTCGCCCATCTTTCTCTGTCTCCTCCCCACCCTGAAATGTCATCTTCCTTATTATTTGATTGCATTATTTTAAAAAAATAATATTGGAACTTCTGAGATAAATAGCAATGAGCTAGCAACAGAGCCAACTCCACCTGTGCACACAGAGCCCATTGCAATTGGCAACCAAGGCTGCAATTCCGCCGGACTTCCACTGCTGGACCTTGGAGTGACTTTCTTTGCCATCACCATGCTGTCTTTTTGGACACCTGGCTGGGAGGCATTGTGTTGCTGTGACAGCAATCATACCTAGACAGTAGGTTCCAGAAGGTGGCGCTTGAAATCTCCTGCTCCCTACGACCTCCTTATGGTGCCCCACAGGGCTCTGGTTCCATTCCCCCATGCTGTTCAACATCTACAAGAAACCATTGTGGGACATAATCCAGGGTTAAAATGTGAGGTGGCATCAATGTGGTGATGACACTTAGGGCACAGTACTAACCTGGAGTTAGGCCAGCAAAGATTGGCCAGCATAAGGGCCACCGTAAAGCACATTTGGACTACTCTCAGTCTCAGGGGGGATGGCGCACAACTGTGTGCTGGCCTATCTGACTCCAAGAATGGTCCAAACATACTGTACAGTGTCCCTTGCGCCGGCCAAACTTTGCTGGCGAGGTAAGGAGTTGTATATTGCCTTCCCAGCTGAGGAAGCTGTTGCAGTCCAAACGAGGCACAGGGTCACCTGGTTAGGAGACCTGCTAGCTCAGCAATATTGTCTCAGCCTGTTCTGGATGGAGTTGCACTCCCACTGAACAGGTCTGCAGTTCTGCAGGGAGTGTTTCTGGAGCCAACTTTGCTGCTGAAGGTCCTGCTGACAGCAGTGTCAGTTCTTTTGCCCTGCTTCAACTGGTGCACCAACTGTGGCCTATTACTATGTCAGGTGGAGCTGGTCATGGTGACCCATGCCTTAGTCCCCTCACGCTTGGATTACTGCAACACCTTCTAAGTGAGACAGTCCTTGAAGGGTCTTTGGAAATGTCAGCTAGTCTTGCAGCTACTGGTGCAAGTTGACTCAATCATGGCTGTTTCATTGGTCTAGATTTCCAGTTCCTTTCTGGATGCAATTCAAGGATGAGTTGCCTACCCCATTGTCCTCTAGGGTTGATTGGCAGAAACACATGAGGGAGGCTTCTAAGTAGCACCCCTCCCAAATGTGGAATTCCCTCCCTGTTCTCAAGTGTACAGTTGTTTCCTTCCTTGCCAATATCCCCCTAGAGCAGGGGTCAGGGAGCTTTTTTACCTTTTACCCCAAAATATATTTAGATACGCCGACATTACCCCCTGACGTTACAACCCCCCCCCCCCGCCAGAACAAAAGAGAAAAAATTACATATTGGAACCCATTGCTTTTTATTAATGAGCTTAATTAATGCTATGTAAATATGAAGTTGTAAAGAGTTTGGGTACACCTGCAGACCTTGAGAGAATAGAATTCAACCCTTCTGGGTTACAACTAGCTTGCCTTTTTGACAACAGGTTTAGGTGCTTGGACTTAAGATTTCTCACACACACACACACACACACACACAGAGAGAGAGAGAAAGAGAGAGAGAGAGAGAGAGAGAGAGAGGCCAGCAACAGCAGTTCTGATTTTGTTTTTGTTTTCTGCTGTTTGCCTTCCCTCGTTGCCTCCCACCTCTCTTTCTGTCCCTGACTCCCTATGCAGGCGCAGGCACCCCAGCCCTCCCCCCGCTCGCTCGCTCACCCGCCCCACTCCTTGGGACAGCAAGGCAAGGCAAACCCAGGCTGCTCAGCCCTAGCTGCTTACAAGCAAAGAGACACGTCCACAGAAGTCCTCTCAACACACACACACACACACACACGCCTGCGGGCACATGCACACACACCTCAGCCTCCCCCCAGAGCCTCCCCCCCACGCCTGCACGTCTCGTGTCCCTGCCGGGCTCCTGGGTGGTGGCGACGGCGGCAGCTCCTCGGCCTCCCCACCCGGAGCTGGTTCGGGCTCTTCCCTGGTGTCAAGCACCGCTGACTCCACGGCTGCCTGAGTGCCAGCCGGGAGCGGGCCTGCACGGGCCTCACTGCCTGGAATAGGCTTGGCCTCACCAGCTCCCCCATCACCCAGCACCACCGCAGTTGCAGCCACGGCCACCATTTTCTCTGCTGTTGCTTCCTTCTCCTTCTACCAGCAGCAGGATTGATAACCACGGCCTTCTTCACTGCCTGGAAAGGGAGGGGAATGCTGCCTATTGGGGGCCAAGTACCTTGCTGCTTCTAATATCCTATTGGAAGCAAGGGAAATCCATCAAGCGTGAGAGGAACTTCCCATTGGTCAGAAGAGAGAATGTTGGTCATTAAGGAAGGATGAGGGAAAAGGGGGTGGGGCATACTCCTATCTGTCCATTACCCCCAGGAATTTCATTTTTACCCCATTTGGGGTAATTTACCCCTGTTCCCTGACCACTGCCCTAGAGCAGTAGTTCCCAAACTGTGGGTCAGGACCCTCCAGTGGGTTGCAAGCCAATTTCAGGTAGGTCGCAAAGCACCTATGGCAGCCATATTGAAAATATGGGAGGATAAGACAGTGGAAAGGGGGAGGCTGTGTGGTTGTTTTGCTTGTGTCAAGGTTGTAAAGAGAAAGAAAAAAGCCTGATTCAGTTTGCTATTGGAAAATGACTGAGAAATAGCCCAACCTATTGCTGCATTCTCAGGAAAGCAGCAGGTTCTGGCCTCACAATGACAGCACTTCTGCTGGGTCCCAGCCAGACTATCATTTTAAAAAGTGGGTCCTAGAGCTAAAGAGTTTGAGAACCACTGCCCTAGAGGTTGAAGATGTAGCTGTTTGTTTTCTTAACTTGCTTAATTGTCATTGTGTTTATGTTGCTGCTCCTTGGTTTTTGCTTTTGATAATGTTTGTGTTTTTAATTAATATCAAATGGTAATTTAGCCCCCCCCCCTCCGCCCAGGAGAAAGGAAGGGTAAGAGTGTTTTCAGTAAAATAATAGCGTATCTGATAAGAACTAGAGCTGGATGGCTTTTTACTAACCAGGGGCCATTCTTTGCACTAAGGCAGTGGTTCTCAAACGTTTTAGCGTTTTAGCACTTTTTAGAATGGCATTCAAGTCAGGACCCACCAGAAGTGATGTCATGGCCAGAAGTGACATCATCAAGCAGGAAGTGCCATCATTGTGAAGTAATCACATGACTGACACTCCTGGAATGCAAACTGACATTCTTAAACTGCAGCAATTGCACAACTATTAAACTTCCCTGACAGAATGCAATATTAGCACAAAATATTATATAAAAACACTGAACTAAAAACAATTAAAAGAAAACCCTGAATTCAAAATTCAAATTGTTAACACTCACAAAAGGAATATAGCAAGTGTAAGGTTTGCAGCTTCCAAGATGGCTTCTTCCAGCTTTCTGTGACCCACCTGACATTGGGTCGCGACCTACCAAGTGGGTCCCAAATCACAGTTTGAGAAACACTGCACTAAGGCACTTGGGGAGTCTACTGTCATTTATCAGATAAGAATAATGTTCCCACCCCCACCCCACCCCAAAAACATGCTGAGAAGCTGCATGTTTATTTCACAAGAAATGTTAACATTTTGACAACAATGTTTGGCAACCTTTTGATTGGTGAAAATTACTACTCTACAGTGAAAACATATTCCTAGAATTTTGTAGATGCAGTTATTTGGCTAATATGAAACATCTTCTTTCAAGATTCCTTTTGTTGTTATTCTCTTACATTTTGGAATAATTAAATCAAGCAAGCACACTTAGGAATACGCTTATTGTTTTAGGTAAATCCATCCAAGTTTCCCAAATGTGATGTGCAAAGGCACGCTTAAAAGAATTAGTAAGCTTGGAGCTCTGTGCTGGGCTTTGTGTAGTTTTGCGTAGTTATTTGTAACCACTAGGTGGCCCTGTTTACACAGCAGATCATACACTCCCTTCACAAATAAAGCAAACCCACCTGCTGCTTTTTGAATTAAATGTGCTTCCCAACAGCTGTAATATTGAGTATTGGTTTAATGCATATTATGCAGACAATTCCACTGAATCATCATGTGCCATATTGTCTCTGAGCTCATGATACATATTCAGTTTAAAATATTCTATTCCAGGATGTTTTACCCCCTTATTTTGTTTATGTCATTGGACTTAAGGTATGATGTTCCATCTACAACAGCAGCCAGCCATTCACAAGCAGGTTGTGATGATGACTATCCCCAGCATCTGATCATCAGAAGTACAGGTGATGATCCCTTATCCGCACATCCCAAATCCAGACATCTTTGTCCAAGGCTTTTTAAAAACTTTCTAGGAAAAAAAGGTCTTGTGCTCATTCCCACGTACAGGCTGTAAGTTCTATTCTCTGCTCTGCGTTGTGTGCCATCGTTGAAAAATATCAGAGGCCAGCAGGGACACAAATGGGTCACAGTGGAAAGAGCAAGAGGAAGCATTTCCCATTACATTTATGCAGTTATTCCAAAATTCAGAAACATCTGTAATCCAGACACCTTCCCGTCCTAAGGAGTCTAGATAAGGACCTGTACCTGGGCACTATTAGTAACATGATGAAAAGCCATTGATAGGGTTATTATCCCTAACTGTGCAGACCTTAAAAAGGTATGCAAGTCCCTGAATGTGGACCCAGCCCCTTTCCTCAAAAGCCCCTTACATACAGATCAGCTGCAGCCCCCACCTGAAGCAGGTGTTGCGATGGTCACCACTGCTGCTGCTAAGCACAGAGCATGGGACTGTGCCTTCATATGGTCTTAATAGGCAACATATAAATAAAACATTTGAGACTGGGGACCCCACTGCCGATGCTGCCCCCCAGGACCCTATTCAGTCACTCCCACTCGAGCACGGTTCCTAACTATTAGAGAGAACAGAAAAAGTTACCATGAAGGCTGGCACTAGTGAAAGCTCTTTTTCTCACACTTGCTAAGAATCTGAGCCAGACTGGGACAAAATCCCTTGGCGCCTGATGCCTTGGTCCAGCAGATGCCTCCCCTTTTACCGGGTAGTGCGGTAGTCCTGCGGTCTTCAACCTTTTCATTCCCATAAGTTGCTGCAACCCCACAATCCCATTGGGGTTCTGACCCCAACGTTGAACAGCTCTGCTCTAGCCTACAACTGGACTCTAAAACTGTTGAGCATCACTAGCAGAAGAGGGAAAACCCATTTCTTTATCATTCTAGGCCATTCAGAAATTGTCATATCATTAAACGATGAACCAAAGAAAATTTTTTGATCTGGAGTCATGGCAGTTTTAGGTATTTCCCCTCTGAAGCCAAATCTGTAGTTTTACAATATTGTTTACAATACAATCTATCATTGGCAATAGCGCTAGATGGCAGTTTTGTGAGCATTTCCAAGAGGAATTACCCCCATCATTCTTATAGATCAGTGATTCCCAACCTTTTTTCACTTGCATACCCCTTGGCAGGCCATTTCCATAAATTGTACCCCTCATAGTAGCAAAATGTTTGTAATTAACATAGTCGCTGTGATTTCAACTTTATATGTTGTGACTGTAAATAAATGGCCCGATAATTGAATGAAAAAGCAATGGAATATTTTTTATAGAACACACAGCCCATATTTTATACACAACCAATGTTCAGTGTGATCCTTGGGTTTGTTCTGAGGCACCCAGCTGTTTAAAGCCTTACGGGGGCTCTTGCCAAGACCTTTAGCGGTACTTGAACAAGAAGAGAGAGTTGCACAAAACTCCCCAAAGCACAGTGCAGAGCATCAGGACTGCTAATTCTTTGAAGTGTGTCTTTGCAAATCACATGTAGGATACTTGGATGGATTTACCCATACATGTCATGTAGCGGGTACGCGCGTACCCGTTCCTAGGATTAGGGCTGGCCCCGCCCATTTGCTCCACCCCGCCCCTGCAACGTTTGAGTTGCCTGCACGTTTCAGTTGCCTGCACGTTCTCAGAGCCAGGCAGGCAGGCAGGCAGCGGAGCGAGGGAGATCAACGGCAGCAGCAGCGTGAGCAGGTAGGCTGCTTGGGGCTCCCTCCCGAGGAGGCGCGGCAGTTCCTGGGGGGAAATCGTTAGCCTATGTGGCGGCCCCGGGGAAGGCCCAGGACTCCCGGGCCACCGCGTGGCCTACCGAGGAGGTGCGGCAGTTCCTGGGGGCGGTTCCTGGGTTCCGGCTATGACCTCACTTCTGATGGGCGGGCCCCGACACAAATGCCAATCAAAAGTGAGTACCTGTTGCTAAACCATTTAGATGCCATTACTGGATTTACCTAAAACAATATATATATTCCTAAGTGTGCTTGCTTGATTTAATTATTCCAAAACATAAGAAAGAGTAACAACAAGAAGAATCTTGAAAGAAGACGTTTCATATTAGCCAAATAATGACATCTACAAAATTCTAGGAATAATGTGTTTTCCCTGTAGAGTAGTAATTTTAACCAACCCAAATGTTGTCAAAATGTTAACATTTCTTGTAAAATAAACTTGCAGCTTCTCAGCATGTTGGCGGCAGGCAGGGAGGGGGGAGAGAATAATATGACTCTTATTTGAGAAATGACACAGTTGTACAGAATGTTCTTTTTTAAGAAGGCGGGGGCTGCAAATTCCCGCCAACTGCTCGTTCTTCCTGGTGATGGATGGATGCTTTCCCTGGTCTTGCCATGATAGAACTCAGGGCAGGAAGAGACGCTAAGCCCATGCCTTTCCTCTTCCCATTGCCCTGTTCTAGGCGCAAGAGCAACCCAAGGATCTTCCCCCATCTAAGAGGAAAAGGCCCAAGAAGCAAGCAACTGTAGGAGGTGGTTTTGGAGGGCTAACTAGGAAATGCAGCCAGCACCCAGATTCCTTCAAAATGTTTATACAGGTCTGCTAGCAGAGGAAGCACTTCATCTTGTGGTGACCCACACAATGGCCATATCAGGTAGGTGGATGGCCATCATTTTGCCCCTCTTGCAAATGGGAAGACTGAGGCATTGGAGCCATGCCACAGAAAAAAATTCAAATAGGGTTTTTCCCAATTTGTAGTAAGCGGAATTGGCTCCCTTTGGACGAAAGAAGTCACTATTTCTCTCTATATTTCTCCTCTTCCCCCAAAAGGGGTTTCTTGAGCAGTCTCCCCCCTCCCTTTTCCCTTTTGACTGCTACTCAAGGAGGGGCCTCCTAACCCAGAGATCTTTCTGCTACTTTTTATTGGGGCTTTGACGAGAAAGGCATCAGATATGCTGAAACGTGACACACTCAGTGGTGGTGTGTGCAGTTCTGGGAGTCAGTGGGGAAGTAATGGGTAAAGGGTGTCAGGGGAGGACTAGGGACAATGTGGGGAGGTTCCTGTGGAAGCCAAACTAGTGCCTATGGCCAAGGAGCAGCGAGAATGCACCCTTATTTCAATAGAACTCATCAAATGCAAATTTCAAGACAATGGAACCATGCTGGCAAGGTTTCATTTCAGTTCCAAGAAGTTGGATGGAGGGTTAGTGGAGGAAAAAGAGCAGAGAGAGCAGTAGCAAGATGGAGAGGTTGGAAGGTATTTGTGGGAGTCGAGCTGAGGAAGTTCTAATAGGTTCTCATCAGCTGTTTTCTCATTGGTCTTTTCCAGCCACTGATCGAGGAAACTTCTCAAGGGCAAATTGAAGTCTGACATGGACTTCATACAACATGTGGTGAGTATGCCTTTGTAAGGGAAAGAATACTTATCCAAAGCTCTAAGATACAGGTGTCAAACTCATTTTGTATAGTAGGCCAAAAGTATTCATTGTGCCTGCAGAAAGCTGAAAGTGACATCATTAAGGAGGAAGTGACATCATTAAAAAGATTATGGACAGAAATAAGCACTTTGTTCTAACATAGAACCTCATTAGCTGCAAATGACAGAAGAGAAAAAGACGCAAATCTTGTTCATAATTCCAATTATGAACCAATTATCACGCGGGGAGAGCCCAATTATAGTGGGGGGTGTATAAATTTCTTCCGGGGGCTGCATCCGGCCCACGGGCCTTTTGTTTGACACCCCTGCTCTAAGGCATCACCAGAATAGAATGGTGTAAGGATATGCCACAACATTTCTGTGTCAAATAAAATTAGATAATTCATTCATTTTGTTCTTAAATCCAAATGTCATCAGAGAAAGAGGAGGAGACTTCTAAGCCGTTGGCCATCTCTCAAACCTTCCAGCTATGGAAAAGCAGAGCACTGGAAACTACCATCTCTCAAAAATCACAGGGCAGGATCAGGCCACTGATCAGGATCAGGCCCTTTTCACCCTCTGCAGCAAGTTACAAAATAAGCAAGTAGAAAAGGAAGTTTAGGAAACTTGAGGGAAGTTAGCAAGCTGAATAAATAGTCATTCATAATGTAGCTAAACACATGGTGGGAGAGGAGCGAAACTGGAAAATGAGGCTTTCAGAAAGGGGAAAAAAAGAACCTTTCTTCTACAAAATTTGTCTACGTAAGTTATAGGGCAAAATCCTATGTGGATTTTGTTTATGATAGTGGTAGAGATCACTAGGATTTTTAAATTTCATACATGTTTTCAGTGGTGTCATCTAAATGATTTAAGAACAGGTACTCACTTTTGATTGGCACGTGTCGGAACTCACCCACCGGAAGTGATGTCATAAGCCAGAAGTGATGTTGTGGCAGGAAGTGACATGAAAAAAGCCCTTTTTGAGGCCTCAGATGATTTTAAACTGACCCAACAGTTGCAACAGTATTCCACAGCACCCCCAGAACATGTTAAGGAGGCCTGGCATCATGTTAAAACCCCAGAGCAACTCATTTTTCAGTGGCAAGGAAAGGAAAGGCTCTGCTCGCTGCCTGCCTGGCTCTGAGAACATGCAAGCAACTCAAACATGCAGGAAATTCAAACGTTGCAGAGGGTGGAGTCGACGAGTGGGCGGGCGAATGGGCGGGGCCAGCTGTAATCCTAAAAACCGGTACTCCCGTACCCCCCCCGTACCCCCTGCATGACATCACTGCATGTTTTATTGGGCAAGATGGGGGTTTGTGTGGACTTCGATTTTTATAGTGACGCTGTATGAAATTGGCCAAGATCACTAGGATTTTTAAATTCCATATATTATTGGCCAAGACTGAGGTCTGTGTAGACTTTGATTTTTAAATTGGATTGTTTATTACCTGAAAGCCCACCACCCCGTTTGAGCGGTGGGTATGCCTAATAATACCAGTAGCGTTGTGAACATTCAGTGTGATAATAAATAGAAGAATGGCCCTACACATGCAAATTTAACAGTCAGTTTGGAATAATAGACGCACTTTCAAGATGCACGATAATTAATTGAAGACCATAGTTATTCCTACCTTACTGTATGGCTGTGAGCCCTGGACCCTAAAGAAACATGTTCAGCAGAAAATAGATAGCTTTGCAACCTGCTGCCTATGTGAAATAATGAAAAGTGGTGACAACAATGGGGAAATAAAGCAGTTCGAAAGCACCTAAAATGCAAGTAGATAAATAGGGACCACTTCGGTGGGAAGGGAATGATGTTCCGTGCGCTACGGCGTAGAGTCATGCTGGCCACATGATCGGACAAAAACGCCGGCTCTACAGGCTTTGAAACGGAGATGAGCACCGCCCCCTACAGTCGGTCACGACTAGACCATTCGGTCGTGGGGAAACCTTTACCTTTTTATGGATCCAAACAGCTGAGAAACCACCTTCAGTGCAGGTTTTAAAATTGAGGTTCTGATAGTGCTGATTGGGCCATATAATGCCTATGAACAACTCTCTTCCATTCATACCCACAGTTTCAGGTATCTGCTGATGCACGGGGCCCTGTGCACCTCTCCCCTCATGCACCCATTTATCTGCTCTAAAGTCTTACTGGGGAAAAAATCTTCCTTAAACAGAGTGCTATAAGCCTAGAGGTTTACAGCGCTTTGCAAGCTGCTTCTCCGCACCCGGAACGCTTGAAAAATGAAGGAGGTAGAAATAATATTAGTGCTTCTTGTTGTCCTCCAAGTTTTTTCCCCAAGTGTTCTGGCTTCTGGGAGGCAGCCTTCAAAGAACTATAAGCCTATAGGCTATTGGGCAAGCCTATAGGCTATAGTGCTCAGTTCAAGGCAACATTTCACCCTGGAAGCCTTTAAAACCGGTAAATACAGTAGGTGTGCAGGTGGTAGTGTCCCCATATCTGAGTTTTCTGGTATCTGTGGGGTGGGGGAGGCCAGGAATGCAAACCCCCATGAATACTGAGGGATCAAATTTTTTTGATTTTGTTACCACTATAGTTACCACTATAACCAGAATTTAACCAGAACGATTTCAACTCTAGAAATCCACCACTGAAATACTTGATCAAAATGGTGGTGTACCCTGATCTATTTTTTTTTTGTACTTCACAAATTACTACAACTTTTAAACATGCTGGTTTTTCAAAATGATTTAGAAAATACGTTGCATGTAGCTTATACGGACTGTGATCCAGCCTACATTTATTGGAAGTGAAGTTGCATCGTGGCAATAATGTGCACAGTGACACAATGAGATTTATGAATGAGTTGGCAGGATTAGGCTCAAGATGCTATTAGGTAAAAAATCCAAACTACACACACATTGTGTGTTCAAAGGTTTGCACGATCTTTTCAACACAGCAATCTTTTCATAAAAGTACACGAGTTAAACTGTGGTTTAAAACCCACAATTTAAAGACCCACACATGAACGATCAGTTTATTGTGACTCATTGACCAACGTGGTGATTGGCTAGTTGAGAGAAGACTCCTTAAATAAATAAATAAACAAACCACAGCCCAGTTATTGCTAGGCAAAACACTGAAAGTGCGAATAGTTTTCTAAAACGAGCGACAGCTCCACCTTTTTATGCCTCGATGCACCTTCCTGCTGAGATTTGTCCAATAAGAGGGAGTTCGGTCATAAAAGGATAGATTGTATGACAAAACAAAAACACGCAGAATTTTCTGCATTGAAAAAACCAAAATGCCACTCGTGAACTTCCATCTTATTCATTTTGCTCACCCATGAAACCGGGAAGAAAAGATGTACTGATCATCATGAAACACTCTATCAAAACAAAAGCTTTCACATCTGCGACAGGAAAGTTACCAGCTGCCATATGTCGCTCCGATATGCATATGCTAACAGGGGCCTGGCCAATGGAGTTCCTTCAAACTCCTCCATGACCCCGTTGTCTCACATAATGAATGTCCCATTGTCAGCCGGGCTAATGTGATACAATCTGTTTGGCCATATTGCAGCACGGAGCCCAGCACATTTTGCCACGGAGGAGCCACTCGCCGGATGCCTCGCAATCTGTTGCTCTTGCCGAGGGGAAGCTCTGCTGTCACATTTGACGCAGCCTGTTGGACCACAAAGGAGGCACCTTATTGTCAGTTGTGTAAGATTATTCTGTTTTGTAGCAATTCTGAGGGCAGCTGTCTCAGAGTGTCAATCTTTAACAGACGGCATGCCAATGACTTTGACTGCTGCATCATAACAAACCATGCGGCAGGACACACTTTTCTGCCTGGTTCTTTTAGCTGATCCGTTCAGCTTTTCAAATCTTAGTGATAGTCCATAGCACAGTAATTCCACAGATTGCGATATTGAGATCAGACAGCCAATCAGTTATATTGAGGTTAGACAGCCGGATTAAGGGCACAGTCCTATTCGTGTCGACTCAGAAGTAAGCCTCATTGTATTCAATGGGGCTTACTCCCAGGAAAGTGCGGATAGGATTGGATCCTGAGAAAGTGCATTGCGATCTACCCAAATGCCTCATGAATAAAGTATTTTTCATTCCAGAAGGAAGTAAAATTTCATTCAGTAAAATTTAAGACAAATTCAGACTTTTAACAGGGCTGCACACTTGTGAAATTTATTAAGAATTGGTCAATAAATTAACAAATTAGTTGAACAATCTGCACAGGTCAATTTAAATCAGTGTAGGCAAATTTTAAATTTCTGAGGCCAGAAACTGAGGGCATATGTATTTATTTTGGACATTATTGTGGTCTTGAATATTATTGTTAGGGGTGTAGGGGTTTTTGGTGATTTTTTCCAAAATTTCTTGATTAAAATAGCAAATTGCAGTGTTATGTGTTTTTATTCGACATTCTCAATCCAAGTTCTCATTTTTATCCATTTTAAATGCTTTAAAAGTATACTTGGTGATGATACAGGTGATATACTGTCAGCAGATGCAGTCACAGTATAATTTCTAATGGGAGAAGTGGTCTATTTTAATTTTTGGAAAATAACTTAAGCACCAAAATATGGTGCTTTGTGTTTTTATTGAGATATTTTAACTACCAAAAGGTGGTGGTTAACCCCCAAAAGGCAGTTTTCCACAAAAATAAACTACCCCGAGCTAATAAGCCATCAAACTGAATATTTAATAGTTTTACAAATTAAGCAGAATTAAGAGATAGATCTCTTGGGCGGCATAATTTCAGACTGCAGATGGGGAGCTGCATTCAGTATGCATCTGCACATAACCACTCCACCCTGCACCTAGAAAATTAGCGCATCAGGGAATAACTTAGCATAGCTTTCCCTATGATGTGATAGCTTATTACATACAAGGAGCTTTTTGTGTGTGTGGCAGTGGTGTACTTAGGAGGGGTCAAACGGGCAAGTGTCCTGGGGTGCCACCTGGCCAGGGGTAGGGCGATGACCCACCCCTGCCCCCACTGCCCAGAAATAATCTTCTCCGCTGATCTGAGGGCCACACCTTCTCCTCCCCTTTAAACAAAGGAGAGGAGGGCAGCCCTCAGATTGGCAGGAAAGGTATACTTCTCCCCTGCACCTGATATTCAGTAGTACACTGAAGTATGTATGGCCACCCTAATAACAATAGATCATGAATTTGTCCAATCCCCTCCTCCATCCAGTCATCCAGTGAGCGGCCATCACATCTTGTGGCAATAAATTCCACAGACTATGCACTGTAAGTGCCATCCCCTTTTCTCCTACCAGTTTTCTCAGATTATTTCTGATTCTACTGTGAGAGAGGGAGAAAGCCATACATGTCTCAACTCCCTGCATCATTTTATACATCTCATTTTTATGAGCCCTCCCTGAACTGCTTTGTTTCCAATCGAAAAAGCCCCAAATGTTGTGGTCTCATCTCATAAGAAAGGGGCTCCAGACTTCTGCTGATTTGGCTGCTACCTTTTGTCCTTTTCCAGCTCCACAATATTCCTCTTGAGAGATGGCACATCTCAAGAAATGGTACACAAAATACCACAAAATGGTACACAGCATTCCAAACGCGGCCACGATACTATACAGTATATTTGCATAGAAACATTCTAATATAAAGCAGTTTTATTCTCGACTCCTTTCTCAGTGACCCCTAGCATGCAATTTGCCTTCTTCATAGTTGCTGTACTCTGTGCTGCTGAGGATATCGCCTCTAAGTCAAGGACAGTGGAAAGGTTGCAATGTGCAACTTCTCCATCCTTGGTTTTCCTCACCAGCTCAAGTGCCAATGCAAAATTGTACGCTGGTGAAGTGGGATCTTGGGATGGCTTCTGTCTTGATGCATTGCCCACACAGCTTTGAGAGTGTTAGCCTGGCTTGTTTTCTTGTGGCTCATTTGGCTGCTGAAAGCTGCTGGCTTCATTTTGTTCTGCCTTTGATTTGTGGCTTGGTAGGTCTGGGCTTGCTGGCTTTTGCAGCTCTAGTATTTGCATAATGATGCATGTTTGTTTCATTGTCTTTAATGCTAGTTTTATTGTGAGCAACCTTGAGATGCGCTAGCAAGGAAAGTGAGAAATATACAATCTTCTTGATATGTGACATTGCTATGTGCGAGGGGCAGAATTGCTACTTTCCTCATTATCTGCACCCCTGTCCTCACTACCTACTTAGCAGAGACCTTCCAAAGGCTTCAGGGACCTTCAGAATGGCACGTGTGACCAGCACTGGCCCCTTTAAAATGGCTGGCAGAAGCATCCACCAGCCATGTTTTAGCAGTCCTTGTTGGTTGCAGGTGCCATTCTGAAGGTCCCTGCAGTCTCTGGAAGTTCTCCGCAGCATTCAGAGATCTTTTGGCATTTCCTGCTGCACTTTCCTGGCTTCCTGAGGATCTCTGGTGGCTTCTTCTGATGGCAGGTAAGGCAGTGGTGTTATCCTACTGGTACGCTGGGCGGGACGTCCGGGTGATCGGCAGCCCACCCATCGCGTACTGCAGCATTACGCCGTTTGCATAACGTACACAAGCGGCGTAACTGGTTACGCAAACGGCGTAACGCTGCAGTACGCGACGGGCGGGCTGCCGATCACCCAGACGTCCTGCCCAGCATACCGGTAGGATAACACCACTGAGGTAAGGTACCCCTTACACCTAACCCCATTGATCCCATAAGATCAATGATTCATTATCTGCAAATTCACTATCTGTGAGGCAAGAGGTGTGGACTGATGGTTGAGCTGCTGGTACTGCCTGAAGCTAAGCAGGAGAATCTGTGGCCTATTTTTGGATGGGAGACGGAATGCCAGGCTGTGACAAGCTGCAGGACCTGTTGTGGTCATTCTGAAGCTGATTAGCCAGTACGGGAATGTTGTGAGAAGACTAGCCTGCAAAAGAACAGAGTCCAACCTTGAGGACCTGTCCAGGCTGGACTTACGATCACCTGCTGAAGCTCGATGTCACATGGCCAGAGGAGAAAACCACACTGTGAAGGCTACATCTAGGACTGAGGATTCGGTGAACCGCAGAATACTGTATAGTTGTAAAAACCCCATTGAAAAAATGGTGGTTTAGACTAGCCTGCTCATGTAAGCTGCCTTGAACATCTGCTTTGGCATGGGAAAAGTGGGGTATAAATTCTTCAAAATAAAAATAAAAAAATTTCCAGGAACCAAACCCTAGCAGATAATGAGGCTTGACTATATGAGTTTTAATTGTTTTTTTTTTTAAAATAAAGCTGCTAAAGGGCACTCTTCAATTACCACTTGGCATTTATTTTTTTCTCAGAAATAGGTGGTGGTTAATTTTTTGCTTTCTTCCATGACTTTATGCATCTTGTTTTTTAAACTAATTTTGACCTCCAGGACTAGTAGGAGTAATTATGGGTCCCAGAGGCTGTCTTCCCTCTTGTTTTAATGCATGGGTGGATATAACATTAAAGCCTAATACAAGCTATGGGTCCACTCCCTTGTCGCAATGCTCCATATCCCCTTTTGCAGCCCTGTTGAAATGAGATTTCAAGATGCACCAAAGTTACCTAGAGAAGAACAAAATGAGAAACACAAAATGCATCTAAGGTCAGTTACCAGCTATTTCTTCAATAATATACTCCTGGGCAAAGCACAGGTCATTACTTACTCAAGGGGTGACATCACATTGCGACATTTACTCGGCAGACTTAATTGTACAGGGTGGTTTGTCATTGCCTTCCCCAGTCATCTTTAACCCCAGCAAACTGGATACTAATTTTACCAACTTCAGTATTCATTTTACCAACTTCAGAAGGATGGAAGGCCGAGTCAACCTTGAGTTGAGTCAACCTGGGAAGCCAACTTCTGCTGGGATTGAACTCGAGTCATGGGGAAAGCTTTTGACTGCAAGACTTGCACCCTACCATTCTGCACCACATGAGACTCTTTCTTCAATACTTTCATTTAAATAGATAACTCTCCCATGATCCATGGTTACAAACTTTCATGATCCATGCATGCAGTGACACAAAGAGGAACATAAACGAAGAAATGCAGTTTAGTCCAATATTTTGAAATTGCACGACTGTTTACAACCGAAAAATCAACATTTCTGAAATACTATGATGCTCTTTGACTTCTCTGACATCGTATTATTTCGCAAGGAATTTAAGTTGCTCTGTTGAAATAGGTTTGCTATTTATCCTATGCAATGTACAAATAGGAAAAAAGTAGATGAATCAGTGAAGAGGCTGAACAAGAACATTCATAGATAGAGGTGCTTGTTTCTGGTAAACAAGCCTATCAGGGCGCAATCCTAACCATCTTTCCAGCACTGACCTGGTGGTGCCCCTGGGGCATGTTCTACATTCTGCCGTGGAATAGTAGTCACAGAGGCTTCCTCAAGGTCAGGGAATGTTTGCTCCCTTACCTAGGAGCTACACTGTCCTTACCCCAAGTGCTAGAAAGTAGGTTAGGATTGTACCCTAAATCTTACACAATGGGCTTACTTCTGAGTAAAGTACAGAATACCGTTTTCATAGAAAATGGTACAGAATACCTCTAGTCATAGAGGTACAGAATACCTCTAGTCATAGAAAATCCCAAACAAAACAAACGGCAGGAAATGTAATGATGCAGCTTAGCCGTATGCAGAAGAATATGAAGACATTGCAAAATGACCTGCAGCTTGCAGAGGGAAGCAAAATGTAACAAGAAGGGACTTTGCAAATATATTTGTGCAAAACAAAAAGAATGGTGCAAGTTTCAGACTGCTGATTTATATACCATATTTTCATCCCACCTTTCTTCCCCTGAAGAGACCCAAGGCAGCTTGGAGAACATTTATTCAGGTTTACAGGACCTGATAAAGTTATCAAATGTTTCTAGAGGAGACTGCAAGAGAAATCTCAGAATCACAACATCCTTGACTTTGTAGCCAAAATTGTAATACACAATGGGATGGCTAGTAAATGGGGATAATGCAAGTGACAAGAAATAACACAATTTCAGCAAGTCTGGTCCCATATAAAGGTGTGCCCCAGTATCCACCGATTCAGTATCCATGGTTTCAGTCATCCACAAATACTGTGGATACTAGACGTCTATTGAAAAGATAGACATTAAACATTAAACAAATCTCTTTTTTGACCTTGTTGCAGCAAAACCACTGATGTTCCCCTATCTTTACAAAGGCGGCCGCAGTATCCACGGTTTCAGGTATCCATGGTGTGTGTGTGTGTGTGTGTGTGTGTGTGTGTGTGTGTGTGGAACAAAACCCCAGAGGATACCAGGGCATGCCTGTAACTTTTTTTTTTTACTAGTTTGATAAAAGTGGAAGAGGCAGTATTATCAAGCTGGACACATATTTCTTTTGGAAGTCCACAGTCAAAAATAATAAAGCAGAGCATTAAAGGGTCAGTGCTTGGTCCAGTATTGTTCTGGTGGGATTTGGCAAGCACTCCAAGAAAAGGGAATATTTCACTATTTTCCACAATATTTCATGATCACTGTTTTCAGGTGAAAATATTTCCAGCATAATTCACTGGAATAATCTCCTGTGTATGATACACTAAAAAATTGTACCCAGTATTAATACCATGAAGTGCTTTACTATACTAAACCAAAAATTTTAATGTATCCTATAGAGATATTTCGAACAACTGCTATTCAGTCTCATGGTTATCCAAAAACCATGATGTTAAAATAATCCCTCTAAAATATTGTTTATTTTTTCCTGCGGTTGCCCTGGGAATTTAAAATATTTCTGATAATACACCTTCAACCTCTTTCTGAATTTTTTTTTAAACAATACGATTTATTGTTCATTGTCTGAGGTTGACAGAACAATCCAAGGTCCTTCATCACTCTGGGAACAATAAGCAATGACTCCTTTTATCCAGCCTCACTCCAAGCTCCCATCTGCTTCACTTAATGAGGCTTCCCATATGGACAAGTCTGTGTGCTGTACATTACTTGCGTCACCATGTTTCATAGTGCAATTGAAAAATGCCTATGAGCTCAGCCTAGCTGGGATGGTCTGCTGCCCATCTCATTTCCATTCTTTGACTGGGGAACATTTTATGCAGCCTGTCCACCTGCTCAGGAATGTGAAAACTCAGCTGGGATATTGTATGAACTACATCTTCAACTGTTAATTGCTGAATCTCATATCCTTAACTCTGCTCCATCACTTTTCCTTATTGGGTTTTGGGCTTGTGTAGAGCTCCGACCCTTTCTTAGACTATGAGGAGGACCAGGATACCAAATTCCAGGGCAATGGATTTAGACGCCTAATTCTGAGAGCAGTTGGCTCTAGGAAGGGATTGAGGATGCAATCCTATGTTTGAGGGCGCTAGAGCTATCAGGGCGCCGCTAGGAGTAGTGTCAGTCCAAGAGCACTGGCGGAGAGCCGCCCATGCGCCAGTTAAACTCAGCTGGCACAAGGGCAGTTCTGGGAGGAGTGAGCCAGGGAGGGAGGGCGGAACTGGGCAGGGGGTGGGCGGACTGGGGGGGGGGGGCTGGGATGCAGTGATTAGGTGATTAGGCCACACCCAAAGCCACATGGCGTCCTCAGAGCTGCACCTGCTATATAGGAGATGTAGTTCCTGAGGAGCCCCATCGGGAGGCTCCAGCGACCTCCTAACTTGTGCTGGAGACAGGGCAGGCCCGCCACCCTGCGTGTTCCGGCGCAAGTTAGGATTGCACCCTAATAGACATTCCAGAGTTATTTCTGTCTTAAAATAGGAAGATGACCAACAGGTCAATCCTGTGCATGTTTACTCCAGCCTCACTATGTTCTGTGGGATTTCCTGCTAGGGGGACCCCGAGCATCCCAGTCCAAGCATCTAATCTAAGTATGATTTAGGCATAATTAATCCTGTCTTAATTACACATTTTTTTTTTTTTTTTACCAACACTGTATAGCTGGAAGATGTTGTTCATAAGGCAGGCAGCGAGCCAGACAGGTAAACAAATACATACCTACTGTATATCTCATTGGACATTTTCATTCAAGTGCTTTTCTTCTGAGAATCTCACATTCTTGCAGTAATATTATCTCCACCCTCCCACTGCAACAAATGCAACTTGGGAGTGCTGTCTGGAATATGGGTAAAGTTTGAGAAGCACCTACTGGACAGCTCCTGTGACATTAATGACACCACTTCTTTTCTCAATGATCAGAGTCGTGACAAACTCGAGAATTTCTATGCAAATTAAAACAAAAGCAGCAGTGACTTTATTTTCTTTATTTTTTCATTCGATACTGTATGAATACAAAGTTTCTAGAAAGCTACAAAAAAATCTACCACTTTATCAAGAAGGCATCAAAATGTGTCACTTTGCAAAGACATGGAACACCTGCAGTAACCGACACAAAAATAGCATTTTTAGAGTGATGAAATAATTGCACTTAACTGTCATGGATATTAAAGTTATCACACATATGTACCGCGAAAGCTAGAATACATTTTTTTTACAAAGCACTTTTATAAAAAAATTCTCTGCACACAAACCCTATAATTTTTCATATTACTATCATACTAAAGATAAATTCACTTTAAAGCCAACACTTAAAACATTTTAAAAACAGAAAAGGTACCAGTACCTACACACAGACAACAACAAATACAAGAATACTGTACTGCCAAAAGGTTTGATTGAAACTCATTTTGAAAACTTCAGAATATGTTAAGACAAGATTTGAAAAGTTTCATGTTTGTTTTTCTAAAAAGAACTTTCCCTCCCTGTCTAAGCAAGAGGTACTTTGTCATCAAAAGGCAGATTCTACATTTAAAAAAAATAACCAGCAGCAGTACAATATTAAAGTAACCACTGACCATATATGAATATGCTTAAGTCACAAACCCAGTTTATACACATTACACAAATAAACAAAGTGAGAATCCCATTAAGTCATTTACAAATGTGAACAAATGCACGTGGCAAATAAAAAAAATCAAAAAAGAAACGGTCTTACGTAAAATATACTGATATTAAAGAATTAAAGGCTATTCAGGTTTTAAAAACTGTTATAAAATTCTTTTGTCTTTTTCAGGCACATATTGTGTTTTTTTTCTTGCAGTCATGAGCCTGAAGCAGAGGCCCATTTAAAAAGAACAAACAAACAAAATGCTAAACCAAAATAAAACCATTGTGTAAGGAGGTAACGGGCGTATCCTCTATGCAAACTGAGTGCATTCAAGAGTCAATTGACACAGTGGAACTAATTAACAAAAATCTCACAGCCAGACTAATTTGCTAAGCTAGAGATCAAGACTTTCAAACATCTTTATATTTTGAATTATCCGGTCTCTCTTTTCAGGGGATGTCTGGGAAAAAATAAAGACATATTAGAGAAGGTTCACTTGAGCATGGATGAAATGAGGACCAATCTAAACATTGCTTACAGCCCATGACTGCTGCCCCCTAACCCTTCCCAATGCTGGTGAACAATATGGCAGGGAATAATGTTTAAATGCCCTTTCCATGTGCTTTGGTACAAACCCATGCAGTGCATCTGTGGTGGCAGAGATTATGCAGCTTTGTATGTAAATGTATGTAAATGAGGGACATGGTGGCGCAGCAGGTTAATTCGCTGTTGCTGGGCTTTCCAACCGGAAGATTGGGAGTTCAAGACTACGCGACGGAGTGAGCTCCCGTTGCTTGTCCCAGCTCCTGCCAACCTAGCAGTTTGAAAGCACCTAAAATGCAAGTAGATAAATAGGGACCACTTCGGTGGGAAGGTAACGGCGTTCCGTGCGCTATGGCGTAGAGTCATGCCGGCCACATGACCACGGAAGCTTTTCCTCGGACAAAACGCCGGCTCTACAGGCTTTGAAATGGAGATGAGCACCACCCCCTACAGTTGGTCACGACTAGACCATTCCGTCGTGGGGAAGCCTTTACCTTTACATAAATGTTGCATGTCTAGAAAGCTGAATGTGGCAGAGGGAATTGAACATTATTTCCTTCTGCATGGGTTGTGAACACAGAGAAGAGTTTATCAGCAGTTATCACTGACAGTGCATAAAATGTATATCAGACTCTATAGATCCACATGCATTGCATGACATATGTTGATGAAGTAGGTCATGTTGCAAGTCATAGCCCTGGGCTGTAACTGAGGCTCCAATCCTATCCTCACTTACCTGGGAGTAAGCCCAATTGACTATCATGGGACTTACATCTGAGTAAACATGCATAGGATTGGGCTCTGAGTGATTCTAAACTGTCAAGGGTCAGTTCAGAAATAAAGCCAAACTATGGTTTGTGCTAAGTATAGTTTACAACCTAAACTATTGTTTGAGTCTTCAAATGTACAAAAAGGCAAAACCATGATTATCGGCTTTTACTTTCTATCAGTGCCCTAAATTTACTCCTGCTTCCTTGGGGCAAATTCTGGCTTATTGGCAGATGGTTGTCAATGCAGTCATCATGCAAAACCACACTTAAATTCCTTAGCCATGGTTTGATGTGATGCCTGAAAAGCAAGCTCAGTCTAGGAACAAGACCAAGGAAATACAGATAACTCGATCAGCTTGTCAAACTTTGTATAGCTGACCTCCAGCTCTCAGTTGCTATAATTGATTCAGTGTAATAATTCATTCTTGGCTATTAGAAGTGTCAAAGGAAGGGAAGGGGGCTCAATGTTTGATCCAAACTAGCGTCGATAAAAAGTGAGAAACTAAGTACTGAAGTTACAAATTATTCAACATAGTGGTACAGTACCTAAATAAATCATTCTAGAATTCAAGTAAGTACAAAATTACATTTGTAAAGTAAGCCATGTTTCAACTGCCACAAATGGTACCATTGTTTCTTTTTTCAAATTTTGTACATAAGACAATAAATAAAATGATTCCTCTGCAATAAAATATACTCCAGCCACTCGCTTACTTATATCTGTCTCAGCAGATATATTCAATTGTTGTAAATATATAAATGTACTTTTTGAGGCCAAGCAATCCTTATTAGGTTAGTTGTGAGGAGAAAGTGAGTGAGATTTGGATCTCTAAGAAATAAAAATAATTGGTATATATGATTAAGAGACAGGGAGGGGTAAAATCACAAATATTTACCACTTTGTGCCACACACTAATTTTAAATAAAATTTAAATTCTGTCCATTAGAAACAAAAGTGTATTCACAGCTACAAATCCCCTCTGCCAGCTTTTGGTTTTACTGCTATTAGTTCTCATTTCTGATGATTTTTAATGATGTTGTGTCCTTCTGAATTAATGTCATTGTCTCTTTAAATAAATGGTATTGTCCAAAACATAGGTGATATTAAAATGGCACAAATTAGTTAAAGGACCTGTCTTTTCGGCAGCAAAGGCAAGTTCTGAATGGTGACGCTCCAAGGTTTCTTCAAAAGATGTTTGTCATTCAGGATGCAATCCTATACCCACTTTCCTGGGAGTAAACCCCATTGAACACAATGGAACTTACTTCTGAGTAGACATGCATAGGATTGTGCCCTCAGTTCAGATAATTTGGTGCTGAAAAGCACAGGTCAAATGATAGTTGCATTTTGTTCTGCACTTCCATTTTCAATTTTAGGCATCCAACTGCTCGACTTTGTAAACAAAATAAGTGCAAATTTAGGAGAAAGAAGAAAGCCATCTTCACAGATTCAAAACTACGATAATAATAAACCCATATTTGTCCTCTGTCTGAAATTCTGCTGTTTATACAGACTCACATTACGCAGATGCAAGACCGGTTGGAGACAGACATGGCAAAGGTGAAATACTGACTGTTCCATCATAAATGTTGCAGGTCAGCAGTGCTGCAGAAACTATGACAAACAGTTGAATAACATGTAGAATAATTTTCCAGCATTATGCACTCTTGCAATTTTTCAAAAAGCACGCTATTGTAAAAAAAAGGTACTCTTCAGAATGGAGGCCTGTTAGTTTTGACTGTTTCCAATAAACCAAAGGCATTATGGTGATCTCTAAATATTTTTGGTCTTTACAAATTGTCATAATTATGGCAGCACTTTTCTAAGCTGGAATTTCAAAACCAAAGGCACTTGCATGCAAGAGTGCAGAGAGTCACAAAGGTTTAAGTATTTGGTCATGAGAATTTAAGAAGGCAGCAATATTTGTACAATTCTCTTTTTGCAGAAAATTCTAGCGTTGTAGGATTTCATTTTGGTATAGATATTCCAACTATGTGGTAACAGGGATTGAATCATATAAGAAGGTGTCTTAGACCAAGTAGTCAAAAGGCTTCTCTCTAGGATATATATCTCTATATCTTTTTTTTTTTTTAAGTAAACCAATTAATGGACTACATAAGCTTGGCATGATAGCCTAAAAGGTACTTCTAATATAGCACTAAGGCACTGCTTATTGTGATGCTTTGGCAGCTCGGAATTAAGAAGATTCTATGACAAAGTAACAGTAACAAGAGAGATGCTTCCAGCTTACAAAAGAGCTCACAGTTTACAGGCAGCCTTTTGGACTACACACTAAACATCTGACAGATTTAAGGCTTTCCAGAAGACACATGCACAGGGTTTTTGAATCATTTACATCCATGTAAAGTTAAAGACAAGGCAAACATTTTCCCCAACATCTTACAAAAGTGAACGCCAAGAAACGTTGTGACTCTTCAAACCATTTTGTTATTACATACATAATGACCCAGACTACATTAACACACAAAAGTGTACCTGGCTTGCAAACTGACTTCTATTTTTGATATGCCACCAGGAGCTTCCTGGAGGTGTATAATTACTCTAAAAACTTTTTTTTTTAAATAAATCCATCAAAACCAAAAGCCTCAAAAAAGGTAACATTAAAAAATTAAACACCAGAGTAGTTTTATACTTGTAACACCAAGTGCTTCAAAATAAAGGGATACTTTAGACAGGTAAGATGCAGTGCTTCTGTTGAATTCATCATTAGTGTTAAAAACTGATGCAGAAACCCAGCCACAATAATCTACTTCGAAAGTTCACTGAGTTAAAATAACTAAGAGGTTCATCTGTCTTAATATCTGTAGTCAAAAGAAGCTCAACTTGCAGAAGGCTCCAAGATTCAGCAGACTGTCCATTCTACTACCTTCCGTTCTCCCCCTGTCCTTGCGCACCTGGAGCCTAAGCAGCTCTCAGGACGCCTTCTTGTGCCACAAAGATGCACTGCACTGTTGCTGGTGCTTTGGGATGTTATCAGGCTGTGGGACAGGTTGAGCAGGCCACTAGAAGGGATGGCCATGAATGAGTCACTGCATGCAACTTGCTGCAGTTGTGCAGTGTTCCAGAAGCTGAGTGTGCCTAGCCTCACTCTGACAATCAGATGTAACAAAAATCTCCAGGATACTTTTGTTACAAAGATAAGCAGCTTTAAGCCTTGAGCATTTCCCCTCTAATTTTAAAGATGAATATGTCTAATAGTGTCAAGATTTTAGGCAGACATAAGAAACAACACTCTGCTTACCAAGCACTACATTGTTCTATGCAGCACACTGAACATTTTCTCAAGTACCCCATGCAGCTGTACTGCTAGGGGAATTAGCTATTGACCTAGTGCCTTATGTGTAAAGGGGAAAAATTCCGATAGATATTTACTAGTCCATAATTCAATCCGGTAAAGTTTCTAAATTATACAGCTTCTTTCTTGTATCTGGAGGGTAAATCCAGAGCCCCAAAGATGCAAAGCATAGATGTGTGTGTGTGGGGGGGACGACGACACACACCACAGGAGTGAAAACTGTGAAAAAGGACTGATTTGCCCCTATCCTCTGTTTTTAACAGACAGATAAGCAAGTTGAATGTGATACTTATGGTAAGATAATGTCATGCTCATAAAAAAAAATTGGCACATCAAAAAGAGAGAGGGGTAGTGGTCCAAAGCAAGCAAGGATGAAAAAAGAAACCCTCTAGCTGAGAAACAGTATTTATAAGCATGTATGTACCGCATTAGGCGTGTGTACCATTCAGTGTTTAATACCCTTTGTTATTCATTGGGGGGGGGGGAACGATGGATTTATAAAGCTGCCTCCAAAAAAGAATCAAACCCCACATTGTAATAATGGATTTACACCTATAAACTCTCTGCTTTCATCCTTAAAAGCACCAAATGTTTGAGCAGAGAAAAGAGTGACATGCTAGGATACTCTGAGAGTCTGAAAAAAGGAATAGGGGAATTGGTCACATAATCCAATGGAGTGGCTAATGCAGGAGCAGAGGCTTCATAACAATGGGGGAACAAACCCCACTGGACAGGCATGCATGACACGTGACTTACCAAGCCACATGTAGCCCATGTATAGTGATCTGCCTGCTTGACAGCCCCTCCTGTTATTACATTTCCAGGCAGGCAGGCAGGCAATACAAGATCAAGAGTCCTTAAGGGGCTACCATACAGTACATAGCTAATATTTGGGCTATATTCAGTGAGGCTATGTTCAGCTTGATGGAGCACTAGCAATGTAAGATAACACTGTGTAACAAAATCTGAACAATCTAGTGTTTATCTGAATATTCTGAGGTTTCGTCATTAATTTTGGTGCGAGGGTTTCAAAACTGCCATTATTTTTGGCATAGCATCAATAGTTTAGCCACAATTTGTGCTATGCAGTTGTATTACAATGCGTATAATACAACGTGCATTACAATGCATTAGGCAATAGGGTAGATAAACACACAAAATTTAAAATAAAGGTTTTGACGATACAAAAAACCGAAGATTACCATTGGAATCAGTGCTTAATTGTATAAGAAACATTAAAAAAATCAACATAAACAATTTGTTGTTACACAATCTAATCTTTGTGTTTTGTTTCCTGGTGTTGTCAGTTATTTTCCAGCAGTCTAAAGACATTAAAAACAGATGAACCTTTTGCTTACAGACCTATTCTCAACCACAATCCTTCTGTGGTTTTCAGCTGACAGTATAATTGTAATACAGCAGTATAATTTTCCCCCCTTACATTTGCGAATCACTAATTTTGGTGTTGCAATTAGGAAAAAAAACCCTAAAATTGCTCATATAAAATATAACCACACACACAATATTACATACACTGTTAAGTCTAAATTTTCAGTATTCATCTAATTATTGCAAAACGAGCCATCTTTTTTAATTAAATAATCAAATGTTCTTATTAGTACAATACTTTATATATTTTTTTAAATACACTAGATATGATTAGTAAAAGGAAGGAAGTCTTCTCGCTTTGCAATACCTGCTTGAAAGGTTCAATGGATTAGAAAGTTAGTTTTAATAGAGATAAGGAAAAAATACATTTTTGCCTACTTTTAGGACATGTCTGCTCCCATCAGGCATTTCTTAAGGCTATGTTTGTCATTTGGCTTCAAACAGAAATTCTGTTTAAAAAATAATTTAGTGAATTACATTCGTTTGTATCTTCCACAGTAATCAATTATGAAGATAATTCTAAAAAGAATTGTGTGCTAATTTATGCTCATAGTTAAAATTCATTTCAATTTCACTTGCATCTTAAAAACATTTTTTTATTCAGACAAAACACTCATAAACTCTTATAACTGCTGTTAAGTTTTCCCATGGCAAATGCTCTGTCTTATATTTTTCTAACACAACAACAACAAAATTAAACTTCCACAAAGGCCTTGAAATTCTTAAATATATTCTCCCCAAAGAATGGCTGGTTTTACATTTGAAGGACATTCTGTTTCAGAAAGAATTTGTACAACTGTACCAGAATTTCACAGCTACAATATATGGTCACACTAAAATGGAGTTTAGAAAAATGTAGGGGAAAGCTCAGCCAGAGGAACTGCCACTTAGTGTTGAGGTTGACAGTCTGTGTTTTGATAAGGAGTTATAATGTGAAACATGTCTATAAATAACTGTTCAGTCCTTTACAAGCCTGTAGATATGATGCTGTGCACCGTGTTCGCTGTTTGAAACTTCAAATACACACGCCATGCAAAGCAGAGTTTCTTGTGTGTCCCTGTTCGTTACAACCTATTTGCATTTTTGGAAGGAAAACAGAGGGAAGGTAGCAAGTTAGAAATCTGAACATTTATTACGATTGGCAGATAAGTTAAAAAAACATTGGAAATGTCACATATAAACATACTTCTACATTTGTTGATTAAATACTTTCCTAATGCTGGCTTCTGACCTATTACATATAGAAATCAAAGAGTTTCTGGAGGACATGAGAGGTAGGCTATTGAAGCTCAGATTTATCTCCTCCTACTGCAGGGGTTTTCAAACTGGAGTGTTGCAACTCCCCAGCCTGCAAAGCCCTGCTGTGCTAATTGGGCAACTGGACTGCTGTGGACTGAGGATTCAACGAATCACAGAATACTGTATATTTGTAAAAAAAAACAAAAGCCCCATTGAAAAATGGTGGCTTAGACTAGCCTGCCCACATAAGCTGCCTTGGGCATTTGCTTTGGCATGGGAAAGGCGGGATATAAATTCTTCAAATAAATAAATAAAACGTTTACTTGGAAATCAATCCCTCTCAGTTCAGTGAGGCTTATTCCTAGGAAAGTGTGCAGAAGCTCGTAGCCTATTCACTGTACCACTGCAGTTGGTGTACACTAGGTTCCTCTGTGTAGAATATATAACATTCAGAACAGAGTGGGGCAGATTTTAAATCTACATTTTTTTAACCAAATATTTGCATGTGCATTTTTGAAAGGATGAGAGGTAGGGAGTTACATGTGTGACATCCTGAACTCTTTGAAACTTCAGGTGGCTCAAAATACTACATGAGAGTTTGAAAACGGCTGCCCTACTGGATCTGTTTCCCTTCCACATCATTGCATTGCTGCCTTGTGGCCGTTTAAAGCCAGGAAAGAGGAAGTACACGCAGCTGCTATGGTCCTCCTGGCTTGAGAGCATTGGGGTGATTAAAGGGTTGCGCTTTAAAAGGAGAAAGGGCAGTGGTAGGGAAAGAAAGGGAAGAGAGGACTGAATCAGGGGTGCTGCAAACAGGAGCCTTATAAATGTCAGTTTTCCTCAATACCAACTACTTATACCTGAGGGGTATTCAAGAGCTATTATGATGGATCTCCTGAAAAATTGCAGATGGTATTAAAAGTTATTTGAAACAGATTCATAAAATACACTGCACGGTGTCACAGGGTAGCATTAACCACCTGGCATTCTTGAAATACAGGCTCCGGAACCTATGGACCCATTCATGGCCCCAGTGAGATGGCCCCGCCTGGGACCTGAACGCAGTCCAGAACTCTAGGGATGGGCTCACAACTCAGTGGAAGAACAAGCAGAAGATCCCAAGTGCAATCCCTGGCAATACCAGGAAGAATGGGAAAAGTTCCACCTGAAACCCTGATGAACCACTGCAAGTCAGTGTAGCCAATAGTTGGACAGATGACCTGATGGAAGTGAGTTTCCTATTTCTAACCTACCCAGGTTTAGGGGGACAGTAGGAAATGCAGCCATCCTTATTGAACACTCCAAGTTAAAATGCAGGGTGAATGCATTTTGGAACAGGGATGTCAAACATAAGGTCTGTGGCCAGCCCTTTCTTGCCTGTGGAAGCTCTTTATCCAACCTATCCTGCTTTCCTAGCACCACCAACAGCTGCTAGGCTGCAAAACAACGTCTTGGCAGAAATGGTGCTGCTGAAAGGGCAGTACTAGGAGATCCCAATGCTCATGTGAACTGCTCTTTTAGCAATGCCGCATCTACCGAGAGTCACTGCAGAAAGGGTGGCCCACATAATAACTAGATTTCTCCCAGAGCCATTTTTTCATCATGTGCTGCTTCTGCCAAAACACAGGGAAAGAGAGAAAAAAAGAGGCCTCCGAAGGTGAAGAACAGGGGAGGGGCACACTTAGAGGGATGAGAGAGAGACCCGCTGGGAGAGCCCAATTATCACCTGAGCTGCCCTTTCAGCAGCATTGCTTCTCCCAAGGCATCACTTTGCATAGCACCTCTAGCATCTGAGCTGTGAAGCCTTGGGAGAACCAGAACTGGTAAATGGGCAGCCCACGGGATAATTGAGCTCTCCCATATCTTGAAAATATGATCAAGACATACCTATTTTCCTCTCCTGTTGCTTGCAGTTAATGAGTTACTAGGTGACAATGAAGGACTTTTTTCTGTTTAATTATGTCACTTCCTGCTTAGTGACATTAATTATGTCACTTCCTGCTTAATGACATCACTTCCAGCAGACACCATGAACGTTATTCAGCCCGCTGTATGAAATAAGTTTGACACCTCTGTTCCGGAAGCAGAAATATGCTTTATTATGTGTTACATTTGCATTCAACCCCCTCACTCTCATTGACTTGAACACTGATTTTTGTAGAAACAGAGGCACAATTTAGAGGGCAAGGGAGGGAGATATATGAGCGGCCATTTGGAGAGCTGAATTCATCCAAGCCTCCACTATCAAAGCTACACATTATCTCTGTGGTGTGCTTATCGCTGCAAAGCCATATCCAATAGTTGTCTCCCACATCACATCTGTGCGATGCTAAAGCACTTATCATGGGACCCTGGATGGGTATTTCCCACAGTACATTAAGCAGCATGGATGGAGGTACAGCAAACCAAGTTGCATGATGGCCAAGTAACTCCCCAAGAAAGGGTAAAAGCTGGCTTTTGCAGTACCAGTAATACGATACTTAAGGGCATGACATTCTAACACTTGCAAATAGAACCAAACAAAAATCCACCAACCCCTCGCCAAATTCCAAACAACAGAAAGCAGCCAGCAAATAAAAATGAGACATTACCAACAAAATTGTGAAGTTTTCCAACACACTGTTCATCATATATTTCTCTGGTAAATGCTTGAGCTTGTGGATGAAATTGATCATGTATTCACACATCGGAGAGCGGTTTATTCTATACACAAACCGACCATTCTCAAACCGCGCGTATTCAGTCTAAAAGGGAACAAAACCCAGAAAGTTTAGAATCTCAATAAGGAAGCTAGATTTGTTAATGCATTTTACCCCACTGGAAGTAATTAAAATATGGAATTCAACTTAAGTTAAAAACCACCAGCTTCTTATAAAAGACACAAGAGATAATAATAAATTGTTTAGAAAATAACTTTAACTGCAATTACCTTGAGACAGTCACTCTGATATAGACTTGATGGAGACACAGAAATCTATGCAATAGGGATTTCTTATTATTGAGATGGAAACATTTTGAGAGTATACAATTAATAGTCCCTATTCCGCATGTGGAGAATTTCCAGACTCTTAGAAGGAAATGGACCATATATCTGGTTGAGCTTCTTTGCACTTTGCCTTTGAAAGCTAGGGGCCGTCCCCACATCTTCTGGCAACGAATTCTGCATACTGCGTGAAGAAGTACCTGCTTCTGTCGGTCCTAAAGCTAATACCCATCAGCCAACAATTTCATTATCCCTGTGAGAGAGGGAGAAAACCTGCTCTCTACCGGTCTACCTAAATTTATGTCTCAATCCTTCCCTTCATAATAACCTTTTTCCTCCTCAAGAATAAAAGCCCCACAAGCAGTGGCCTTATCTTGTACGGGTTCCAGAAGCTGAAAGAAATACAGTGCAGCAGAAACTACACGTATTGATCTACGTAAACACCTGAAGATTGGGGCTGCTTTTTACAAAGGGGATTGCTTCAAATCTTTTCTAAAAAAACTGACACATTACAATCAGGGAATTATAGCCCAAGCCTAACCCATGCTGGAACAGGCAGGCTGCCTGGCCTGTGCTGTATCCAGCGCGGGTTAGAAGGCAGCTAGAGGTCACCTTGGGGTTAAGAGGATATTTTCTCCTTACCCTGGGTAAAGCCGGCCCCTGGCCACTCCCATGGGGCTACTTGGATCTGTGCCAGTGAAATCATGTAGGGCCAACCAGGCTGGAGATGGGGGTTAGGATATGACCTAAGTGCCAGATCTTGGCTCCACCCACTCCCAGGCCTGTCCGTCCACAGGTCCACCTTCCCTCTGCCCTCCCCAACCCCCCGGCTGCCCCTACTCACCAGGCCGGCATGGCAGCATGACCTTCGTGGGCCAGCGCAATTGCTTGTGCCGGCCTGGTTGCCTCCCAGAATCTCACAGATGTGCCTTATGGCATGTTTGCGGCACTCTTCAGCCAGCACAGGGGACACGTGCTGGCCAAACTCATAGTTAGGATTGTGTCCTTAATCACACTAATTTGATTATTACAAACCTTGTGGAAACTGCTTGACTATCTTTATGATGTATAAGAGAACTGCAAAAAGGATGAGTTGGAAACATCACGAGGCAGGAAATGGAGGTATCGGAAAGTTAAACCCATGCATTAAAAATTGGTACAAAGTAAGAGAAGGTCAGTAATGAATATGAAATAGGAACAAACTGCCTTGAATCCTTCTTGAAAAAGGTTTTCAAGAGGCTTTTTTCTCTTGAGCCCCAATTAGTCGATATGCACTAGTGTGGACAGGATGAATCCTGACTGAGGGGTTCAAAACTGTGGATATTTAAAGAAAGCAGCTGCTTCTTCACATCTGCCAATTTTTATGTAGGTTAATACATAACTATGATGTACTGTATGTTACTGAAAGACAAGACTGGTTTATGGATTTGTATGATCTCCTGCATGCCCTCTTTTTTTCATTCTCTGAGAAGGTATGTGTCAAGACTGGGAACCAAGGAGCTTATTCTACTCTCCTGATGTAGACGGACAAAAAGGATACCAGAACAAAATAAGGTACAGCCAATATAACAGGGCTCTGGACTAATATAAACAAATGCTCACTAATTCACTAGTGTGCCCGGATCCATAGCCCAACCAGAAGATGGAAAGAGAGTTTAGAGAAAACACTGAGACAATAAAATGATTTAAAAATCTTGGCGCAGTTAGGCATTACAGCAGAAGTACAGAAAACCCAAGTAATTCAGAAAACCCAAGTAATCCAAAGTAATCCTACCTCTACTTTTTCTACCACTTGCTTCCCAAATGAGCAGACTTTGGTAGAACAGGTGATTGTCATGTTTTCTGAGCTCTCGTACTGACTAGTTACGCCATAGAATGCTCCTGTATCATCTTGGATGTTACAATTTAAGTCCGCCTGCAGGAAAGTGAAACATAGATTTTCTCAACGGCCTGCATTATTGTAGGGATTAACTGTTATCACACCACCTTTACAAATGTCACATTTGAAACATAAACTGAAGTTATCATTTGTCTTGGTAGTCTATTTTAAAAGGCAAAGCTACTGATAATACAGTACAGAGGAGCAAATTATATTGATTCCCGTGTAGGTTTCCCAGGGTTGCCAACAGATTCCCCATTGCAACTTTGAAAGATAGGACTGGGATTCAAATAGCAGACCTGTAGCCCCGGACATCTTTCAAGGGAGTGTCCTGAACACCTTAAGAAGCACAGCTGCACAATTTTGTCAAGGCTTGGAGATTTTGCTTCCAAGCCATACGTAAAACAACCCAGTCTCTACCCTAAGGAAGTCAAATTAAGAAGAAACGGTAACTCAGCTGAATAATAAGGATTTCTTTTTTTTCCTGTTTGGATATTGAAGCATCAACTCCTAGTTTGGTCCTGACGCACAGGTCAATCAATCAATCAAAAAGTATTTATATACCGCTTTTCAACATGAAGTACCCAAAGCGGTTTACAGGCAAATAATAATAAAGTTAAATGGCTCCCTGTCCCAAAAGGGCTCACAATCTAAAAAAATGCAGAACCCCACCAGCAACAGCCAGGAGAAAAGACACTGAGCTGGGGTGAAGAGGGACAATTACTCTCCCCCTGGTAAACATAAGAGGAACACCACTTGGAAAAGTGCCTCTGGCCCAGTTAGCAGGGGCTAATCAAATCAAACCACCAACTCCATAAAAAAATAATTACAAGAACAAAAGCAACAGACACCTTTCATCGGAAAGGATTTTGCAGAGTATGCGTAGCCAACCTCATGTTTGGCTAGGATCAAGAGGGTGACCTCCAGTAGTTTTATTCACAAACGAACTGCCGGAACGTGAGGCGGGACTTACCACTTGATTGACAGGCAGTCCGTGACGCGTCGCTGCCTGCCCGCCCGCCCGCCGCGGGGGCTCCCTCCGGGTGGTGCGCCTCTCCGCGGCTCGCCTAGGCACCCAGCGCACCCCCCAGGCAAGCGGGCACCCCCTCCGAAGCCAGGGATGCCCGCGCAGCGGTCGGGCAGGCAGCGACGTGTCACGAACGGGCAGCCAATCAGGCGGTAAGTCCTGCCTCGCGTTCCGGCAGCTCGTTTGTGAATGACACTACTGGTGACCTCTTTCCATGTTTGGACAGTTGTACACTAAGTGAGGACTAAACAGCAGATGCAAAAGAAATCTGCCAGGTAGTACATTTGCAAAGGTAATTTTAATTGTATTTTAAAAAATACTGCTTTGGCCACAATCCATTACCCAGCAAAGTAATGGATTCCTTTGCTTCCTTATTAAGCTTAAGTGTGCTTAAGTCTGCTTTAGAGATTGGGGCAACTGTGTCCACACATGCCATTTTAAATCACTACAATATTGCTAGCTGCCTAATTTTTTTTTTTCATTCCTGTACCATTCATACACCACTCCATCTTAGACCATTTACTATGGCTCCTCTTCCTCCTTCCAAACTCTCCATGAACAGAAATGTTGACCAAACCTGTATCTATACCTGTATTCTTAGCAAATCAACCCAAGCTACCATTTGTACAGTAATTGTTAAAGTTGGTGTAGCACCCCTTATTGGTTCCTTCTAATAGTGCACTCAGAGCAGAGCTGAGAGCAGACGCCGAGATAATGAAGGCAAAACATTGGAATTCATGGATAAACCAGGCACATAACTTGTATTAAAATAGTTACAAAGCTTGTGGTCAAAAGACAAGCAAAAAGGGATAAAGTCCAGAATCAAAATACAGCTGGTAGCAGGTCATAATAGCAGGTCAAATTGACAAAGCAATAGTTCTGACCAAGTCTTACATAGTCCAAGATATCCAGCATATCCAGCAGTGAAACCGATAGCATCTTCTCCTCAGTAAATCAGGCAGTTAAACAGGATGAAACGACAGGTATGATAAGCATGATAGGTAAAGCAAGATAGAGACAACTCCAAAAAGGTGTCTGCTTAAATACCTCCAAGAGATCACTGCTGACCAATCACTGATCTACATCCATATGTGCAATTCTGCACGTAGGCTGAATAATCTTAATTACAACCACCTGGCCTTACTTCGACCCATTAAAAATGTTACTATCCACTTTATCTTAAAGTAGCCGTTCTTGCCCTGAAAATTAGGCCTCCACACTGTTTCTCTCCTAGAAACGTGGAGTCGTAACAGTAATTTGTAACCATCAGCTGCAACTGGTTGCAAGTAAGCAGGAAAGTCCCAGAAATTCTTCTGGAATAAGGAAAGTGACTTGTTCTTTCAGATCAACTAGGAACCCAATGTAAACTTTAACAGCACATTGAAATTAACTAGATTTAGCTTACAAGTGTTGGTATTGCTGCTATATGTCTTGGAAGCCTATGGGTCAAAGTTCAGCTTCAAAATGATTACTGCAGTTCTTGATTTATTTTGCATGCCATTTGAATAGAAAAAAACAGCAATATAAAATAAAAAGTTTTAAAATCAACATGAAATGAAGATTCTTTAAAGAAATTATTTTGTGACAGATGAATAGTACGTCAATCCAAAGTGCTAATTTTGTTCCCAGTTATAATTCTGGGTTTGTCATCTGAGCATTACAGGATTGTCACTGTTTTATGCATCAATACTACTAAAACAAATAAGAAATATTTATTACAACTTTCTTCTATGTCTACAGTTGATAAGGTCTTGTTTATTGAGATATCATAAGGGAGCCTAGAAATATGATTTAACATCTTGAGATTCTGTGGCTTAAAATTACTGAATATTTTTTAGGACAAAATCTCATTCCCAGTAAGGTCACTGAAAAAATCCGGTATTGATCTCAACAAAGACCAGTTGCATCCCTGGCCCCATAGCTGCCCAGGGACCAGGTCTGTGAACTGCTACCCCCCCCCAAGACTGCCACCCTGATCTACCTGAATGTAACAGAACCTCACGTGATGTTCCACTGCTGCCCAAAAGCATTGTAATGCCTTTGGACAGCATTTACTCACTATTTCCAATTCCTTAAAGGGCTGGGCAGCAGTGGCACACGAGGCATGTGCCCCTCCTTAGACAATGGCAGGACCACCACCACCAAAGATAGGAATGTATTCCGCCTCCTTCCATATAATCCTACCCATACTCTTAGATCATCTGGAGGGGCCCTTCTGACTGTGCTGCCACCAGGAGAAGTGAGAGGGGCGGCGGCCAGGAAGAGGGCCTTCTCGGTGGTGGCCCCCCAACTTTGGAATACCCTCCCCTTAGAATTGAGAACTGCTCCCTCTTTGTTAGCATTTTGGCGGGGGCTGAAGACCTTTTTATTTCAAAAAGCTTTTAATTGTTGACAGGCTGGCTGGCTGGCTGGTTTGTTATAATTTATACCTAATGATCCACAGGGCTTGTTGTTTTTAAATTCTATTGTTTTGTTTTAATTTTGTTTTATTGTATTGTTTTAATATTGTTTTAAAATTGTTTTTAATGTTAAATTTTATATTTGCATACTGTAATGCCGCCTTGGGTGCCTTCGGGCAAAAAGGCGGGATAGAAATCCAATTAATAATAATAATAATAATAATAATAATAATAATAATAATAATAATAATAATAATAATAATAATAATAATAGACGCCATCGCAGTGGAAGTGCCCTATTTGCTCTTTTGCAGGTTTTTCAATCTCCTACCAAAACCCAGATAGGCTTTCTAATATTCAAGAAAAGACAGTTGTTTGGCACAGTCTTCTGCCAAAGTACCTGATGAAGCTGTTCTGCCGGGGAAGCCCCAAAAGACCCCGACTACAGCTCCCAGGGGTCTTTGCCACCAGCTGTATCTGCGAGGAGGAATGCCGAGGCATATTGGGGCAAGCGACCCCAGAAGCAGCTGGCTGCAAAGATCCCGGGGAGCTGTAGTCGAGGGTCTTTTGGAGCTTCCTAGGTAGAATGGAAAGTGCCATTCGTGCTGGGGACGTTTTTCTCCAGTTTGGAGACCGCTGGCTTAAGGCATAAAAATGTCACTTCTGGCTTTCCCCCAGAAATGGATGAAGTCTGGCAACTTCATCCATCCATCCACATAATATATAGCTTGCCAGTCTGGCACACCAAACTTTTTACATATCAAGCCTATCAACTGTTATGCTTCATCAATGCCTGCAGACGATTCACAGCACATCCTGAAAATGAGCTGGCTGCAAACAAGACAAATGCTCCACGCAGATAAATGCTCTCCATCTTCAGAGAAAGAAGGCAGAAGCCTGCATGTGTTACAATAGCCTGGACTAGTCTCTTTAAAAATAAACAACGAATGCAGAAAGGTTATAAAACTTTCTGGGTGGAAAAAGTAGCAGCACCGAAAGATTTCCTGAGGGAGTGCCATAATTAAAATACAAATATTCAGTAGTTGAAACTGAACACGTTGGGTCACTTGTTAAACATCACGGAGACTTCAATTACCATAGACTAAAATGAGGCGTCATTCATATGAGTGTATTATCCTTCCCCGCCTCCTTGCTGAACAGTGATCAAAGGGCAAAGATTCCAAATTGTGAAGCAATTTTTTTTTCCAACAGCAGCATCTGGATCTTTGGCACATTCCACAGCCAGTTGTGTGCTGCAGCTTTGGAATCGCTTCCAGGTCTGCCACACGGCGAGGCTTTTGATGGCCAGGCCAAGCTACTCCACATCCCAGCTGCTCTCTGACTCATTCAGGAGCACTCGCACTCTTGCGTCACACTGGGAAAAGAGTTTTGCACGACTGCCATGAAGGTCATTCTGCAGAAAAGGTTCTCCCAGGGACGACAGAAATAAGCAAGAAAAACTCGTTGTCTTCCATTTCAAATTGGTCTTTTAAAAAAAAAATCTGAAAAAACTGGCTAAAGATGGACCAGTTTGCACCAGCGACCTGTAGCTTGTCTGCCAAGTCTCAATCTCTGATGCAATAAAAATCACATCTAAGGAGGGGAGAACATTACAATAGCGTTTTTGTGAATGAAAGAGACAAAGAATCTACATGCCTGTAAAGACTGCAGCAGACGCACACGAGGGACGTGGGAGGAGACCATGTGGCCGAGCTCTTTCTGAACACTAGCGCACTGCATTCATTATTTGTTAACAGTGCTTGACAAAGAAACAGCGCTATTTTTTTTTCCAGGTCACAGCTATTTTACATAATAAGAATAGGAATAAACTTAACCATCTGACTCATGTTACTTTACCACTAATTATGGCATATATTTACATCCATAAAACAGGAGAGATTTTTGGACATGATTTAATGCCCTTTTATTGTGGAGATTCCTTTATTTCCATTCCACATTTGAATTTCAAAAATGCTCCGGACTTCAAAGCATCTTTTTAAAAAGCCTGCACTAATTACAATATGCTTTATTTTCTCAAACTGCTGGTTTGCATTGCAGATTCTTGAAAAGATAAAGTATTCATTAAAATATACCAATTAATATCACTTTCACATCTTAGGGAGGTTTTGTTCTCTACTTCATAGGGTGCTCAGACACATTCAGAAGGTTATGAAGCTACTGCTATCATTTCACACTGTAACAGCGTACTCCATGTTTATTCAGAAGAAAGGCCCACAGTGTTCCATAGGACTTTCACCCAGGT
This sequence comes from Lerista edwardsae, assembly GCA_029204185.1. Classification (NCBI taxonomy): domain Eukaryota; kingdom Metazoa; phylum Chordata; class Lepidosauria; order Squamata; family Scincidae; genus Lerista; species Lerista edwardsae. The sequence goes on along the minus strand of JAJKFI010000016.1, from coordinate 15,233,570 downwards.
AAATGTGCACAGAATAGCAAGCTAAAACTGAACCATCTTTGTTAAGTGAAAAGGGAGGGACCCTATTATTTCTGCCGTTCTACTGAGCCAGCACAGAGCAAGTCTTATTTATTTTAAATACCTTGGTTTTAATTTTTCTTCAGTGCAGATGTAGAGCTGGAAAGCTTAGGACTTTGCAGAGCTTGAATTGTGGCCCACAACGTTTGCTCCCTCTCGTGATGGCCACTGTGTACATTTTTTGGGAACGTATTTTCTAGGACTTCACCAGTTTCACCCATCTTACAGAAATCAGCAGGCATCAAAGGCACCAGCAGATGCAACGAATGACTGAGTCATTCAATAGATGCAACAAGCTATTATATTGAGTCAGTAGCGACTGGCCAACAGCACAAACATATGGACTGTGAATGGTTTAATAAATACCCATCAACCAATGGTGTGGTGTTGTACTACCAAAGGGCTGTATAGTAGCCCGATTCCAGGGTGTGCTTTATTTGTGCATGGCTCAGCACTTGTTTGTCTCACCAACAGAATTGTGGACTTTTAATTCTTCAATAACTTTGCTGTTTACTTCCTTTTCAAGATGTTTGATGATGGTCTTAAATTTTACACACACACACACACACACACACACACACACACACACACACACACCAGTTGTAGGGTCTCCAGTGAGCCTATTGTTTAAACTAAGATTGTGCCACCAATGCCATAGTCTTACTCTGACCATCTTCTATTCTAACATGCAGGCTGGCTAGTGAACCTATAAACCTTTGGGGACTGCCTTAAACCAATTGGCTGCTGCACCTCTGAAATCAAGCTGCATCATATTAAAAACTCCCCCCCCCGGCCATCTTTTGATAGATCATTCATGTTCCCCAAAACAGTTTCAGGTCCTAACACATTAAGCAGTCATGTTTTGCCACTGAAGCAAAATATTAGATTAACCAAAATCATCACACATACACTCACATGGAGGTTTTGATTTACTACATTTACTTGAATTCATGAAAACCCCACTACACGAAGCTGTTAATGGGAGTGTAGCCCCATATGGAATATTTGATGTCTTCAACATGTAGTTAGTATTACTCTCAACTGCTCCACTAGATGGCAGGTGACTATTTACAAATGGTTTCACAACTAGTTTGTGAAGATAGTAAAATGCTCGCAAGTAGTTGTATTTTTGGAAGTATGGTTCCACTAACTGGATTTGCACTAAAATCTTGTATGACCAGTACACAAAAGATGTAGTTATAAAATCTTGTGTTAAGTAAAATGCTAAAATTAGTTAGGAACTGCCAACATCTACTGGTTTATATGAAGAAAATGAATACGCTGTGTTGTCTACAATTACCACTTTGACATTATATTAAACAAAATAGATTTCCTTGATGACTGATCTAGACTATCATACTACTAAAACAGTTATCTATTTTGTAGTGATAGATGTGAAAGTTAACAAGGAATGTATAAAATTTTATGGAACTTTGCAATTGGTTCTGGCACTTGGTATCTCATTGAATTGTGATGATTACACAGATATACCCCATTTGAATGTGGATTTGTGATACTGTTGGGTAACCACAGTCTCTTTCAATTAATGAATTTTTTCTATGCAAAATAATGGTCATAAGAACACAAGAGCAGCCATGCTGGATCAGATCGAAAGTCGATCTAGGCCAACATCCTGCTTCCCACACTAGCCAACCAAATGCCTCTGGGAAGCCCACAAGCATAAAGACTTTAGTTCTGTCCCCTGCTGTTGTTGCACAGCAACTGCTGTTGAGTGGCATACTTCTCTGACCAGAAACTGAAGTTCCATTCAGCTACTATGGCTAATTGTTGATTGACCTCTGAGTTTGAAAACGGACTAATCCCTCTCTGCAAAGCCATCCAAACTAGTGCTCATCACCAGACCCTACAGATGATGAATTTCATAAATTAACAGTATGAAGAAGTACTTTCTTCTGTCTGCCCTCAATCTATTTCATTGGATGATCCATTCACCACAAGAGGGGGAGGAAAAAAATTTTTTTCTCAACACCAGCAAAGCAAATCTTTTGATATTTAGAAAGTCACCCCATGCACAGAATAAATATTCTTAATACTTACCCAAAATTTTACTAAGAAGAAGGCATTCTGGGGCCCTTTTCCAAACAGCTCCTTCAAACCACCTTTCTTTTCAGGGAATTTATCATAAATTTGACGAATGTCCACCGATTCTAGCAAAGGATCACTGTATGAATGGTTGGCATGTCCAATGTGCACAAAAAGGTGTTTGTTATACTATAATGGAAGAGGAAAACACACATTATACTGGGAAATTAATTTACTGATGCAATGATCTTTTATTCCTCATGAGACATATAATGCAAGAATACCTTCAAGAAGGCAAATAAATGACTTTGTATGAAATTGATAGTCCCAGTTGAAACAGCTGTTGGGAGATTATGCCACTTCTGACAGACAATGAGAGAACCAATAAGGAATACTCCCCCCTTACATAGTACTATAGATCCTTTATTGGCATAAGACAGGCATAACATAGACAAAAAGAACAAAAGCAAACACACACATTAAATCATCCAGGGCATAATTCAGCTTTTCGAATGCGCAAATCAGTTAATTTATGCAGGAAGGTTGCCACCCTTTTAGTTATTTCAACCAAGGAGTCCGATAAGAGATAGCAAAATTAGCCACATCAGAAAGCCCCTGTCTTGTGCTCAGAATGGGGACTAGGAAACTTTGGTGTATCTCAATATATAGAAAGGGCAGTAGAGAAGAGAATGGGCGATTATCTCAATATGCCCCTGTCCGCAAGGGCAGCATCTATCTGCATGAGGAATCTAATGGAATTTCAGCAGATGGCTGGGCATCAAATCTGGCTACAGAAAAAGCTTTCCATTTCTGGTGGCAATACCTTACATACCCCTCCCCCCACCATATACACCAAACTAGCACATCAAAAGAGGCTCTAGCCTAGACTCCTCTCCCCCAAAACATGGTTTCTGAACTCATAGCAAGGTATTATTTTTACACAAGAGGTTTACACAAGGCAAGAATCTTCCATTCGCAAGCCAAATGGGGTAGTCCAGCAACAGACATGTCACATACGCCGGCTGATTGCATTTCTGCCTTAAAATTCATTTCAACCCATTCAGCTATTGAAGAGCATCATCTACAGATGCAGGCTGGTCCACAACTCCGATATTCATATGAACACCTAACACATTGCAAACATTGGAAAAACTCAATGAAAGGAAAGAGCAACAAAGAGAATGGAAAGGCCAGTTCACTGTTTGTCTCCCTTGATATATATTTTGGCCTAATGAACTGATGGAAATCCCTTACCATGAAGCAAATTAAAGTAGAACTTCCAGTGCAATACATCCTATTTAGGGGTGGAAATTGGAAGCTGCAAAAAAAACAGCGTAAGTCTGAAAGAAGTCAGCATGCTGTTGCTGAGCACTTTGGCTGTATTATGTAACTGTGTAAAGCTTAGTCATTGTTAATGACTAAAAACATAAGGAAACGCAGATCAATCACTACAATTAGACAGCTGTGTTGGTTTCTCTCTCTCTCTTTCATCACACAGCTCATGCATATCTCCAGATAGGACAGCTACATTGCAGTCAGTAAATGCTTAGCAGCAGATAATGTGCTCCTGTCCCCTGCCTCTGGGTACCACGTCAACATGATCCATCAGACACAGAAGGCCCTGGGTTTAGCTGCCCACCCAGATCACTAGGTGGCCTTAAGGCAAGTCAGTATCTACGGGCCTGCCTTAAGCAGGACCTCCACGGATACAGAAACCATGGCTATTGTGGATACCCCTGCTCCCATAGTGTGAATGTCACATCATTTTATTTTTAAACTTACCTGGGCAAAAATTGCTCGCTTTAAACAAAGTACCATAAGCCTACTAGCTTATACTGTAGCACCTTGCAGGCTATCTACCTGCAGCCAGAATGCTTAAAAAAAATCCTTGAAGGAGATCAACAGGGAACACTTCCTGTTGATTTGCATTTTCTTTAATCATATCATTTGGGCAGCTTGTTTAAACAAGCCAATTTTCACTTCAGTAAGTTTTTAAAACGATGTAATGATCGAAGGGGGGGGGCATGCAGGCTCCCTCATCTGAAGATACTTGAAACTACCCCGTACCTGAGCAGCTGTCACATGGAAGTGGACAAAGATTTGTTTTCTGCTGCCCCAGAGTTTAGGACTTGATCTAATAGACTTAAACTGGAGGAGGGGAGATTTCATTTGAATAACAGGAAAAATTCCTTATTAGTAAAAGTGGCTTGGCTACAGGGAAAAGTGAGAAGCTCTCCTTTGGGGGGGGGGTCTTCAGTGAGGGGCTTGGGATAAGATGCTCTGGAGTGGATCTCCCAATATCAAGCAGGGGGTTGGACTAGAAGGCTTGAAGGCCCCTTCCAACTCAAGGCCCCAATCCTACCCTTTCTCTCCCCCACCAATGCAGCCAGAGCACATGCAGCATCTGGTGGGGAGAGGCAGCCTCAGTGGTCTTTTCCAGGTAAGGGAATATTTGCTCCCTTAACCAGGGGTAAGCCTCAGGTGCTAGAATGGTTCTACTTGGTCCTGCACCAGCGATGTCACTGATGCAAATCTGAGTGGAAGGGGAATAGGATATTGGTGGTGCCACTGCCACCAATACAGCCTCCATCCAGTCCTGCCCCCATTCCACATTGCTGCCTCCCCGTTCCCCCCCCCCTGCACACCTCCCTCCTGCATCCCGCTGCTGTCCGTTTGCAGCAGTGGTGGCTCAGCTTCATGACATGGCATGCCGCCTTTTGTGACAGCCATAAAGGATTTTACATCACCAGATTAATAAGATGGGAGTTTGTTCCATAATACTAGGTTAATGTTCTGGCGCCATAAGGTCCATTTAGGATTGGGCTATATAATCTTAAATTTGTAAGAAAAGAAAGACCGATGGTGCAATCCTAACTTGTGCAGGAGCAGGCAGGCCGATAGGGCCTGCGTGGCATCCTAATGCAAGTTCAGAGGTAGCTGCAGCTCCCTGTGGGGCAAGGGGATATTTTCCTCTTGCCCCATGGTAAGCCCCAGCAGGGCCCCCCCGGGGCTACTTGGATTAGCAGGCGCAAGTCAGACAAGTCCTCAGCAGCCCAGATTGGGGCCACATAGTCCGGGGATGGGGATTTAGATCTGGCCTAACTGCCAGGTCCTGGCTCCTCCCCCTGCCCACAGAAACACCCTCCTTCCAACCTGTCCCACCTTCTTTTCTGCCTTCTCCCCACCCAGTCCGTGTGCTGGTTGAACTTGGCCAGCAAATGGGCGGCTTGTTGACAGCAGCGCTACTGGGCTGATACAGCTACCTGTGTCAGCCCTGCGCCACTTGTGCTGGCGCAAAAGTGCCTTATGGCACTTCCGCAACAGTGCAGAGCCAAGGCAGCAGACATGCATCAGCCCAATGTAGCGCTTGGATTGCACTGTAAATGTGTGCAATTATGCTATTAAGAGACTTCAAGCTTTGGGAATCACAGACCTCTTCGATTACTGAATGGATTTTGTTTTTTCTTTGAATCTGATTTTCACAATTCCAGAATGACAATTTGGATCACGTATCACTCTAACGTTTGCTCCCTAACATTTGCTCCATTCCTTAGGCTGTTATATGTCTTTTTTCCCCAACATATGGAAGTCAGATGGAAATTGTTATGAAAAATAAAGGATAGGTTAGAAGCCAGTGAACTTTTCAAATTTAAAGGCAGCTGTGAAGCTACTACAGTTGTTTGCAGATTTTGCCAAAAGTATCAGATGCTGCAGCAGCAGTGAAAATTCCAACGTGTTTCAGAGGGGCAGATGGCACGGCATCATCTGACAATATTCTTAGGACATAAATGTTTATTTTGACATTGCATGTGTGATTATTTTCCCCATATGCTACTGTAATTCCTACGCTTAGCAGAATGATTACTAATCCATTTAGTTACAGCATGTTTCTAATGTATGACAGTGAAAATATAGGCCCAAAATGAGTGGGCTTTGAAAGAATTCTTATTGATTTGGAGGCACACACTTATGAAGCCAGTTGCACACTAATAACATAAGAAGAGCCCTGCTGGATCAGGCCAAAGGCCCATCTAGTCCAGCTTCCTGTATCTCACAGCGGCCCACCAGGTGCCCCAGGGAGGCATAAGACAACAAAATGCTTGCATCCCACTGCCACTCCCTTGCACCCGGTACTCTGAAGTAGCCTACTACTGATGTAAGGAGGTTGCACAATCCATCATTGCCTACAGCCCACGATGGACTTTTCTTCCAGAAATTCATCCAATCTCCTCTTAAAGGCATCTAGACCAGATGCCATCACCACCTCCTGTGGCAAAGAGTTCCACAGACTAACCACCTGCTGGGTAAAAAAGATGAAGTCTTACTAGTGTTGGAAGAGAGTTAGGGCGCATCCTAACCTGGAGATAGGCTGCCACAGTTAGGTCAGCAAAGTTTGGCTGGCACAAGGGGCACCGTAAAGTATGTTTGGACCACTCAAGGAGTCAGAGGGGCCAAGACACAGACGTGCGCCAAACTCCCTGACTCCAAGAGTGGTCCAAACATGCTTTACAGTGGCTCTTGTGCCAGCCAAACTTTGCTGGCCTGTCTGTGGCTTAGTTGACGGGCTTAGGGGTTGCTCGCTTCTACTGTGTTTAGAT
>JAJKFI010000016.1:15215696-15226862 GCA_029204185.1 Lerista edwardsae | reverse complement strand
GCTTAGTTGACGGGCTTAGGGGTTGCTCGCTTCTACTGTGTTTAGATTTGGGTTGTTTTCTTGCTTTGTTTTTTTCCGCTTTGTAACAATGGCTGCAGTTCTGTGTCCCAATTATAACAGACAATGTAGATCTCTCTCTCTCTCTCTCTCTCTCTCTCTGTGTGTGTGTGTGTGTGTGTGTGTAACTGCTTTAATTAAATCCTTCAGCTCTGCAGACAACGTATTCTCCACAGAAAGTCTGCATGTGCAAGTAAAAGGAAGCAAGGAAGGAGAAGCAGTAGCCTGCCCACCCCCATCTTCTCCCACAGAATGCTAATCAGTAATGGTGACAGATGGTGAGAGTTCCCTCCCCCTACAAAAAAACCCCCTCTTTATTAAGTCTCCCTGCCCATCCTACTTGCTTGAAGCTTCACTTCCTGGATTAGGTGCACCTTCTCTTAAGGCTGTCACTGACCAGGCCCTCCTGCGCATCACCTGGCAAGGCATTCACACATGGAGCTTGGATTGCTGCATGCCCCAGTGAGACATGTGGAGGGCCTTGGGTTTGTGTGCTACGGGCTAAGTGCGCTGTTGCAAGCTCAGCACAGTACCTGTATCGGCTCCCTGCTGTCCCTCCTGGGAGGAAAGCAGGATTCAGTAGATATAACTTTTTACAATTGCATTTCCAGTCCCCAAAGTGTTTAAGGGGTTGAAAAGACCTAAAATAGCTTCCATTTAATCATCATCCTTTCAGCCTACATGCTCCAGATTTACATTCATTTCCAAGGAGAAATTTTTCCCCATCACAATGTTTAACGTTTTTGCATTTGGGATTGAGCCTTCCCCTCCCCACATAAAGCTATTGTCATTGCTTAAGAACATAAGAAGAGCCCTGCTGGATCAGGCCAAAGGCCCATCTGGTCTAGCTTCCTATATCTCACAGTGGCCCACCAGGTGCTTCAGGGAGCACACGAGACAACAAGATGCTTGCATCCTGTTGCCACTCCCTTGCACCTGGCATTCTGAGGTAGCCGACTATTAATGCAAGGAGGTTTCACATCCCATCATGGCCTATAGCCCACGATGGACTTTTCCTCCAGAAATCTGTCCAATCCCCTTTTAAAGGCATCTAAGCCAGATGCCATTACCACCTCCTGTGGCAAGGAGTTCCACAGGTTAATTACCCACTGGGTAAAACAGTATTTCCTTTTGTCTGTTTTAACTCTCCCAACACTCAATTTCAGTGGATTTCCCCTGGTTCTGGTATTGTGAGAGAGGGAAAAGAACATCCCTCTATCGACGCTATCCCTCCCGTGCATGGTTTTGTATATCTCAATCATGTTCCCCCTCAGGTGCCTTTTTTCCAGACTGAAGAGCCCCAAACACTGCAGTCTTTCTTCATAAGGGAAATGCCCCAGCCTCGTAATCATTTTTGCTGCTCTCTCCTGCACCTTTTCCAGCTCCACTGTGTCCTTTTTAAGATGTGGTGACCAGAACCGTACGCAATACTGTAGATGTGGCCTTGCCATCGATTTGTACAATGGCTTAAATAGGTTACTATGTTGGACTTGGGACCATGGAAAATAATGAAGGTCACAATGTACACTCATTAATGAAATGTTCTAACTGTACACCCTACTAGCCTATACAGCCTCAATATAGCCATCTGAGCTCTCTGAATAGGTAAGGGAACTCTCTCTATGTGAAGAATGCAGTAAAGCCATGAAAAATGGCTCTTGTCAAATAATAACAGGAGAAAAAATTATAATCCATTTAGGAATTCAAAGGAACCAAGACAAATTGCTGGTGTCAGGGGATGGTAATGTACAAGCTCTGGCAAAACAAAGACAAATCGCCTGCATTTGTTTTACTTGCTAACATATAATTAAGCATATCATTACATTTTTATTTAAAACAACCTTTCCTGTCAAAGGCCAATAAGAGGGGTGAACATTCACTAATAGTACAAGTGGTTACTTATAGTTTTTTTTTTAAAAAGGTGGAGAAAATGTGTTTCAAAATATAAACATTTTTGAGAAAGAAAAATGATTGAAATATACTAAAATGACTTGAAAAATCAAACAGAATCCAATTTTTAAAAATTGCAATATAGTAAGTTCGCCAACCTCTTTGTTGCCTAACAAGATATCTTATGTTAAAATGTTCCATATGATAAATGTGTCATAGGTAGAGGTGGCCTTTTTTTGTTAATAATGACATAAAAACACACCACATCACATTTTGGTGTTTTAAGATATTTTCCAGAAATTAAAATAATTACTTTTCCAGTTACAAATAATACTGTGGCTGCATTTGCTGACACTATACCATCTACCTAATATACTTTTAAAGCATTCAATATTAATAAAAATTATAACTTGGAATAATAATTTAGAATAAAAACACAACTTTCTGCCTTTTTCATTTTTTTCAAATCATGAAATCTGCAAAAAAAACCACCAAAAAAAAACAAAACCAACCCTGACATTTTCAAACACCTCGAACCATAAAGATGTTATTCCAAGTGAGTTTAAGGAGCAGTATAAATCCTTGGATTAACACCTGAATGGATCCAGAACAGGGTGGATTTAAGGACTATTTGCAGCAATATATATTGTTTCCTGGTTCTTCTACACACCCATGCAGGCCACAGAAAGAACAAGAAGGAATGAAGTTGTTTGCAAATCTGGTGGTGGGTAGAAGCACTTGCTGGTTGGAGTAATTAAATAATGCATCTTGGGACAGGCCCTCTCTACAGAATCTCTGACAACATAATTCAGCTGTGGTCTTCGGAGAAACGCCGGCTCTTCGGCTTAGAAAAGGAGATGAACACCACCCTCTACAGTCAGTCACAACTAGACCATTTGGTCGTGGGAAAACCTTTACCTTACTAGCCGCTGTAGTCAGGTAAGTCAAAGCAAATCCCTTCTTAGGCAGCAACACATTGTGTCATTTGCCGCCATCCTGCCGTTACCGCTGGGTCACCACTCCTCTTAAGGGAGACTATGTTGCTTTCCACTGCCTTGGGAGGTTGTCACTCCCAGGATGGGAAACACTGCCTTATGGGAAGACCAACCTGAATCCTGCTACTCTTTCTTGAACAAGATAAACATGTGGATGAGGATTGTTAGGTTATAACAAAAGTAACCTATTGTGCCTGTACTCTGGGATCCCTAAGACTCTGCACGTGCACTCACAGGGCTCCCTGAACCTCCAGAAACCGAAAAGTTTAAGAACCATGAGTCTGCCTGCCTACATTTTTTTTTGAGGTGTGATCAACTGCCTGGTTTCTCTGTTTCATGAGAGCAGCAGTGCCCAGCAAGATACAACATGAGATCAGAATCAGCCATCTCCAAAAAGGAGATAGAGGGGCAGCAAGGTCAGCCCTGGACAAGAACGCAGCACTTGAATGCAGCTGGCAGCCTCTGTACTGGCCAGTGACCTCAGTGGTTCATGCCTGCACCTGCACGATACCGTAAACTGCTCCTGCCACCAAGACTAGCATGAGACACCCAATGGTGGTCCTGAGCTAAAAACCATCTTCTAAGGCCGCCCCTGACCGGAAGTAATTGCAGTGATGTAATGAATTTTATCCTTTTTACTATGGGTTGTGGTGGAGGAACCACTTCTGAAGAATTTGTGGAGCTCCATGGTCATCAGATCACTGCAATTACTTCCAGGGCACCCTCCTCCTCTTGCTTTTTTTTTTTTAAAGCAGAGGATGAGGGAAGGTGGTGGGAGGCCCTCAGAAAGCTCTGAGGACAGCTGCAAATTGCAGCCACCTTTGAAGATTTCCTGCACTCACCAGGCGGTGAGTTGTCCATAGAGTGGTGGAGAAAGCTTTGAAGACGGCTGTGATTTGCAGCCACCCTTGGAGCTTTCCCATGTGTTGCTCTGAGGGTTGTCCTTATCCCCCTCCAGTTTAAAAAAAAGGCTGAGGAGGAAGAGAACATAAGAACATAAGAAGAGCCCTGCTGGATCAGGCCAAAGGCCCATTTAGTCCAGCTTCCTGTATCTCACAGCGGCCCACCAGGTGCCCCAGGGAGGCAGGAGACAACAAGATGCTTGGATCCTGTTTCCACTCCCTTGCACCCGGTACTCTGAAGTAGCCTACTACTGATGTAAGGAGGTTGCACAATCCATCATGGCCTATAGCCCATGATGGACTTTTCTTCCAGAAATCCGTCCAATCTCCTCTTAAAGGCATCTAGACCAGATGCCATCACCACCTCCTGGGGCAGAGAGTTCCACAGATTAACTACCCGCTGGGTAAAACAATACTTCCTTTTATCTGTTTTAACTCTTCCAACCCTCAGTTTTAGTGGATGCCCCCTGGTTCTGGTGTTTTGAGAGAGGAAAAAGAACATCCCTCTATTGACTCTATCCCTTCCGTGCATAATTTTGTATGTCTCAATCATGTCCCCCCCTCAGGTGCCTTTTCTCTAGTCTGAACAGCCCCAGACGCTGCAGTCTTTCTTCATAAAGGAGGTGCCCCAGCCCCGTAATCATTTTTGTCGCTCTCTTCTGCACCTTTTCCAGCTCCACTATGTCCTTTTTTGAGGTACGGTGACCAGAACTGTAAGCAATATTCCAGGTTGCAGCCTTACCATCGATTTGTACAATGGCATGATAATATTGGCTGTTTTATTCTCAACCCCTTTTTTAATTACCCCAAGCATGGAATTGGCCTTCTTAATTGCTGCTGCACACTGGGTCGATACCTTCGAGGGTGGCCCCTGAAGCAATGCAGCAATGGGAGGGTGCAGCCAAGGGTGGAGGAAGCAAATTTGCCACCCCTCTTGGATGGCAACCCAGGGCATTTGCCTCCCTGCCCCTCCAGGTATGCCACTGGAGAAGCCCACTAATAAGGCTACAGGAGCCTCTCTCCCCATCATTTGCTGCTTAAACACCACCAATTCCAACCTGCCACGACACATCATTGACCACTGCTGAAAGAAAAAGAAAGCGTAAGATGCAGCACTGTACAATATTAATCTGAAACACATCCTTTACTGTTGGAGCTTTTAGTGAAAGTGAAACACATATACTACATTTACATAGAGTGTATACCTGCCTGAAATAAGCCTCAACCTCCTACGATACTATCATTACAATCAGCTACATTCCTGAGATAATGCACATTTTTTAAAAAAAGAATGTAGTAAGGGAACATTTTACTACCTGCAGATGTCAAAAGTCACATCTTTTGAAATATCTGTAGGTAATTACACTGCAAATGTATTCACTCCCTTCAAGTGGTTTCACAATATTGGTATTTGTGGTGTGACCAGTGTCCATAGACAATGGAAAATATATTTGGTTAAATTCATGTTGCTCTCAAGAGGGAAGACACAAGGGCTGCTTGACTGAATAGTTCTTCTGCTGAGTTTTTGCAGAAACAGTGAATATAAAAACACGCATACCATGCTGAGAGAAAAATGTTCCTATGAAGTCATAAAATGTACTAGTCATGTTTCTATGATTATTGGAATAATCATAAGTTATGGCCAGAACTGTTCTGGCAGTGGGCTGCACCTGAAGCCCCTTTGAAGAGCAAAAACTTTAGCCACATGAAGTCAAGTAGCAGAAGTCACTCAGGGGAAGTGTACGTCCTTTTCATGCAGAAAGTTCCATGTTCAGTCCCTGGTATCTCCAGCAAGGATGCAAAAGACCAAGCTTGAAACACCCTAGAACAGTGGTCCTCAAATATTTTAGCACCAGGACCCACTTTTTAGAATGACAATCTGTCCAGGATCCACCAGAAGTGATGTCGTGGCTGAAAGTGCCATCATCGTGATGCCAGGGCCTGCTGTTTCCTGAGAATGCAGCCATACGTTGGGTTATTTCTCAGCCATTTTTCAATAGGAAAGTGAATCAGAAAGACAAAGCCTATTTCTGGTACATTCTTGGCACAAGCAAAACAACCACACAACCCTCCCGCTGGACTGAGGCACAGTTGCCTACTCATGAGCAAACACACATGAATGGCTCAGTTTCACTTTCCATACGGCTCAATATGTTGTTCTTGTCAGCTATCAGCTTGTCAGTTTCATAACCGACCAACAATCAGGTCTTGACCCACAGGTAGGTCCCAACCCACCATGGTAAGGGGTGGAGAAGGGATATACGTATTCATTCACTTCAAAAAGAATAAGGAAGGGAATATGAGAAGTGTCATCTTGCATCTTCTTTAAAATATAGGATCTGTTTTTCATCTTGTTCTTCCTACAACTTTTCCTTCCTCCTCATGACTCTCTTGCTTCTGAGACTGAACTTGGGGTGTGTGTTAGACACTACCCTGATCTACCCCTCAACAGATCAAGATTTTGTTTACAAGAAAATTGATTCAAATTTGCAGGCACTGTTAGGAATGTAGTCTTAAGTCCTTTCCCCCTACTATATAACCAAGCTTAAGTACATGCAACTGAGACAAGCGCCATGTTCTTCCCCTGCTTATCTTGCCTCTATTTTCTGTTTCCCATCAGTCTTATCTAAATTGCAAATCTACCAAAGAGAATTTTATTATCGGTGATGCATTTTGAAAACCAAAGTTAGTAAAGGCAATCCAGTTAAGAAATGCCTAACTTAAGTGATAACCTTTTATTCTTTTCCCAATTTGTGATATTGTGTACTGCGTATTGTTTTTAACCTTATTACGTTAGCGGTTGAGTCTAGAAAGCTGGGACAGAAATCCCTAAAATGAATGACTGAATGTGATGCTGGGATGCATACCAGTTAGAAGTCCTTGCACTTAAGGCTTTTTACATCTGGTAATCATTTTGGCATGTTACAAGTCAATTTCTGTGTTCAGACATGTATAAGGAAGTAAAAGATTTGTGGCGCAATATATATATACTGTAGACAGCTATTCTGTACTAATCTGAAATTTTTATTACAGTAGTTTGCATATTTTGAAATTGCAGTGTGACGCAGAGGGCATCCTATTACTTGACAACTTACTACTGGAGTAAAAAAGTTTGAATTTGCCACATTTGCATTCTTAAACACTCCAAGTTCAAAAAAAAAAAATCTATGACCTAGTGTACAATTTCCTATTTCACCTAACATTGGATAAGTTGCTATGAAATAAGAACTCAATCTTTTTAAAACCATGATGCTATTTGCATGGTGTCCTTTTCCCTCGTGTGGACATGCCTATCACTCATATTTTGGTTTCCATGTTGTATCACAAGAAATATACTGACCAGGGCAAAGGGGGGGGGGGGAGAAGAACAAGGAAGCTAATGTTCTCAGCTAATGTTAGTTTACCTCCCCGGCATTGAGAAATAAGATGTATTAAAAAGGACAAAGTGGAGTATGGAAAGGTCTTCAGCTACAAGACAAAGTCTGGCACCAAACAGGGCTTGCTGAGCCCTCATTCTGAAGCAGACGTGATCAGCTGCTCCATCCAAGGATTAGATAGGGCAATTCACACAAATTGGAAGGATTCTGAAAGTTTATGCTAGGGATAAACCTGGCTTTTGAAAAGGGGATGAGAAGAGAGAAATAACAGTTTGAGAGAGAGGCCATTACAGCATGCATTAAGCCTAGCAGACATACTGCTACTCATCCCATAGCACTTTCATCACTCAGTGAAATGCTATATTAATAATTAGGAGAATGAGAACATGTGTTACCCCTTGTATTTCTACTACTAAGGAAATACTTCAAGGTAACATTTTAGACAAGGAAATGTGAATAAAGGGATTCAGAGGCAGCTTTGTAAACAAAATCTCAAGTTAAAGGTTACAACTCAGCTGGTGGAATTTGGGAGAAAATACATTATGTTAATTGTATTAACTAGAAACCAATAGTCAAACCTTTGACAGAGTGTATCTTATGATTGGTCAGCGAGACTGGTCACTGAGACCAATGTAAAGTTTGTTTGGACCACTCTCTGAGTCAGACAGGCCAGTACACAGACAGATGTGTGCATCCTTCCTGACTTTGAGAGTGGTCCAAATGTACTTTATGGTGTCCCTTGGGCCAGCCAAGCTTTGCTGGCCTAACTGTGCCGGCTCAGCTCCAGGTGAGGATTGTGCTTTGCGAAAGACTAAGTAAAGGGGTCTCAAAGCCAGTGAGAGAGACCAGTTATGTTTGGGATTCAATATCACAGTGTTGTTGGGAAGAAGAAGTAGAAGATACAAAGACTAAAAGAGGAACTTGTCGCTGATAATCACTGAAGAAGCTGAGGAAGGCTTTCAAGGGGCATCCATACCTACTACACCCAAGATACACCACTGCTGCTGATAAACTGAGTTGAGGCTCCACTCTACTTCATAAACCGAATACGTCCTCCTCACGTTATTTTTATTTTCGATTTTCTTCTATTTATTTTAGTAGCTGTGTCAGCAGCTACTAAACATATTCCTAAACAGAGCATCATGGGAATGCAACTCTTTTTAATCCGATCTCCTGATTTGTTAACTAGCTGTGTGTTATATAAACCACAGCTTCCTGAATTTGGACAAAACAGGAAACTGTGGCTTGTTACAAACGGCAAACAGCAGCTTGTAATTGAGGCTCATTGAAGAGAATACTGAGATCTGATTAGGATATGATTATCAAGAAATATCCAGTTACCGACCTGGGCTAATCAAGTACTTATTCACAGCTGGGCAGGCTGGAGCTTTTAGGTGTGAAATGTAAGACTTGAATCTCCAAGCTTTCAGGCATGCAGATAATAATCGTAAACATCTGGCCCCAAGGGCTCTGTTTCAGTGAATTGCTTGATAGTTGCATGTTACCTTCTAAGAGCAAAGTCACCCTTGCTTCTAAGGATGAACTTTATTGAGCAATGCTGAAGAGCAGCATTGATAAAGCATCCACATTGTACATCTTAGTATCTTCTCCGTTGTGCTATTTTTCACTCAAAGTCTCATTGTTATGAAGATTCCTCTGATGTAAGGTTACTGAGCTACACTTCTGATTTCCATTATTCTAAAAAAAAAAAACACTCTCCTGATAATACCTCTTTGCAAAGGGGCATACATTTAATGGTTTCCAGAAGAAAATTACAAAAGGAACATGATGACTCTTCTTTGCTTTGGACTATTGTATTTCGCAAGGTGTATGAAGAAAAAAAAAGACTGTATTTCGTGTGCTCTTGAATGTATCTACTTTTCAAAAAAAAAAAATCTGTGTAACATTGTGGGTTTAAAAACATGCGTTCTCCACTGCAAAATAAAACCTGCACTTTGATTTCTGCCTAACAACAGATGCTATAAACAATTTTAAGGCAAAATATATGAACATGAGAAGCATTAAAATAATTTAATCACATTAGATGAGTAATGTTCTGATGAAAGTTGTGGCCTTCCCTGGGATTCTGTGCTTTGAAAAGAGCCAAGCTGTGAATTATGTTCAGAACACCTGTGCTATATGCTTAAAATGGCATGGATGTTTGCCATAGAATCCCAGCACATTGTAGTGGATTTGGAGACATATTCTGGGGTTCATACACAGTTTGTGTGGGGCCTTTGTGTCACATATGAACAAAGTGTGTGACGAACATATTCTCCTACAACCAAGTTCAGCAGAAGATTATCGACAGCGGAGGGCAGCTAGGCTTTCAGCAAATAGTGCCCAGTTAAATCCGATCTTCATATTGACAAACCTCTGATAAGCTTCCCTAGAACCCAACAGTTACTCAGAATAGTAAAACTCCCGGTACTAAAGTATAAAATTCAAACAACTTCCAATTCAATTAGATTATTTTTCTTCTCTACATTTCTTTACGGAAATTATTATTAATTCAGACAGTACAGTACATATGATGTTCCATAAAGATACACAGGCAAAACAGAAAGGATCCTGCCTCAGAAGAGTTCACAATCCAAAACAGCTTCGAATACATACCTAGATAGGCAGCGCAATCGTAGATTGTGTGTAGTGTCGATGCAATGTCGTTGCATCAACCCTACGTGCTTAGCGCCGAGTGGCACCCCTGCATCAGCGCTAAAGCTCTGAACCTGATGCTACTCATAGTGTCTGCTTCAGAGTGCCGACAGAAAGCCTCCCCTGCGTCAACTGAAGCCGATCGGCGCAAGGAAGGCTCTGTTCCATATCGGGACGGGGACTAGTGGGAGGGTGGGAGGCGGGGGGCGGGACTTGGGCTGAACGTGGGCGGGCTTGAGAGGTGGCCATACGGCTATATCCTAAGCCCGGCCGCAAGGCCCCGATTCGGGCTGCACAGTCTCCTCAGATCTGCATCCGCTCCCTTGCTGGGGGTGGGGGTTCCAGCCTCTCCTATGCAGTGTTGGATATGGTGCTGCCAAGTCAGCCTTGCCATTCCAGCGCTGCATAGGATTGCGCCTGAGACTGCCAAGGAGAACCCACTGGAGAATGGTTAGGAGAAGCAGAGCGCAAATGCAGGAGCCAAATGCAAGATATGGGCTATGACAAAGAGTAGGAAAAGGCCATGGAAAGAAAAGAACCAAGAAGTCTGTGTTGGATGTGGAAGGGGAATGGAAACCAAGGAAGGGAACTAAAAAGGGTCAAAACATCATATGAGCAACTGAAGAAGTAAGCGAAGGGCTTGGATAAAGGAGAGGGATGTGAAAGAGGAAGACCAGAGCTTTAAGAGCTCAGTAGACTGAACCTTCACCCTAGTAGAGGTAGGGCTGGTCTAGGGGCAGGATGCCCACAGCAAGAGGAAGAGACATCAAGTTAGTCTGGCACTGCCTGATGGAAGGGTCAGGAAAGGATAGAAGAACTGTGTCTTCTATCATTCTTTGTGGAGAGAGATGGCAGTAAAACAGGTATAAAACAAATACACATGTATAGTGTCATAGATGTATCATAGCATGCAATCACAAAACAGAGGGAGAGAGAGAAAAATGTCATTTTTCAGGTAGTACTTACTGATTCTGGATCTCTTTGTTGTTCAAGGAAAGCTGAAAATTCTACCAGTCTGAGCTTAGTTGTTCCAATAGAGCGACCTTGCCAAGCAGGAACTGAGGGTGCTGGAGCTGATGTAGGTTCAAATCCTAAAGTACAAACAATAATCCTTATGAAGTCAGCAACTCCTTTGCTATGGTAGGTCAGGACTGAATTGGACTCTTAAGTATTATAAGCAGAATTGGGTGTAAGCCTTCCACATTGCAACTGTTAAAAATTCAACTATTTAAAGTCCATTCTAAGCAGCTTGAAAACATAGACACTATAAATTTGTACAATTTATGCTAG
>JAJKFI010000016.1:15151814-15215686 GCA_029204185.1 Lerista edwardsae | reverse complement strand
TCCACATATAAATATACTTATTTTACAAGGACGGCGAAAACAAAACAAAAAAATGCAAGTACAAGGGCTGTTACATATTTCAGTATTAATGCAGTTTGAAGGCGGTGCCATCCATTTGCAAAGTATTTTTGAACAGAAAAGAACCTAGGAGACCAATATTTATGAAACAGGTTATAAGAAGCGGTTTTAGCTGATTTTTTTTGTCTACAAAGTCAACGGTTATGATTCAGCTTTAGAAAAATCAGAGTGGTGCTCCACTTTCACAGATGTTCCTAGCATGAGGAATTGGGGAATATGTATGTAGCAAACAAGTGACTTCCTAAGAAACCAAGAGGAGACTTTGTTAGCAATCCATAGAATTCTGCATAGATGAATAGGAAAACTCACACAAATGCATTCAGGCTTTGGAGCAACAGCATATGATTTTGCCCTTATATAAGTGATCAAAAAGACTACCAAAATGTCTTGTACAGGTGGTTACCAGTATCAATGGATCTGTTATCCGTTAATTGGTTGTTCAAAGATCAGGACTTCCACATCCCCTCCGCATTCTCCCATCAGCGTTAATGTCTTTCCTTTACAGGGTTCCTATAAGCATACAAGCTTACAGTGACGTGCAGGCTGCCTCCCAGCAGCCTGAATGCTTGAAAAGACTAGATCGAGGTTAACAAGAAGTGGTTAACTTCCATTTCCTGATAATCTAGATCTAGTCTTTTCAAGAATTCAGGCTTATATCAACCCTGTAAAAGAAGAACATTTTTTGTGGAGGTGAGCATTTAAATAACATGAATGGGCATGTGGGGGTCATGGAGACAGGGTCCCATATCCACAGTTTCTGTATCTATGGAGGGTCCCTGGAACAGATCCCCTATAGATACAGGGGCATGCCTATATATTTTTATCCCATCTTTCCTGCTAAAATTGCAATCAATGTCACAGTTTTTCTCTTATGCACAGTGGCTGGAGGGAGGGAGTGGAGGAGGGAGAGACTGAAGATCACAATGCTCCAAACCATAGCTATGGGGTAAAAAAAAAAAATCCTGACATGTTACCTGAAATAGGAGTTGCAATTGTTGGCTGTATAGGGTAGGCCTGCTGAACAAATGGCTTTATGCTGAAATAAACCATTAGATAAAGTCAGAAACTGTTAACTATGCAAATATATACATTTTCTGTTTTGTAGTAGCTGCTTTACAGTACAAAGAAGTGTACAATATTGTTCATGTGAATCTCCTTTTATAACAGGTTAGGTATTACAGTCTTAGGGCCAATTGGTGCAAAGCAACAGCAGGAACATTTGCTTCTCATGAAACTTCCAGCCACCCTCAGCTTATATCATATTCTTCAAGTACTGGAGATGGTCAGGGAGGAAACTGCTTAAAACAGTGCCACATGTTAGGATGGAGTGGGTGGGTTTTGCCGACTACTCTTACCCCATATTGCTTAAAGAGTAGACCCCTCCTACCCGTTTTATAAGTGAGTGGAACAACATATGTTTAATGTACAAACAGTTTAGCTTGGCCGTAACCCAAAAGAAAATTCCTAGCAGAATCTGTTAGTATAATGATTAAAGAGCATGAGCAGGGAACATCTCTTCAAATCTCAGCTCAATCATATACTCTGTAAAAAACTTCAGGAAAGCCTGCATCACAGAGTTGTTGTAAGGGTAACAGTCATAGATAGAGGTATTTGCTTTCAGTAAGATAGGACTATAACCTACGTCTTACTGAATGCAATAGATTTATTTCTGAGTAAAATAAACAACAGTTTTCCAAACACCTCTAGTAATAGTATACTGTATGTGAAATGCTTTTGGCACTATGCTAAGTATCATTGTCATTATATGAACTTTTGTGTAAATAAAACATTCTACTAGCCATCTTAAAACCAAATAGGCATGCAAACTGCCATTGTTCAAAGTACCATTGCAATATGTTTTTGCAGTCCCCAGAAGCTTGGTAGCTTCTGTTTCAACCCTGGGAGATTAAAGGTGGCAAAAAACTTCCTTCTTGACCAGAAGCCACAGATTGTGGCAGTGATGTTGGCCGAGGTTAAACTGCTGAAGACTGTTCTTCTCAATTGATCATTGCACTTGTGGGGTAAGGTCAGTAGTCTTGTCTGTACTCAAGACACTCACAAACCTAGGCTGGGAAGTGCTCATGCAACTGAGCATGTGGATATTTGGACTTTATTCCCCTCCGACACTCACACATGCCAACATGACTTAGGGAAGGTCACAGCATTGCAATCTTCTATACAACTGCTCTGACTTTATGTACCAAGTGTGAATTATGCACCCCATAAACACAGAATGTTCCTTCATCCTGGATACTGAACTTGCTAGGCTAATATCCAGGATTAAGGAATGACCCACTTTCAATTAACCATGGGATCTCCCAGATTAGTCACTTGCTTAAACATGCAGAGAGGATAATGGGGAAGAAATGAATAAGTGTGGGGACCTGCTAGATCTCATAGGGCACAGAGGTGTGGGCAAGAGATATGCATTTGCTGGTTGAGCTGCTATACTGCCTGAAAAGCTTAGTAGGGACAACTATGGTCTTACACTGGATGGGAAATGGAATGCCAGGCGAACAAGCTGCTGTTACCTGCTGTGGCAGAACACAGTCATGGCGGAGTTGATGAGCCATTGCAGTGAGAGAGTGTGGGAATGCGTGAGAAGGTTGGCTGGCAAAGAACAGCCTTGAGGACTTGTCTGGGCTTGATATACAGTTGCCTGCGGAAGCTTGACGGCATGCAGCCAGAAGAGATAAACACGCTGTGAAAGGAACACCTGGGGAACTGAGGGTTCTGTGAGCCTTTTCCAGAGAACATATTGTAAAAACCCAATTGAAAAATGTTGGTTTAGATTAACCTGCCTATGTAAACTATCTTGAATGCTGTGTAAAAAGGCAGTGTTTAATATCTATATATGCATGTATAGCCTGAATGCTACCTCAATGGAAACCACCTTAAGTTTTAAGAAACTTCACTACATAGAAAAAGAAACAGAATTCATTTTGCTGCATGGATAATCAGGACAAATATTTTGCTTTGTATTGTTCATCAGTGTGATTGCTGCTAGTCTTCTGGTAAACCATGAAGAACACAGTTCTGAATAAGAGCAATGGTGCAGCACTAAGAGCATTTCTTCATCAACAACAACAACCACCGCCACCATTCAAAACTAATCTAACAGGAAAAAAAAATATTCTCATTACTGAGAATAACTTCCAGTAAAACTGGAGATTAGCCAAAGCAAAATTTTCAGTTTGAAGTCATGCATTTTGACCCTACGCACATTCACTCAGATGTTAGACCTATTGCTTTCAATGGAGCTTGGTTTCAGTTAAGAGCAGCGTCGTCAATCAGCCGGAACACTGGGTGGGAGGAACGGGTGAGCGGCAGCTCCCCTGTTGCGTTCTGGTCCGTTTTGCTGTCTTCCCCGCCCCCGCGGGGGCGGGGAAGACGGCGAAACGGCCCGGAACGCGACGGGTGAGCTACCGCTCACCCGTTCTTCCCACCCAGCGTTCCGGCTGAATGACGACGCTGGTTAAGAGTATATGGGACTGTAGCCACAGGGATCCATTTTGCTGGCCATTTATCACAATAAGTTCAATCAAAGTACCATACAGCTGTAGATTTCTAATGTGCAAAATCGGATCAGTAGTAGTCAACTCCAATCCCCGGGGAAAACAGATTTTTGGACTAGGTCATCCTCCCATGCCCAATATACTGAACTGAAAGTGCAAAAACCTCTGTTGAAAATGCATCTCTCTTTTCATTAACACATCTTATCGATATGAGGTAATGTGGTACCATTATATAATCTGGTACCAAGGCAAGAAAGCTTTTGAAAAATTTCAGGAACTATTAACCCCAGAACATATTGCTATCATACAAAAACTGAATCTATCTAAAAATTGTTCTCTACTTGCTTCTGTTATAGTTCGAGGAACTGAATTCCTCTGGCTGGGTATACGCTGATATTATAAAATATAATATATATTAAAATATAAAATACAATATTGTGAAATATAACACACAATCATATGAAAAATAAAGCAAAATGATCTTATTTTTTCCAAACTTACTCTTGTGAAGATCCAGGTTGTCCAGTTTGTATCATTCCTGGCCAAAACTAGACAAAGGGGAGAAAAATGAAATGCATAACTTTTTCAATTGCCTTCATTATGGAAATATTTCCTTTTGCCAAATAACTTTGCAATGGCAGAGGGAAATATATTTAATGCAGAAATTAATTGATCTAAACTTCATTTCCTACCAATCATTGTTCTAAAATGTACTTTTTATTGCAGCCAATTAACTTACTCCAGGTGCTCCAGGAAATGTAGGACGGGGAATTCCTGGCAGACCCAACTTATTGTGAATCGCTGTTGCAGATACTATTTGAGCTGATGACATGGCGGCCATGTGTTGGAGTGCTTTGTCCTTTGCGGTCTGATCCTTTAACATGACAATTACAGGCAATCATTAATACACTGGATACAACAAATCACATTGAGCAAGCACAGCTAGAAAGCACGTATGCTAAAATTAAAAAGGCACAGGAAATATGAAAAATAAAAAGCATACCATGCAGAAAAAATATAGCACAAGGGCTAAGTTACATTCAGACTACCTGAGGGCAAAGTTCTCAGCTCAGTGTTATTGTGATTCTGTTTAATTCTGAACATACAACTCACAACTGTAGAATAGCAGTGAGTCAATCTGAACCTGCACTGAAAAATGGACTGAACCATTATTTCCCCCCCCACAAACTAGAATAAAGCTTTAAAAGTTATCGTTTCAGTTTGGACTCAACAAAAACAACAATTCGTGTTACTGGTTCAGAATATTTGGCTAAAACCCAAAACCCCTAACAGGGGTGGTCCTGAGGGCTTGCCCGCACTGGGGAAAAGCCCCAGACAGCTGTCCCCACCCCAAAATAAAAGTTTGCGAGAAGCCAAGCTGTGCACCGCTTGAAGCGCCGCCAAGCAGCTTCAACGGTGCTACAAGCAGCGCATAGCCGGTTCCTCCAATGCTCGGATGAATAATCTTGCACCACTGCAAGGTTGTAGCAGCACAAGATTCCTGCTTGCAGCGCCCAGTTCCTCCGAGTAGAAGAGTGGGTGGGCATAGTTTTAAGCAGTGCCTTCCCTCTCCAATATGTGGAGAAGAGGGTGGCTGGCCGTGGCACAGGGTCGTGATACTGCCCCCTGAGTAATACTTGATTCCTTATGTTATATACATCTGTAGTTCACATTTGGCAGCAGACATTATCCCTGTTTGTGCTTATATAGCCCAGCCCCTCCTTCAGCCCAGCTAAATTATTCTCCCTGTGATTAGCACTTGTCTGAGGACTGCAATTAAGGATCCTGGTGACAAACCTGTCCTGAGACTTCCCTGTGACTGCCATCTGAAACACTCCAGACAAATGTTTATCATGATGGTAGGGCTATGACATAATTGGAGGGGCAGAGCTAAGTGGATGTACTCCTAGGAAGCTCTCTTGCATGTCTCTCTCTGTGGAGACCAATGTCTGAACATGGTTTATGTCCAAAAAGAGGCTGAGGCAGATAAGGTTTCCTTCCAGCTGTTCATGATATCAGGCCAAGATTGTGGGTAATTTAACCAAATTCTAGACCTGGAAGGTGTATTCTCCACTTAGAGCCCTAAGTCAGTGGCTGGGTCAACTGAAACCGAGAGTGTAATAAGCAGAAGGTACTGCTCTGTTGTCTAGACCAGGGGTCTCCAAACACCAGCGCCAGGACCAGATGCAGCCCTCAGAGAGCCGCTATCCGGCCCGCAGCAAGCCTCTGGTCCCCTATGAGCAGTAGTGAAATTCAGGGGGTTCGCCCAGGTTCTACAGAACCGGTTGTTAAATGGCTGGGCCCCGCCCACTCGCTTACCTCGGCTGGCTTCGGGGTTTTTTTTTTTGGCTCCGGCTATGACATCATAGAACTGGTTGTTAATTCATTTGAATTGCACCACTGCCTATGAGCCTCCGGCCCTCCTGACCTTGCTGGCATGGGCTGCACCCTCCAAGCTGTGCTCAGGTTGTGCAGAGGGTATTCTCAGGGCCAGGGAAGCCACAAGAAGCCTCCCCGGCCCTCAGAATGCCTCCAGAAGGCCAAAAATAGTCACTTCCTGGTTTTCCCATTGACCCTATGTCTATGGTTTTTAAGGTTTTCCCAATTTCTATGGTTTTTAAGGCCATAGACAGATTTCTGAGGGTCAGGGAGGCTTCCCCAGCCCTTAGAACATGCTCTGGGTGTTTCCTATATCTGCTGGGTCTGAGATATTTACTCCTGTATATTTAAGTAAGCTGCTTGTGGGGTGGGGGAATGGGAGTCCAATTAAAGTGTGTGCTATATTTCTGGGCTATGTGTTGGTGCTTGGAGGAATCCTGGAACGTTGAGCCCATTCATTCAATTATCTAAGTTCCATCTCTAATGTATTTATTCAAATTTTACATATTTATTTATTAAGCCCTCCACACCGTGTTCGATATTTGATGTGGCCCTCCAGCTAAAATGTTTGGAGACCCCTGGTCTAGACAATGGAAGTAGGCCCAGAATCTAGTTTTTCACTACAGGCCTGACCAGTCTAGAGGCTTCATACTGTCTGCCAATCACTGATGGCAATTTCTCACACTCCTTCTGCTCCTGAAGAAGCCTCTAAAACCTGCTGGTCTCAGACTATTAAGTTCGTGATTTAAGTCCTGCACTTCTTGACAAGCAACTTAGAAATTATTACCAGCTTTCAATTTCTAACCTATTCTATCCCAGAAACTTAGGACAAGCAACAACTTTAAAACAGGAATGTACACCCAAATACAGTTTGAATATACAGACAACCCTGTGCAGATGTTCAAATCCTACACACAATGGGACACTGGAATAGCACCTTGGCATATCCAGCATATTCCTACCTGAAGTTCACAGTCTGTGTGTGTGTCTTTGCAGAACCCAGCATGGAAGACACTAGGACACCAGGTCTCCTCCAACCAGGCCCAGTTTCATCATTTGCACACAGCCCCAGTAATGGGGAACTGCCACCTGGAAAAGTGGCTACACTGTGGCTGCAGCTAGGAAGTAGCCAGTATGGGGCTTTCTATGGCTAGTTGGCCAGGCCACACTTGTTCCGAAATGGAACTATATAATGTGTCTCCAGACTCTCCCTGGAATCATTCTCTGGGGTTTCCTGAGCAACAGGACAGCTTAATGCCACTTCAGGGGAATTAAAGTGACGTAAGCGCACTGTTTGCATAATGCTTCACAACACGAAACCTCATCACTTTGAAACAGTTGTTTAAGGAAATGCTAAGAACATTGGGTATATGACCAAATGATGAAGAAACACAGGCACTAAGAGGCAGATTCATTGTTACAAGCAGAGTCGCAAGCATGCTGGCCAGGAATGCATGCCATCCCTACATGATATACAAATTCACACACATTATTCCCTCCAAAGCCCATACATAGTAATGAGAGGGTGAGCAGCTTCTTCATTTGAACAGCTCCTTTAGAAACAGCACAGGCTAACAGTATGGTTAAAGCTAGCTAAAAGAAAAAAAAATTCTGCCAAGCACAGCTGAAGTACATAAAACTTGCTTTACTGAAAATACTTACCATGCTTGTTACCTGGATGTAACAACAAAAAGTTTGTTAAAATGCTTCTGTACAAGTGCAATTTATTAGTAAAATATGCTACAGTGCAATTAAAAATGGAAGGTGATCTTTATCATTATATACAGCATTTAAACGTAATTATTAATTTTCACCAAGGAACTGATTCATTAAAAGAATAGAACTAATCGTATTCATGCCTATCAGGGTAATAGCATTAAATGCCTTGTTCAGCAGCTGTTATTCAGGCTGCTTGGCAAGCTCTGAGACCTTCTCTATGAAAAAAAGACTTTCCATTTTAGCTGGCTTATTAGGGGACTGGCGGCAGGGGGAGCAGCTGCTTCCAGTAGCATTTTCCTCTCCATCCCGTGCAGATGGAGGCAGAAACCTGATCAGGTGCTAATGCTTCCAGAAGCAGCATTAACACCTGTGGACCCATCTGTAGCTGTTCCTGCACAGTCACAGGGGAACTGGCTAAGAGCAACATGGCTGCTCAAGCTGCCACGCATTTAAGCAGCAGCAGGAACTAAAGAGAAAGCTACCTGTTCAAAAGAGTGACCCAACTGCCTAACCTATTTTTGGTTTAAGATTTTGGGCTTGGACTATTATTTTAAAGCATTAGAAAAAGAAGCTTCTTCTGTGTGGGGAAAAAATGGCTTGCTATTCCTGTATCGAATTTAACATAAAGAGGACAGAGATTTTTTTAAAACGTTTGCTGCAGAGTAACTTGGAAAGCCATCATAGTTGGTCTGCACTGGCGAGTGTCAGGGCTGGGGTGTATCAGGGATGACTAAGGGTGCAATCCCGCAGCACCCTTGGGCCAACGCATGCTGCTTGCGTCGGCCCAGGGCTGTAGCAAACATACCATAAAGCACATTTGCCCCAGCCCAGGATAGGCTGGTTCAGAATGAGGACTTGCACTGACCCAGCCAAGCCATGGATGGCAGCAGGTGCGGTGCCCCTGTGCTGGCTGAACTTGGCCAGCGTGGGTGCTGTGGATGGCAGGGGGGAAGGCGGGAGAGGGTGGGGAGGCAGGAGAGGGTGGAGAGAGGGTGGTCCCACAGGTGGTGCTGCCCGGGGAAGTGGGAGGAGCCAAGATCTGACCATTAAGCCAGATCTTGGGAGGAGTGGGAGGAGCCAAGATCTGACCATTAAGCCATTTAACTTTAATGTTATTATTTGCCTGTAACCGCTTTGTGAACTTTATGTTGAAAAGCGGTATATAAATACTAGTGATTGATTGATTGATTGATTCTAACCCCCGTCCCCAGGCCAGTCAGACTTGCGCCTGTTATTTAGCAAGTACAGGTCTGAGCAACTTCATTGGGTTGCATGGAACTTACCCTAGGGTAAGGGGACAAACATCCCCTTGACCCACGGTGAACTTTAGCTGCATCCTACCCTGGGTAGGGGCCTGCCTGCCTGTTCCTGAGCAGGTTAGGAGTGCGATGCAAGTCAGGTAATAGAGCTGACGACTGTACACCAGAAAGACGGAATTCTGCTTTGTTAACCAAGCAAGGATAGAAAGTCAACCTTCTAATATGTATATTGTCCAATTGATAGACTTCATATTGCCTACCACCAAGGACAATGTTATGGACATCCCAGGGGCATGCAGTGATGATCTGTGCATTGGGAAAAGAGCATTGGGACAAAAGCACATACAAACACGAGTGCTTTACTAGTCTATGGCTGAGTCTGAGGCCATGAAGCTCCTCGCTGAATTTCTAGGATCTGTGATTCAGAGTTCAGGTGCAGTCATATTATCCCCCAAATTTGGAGTACATATGAAGTAGTATATATGCATAAGAGTTAATACAATAGCATAATTTATATCAATCTATGTATGTTTTGAGAATGAGAAGGATTTTCCACATAGAAAACCTGGTGGTGGTGGTGCAGGATTACTTTTGCTTGTAGCATCTGGCTTGATTACTTGCTTTGATTCTTAAATCATTGGCTGCCTAAAGGAACATCTGAAGAACTATATTTTGTGTTCCCCAACACCACTGATAAACCACCGTAATCTGGATTACATGGTTAATTTTGTAAAGGAGATGATGCGTGAAGGATTTAAAGCATATTCTTAGGGATCAGAGCAGGTAGCCTTCAGGGTCTTTCCAAGCGATGACTATATCAAATCTATATAATAAAAACAGGACATTACTTCCTCCACTGATATGCAGCTATCTCTGGGGTGTCTCATAACAATTGATTAATCACACATTAAAACGCTACATGACAGTTTGAGCAGCCAGTGAAGAAGACTACATCCAATTAAAATTGGATGGGGAATTTAGGCAAGCAGATTAGCAGTAATTACCTAAACTGGAATTTGGCCAAGATACATGACTTAACACCCTTATTCTCCACCTCCGAGTGCACTGGGATCTTTAATGAACCCAACTGATCAAGACCTTGACTTCCTAAGAAAATGAGTGTCTGTTTCCACTGTCAGTTATGCTCCGGTAAATAAGAAATAGCTTAATTGGGGTCAATTGAAACTACGCAATCACAAGTACAAATGTGAACAGAAATTTGGCTTATAATATTGGGCCTTAAAGAGCTGTGATGAAATATTGAAACAGCATTGCTGCTAAAATTGTTTCCCATAGTTTAAGAAAGTGCTGTATTTCCTGGATAGCTCCATAGGCAGTCTCAGAGGGGGAAGTGAGCACTCTCCCCCACCCTCCAGTAGCTTGCTCATCATTGCTTCACTACTGGATCCTATGGTTACTTGAAGGAAAGATACTTTTCACATACTTTGAGTGCTTTCTTTTATTGAGGGCAGGAGAGTCTGGCAGAGTGGAAGAGTTGCTGCCTCTGAAGCCTGAAGGTCACCTCAGACAGCAGTTCAGGCCAACTGGAAGTCACTGTGAACTGCCAATAAACGCAGCTGACAGAGATGAGTCTCTCCAGCTGGTGAGAGGAGCGGAGATGACGACCCTTCAGGTGAGAGTGGAGGAGTGCCTGTCAAGCCATGTGTGGGAGTGTGAGCAGCCAGACAGATGCTGGACTATGAAGGAGACCACCTGGACAGTAGCATTCTTGAAAGATAGAACTTGTGATTATTTTTTAGATTGTTTTTAAATTTTTTGTTTTTTAAATTTTAAATTGTATTGTTTTAATATTGTTTTTAAATTGCTTTTTAGTGTTAAATTCTGTATTTTATTGGGTTTTTGTGTTGTAATGCCGCCTTGGGTGCCTTCGGGCAGAAAGGCGGGAGATAAATCCAATAAATAATAATAACAACAACAATCCCTATATGGGATTGTAACAACCCCTACAAGGCCTGCCCATGTAAACTGCCTTGATTAAAGTCAGAGGAGAAATCCAATGACCAGAAAGGCAGTATATAGATACTGGTATTATTATTTTTTATAATCAATCTGTATATAAAGAGCAGTTCTCTGTGGGTTCTACTCCAATAGGGACTGAGGAAAAGAACTCGACTTTAGTAGAATCAAGAGGACTTGCTTCACAGAAAATGGTTTAGGGAAGGAATGTTAATATAGAATATAACAGTGGTTCCCAAACTTTGGGTTGGGACCCACCAGTGGGTAGCGAGTCAATTTCAGGTGGGTCACAAAGCACCTAGAGCAGCCATATTGAAAATATGGGAAGATGGGATGGTGGAAAGGAGGAGACCTGTGTGGTTGTTTTGCTTGTGGCAAGATTATAAATAGACTTTTTTCTTTCTGATTCTCTGCTATTAGAAAATGGCTGAGCAATAACGTATTGCTACACTCTCAGGAAAGCAGCAGGCTCTGACATCACAATTACAGCACTTCTGGCCGTGACATCACTTACGGTGGGTCCTGGACAGATTGTCATTCTAAAAAGTGGGTCCCGGTGGATCCCGGTGCTAAAACGTTTGAGAACCATTGGAATGTACCATTGTTTCTTTTTCAGCAAACTGATATAGAACTAGGTTTACATTCCAAAAATGTGCTTTGTCTTTTCATATCCTCCCATTATTTTCTGCTGGTGCTACCAGTAGGTAACTGTCATCTAGTTTTGGCCTAACCTAATGTTCTTTATGATCGTGGAAAGAACCAGCATTTTCCCAAATGACATCACAGAAATGAGATAAAAATATATTTAAAAAATCTCCTAAAATTCTTGACAGTGTGTATTGAATTACTAATATTTATTATTCGTTCATTTTGTTGCATTTATATCCCCTTCTTTCCTCCAGAGAGCTCACAGTGGCACATATTGTTCTTCACCCCAATTTTAATCTCATACATTCTGTAAAATAGGATAGACTGATAGAGAGTGACTTGTCCAAGGTCACCTGGGGAAGCTTTGTGATTGAATGGGAAACTGAACCCAGGTTTCCCAGTTCCTAGTTCATCACTTTAACTATTACATGACATGTAGACATGAACTCCATTAGAATATGAAGAAAAAAGCAGAGGGGTGCAATTTCATTCAATTTTTTCTGTCCAAAGAAACATTATCCTTTCTAAATGCTCAAAATAGGCAGGGGAAGCTGTCTTTTAAGGAAAAAAAGTAATCTGTCAACACAGCATTGCTACTATGTTTTTGGCTCTTTGTGACAAGAGGCAACTGACCTAATCGCTGTAGGCAACTGAGGAATCACTGTAGATAACCATCTGCCAAAGAAATAGCTATGGGAGACTACAGGAGAACAACAGAATGGTGGTGAACATTATAGATGGCGTAACAAATGAGGGCTGAACTACTTGTTACATGGAAGATCCATGAATGCATCTTATCTCCTAAATTAATATTGTTCTTTGAAAAGCAGCCAAAGTATAGCCCAATTTGAACTGAGGTCACAAGGAAAGGGGAGGAAAGGGCAACACTTGTGCACTGATGGATATCATATATACCCTGATGCACATCGTATACATTCTGAGTGACTATAAATTGCAGAAGGGAATCAATACAGGTTCTTTTCCCTTCTACATTTCACAATGAATTAGAAAGAATTTCACAATGAATATGAAATTTCACATTTCATAGAATTGCCATACACAATGTCATGGCCACAGGGACGAACGGAGGCCCGAGCATGTCCATGGCAGGCGACGAAACCGTGCCCCCAGGACATCGCCCCGCCCCGTGTGTCGTCCTGGCACACCTCCCTGCGCCTGGAATAGCTCCATTTTGGAGCGTAACGGAGGCAAAGAAGGTCAGCGCATGGTTTCCTCCGCGGACTCTGTCCAATGGCGCCCCACCGCTGCCTGGCGCCCATGGCTTGTGCCACCCCGGGCTACAGGGTCAATACGCCTCTGCATGGCCATTTGGCTCAACTATTCCAATATGACTAAAATATCCTCCATCTACTGAATGCTAGGTATTCTGCTAAAATGGTAACAAACCCTCAACACAGATTTACGGCACAAGCCTATGTAAGTCTACTCAAAAGTAAGTCCCACTGTATTAGATGAGACTCAGGGTGCAATCCTAACCTGGAGTTAGGCCGGCACAGTTAGGCAGCAAGGTTTGGCTGGCACAAGGGATGCTGTAAAATATGTTTGGACCACTCTTCGAGTCAGAGAGGCCAGCACACAGATGTGCGCCATCTTCCCTGACTCAGAGAGTGGTCCAAACATACTTTACAGTGTCCCTTGTGCCAACCAAACTTTGCTGCCTAACTGTGCTGGCCTAACTCCAGGTTAGGATTGCGCCCTTACTCCCATTAGTGTGACTAATAGAGCCTTAGTCTCCAAATCAGAGCCTGTTTCCAGAAATTCCAGCCCTTACCTGGGCATGCCAAGAACTGAAACTGGGAATGAGACTTTATCCTTATTAAACTTCCCTAATATGTTGTATTTTTCTGGATGGTACCAATAAAGATATTACTGTATTGTGATTTTTTGAGGTTCTCGTGGTCTGCTTCACTGTCCAAACCATGACTAATTTCATTACTTCTTACCCATTTACCTATCATGGTCAATAGCCATTGACGGACCTAACATCATTTTAAATTCTGGTGCTGGATTCTACACATCAATTATGTATGCTGTGAAAAATGTCTGTCTGTCTGTCCAGAATCTATTGCTAATCTGTTTGATTGGGAAACCAGTGTGCCAAGTGTTCTGACTGAGGGAGAATATATCTATCAGCCATTCATAATGTATAAGCCTTTATAACGCCCTGTAGTTTTTTTCATCTTAAACCTTCAAGATTTATTTTATAGTTTTTCCTCACTGGGAAGATGCTCCAAACCCTTGATAATTTTCATTATCCTTATTGGGTCATGCAAAGGGGCAAAGACTGATGTGGCGGGTTAAGAAAAGCTGTGGGTATGTTGTGTGTCCCACATGAAGCATACATTTATGAAAATAAGGAAGAGAAGCGTTTCGGCAAAGCGAAAAATACAGGTGGTGACATCTGCATTCCACCAAATATAGAGGACAGGGCCACTACTAAGCTGATTGTAATTTTTACACGATTTCCACATTTTCAAGTTGCAAGCCCTTTGACATCATTAAGCTATAAAGGGATGAATTAAAACCTATAAGTAAACTAACATCTCTTTTAATGAATCAGGTCCCTGGGTTTCTGTTTTTGCCCTCTGGTCTTGAAATAACTGCCACAGAAGATTAGCAAATTACTGACAATTGTTCCATTTTTTAAAGAAAAATTTAAACTTGCGGTAAAGCAGGTTCCAAATAATTTCACATGGCAAGAAAATCAGGGACAGTTGGTCATTGTCTGTTTAAGGTCAACATAATCTGTGAAACCATTCAATCAGCCCATCTATTTCTAATGAAAATTATTTTGTATCCTAGGGAGATGAAATGGAGCATTCAATATAAATATCTGAAAAAATATCCCTGTTATAATTAAGCACAATGCATTTTTAAACATAAACCATGTAATATTGCATATTTTCATTAAAATCCACATATAACGCTAACAAAACATAACTTTAAAAAGAAATAATGTGAAGCCAAAGAAAGTGCAATTTGCTCTTAAAATGGATTTTACAGCAAAGCATAAAGTACTAGCATAAAATAGTTTCCTAATATGTAATTTTGCAAATCTTATTTCTGCTCACATATTGTATTGATTTGAATAACCTTTGCAATTATTTGATGCAACTCAAAAAAAAAAAAAAAGATAAAGATAAACAAACCATGGAAGTATATGATTGTTCGGGACAAAAGACAGTTGAATAATTGTAGCCATGATCTCCAATTTGCTTATTATTAAAGAAGACAGTAGTAAATACAAAAGCTGGCGATTTCAGCCAGGCAATAGCTAGTGCTAAAAAGAGAATGCACATTCAAAGCTGTCCCAACTTGCAGCCTAATGAGGAGCAATTAATCCATCTTATTGTATTTCAAAATGCAGAAGACTCCATTCACATCAAAGGGAATTTTTCAAGGCTTTTATCATTGTTCATTTATATATTAAAAAAACCCTATGCAGAACTATCTTCAGCATTCTGTCAACAGTATTTTCATTTTACATGGAAACAGCATGGATACAAATGGACTTTAAAACATGACATACATGGGAACTGTCAACATTTTAAATTTTTTTGTTTCCTTTAATGAATTTTAAAATCATATACTAAAGAATACTGGAAATCCAAGTAAAATATTTAGCTATCTCTCGTTTAAAGTTACTTAATTTGTATGCTCCTCCTAATCTATTTAGGAGGATGTGCACCCCCCAATATGAAATTCTTTGCCAGCTTTGGGCAGTAAAAGCTATGGTACATCAGTGCAAAAGGAGGAATTGCAGCATTTCCTGCTTGAGACATAAGTCGTGACAACTCTCTTTTAACCAAGCACACACAAATATGTATCAAAAGTATTCAAGTCATTTCAATCACTTCTGTAACGATTTTTTTTAACCTGTTAACATGCTAACATTATGTGGAGCACAATATCTGAGATACACCAAGTGTTTCTCACGGTCAACACAGGGAAGCTGGAAAACCTCCATGTGTTTCTAAGAACTGGAGATAATGCACTTAGGTCCACTGAAACATTCAGAAATGCACATCTGTTCTAGTGCAATACAATTGCCATATAACATACATCTGGTATGTTTGTTTCTATATTTATTAAATTGGCTATATTCTTACTTAATACTTTACTTGGACAGCGGAAACCATCAGGTCACACTCTTATTTCAACTCTGTATTGCACAGAGATGTTATAAAAGCAGATCGTACAGATGTCAGGTGTTCACAACGAATGAGCCGAGTTATTTGTATTTGCCTTCAAGTGTAAGTTATGATATATAAAACATCATTACTAAACTGGAGTTATGATTAATATGTGCCGTGACCTATCCTGGGCCACTGTGATATTTGGGGCAAGTTCTACAGTAATATACAAGTAATATGCTATCGTGGTTAAAATAACCTGATCTGAATATCCGTGATTTGTTCGTTTTCAGATAGAGTCAGGGTCACAATTCTCAAAACATGACAGATGCCCCTACAAAATTACTAGCAGTAGCTGAGGGGACAGAAGTAGACGGGTAATATAAACACCTCCCTGACCACTTTCAGGATGATACCTATGGCTATGTGCCAAATTATGTGCAATCAGGCATTATACTTGTTCTGCAAAACATGCTGGAGATCACTTTGAGGAGTCTTGGTCATCTTTGATCCTGCATATGTCTATACCAATCAGTATCTTTAGCTCTTTTCATTTGTTCTAATTGTACTTCCTGCGCAGTTTCTGAAAACCTGAAAAAGAGCTTTTGTTTTCATGACCCTGAAAAGTCCTTCCTATATACCTGTGCCTGTTGTGTGAGGGTAGCCCTAGATCAGGGGTGTCAAACTCATTTCATATAATGGGCCAAATAGTATTCATGGCACCTACTGAAGGCAGGAAATGACATCATTAAGCAGATGATGGTCAGAGATAAGCACTTTGTTCTCACGCAGAAACTCATTAGCCGCGACTGACAGGCGAGAAAATGTGCAAATCTTGGAAATAATTTCAAGATAAGAGAGCCCAATTATCATGCTGGGAAAATACAATATAATGGGGGCTGGATAAACTGCTTCTGAGGGCTTCATCTGGCCCATGGGCCTTATGTTTGACATCCCTGCCGTAGATCCTGCTAAAGAGCCTGAGAGGAATGTATATTGAGGCTGCAAGTGACAGAAATTCAGGCCTGTTTGTGCTACATGGTATATTGAGAGAACATGTATAAGGAGTAACAGGAGGACAACCACTGGTCTCACTCCAGCCTCTGGGCACTGAGGAGAAGGTTTGAATAGAGCCTAAAGAATATATCAAGAATGTGAACAGAATTTATATGGAGCCTAATCTCCATTAAAAGGCTACGCACTTGGTTACACATACCAAAGTCCTGTGCTTACCTAGAATTTCCTGGACACATGATTCAGTTGAA
This sequence comes from Lerista edwardsae, assembly GCA_029204185.1. Lineage (NCBI taxonomy): Eukaryota > Metazoa > Chordata > Lepidosauria > Squamata > Scincidae > Lerista > Lerista edwardsae. The sequence continues at coordinate 15,198,692 of JAJKFI010000016.1, read as the reverse complement.
TATACAGGCAGGCCCTTGTTATCTGCAGGGGTTCCGTTCCAGGAACCCCCAAGGATAACCAAACCATAGATGTTGGAATCTGCAGTTTTTGGGCTGCCCCACCCAGTTTTCGGGCTGACTTTAGTTGGGCTCCAGTCAGATCTGGATGCTCTTCTGAGCCCCACAGAGCCCCGTGCATCCGTCTGTGGTCTCTGCAGGCCTCCGAATGAGCATTAGATGTGAAAACCGTCACTTCCACCATTTTTTCAGGCAAAACCAGAAGTGACATTTATATGCTTTTTAAAAAGCATTCTGAGGCCTGGGGAATCAGGGTATCCGTGGGTTCCAAATTTGTAGTTAACGTGGGCCAACTATACTGTATTTATACCAATTGTGATTAGTGTGCCAATCTTGAACAGAAAAAGATGAAATGTTAAGAGGTAGTTGAAGACAATACGGAAGCACTTCTTCACAATTTTTTTCTCCTGTGATGTTCGTAACTGCTTACCCACTTAGGAATCATATCTATCCCTAAGTCAGAATTACCATTTCTACTATTTCTCAGACATAATTTTTCTTTCCCAATCACTTTTCTATGTGATTGACATAGATCTTTCTGTGATCTATGCCAATCACAGAGAAGGGCTCAGATTGGGAGCCTAACAGAGCACAGCACAACCCTTTCTTCTCTGTGGCACCAAGGCCTGCAGTTCTCTCTCAGACTAGGTAACTCATAATTGACTGCACTATAAACCCCGTGAGGGTGCCAGAAAAAAATAGTAATCAAAAGCTGAAGCCAGAAGACTCCTGAAGAAAACATTGCATGGTATTCTAATAGTGAAGATAACTGACCACTGGAACATACAGCAGTGGGGAGGCTGATCCTGAGGGGAAGTGGATAACAACAATGCCTCAGAAGAATCAGGTGTGCAGGAATAAATACTCCTCCAGAAGCAGGCAGATTGGAAGGAAGTACTGTTTGCTCTTCCTAATCATTTTCTAGCCAATGCAACAGAGTAAACTTCAGTTCTAGGAAGGGGCTTGTCCCAAATTAGTTTCATGTTATTCCTTCTTCTTTCCAATCCAACAAAGTAAAGGAAGAAAAAGCAAAGTACTCCAACCAAAACAGAGGATACATAGCCTTCAGGACTAATCCTCTGTTGAATTTGTGAGAAGACCTTGAATTCACACATCCCAGCATTCTTCTTCTGCTCTCCTTACCATATATACAATGTGCCAATTTACTATGGGTTAGCAGTATGATCCCTTTCATGGATCACTGCCTTGTCGTGGCGAAGGAGCTTGAGTAGCTCAATGAAGCTATGCCATGTAGGGTTACCCAAGATGGACAGGTCATAGTAGTTCTGACTAAATGTGATCTGCTGGAGAAGGAAATGGCAACCCACTCCAGTACTCTTGCCAAGAAAACCCTATGGATTACAGTACAAAAAGGCTAAACAATATGACACTGGAAGATGAGCCCCTCAGGTTGGAAGGTGTCCATTATGCTACTGGGGAAGAGCAGAACACGAGTAGTAGTAACTCCAGAAAGAGTGAAGCAGCTGGGCCAAAACCGAAAGGAAGCTCAGCTGTGGATGGGTCTGGAAGTGAAAGGAAAGTACGATGCTGCAAAGAACAATATTGCATAGGAACCTGGAACGTAAGATCTAAGAATCAAGGTAAGCTAGATGTGGTCAAACGCGAGATGTCAAGACTGAACATCGACATCATGGGAGTTAGTGAACTAAAATGGACAGGAATGGGAGAATTTACCATATTTCCCCAAGTATAAGGCACACCAAAGTATAAGACACACCTTAATTTTGGGGCCAGAAATTTGAAAAATACATTTTTGGGGCCGGCTGCTCTTTAAGGCAAGCGGGAGCACGGAGAACGCAGTGCTGCCCGGCACACCCGTTGAATAAGACGCACCCAATTTTTAGCCCCCGGTTTTTTGGAAAAAAGGTGCATCTTATACTTGGGGAAATATGGTAATTCAGATGACCATTACATCTACTATTGTGGGCAGGAATCCCTTAGAAGAAATGGAGTAGCCTTCATCGTGAACAAGAGAGTGGGAACAGCAGTACTGGGGTATAACCTCAACAATGATAGAATGATTTCAATTCGGATCCAAGGCAAACCTTTCAACATCACAGTAGTCCAAGTCTATGCCCCAACCACTGATGCTGAAGAGGAAGTAGTTGACCGTTTCTATGAAGATCTACAACACCTTCTAGAATTAACACCAAAAAAAAAATGTCCTTCTCATCATAGGGGATTGGAATGCTAAAGTAGGCAGTCAAGAGGTAATAGGAATAACAGGCAAGTTTGGTCTTGGACTCCAAATGAAGCAGGGCAAAGACGGATAGAGTTTTGTCAGGAGAACACATTAGTCATAGCAAACACCCTCTTCCAGCAACACAAACGGTGACTGTACACATGGATTTCACCAGATGGTCTACACCGAAATCAGATTGATTACATTCTTTGCAGCCAAAGATGGAGAAGTTCCATACAGGCAGTAAAAACAAGACCTGGAGCTGACTGTGGCTCAGATCATGAGCTTCTCATTGCAAAATTCAAGCTTAAACTGAAAAAAGTAGGGAAAACCACTAGGCCCTCCATGTATGACCTAAATCAGATCCCATACGAATATACAGTGGAGGTGACAAATAGATTTAGGAGCTTATATTTGGTAGACAGAATGCCTGAAGAACTTTGGACGGAGGTCTGTAACACTGTACAGGAAGCAGCAACTACCCATCCCAAAGATAAAGAAATCCAAGAAGGCGAAGTGGCTATCTGATGAGGCTTTACAAATAGCTGAGGAAAGAAGGGAAGCAAAAAGCATGGTAGAAAGGGAAATATATACCCAACTGAATGCAGATTTCTAGAGAACAGCAAGGAGAGATAGGAAGGCCTTCCTAAATGAGCAAGGCAAAGAAATAGAGGAAATTAAGATGAGATTAAGAAGAGGTGGCAAGAATACAGAGGAACTATATAAGGCCTATCTAAATGTTCCTGATAACCACAATGGTGCAGTCACTGAGCTCGAACCTGACATCCTGGAGTGTGAAGTCAAGTGGGCTTTAGAAAGCATCACTAACAACAGAGCTAGTGGAGGTGCCAGAATTCCAGCTGAGTTACTCAAAACCCTAAAAGATGATGCTGTCAAAAGTGCTGCACTCCAGATGCCAGCAAATTTGGAAAACCCAGCAGTGGCCACAAGACTGGAAAAGATCAGTTTACATTCCAATCCCAAAGAAGGGCAATGCCAAAGATTGCTCGAACTACCGCACCATTGCACTCATTTCACATGCTAGCAAGGTGATGCTAAAAATCCTACAAGCTAGGCTTCAGCAGTATGTGAATCGAGAACTACCAGATGTACAAGCTGGTTTCCGAAGAGGCAGAGGAACTAGAGATCAAATTGCCAACATTCACTGGATCATGGAGAAAGCAAGAGAGTTCCAGAAAAAACATCTACTTCTGCTTCACTGACTATGCCAAAGCCTTTGATTGTGTGGATCACAACAAACTGTGGCAAGTTCTTGAAGAGATGGGAGTACCAGACCACCTGATCTGCCTTCTGAGAAACCTGTATGCGGGTCAGGAAGCAACAGTTAGAACTGGACATGGAACAACCGACTGGTTTCAAATTGGGAAAGGAGTACGACAAGGCTGTATACCGTCACCCTGCTTATTTAACTTATATGCAGAGTACATCATGAGAAAGGCTGGGCTGGATGAGTCACAAGCTGGAATCAAGATCGCTGGGACAATCAACAACCTTAGATATGCAGACGATACCACTCTAATGGCAGAAAGTGAGGAAGACCTAAAGAACCTTCAGATGAGGGTGAAAGAGGAAAGTGCCAAAATTGGCTTGAAGCTCAACATCAAAAAAACAAAGATCATGGCAACCACTCCCATCACTTCCTGGCAAATAGAAGGGGAAGAAATGGAAGTAGTGACAGACTTTACTTTCCTGGGCTCCAAGATCACCGCAGATGCTAACTGCAGCCATGAAATTAAAAGACGTTTACTTCTTGGGAGGAAAGCTATGGAGAACCTAGACAACTTAATAAAAAGCTGAGACATCACCCTGCCAACAAAGGTTCGCATAGTCAAAGTTATGGTTTTCCCAGTAGCAATGTATGGCTGTGAGAGCTGGACCATAAGAAAGGCAGAGCGCCAAAGAATAGATGCTTTCGAATTATGGTGTTGGAGAAGACTCTTGAGAGTCCCCTGGACTGCAAGGAGATCCAATCAGGCAATCCTACAGGAAGTCAAGCCTGAGTGCTCCCTGGAAGGACAAATCCTGAAGCTGAAGCTCCAATACTTTGGCCACCTCATGAGAAGAGAGGACTCTTTAGAAAAGACCCTCATGCTAGGAAAGATGGAACGCAAAAGGAGAAGGGGGCAGCAGAGGATGTGATGGTTAGACAGTGTCACCGAAGCGATGAACATGAAATTGGGCAAACTCTGGAAGCTAGTGGAAGACAGGGAGGCCTGGCGTGCTGTGGTCCATGGGGTCGCGAAGAGTCGGACACGACTTAGCGACTGAACAACAACAAGCAGTACGAATGGGTCTTAATGAACCCCATGAACCCCAAACCCTGTGACCTCTTCCCAACTTAGGCATATCATGGCCCCTGTAATTTTTCTAAAAACAGCAGCTAAGGTGGCTGGAAATAAAGGAAAGGGTACCATGCCAGGCCACTCTGTATTTTCACTACTGTTGTAGGGGGCATCCTACATTTATTTGAATGTAAGATTGTCCTGACTCATGTGACAGAATCCCAGAAGAATACGGCTATGCACTTAGAGCCCTGGCAGCATTTGCATGGCTCCCCTCTGCAAAGCTGAGCAGAGGCGGGAGAATGCATGCAATCAATTGGCTACAGGTTTCACAGGGGGTGTGCTGTGGCTGTTGTTGGGGCCCCCAAGAGCAACCAACTTCAGGCTGTGCTGATCATGCAATTCCTGCCTACCTGCTCTACGTACAGGTTGAGATTAGCTGGTCGCCCATTTGGAGGGGCCAGGTAGGAATTGTTTGTTTGTTTGGACCACTCTCGGAGTCAGGAAGGAGGGTGCACATCTGTGTGCTGGCCTTTCTGACACCGAGAGTGGTCCAAATGCACTTTATGGTGGCCCTTGTGCTGATCAAACCTTGCTGGCCTAACGGTGCCAGCCTAACTCCAGGTTAGGATTGCACTCTCAGGCACACTCTTGCTTACCGCTGTGGACCATGATTTTGTTTTGCTTGTACTTCCCAGGAGACTGTAACTTGAATTGATAGAATAATTCCTCTTGTACATCGTTTATTCTTTATCCTTGCCTATGAAAACAGCTGCTGGGATATGCTGTTTCCTCATAACAATGACAAGGCACAAGATTAATGGCTTGAGAACAAATGACTTAATTTCCACTGGTGCCTTGTCACTCAAGCACATTTTATTGCTGCAGCATGTCTCTTTGCACTGATGTACTGAGACTGTAGGAGTGGCAGAAGTTATTACTCAGCAGACAATTGCATCAACAGATTCTTTAAGCAAATTCCCCAGAACCTATGCATTCAGCAGCAAACATGACTAAATTCAATTTAGTGCAAAACCAGAGAGCCCAACAGGAAAAGAAACTTGCAGTTATTGTTGGTGCTCAAGTTGCTGCTTTGCTCTGCAGAATGTTTCATCAGAATGCTGATGGAGGTGCCGCAACCAGAAATAAGCACAGGTTAAAAACTGGTGTATTTTTAAGATTTCAGGTGTGGATAAGAGAAATATGTTTATGCTTTTTCCAAACAACGTAATTGTAAAATAGGCTCTCTCAGAAATCCAAGTTATGCAAACCAATTATTTCATTTATTCCCACAAAGGCGGCTGCAGGTGCCCAGCATGTTTTAGGCACGTGCAGGGAGTCAGTACTGCTTACTTTTCTAAATGTGAGCTAAGATGCCTCATTTTAGCCATTAGATTTGACAGTTTTAGTTTGAAAATGCTACAGCCTTCTCTATTGTTGCACCATGGGTTAAAAAGCAGTATTTTTAAGTTGTCTTAGTTCTTCACCAACCCCGACTGCTCAGCCAGTGCAGCTCAAAAGCCAGCCACCAACAGCCATACAAGCTTACCAGCATGCTGCCCACAGCATATTGAAAACCAAAAGCTCCTGACAAGGAGGACAAGTTACAAAGCCAGCCCTATTATTTACATACTGCAGTTCCAGGATTGTGGCTAGCATCATTTACAGTGTTTACCACTTAGGGTAGTGAATCACTTTCCGAAATGTTTTGCTTTCAAGCAAGCTCAAAAAATTCATTCGCATTTTAAAAAAAACACCACACGATAGAAAGATTTGACATCCAAGATGTGCAGTTTTTACTAACAATTAGGAAGAAAAAAACTACTGTATAAGTACCAGTCTTTTGGGATAAAAAAATACTAAAGGATTCTTCTGTGTAAAATTTGCATGATTAAAATTTGGAAAAAATTTCCTGTTGTTTCCTATTTGGCCTCAGAAAACAGGAAAAGGAAAAGAGGGACGTTAGTCTTTTGTTAAGTTTAACAGAAGTAATGAATATCTCCCCCCATTTTTTTTAATATTACCAAGAAAAATGAATCAAAAAGCCTAATCCAGTCCAAGATAAGCACCTTTGTGTCCTCTGGATTATAATGGGAGAGATTAAAGTGACAGGGACTTGAAACTGCTTCACTTTGCCTGGATCAAGCCCACAGTAAATATTTCAGTTTGGGGGAGAAGAAAGTAACTCATAAATGGCAGAATTGACAAATTGGTATTGAAAGCACAGACACAGACAGGAGTACATTGTCTTGGGTTGGAGTGGGGGAATCTAATGCTGATCGGAAATTTTTTTTTTTTTAATCTTGACAATAGTTTCAAAAACCTAGATTGTAAGAAAAATTATATTTTCTAAACATCAGTTATCCCACTGCAACTGTACGCATGTTTGTACACATGCAACACATGTTTCCCCTTTTTTCTTAACCACAGTGTTTAAAAAAATTAAGATTTTAAAAAAACACAAAACGGGGTTGATTATTTTTTTAAAATCCACTAATTTCTCTACAGAGGATGTATGCACAGAGCAAGTAACATTGTCAAGGGTGTTAAAAAAAGTTTAATACAGGTGCTAGTGCAGAAATCAGAGACAGGAGAGAAATTAATGACAAAGAATTGTAAACAGCTACCACATGCATGGAAACTAGGTTACAAGAATCACAGCACCAGGCATTCACCAATCACCAGGGAAAACAGGAAGTGAAATGCATAGCAACCACAAGCCCCAAAGCAGAAAAGCGCATACCTTCAGCTTGGAATGAAAATCACGAGATTTCCTTCTGGCAAGAACCTGAATGTGACTAGACACCTGCAGGGTAGGGGAAGGGAGGAAAACAAAGGAAAAGCCTGTAACCATGGAGATGAAAAGCCCCCTACAACTGGGCAAGCCAAACGTACCTTAATGGCGGCTTGAATTTCTCGAACTTTCTTCCTTGCTAAGACCTGTATGTGACTAGACACCTACATTGTTCAGAGTTACAAAATAAAAAAACAAAAGAAAAACACAAAAGAAACACAAAAAAATCAACTATAAAATATCTATTGTTGAAATAAAAAGAAGTAAAAGTTTCTTTGGGGCAAGTTATTTGCATCTTCATTAAGCTTTGCTGTTAAGAGTCCACATTCCCAGCCACACATGACAAATTTGACATTGATCATCACTGCAGTGACTTGATTAAAACGAAGAAAAAAACATTTTAAAATTTTTTTTCCCACAAGAGAAAAACTCAAATGATGCCGGGAGCTACATAAGGATTACATGCTCTTAAAGCCTTTCCAACTTTGTAGTAAACTTTCCAACTTGGCTTAAAACATGTGTAGGTTGTTCCACTCCAAATAAAAGTTTAACATCAGGCACCATTAAACAAAAATTAAGCACAGGCGTCATTTCAAGGAAGCTGTGATCTGATCTCATTTTGCATCTGATGAACTGGAGCCCTTTGCAAATACACTGTGTGCATGTAGAATGGACATGCATACAGTAGGTGGCAGCAATATGGTGGCAATCTCTAACTCAGTGGTCGTCAACCTTTTTCTTGCCATGACCCCAATAAATAAATGAAGTTTGAGCTGGGGCCCCCACTGTTGATCCTGCCCCCTTCCAGGACCCTATCAACCACCACCCCAGCACTGCTCACTGTAACTAAATATTCTTGTTAGACTGCACAGTAAAAGTTACTATTGAGCCTGACAATAAGGCAAGCTATTTTAGCACACTAAAAGAACCTGAGCAGAACTGGGACACAATCTTCTGGTACCTGAAGGTGTACATCAGATGCTTCCCCCTTTATCTGGTGTGGTTCTAGTCCAGTGATCTTCAACCATTTTCATTCCTATAAGTTGCCGCAACCCCAAAACTAAGGCTTTGTGACCCCATTGGGGTCCCAAGGTTGAACTCAATCTACTTTCATTGGAATGCCTGTACTGAGCCCTTGAGCATACAAGCTGTTTCTGTCCAGATATTCTAATTAAGGGAATTTGGTTAAGGCCAAAGCCTGTCTTTGTCCCCATGCATGTTCATTTTAAGCACACTGAACATCTGAAAATGGCTTGTATCTTAAATAGAACATGAGTGAACACTACCACAACACCCATGGAATCAGGCTTATTTTCCTATGGATGCAATATTTGAAGGCAATTGTCAGAATTTCATATTTTACTGGAGAAAAGAAGGGACCAAAATATTGGTTACAGTTTATTAGGTATGCAAAGAACGTAAACATGTTTTTGTTTAACACACTGGTTATCAAAGTCTCATGTAGTGTTTGAGCTGCTCTAAGAGAGCAATCCTAACCTGGAGTTAAGCCGGCACAGTTAGGCAGGCAAAATTTGGCTGGCACAAGGGCCACAGTAAAGCGAATTTGGACCACTCTTGGAATCAGGGAGGATGGCACAAGTTTGTGTGCTGGTCTCTCTGAGTGGTCCAAACATACTTTATGGTGGCCCTTGTGCCAGCAAAACTTTGCTGGTCTAACTATGCCGGCCTAACTTCAGGTTAGGATTGTGCCCAGGATCTTGCCACCAGCAGGGAAAAAGTTTTTTCTTAAATGATCTTGGGAACCCCTTTTCCCTGACTCCTGAGAACTCCTCAACCGCCTCTTCAGTGCTCCCCACACCTGAGAACACTGACAAAATGCTATCACGATCCACTTCCAAGTTACAAAACTGGAAGTGGGTCGCTATTGCATTCTTTCAGTGTTCTCAGGCATAAGGAGCATTGCAGAGGGGTCTCTGCACCTCCAGGAGGGTCTGTATGACCCAGGGTCAGTTAGGAAAAAATTCCTGGGGATTGCGTCACACCATAGCAGTTGCCCCACCCCTTATATTAAGGCATCATGACACTCCAGTTTGAGTATCTCTGGTTTAGCATGTTCATATCTTTTCTCTTTCTTCAAAAGCTAAGGTTGGCACATGTATTGATTATCTCAATTTATTATCGCAACAATCATTGTCAGGCTGTGACTGGTCCCATGATCTCCACTGATGAGTGGGAACTCGAGCTCGAGCTTCCCTGATCCAGAAGCTTCCCTGATCCAGAAGGTAACAGTCCTGCAAACTATACAGCAGTAAGCTGTCCCTAGATCATTGGTAATAAAGTAAACATGCAGGAAGAATCAAACTTCTGGTAATGTTCTGAAAGGTGAAGATCACGATTTACAAGTGGCATTAAGGATTATTTCAATACTTATGGCAAAGTCCAATAAAATTGAGAAATACATTTTATTGATATATACCAAATTCAATAGATTGTTCTATTACTTACAATTACAGTGAATGCTGAAGAAATCACAAATGCTATTTAGCAATAGGTGTAGTAGTTTCCACAGTTATCTAATTATCTCCAGAATGTAATTCAAAGATTAAAAATTTCCACTTGAAAGTGAACAGAATACGTTATTTAAAAGCAGCTGGGAGCTCGCTCCTTAATCCAAATATTGGAAATCAAGAAACATTACACACAAAATTTTTTTCAAAAATGCTTTCCAAATGGACAGAACTGTTCTTTAACAACAGAAGCCTGAAGTTTCAGAGCCTTCGCCTGAGAGGCAGTCAGTCAATTGACTGGGGTGATATGATAGGAAAGTTACTACCTTTAAAAACTTCCTTTGAATCATATGTGATGATAATTTAAGTTTTATTCTTCCTGCATATATCAATTTGGAATGTCTGTGTAATTACAGTGTAATTTGGTAGTTTGCCTTACTGTATCACACACATTATTAATAGCCATTGCATAGTGTTGTGATACAATGATAACATTTTTGTTTGTGGAGATTCTTGGGTTATTTCTATGTTTCTGATCCAAAGACTGAACAAAACTTTGATGTGTGTACAAACACTTACAGACAAGCAGGCTCTCCCATTGTATTCAGTCAAAGTGCATCCCTCTGGCAATATAAGAGTGGAACACATCCTGTGCATATGGAGTTCCATGTATTTGTCAGAATCGCAGCAAGTTAAAATGTGGATCAGGATAGATTCTCCTTAAGCACAAATCTATATGCAAAAAGCCAACTCATTTCAAACTAAACTGGATGGACAAATCATTTTCTAAATGAAATCAAGGATCCTTTCAAAGATAAGAATACTAGGTAGGATACGCAGTATCAAATGTTGCCAGGTAAAATGAAAAAAAAAAACACCACAACCCTAATGTCCTGCAAATCTTTATATGGATCATTCCAAGATCAACAATTCAAAATTAAATTAACTTTTATTAATTTTCTTCTAGGATATATTTCCCAATGTTTAGACATAAAAAATATCTTTCAAGTGCACAGTCATTTCAGAAATATCAGTTACTGATTCACTTCAGTTAATAGGCCTGTTTAATCAACAGGTAAAATGAGCCCATATCAGTGCATGTTGCAGAGTTCAGACATCACAACAACCCAAACTAGGGTTTTAGCTTCCAAATATGGAAGCTATGGTTATTATAAACAGCTTGTTTGAGTTTATATTCCATCTACTCAGCCATCCAGTCTACAGGCAATAATCCCAACTTTGATTTGTCAATTCAGATATTATGCCAATCTATAGTTAGCAAAACCATAGTTCTTGATTTACATTAGACCAATACTTGGAAACTATAATTTACCAATTCCGATATCAGACTAAAACCACAGTTATGATTCTTTGACCATGATTGAAGTAATGCCTGAACTGAGTCTAAACAAATATGATAAATGGAAAAGACTAAGTTCAGCTGATTATAAGATTGACTTTTAGCTGCAAATAAACCACCTGGGAATGAACTGAAAAACGAAAAGGGGATGACAGTCATTTATAGGTTGATTAGGCCAGAGATTCTGAAACTGTGGGTCAGGACCCACCAGTGGGTCACAATTTTTGATGGGTCATAAAACTGACAAGGGAGATTAGGCTATGTGCATCAAGGATTAAACAAGCTGCTGCTTCGGAGGGGAGAAGCACTGCTGCCCAATCACCATTCTAGCCACACTCCTTGGAATTCATAAACCAGACAGCAGCCAGCTGCTGCAGCCCCCACACCCACCACACTATAGTAAAAAGGATAAAAAACAGAGGCTTGAGTGGCTGATAACATTAAACACTTTAAGACTCGTAAAGCCAGGTGGGTCCCAATAGAGTGTCACTTTGAAAAGTGGATCCCAGTGCTAAAAAATTTGGGATCCACTGGACAATGCATTTCTAAGGAACGTGTCTCTCTTTTTTGAGAGACATGATTTTCAGACATGGGAAATTAAAACACTGTTCTTTGTAGATCATGTCAAATCCTAAGGCTCTGCAGGCCAGGGCTGGTGGGTCAATTGCCATGGGTTTTCTGCCATGGGGATGAGAGTGCCAAGCAGATGTAGGTGGCAAGGACTGCGAAATCAGCCCTCCCACCTGCCCTGGCTCCCGTAAGGCTCCAAATCAAGCTGTTTCTGGGGTCAGGGCTGCACATGTGCAGGGTAGGGGGAGAACATGCAGACATGGAGATTCACACAATGATGTGGGGGCACCATCGCATCATCTGGCTCCAGGTACCACCTCCTCCAGGTACACTACTGCTGCAGACTTTTTCCAAAATCCTGCCACTGCTATTATTTTCAGAAATATCATGGCAATGATGCTACATGTAACAATACTAAATGCATAAAGGGTACTTGAGTCTACATTCCTGATACCAGTGGGTCACTTCGACTACAATCCTATCCACACCTACCTGGGAATAAGCCCCATTGATTACAATGGGACTTACTTGCGAGTAGAAATGTATAAACATGCATTAGATACAAAATGTTTACAACTGGTTAAAAACAACAAAAACACCACAAAAAAGAGACTGCCACTTACCCAGCTATGCAACCCAAAACAAAAAAGGACTGAAAAGACTCTCTGAAATTACCTGCAGATGGACACTGATCCTATTATTGCCAGCAACAGAATTCAAGGTATACATTTTGGATTGGGATGCTACTCTACTTTATATTTGCTGCTTGCCCCTCACTTTTAAAATCCACTGCACTTTTGATTTCTGTCAAACAAAGGGCTTCAGCAGCTAAAATATCATGGTGTTAATGGCTGCAGGAGATGTTGGCACTAGGCCAATCCCCCCACCCCTTTTCCTGCTGAATTGACATTACTTTTCATTGCACCACAAAACAAACACAGCGTGCTTGTGTAGGAATGTCAACGTTCCTCTTAATACAGTAATATTAAATGCACGACATGACACATTACTATTTTCAAGTTTAACATGAATTACAATAACAAAGCAATCTTAAAATACAATAATGGATGAACAGAATCATTTGATGTCAACTGAATGAAACTGCAAAACTGAATGAAATCATTCAACTCCATAAATTCTGGACTGAATCAGGGAAGCTGGTATGGATTCCAAATTTGGGTTTGATTAGAATTTATTGGATGACCCATTCTCACAGCACGTTTTGCCACTGCTGACTGTTCTAGTTGGCGGTGGTACTTGTGCTCCTTTACCATGGTGAGTAAGCTCCTTTTTGTAGTCCCTACATAGACTTTTCCATACTCGCAAGAAATATGGTAGACGCCAGCAACAGAGAGTGGGGGCCTCTCATCTCATCCTGCAGCGCTTGGGATAACTTTTTAGTAGGTCTATAGACTGGCCTAAGGTTGGCCTTCTCCAGTATCCTCCCAATCTTATCAGTGATGCATACATGCAACAGTTTTCAATTTTGAATACGAGAGGGTTTTTTTTTTTTTAAAGCGTTCTAGTCACAGGAGCCACAAGTACAAAATATTTCATCCAATAGTAAAAATTCCGTTTCTATTGAAAGGAGTGGTGTAATCATCACAGCTGTAGAAATATTATCACTATGCTTGAATAATCAGAAACTATAATGCATTATAGTTTGCCTGCTAACTGTGCAAAAGGCACTTTTCCAAGTGGTGTTCCTCTTATATTTAGCAGGGGGAGAGCAATTGTCCCTCTTCACTTTTCTAGTGGCTGTTGCTGGTGGTGGTCTGCCTTTTTTTAGATGGTGAGCCCTTTGGGGACAGGGAGCCATTTGATTCTAATTACTATTTGCCTGTAAACCACTTTGTGAACTTTGTGTTGAAAAGTGGTATATAAGTACCTGTTGATTGATTGATTTGAAAGGTTAGGATATGTTTGATAGTTTAAAAACATTTCAGGTACAATTGTCTGTCAGCATTCGTAGGGGGTCTGTTCCTAGAACCCCCGCAGATGCCAAAATCCACTAATAAAGGGATCAGCAGGGTGGGTCGACCTCTATGCTCCAGATGCAAACAGAGGAATCCTCCAGTTATGTCTGGAGGCTGTTCTGAGGCACAGGGAGGTCATACATGACCACCCTGCATCTCAAAATGCCTTTGGGAGGTGTCTAAGATGCATTTCCCATTTTCAGAAAACCCAGAAATGCATCTTAGAGAGCAGACCTTCCAAGACGCACTTCCCAGTTTTTGAAAACACACACACACACACGCACGCACGCCACACCAGTGGGTCTCGAGCCAATTTCAGGTGGGTTGTGAAGCACCTAGAGCAGCCATATGGTAAATATGGGAAGATGGGATGCTGGAAAGGGGGAAGGCTGTGTGGTTATTTTGCTTGTGTCAAGGTTGTAAATAGGCTTTTTTTCCCTTTCTGATTCACTATGCTATTGGAAAATGGCTGAGAAATAACCGATCTTATTGCTGCGTTCTCAGGAAAGCGGCAGGCTATGGTGTCACAGTGACAACACTTCTGGTGGGTCCTAAACAGACTGTCAATCTAAAATGTGGGTCCCAGTGCTAAAAGGTTTGCGAACCACTGTCCTAGATGATTCCCACAGATGTTGCGAGAAGCAGGAAGGCTGTGTGTGGAATGCAACCGGAGGACAACTCCAGTCATGTCCAGAGGGTACAAGTCAGTCCTACACCTGTTGAATCCATGGATAAACGGGATCAACTTGTGCCTCTCTTAGGGTTAACATGGTGTGTCTTTTTTATAAAGTAACTGTGTTGAGTATAGTTGAGTTTTACTTCAGAATGCCAGGTGCAAGGGAGGGGTAACAGGATGTTGTCTTGTGTGTTCCCTAGGCACCTGGTGGGCCACTGTGAGATACAGGAAGCTGGACAAGATGGCTCTTCTTATGAGTTGAGTACAAGTAGAGTATCCGTTATCTGGAATGTTTAGGACAGGAAAGTGGCTGTTTTCCAGATTTGCCTACATTTCGGAATAATTGCATACATATAATATGCTCCCTCTTGCTCTTTTCACGTTATCCATATGGGTGTCCGCTGGCCTCTGACATTTTTCAACAATGCCTGTGCAGTTACTCACCACAGACCAGAGAATACAACTTACAGCTTGTACCTGCACTGTGTGTGGGAATGAGCAGAAGACCTTCTAGAGTTCACACTACAGAAAGTTAAAAATAAACTCTTGGACAAAAATGCCTGGATTTCAGAATAGCCCGGATTTCAGATATCTGGATAAAGGGCAATCTACCCGTATTTATATACCTCATCAGAGTTCATAAGGACAGGATGATCTTTGGTTTAGATTTCAAATTCATATTTATCTACCACTTCTCAACAGGAGTAGTTCCAAAGCAGTTTACATAATAAAATAATATGCTACCTATTTTGCATATACCACCTATTTCGAGGGAAAAGGCTTGGGAAGGTTTTGAAAAGAGGGGATAAGATCTAGCATGTGCAACTGCTGCTGGATTTAGTCCCACCTACCTCAACATTTACTCCCCCAACATGCCCTGACCTTCCCCTCACTACCCATGATCCACCCTCCAGGCTGGTTTACCAGCACTGGAATGGCGAGCAACCCGACTGTCCTATCCTGCAGGAACTTGACAACGGCCACTGGCAGCAGCATGCTCCACATTTCATCGGCAGCTAATTTAAAGCAGCGGAACACTGTCATAAATCACATAATAGGATTGGGCTGTTAGTAATTCATTTATTCTGAAGTTAATTGATTAATGCTTTGAAGCTACTTTTCAAATATAGGAGCTCACAGATGCAAAAGTACACCATATGCCTAATAAACAGTCACTGAAATGATGAATAGCAGAAAACAGGAGCATTTTTAAAAGCAAACTCCAGAAAAGCCAAAATACAGTATAGTAGTATCTAACCAAAGCTGAAGCAAGGACAGCCACTGCAGCCAAGATCACTACATTCTGTCATACATCGACATGCGTGGTCTTCTTCTGTAGGACTGGCTTACCTGCTTCCTGGTCCGTGTCTTTCCCGTTCTAAGTTTGATGTATCTGGCTATCAGTTCATTCCTACCTGAAACAAATACAAAGCTACAATGAAGGCCAAAAGTAGCAATTCAGCAAGAACATATAAACGTTAAAGCTACATGATTTAAAAATATAGGTCACCACCAGCAAGACAAAGTCTCTACTGTGTTTTCAAATCCTTCGCCTGAAAACGATTTTTCAAATTGAATATTGCAGAGGAGGTGGCATGTGGAATGAGACAAGGGGAAATACTTTAAGCAGTGCAGTTCTAACATTGTGCTGGGCCGGCGTTTGTCCCTTATGCAGGCCTTGGAGTGTCACAAATGCACCATAAAGCACATTTGCTCCACTCTTGGAGTGAGAGAGGACAGCGCACAGACATGTGCGGTCCTCCCTATGCTGGCCCAACAACCTAGGCTGGTAAGCTTGCCCCAGCCTGGGAAGCCAGCCTGGTGGGTTTGGGAGGGCGGGGGGAAGGCAGAATGGGGTGTGCAGACGGGTCCATGGGTGGAACATCCTGGGAAGAGGGGTGGAGCCAGGATCTGGCACTTAGCCCAGATCCAAACACCCTTCCCCAGCTCAGATGGCCCTGATCAAGGCTGCTCTGAATTGCACTAATAATTTTGCTGGCACAGCTCTGAGTAGCCCCATTCGGGCCACTGTGCATTACCTAGGGAAACGGGAATATTTTAGCCTTTTCTTAGCTTGTCCGGCAGCCAGTCCCAACCCCAGGCTGGATATGGGCAGGTGTGTCGGCCTGCCTATTCCAGCCTGGGATTTCCCTCCAAAAGGTTCTGAATTGGAGACAGTATTAGAGAATAAGCCAATGGAAAATTCTCCTGCAAAAAAAGTTTCATAATTTCAAAGTTCGGTGCGGACAGCACAATCTGATTATTGCAAATTCCATGATCTAAAAACTGCAGTTCTCTTAACTGGTAGCAACTGGAAATTATCATTCATAGCTAACGGCGTATAACTGCTTTGGGGAGGAATTATTCTAAAGGGAAAAATCATACAGATGTAAAAGGATCAAACTCACCCTACCTCTGCACCACAATCCTGATCTGAATATTGGCTTCAAGCAGCTGTTACTATTTAGTCAAATTAAGATCCTAGCCATTTTCAACCACTGTGCCGCAAGTGGTCCACAGGTGTGCTGTGGGAATTTTGGGGAAGGTCATTTATTAGTAGGGCCATGGGGATGTGAGCCCCCCATTTGCAGCATGGTGTGCCTTATCAATTGCCAAAAAACTGATGGTATGCCTTGACTATTTTAGTACCTTCTTAGTATGCCATGAGATGAAAAAGTTTGAAAATTGCTGCCCTGACTAATCAGTTATGGTTTAATGTTGCATGCCGTTTGGCCCTATATGTGGATTGAAGGTTTTTGGTCCCATTTCTTTCCTTCTTATTGTATTGGGTAATACTTTTCAATCTTTGCTTTAATGCTTTAAGACAGGGTGGGAAAGATCCAAGGACTCATAGGCAATGGTGCCTATTCTGGATTCTCTGACACCAACATCACTGCTGCCTACAGGGGCTAAAAAGCCCTGTAAAAACCTCTTTCTTATATCCCTGGGTGGCGGCGGTAGGGAGAACCCAGAAGGTATGGACACCATCACCTACAGGTCTCTGCCAGTTGCCACCCCCCTTAAGGAGAGAGTATTTTTTTTTAAATGGTATTGGGGGGTTATGACTTCCAGGTTGGGAAGCACTGTGCTAGAGAACCACTAGAGGAATGCTAAAAGGAAGTGTATCTAATGTTCTTGCTGCCTGCTCCTTCTGTTGTCCACTTCCTGTTAACAGTCTCATTGTTACTCTTCCAGTGTTCCTCTAGCACCTATGATCTAGGTTATTCTTGCTTCCTCTTCCAATGTATTTTGCTACCTTTTCTGTAGCTTCCAAAGCAAAAGGAATAAAAAGCTTCTGTAAACGAAAAGAGGTGAGTGATGAGCATGACAGAGGGGATTTGAGCGGAGTTTTGAGTGGAGTAGGGTGGAGTGCTTGTCCCTGCAGCTACCAGGGGAAACCTGTATGGTTTTTTTAGAAGACCATCTATTTTTCTGTATTTCTACAGAACTTCATCCTCCTGATTGGTGTCCAAGATATCTAGCACATTAACCACTATTCTAGCATATCATTCTTTCTTTTTCTTTTTCTTTTTTGAAAGCATGACAAATCCAATTGTGTCTGGTACTACAGGCAATCCGACTACGTGCTCAGCTTTTAATTCTCTCAGGTGGGCAATATCCAATATAAAACAAATAATATTGCAATGCAAGCATAAAAATATGGCAACATTAAAATACTACTAGTAAGCACAACCAGTGGTGTCATTCAAATGATTTAGGAACAGGAACTCACTATTGAGTTCAAATTCAAATGTTGGGGGGGGGGGGAAAAACCCGGAAGCAGCCACAGAGCCCGTTAGGATCCGGAACCCCCGTTCTGGTCTGTTCCCCCTGAATGACATCACTGCCTTCTCCCCAGTGGGCTGCAGACTCACCAGAGCGGCTGCTGACTTCACGTGTGTGGCTGGAGGGAATGAGGAAGGGGGCTGTGCAGGACGGGACTTCCCCAATGCAGCCCTTCCCCCCCAGGAATCCGGAGTCGCTCCCTTTAACCCTCTGAGTGCCGGCCAACCAAGAAGAAAAGCTCTTTGCAGAGGAATTGGGAGGGGGAGGAGGGAGAGTGAAGTGGGTGGAGTCAGCCCTAATTTTAACTAGTGGAACTGAGTTCCTCCGCATTCCCCCTGCATGACATCACTGAGCACAACGTCTGAGAGGCTTTGCTCACACCCAGCATTCTGGAGAATGCATGTAGAGGTCAAGAGAGGGCTGAATGTGAAACTGAGAAGTGGAGAATTGTTCCCGCAACGTGTGTACTAAATTTCATTCTGATATCTCAATGTTCAGAGTTATCATGTTACAAAGAAACTGACAAACTCACAAATGGAATGCCAAATGGGCAAACAGTTAAACCAAGGCTGCCTTTCCCTTGGTTCATAAGACATAATCCAATCAACAGAAAACAGAAAAGCACACCATCATCACCACACAATTAAAAGAAGGGCTGAGAATCTCTTTCTTACAGGTGCAAAAAATTTGAAGGGAAAACGGCAACATTCTTAGGCACCCTCATATTCTGTTTTGTAGACCTGGCAGAAATCTTGTGCTAAGTCTTAAATGCTAGAGCAGTGTTATTCAAACTGTAGGTTGGGGCCCACTTGGTGGGTCGTGGAGAGCTGGGAGCAGCCATCTTGAAAATTGTAGACCTTCCTCTTGCTAGATTCCTTTTGTGAGGGTTAATAGTTTGAATTTTCAAGCGAGGGTTTTTTAAATGTCCTTTTTAGTACTGTGCTTTTACATCATATTTTGTCCTAATCTTGCTTTCTGTCAGGGATGTTTCATGGTTGTATAATTGATGCAGTCTAAGAATGCCAATTTGCATTTCAGGAAAGTCAGTTTATTATGTTACAATGACAGCATTTCCTGCTTGACTATGTCACTTCCGACTATTACATCATTTCCATGTAAATGACATCATTTCCTGAGTGTATGATGTAATGACCTGAGTGCCATTCTAAAAAATGGGTCCTGGTCTAAAAAGTTTGAGAACCACTGTGCTAGAACAAAGAAGGAAGCTGCGATTCCTCAGGACAGACTCTGGCCAATTAAATAGCAACCCTTACGTAAGTTGCAGTGCCAAATTTATTCCAAGGAGTAAAATAAGAAGATTCCAGTTCCAAAATCAGACCTCTCTGCTCCTTAGCAAAGTTTAATACAAATTTCCATTGGCAGTAGGACTGGTGCTGTCCAAGAGCTATTCTTCAGTAGCAGTTTTCTCATGAGACACTCTGTATCAGTACAATCGATGTCTGGACACGCTTAGGCCCCAGGAGTAGTCCTCACCATCTCATAGCCACATAAGATCCTATAAAAGTGCCTCTAGTGCCTGTGTGCCACTGTGGGGGAGGGAGAAGGGAGAGACATCTCTTGCTACGTTTGTGCAGAAAACAAAAAGAAAAGAGTGACATTTTAAATCCAAATTAGCTAACAAAAAAACCTCTTGTAGATAAAAGTCAGCAACTGATTAAACAGTTTCAACCTCTAAGACAAACAGCCCCTATTTAAAAGCCGTGAGCAAAATCTATTTTAAGCCTTTAAAAATATTATAGGCAGGTGTTAAGTCATCCCCATCGTGAGTTTTGAGAGTGGTCCCTTAGTGAGTTTGGAGAAGGCTTATGGAAAAGGGGGTGGGGTGAGGGGGGAATTGGGCAATGCTTTCCTAGCCTGGCAGCGTTTTGTTCAGACAAGCTTACTGCAGAAGGTCATGTGACATAGGCCAAATAAACAGCATCTGGGGATTTTCAATTACAGACCTTCACCCAGCATGCCTGCACTGTAATCTCTACCAGATGAGGCTCAGGCCTCACTATTTTCAATAATTCACACACTGTGTACACATAACATGACAATAAGGGCATTCATGCAACCGCCTGATTCGCACATCAAAGCCCCCAAATGGCCAGCTGTAAGCATGCTTACTGCTGAATAATTCATTCTTTTCACAGGCTTGAAAAAACGCTCAGCAGGACTTGGCAAGCTTGTGTCCTTTCCTGTGTGGTATGCTAAACTCAAATTTTGAAAGAGGTACAGCCCCACTTTAAAAAAAAAAAAAGAGCTGGAGATTCAACCATTTAAATGCACATTTGCAAAGACTGAAACGGGTTTAAAAAAAAATAAAGCAGTCAACTGAACAAGCCACAACCCCACCATGCGGCCCCCCCCCGGGGGGGGGGAGAGAGAGCACTTACAAAAACAACACTCATGTTTGTGAAGCAGGTGTTTCATAAAAAAATAAAACTGCTTTCTACCAAAGGCTTTCCCCCACTCTCTTGCATAAATCACATACACAAAAATATTTCTGCAAGTACTTTACTGTTTACAAGTCCTGCAAACTTAGTTTTCACGTACCTAGTGTATTGCTCTACTACCCACCCTTAAAATAGTAGGCTGAATACAAAGAACTCAAAGTAAAGAACTTTTTTTTCTTGAAAACAACAGCATTTCATTACCATTATCCAGCTAGGTCTGGATAGGCTAATCACCTGGTTTTGCCTCTTTTAGCCTTATTAGAAGATTTTTTTTTCAGGCACTTTAAAACCCTGCTGCTAGAATTTAATTGCAAGACAGACATCCTAAAGCACTTCTAATTACATGTACTCTGATAAATTTGCTTCCTCAACTCTGTAGAGCATGTTCTTTTAAGGGAGACCTTTTAGCTTCTCAAACCTTTTTGCACCGGGATACCCACTTTTTAGAATGAAATCTGTTTGGGCCCACCAGAAGTGAAACCATTAACCTGGTAGTGATGTCATGGCTGGAAAGGAGGATTTTTAACCCTCTCCACATGACAAAATAAAATCAATTACTTAAGTAATTAAGCTTACAATAAATTTAAATATTTGTTTAAAATAAAGAAGATCCCTCTTAATCCATCCAAGCAGTTGCTGATCTGTTTTTAGAAAACAAAAACCCAAACATCCCAAAGACTGCAATCCTATCCACACTTATCCAGGAGTAAGCCCCATTGACTATCATTGTTAAAAGCATGTACATAGCAGCCTGTTAAAAGTATGGATCTGTAACATTTCCCCTAATGCAGTCATATACCATAGTAGAATCATTTCTAATATATTAAAAATAAAATACACATTGAAATGAATGAGTCCCATCTGAAATTGGCTTGCGACCCACATAGTGGGTCTTGACCCACAGTTTGAGAAACACTGTTTTAAGGCAATTCCCTGCTTCATAATATCAAGTTTTCTTATCTGTCAATCAACACTAG
Source organism: Lerista edwardsae (assembly GCA_029204185.1). Lineage (NCBI taxonomy): Eukaryota > Metazoa > Chordata > Lepidosauria > Squamata > Scincidae > Lerista > Lerista edwardsae. The sequence continues at coordinate 15,177,063 of JAJKFI010000016.1, read as the reverse complement.
AACCAGCTGGATCAACTAGTCATGACCTCCCCTCATAGCAAACACATGCTGCTTACCAGCTGTGGGCTGTGTATTTTTACACTCTTTTCCCCATCATTCAGAGTGGTTTCCTCTTAATCACAATAATCCTAAAAGTGCTAAAACATATCAATCGTCCTTTAAGCCCTGCCTACAAAAGGCCAGCCATCCTGCCTTTATGGGCTTGTCCAGCAGCAGCTGATACTTCATTCAGCTGCAAATCCAATTTAGCAGCTACAAGAGGTTTAGCATCTTTGAAAAAAAATATTGGGTGTTGAATCTGCATGGCTAAGTCAGCAATATTCCTCTGCCATATTGTTTTGCCTTTTCTATTAAACGTTAAACCTACACTCCTGTTGGATTCTCCCCATTGATGTCCTGATGATAATATCTTTAAAGAATAATTGTCAAGTCTTACGATATCATTAAAACACTCCCAAATGGTACACATAAGGAAAATGAAAACCTTGAAATGCTTGTATAATCATGTAAACCAGTGGTCTCCAAATTTATTAGCCGGAGAGCAACATAAAATATCTGGCATGGTGTTAAGGGCCAGAAAAATAAATAAATTTAAAATGTAAATACATTAGAGATGGAACTTGAATGAATGAATGGGCTCCAAGTTCCAGGATTCTTCCCAGTTCTAATACACATCACAGAAATATAGCACACACTTTAATGTACTCCCTTTCCTCCAACCCACAAGTAGGTTACATAAATGTGCTAAAGTAAATATCTCAGATTCAGCAGATCGTAGGAAACACCCAGAGCATATTCGGAGGCCCGAGGACGCCTCTGCGACACTCAGGAATGTGTCTAAGGCCTTCAGAGGGTCTAAAATGTCACTTCTGGGTCTTTGGGAAAACCAGGAAATGATTATTCTTGGCCTCCTGAGGACTGGGAGGCTGCGCAAGGCCTCCCTGGCCCTCAGAACAGCCTCTGCACACAACCAGAGCAGTTTGGAGGGTGCAGCCCATTCCAGCAAAGTCAGGAGAGCCAGAGGCTCACAGGGGACCAGAGGCTTGCCATGTGACCAGATAGAGGCTCTCCACGGGCCACAACATGCCCCTGGGCTGGGGTTTGAAGACCCCTGACTTAAACTGAAAACCACGGATTTATGTGTCATTTCAGAAGAACTGGTTCAATATAATGTCATTTGCTATGTGCCTATAGCAAAATCATGGCAATGATATACTGTAGATGATTATCTAAAATGCCAAACACAGAGATGAAAATAATACATTTGTCTTTATCATTTTACATTTGGAATAGGAATGGTACCAGGACTGGAAGTTATGAGCTCCTGATGACGGAAGTGCATTCCTTGCAAAGGAATTTATCTCCAAGACTTAACCAGAACCTTGTTGTTGTTGTTGTTGTTGTTCTTCAGTCTCGCTGTTGTTCGTGACTCGTGTCTGACCCTTTGCAACCCCATGGACCATAGCACGCCAGGCTTCCCTGTCCTCCACTAGCTTCCAGAGTTCACCCAACTTCATGTTCATTGCTTCGGTGACACTATCTAACCATGTCATACTCTGCTGCCCCCTTCTCCTTTTGCCTTCAGTCTTTCCCAGCATGAGGGTCTTTTCTAAAGAGTCCTCTCCTCTCATGAGATGGCCAAAGTATTTGAGCTTCAGCTTCAGGATTTGTCCTTCCAGGGAGCAATCAGACTTGACTTCCTGGAGGATTGACCGATTGGATCTCCTTGCAGTCCAGGGGACTCTCAAGAGGCTTCTCCAACAACATAATTCAAAAGCACCTATTCTTCGGCGCTCTGCCGTTCTTATGGTCCAGTTCTCACATCCATACATTGCCATCGCTTTGACTATGCGAACCTTGTTATTCCCATTTTTTTTGTCTTTAATATCCTCAGTCCTGCGTGGCATTGCCATTCAGAACAATCCTGTGACTTGCAGTTTCAGAAACTCTGTTCCCAAATAATCACAATCCAATGTTGTCATATGCACATTAAAATAAAGAAATGGGTTTACGCTTGCTTACACTATTAGCTAGCAAGTTAGCTAAAACTTGCGAACTTCTTCTGCAGTGAAATATAACTATCTAGGAACAATAATAAAACAAATAAAGTTTGGTCACCACAGATGGTGACTGCAGCCATGAAATTAAAAGACGTTTACTCCTTGGGAGGAAAGCTATGGTGAACCTAGACAACTTAATAAAAAGCTGAGACATCACCCTGCCAACAAAGGTTCGCATAGTCAAAGTTATGGTTTCCCCAGTAGTAATGTATGGATGTGAGAGCTGGACCATAAGAAAGGCAGAGTGCCAAAGAATAGATGCTTTTGAATTATGGTGTTGGAGAAGACTCTTGAGAGTCCCCTGGACTGCAAGGAGATCCAATCAGGCAATCCTACAGGAAGTCAAGCCTGATTGCTCCCTGGAAAGACAAATCCTGAAGCTGAAGCTCCAATACTTTGGCCACCTCATGAGAAGAGAGGACTCTTTAGAAAAGACCCTCATGCTAGGAAAGATGGAACGCAAAAGGAGAAGGGGGCAGCAGAGGATGTGATGGTTAGACAGTGTCACCGAAGCGATGAACATGAAATTGGGCAAACTCTGGAAGCTAGTGGAGGACAGGGAGGCCTGGGGTGCTGCGGTCCATGGGGTCGCGAAGAGTCGGACACAACAAATGATTACCAAATTCATATTTGTTTTCTTTCTCCCGACCTGCTAAGCTCATGGTAGAATACTTTGTATTCACAAAAGGTATGATCTAATTTAATTTGGAGGTTTTGATTCTGTTTTATTTGCCACCTTGACATTGTACTTTACCATGCAAAGCTAACTGCACGTATTATTTTAAGCAGGTCATACCATCATTAATATTCATTTTATGCTTTGCGCAAAAGCAAAACTGCCGTTTTGTCACCTAATCCATGTCCAGAACAGATGACATAAAACGAAAGGACTACTGTATAGAAAGATCACTGACTAGACAAATACAAACTTTGCATGCTGAGTTTGTATTTGACTTTTTGAAAGTGCTGATTTAACACAGAGTACCAAACAATTCTAAAACAAGTACTTGTTTGCCAAGAATTGGTAGCAAGAAGCCCAACTTGGCCAGAAATCCTTCAAATACATAGACAATGGGCTGGCTCATCTGTCATGCATGATAGATGAGTTAAGGGGATTAAAATCAGCATTTGCATTATAATAGATAAAAATTAGCAAAATAGAATTTCTCCGTAGGTGGCTTCAGTTTTGTTTGTTTGCCAAGGAAAAAGGAGGTCCATTTTTTAGAAGAATTACAGTAGGCTTACAAACTTCATTGGAAGGGGTACTGTTTTAAATGCTGATTCACATTCTCAGAGAAGAACTAAGAAGGGTTAACCTGGATAAGTTTCAGATTCTCAAACATTTGTGCGTAGTTTTAAACAAATTAGTATATAAAATTTGAAAAATTCAGTTTTCTCCTGTTGAAAAAAGATGCTTGGGGAAACTAGTTACAGCATCTGAAGGGGGCATTCTGCTTTTATCTAGTAGAAAGGAATTCTCTTCTGCTGCAAAGAAGTAGTGAGATGTCTGAAGAAGGAAAGCCTGTTCAACACCGACAGCTTAGAAATAAGCAACCCCAAAGTTCATTAAAAAGAATAAGGGATTAGAGCAATGGTGCCACCCACATGCTTTGTGTGTTTACACCACACAAAGGCATATGCAATCAGCATGTAGATAGGACTGATATGACCTTCATAGGGAATTGCTAGACCAGTGCTTCTCAACCAGTAGTACGTGTACCACTGGTGGTAACCCGACCTGCTATCCACTGCTATGTGAAGCTGATCCTGCTTGCGAAGCTCCGCCTCCACTGCTCGAGCCAAATTTGGCTGGAGGATCAGCTTCTGTCTCAGATAGGCTCCTACACACCAGCTGATTGCCGGCAGCACCGCATCAATAAAATAAAGCGTTACCTGCCCCTAGTAATTGTTCAACATAATTTTCTTTATTGTCCTGATTTTCATGGCTCTTACATACACTTCACCAAATGTACTTGTCCCACTTTTTAAAAAAATTTTTACATTTGATGTAAGTGCACAGCCGGGTGATGTCTTAAAACTGCTAAGAATGTCATTTATAGTAAGTCCACCGCCAAATTAAGTACAAGGCCATTGTCTTACAAATGTAAGCTTCTTCCAAGGATATCCTTAAAAACAATATAGTGTAGTGACAGCTATGAGCTTGTGAAATAGTTTTGTCTTATGTAGCCCCCCCCCCTTTGTAAAACAACAGCAAAGCCAAATGCTAGAACCTCAGCTTAACAATAAGAACATAAGAAGAGCCCTGCTGGATCAGGCCAAAGGCCCATCTAGTCCAGCTTCCTGCCTCTCACAGCGGCCCCACCAGGCGCCCCAGGGAGGCATGAGACAACAAGATGCTTGGATCCTGTTGCCACTCCCTTGCACCCGGTACTCTGAAGTAGCCTACTACTAATGTAAGGGGGTTGCACAATCCATCATTGCCTACAGCCCACGATGGACTTTTCTTCCAGAAATCGGTCCAATCCCCTCTTAAAGGCAACTAGACCAGATGCCATCACCACCTCCTGTGGCAAAGAGTTCCACAGATTAACTACCCGGTGGGTAAAAAAGTACTTCCTTTTATCTGTTTTAACTCTCCCAACCCTCAGTTTTAGTGGATGCCCCCTGGTTCCGGTGCTTTGAGAGAGGGAAAAGAACATCCCTCTATCAACTCTATCCCTTCCATGCATTATTTTGTATGTCTCAATCATGTCCCCCCTCAGGCACCTTTTTTCTAGACTGAAGAGCCCCAGACGCTGCAGCCTTTCTTCATAAGGGAGGTGCCCCAGCCCTGTAATCATTTTCGTCGCTCTCTTCTGCACCTTTTCCAGCTCCACTATGTCCTTTTTGAGGTGCGGCAACCAGAACTGTACACAATATTCCAGGTGTGGCCTTACCATCAATTTGTACAATGGCATGATAATATTGGCTGTTATATTCTCAACCCCTTTTCAGTGATGTCATTCAAATTATTTAGGAACAGGAACTCACTTTTGATTGGCACTTGTCGGGAACCCGGAACCAGCCATGGAGCCCGTTAGGATCCGGAACGCCCGTTCCGGTCCGTTCCCCCTGAATGACATCACTGCCCCTTTTTTAATTACCCCAAGCATGGAATTGGCCTTCTTAATTGCTGACGCACACTGGGTGGATACCTTCATTGAATTGTCCACCAGCACCCCAAGATCTCTCTCCTGAGCTGTCACAGACAGCTCAGAACCCATTAGCCTATAGGTAAAGTTTTGGTTTTTTGCCCCAATCTGCATCACTTTACATTTGTCTATGTTGAAACGCATCTGCCATTTGGCTGCCCATTCCTCCAACTTGGAGAGATCCTTCTGGAGCTCTTCACAATCCTTTCTAGTCTTCACCACCCGGAAACGTTTTGTGTCATCTGCAAACTTGGCCACCTTGCTGCTTATCCCTGTCTCCAGGTCATTTATGAATAAGTTGAAAAGCACCGGCCCCAAGACAGATCCCTGGGGCACTCCACTTTTCACCTCTCTCCATTGTGAAAATTGCCCACTGACCCCCACTCTCTGTTTCCTGGCCCTCAACCAATTCTGGATCCATAAGAGGACCTGCCCTCTTATGCCCTGACTGTAAAGTTTCTTCAGCAGCCTTTGGTGGGGGACTGTGTCAAACGCCTTCTGAAAATCCAGGTATATAATATCCACAGGTTCCCCCACATCCACGTGCCTGCTGACCTTTTCAAAGAATTCCAAAAGGTTCGTGAGGCAAGACTTACCCTTACAGAAGCCATGCTGACTTTCCTTTAGCAGTACTTGTTCCTCTACGTGTTTTAGGATTTTATCTTTGATGAGGCTTTCCACCATCTTACCCGGAACAGACGTTAGGCTGACCTGCCTGTAGTTTCCAGGCCCCCCCCCCTTTTTTAAAGACTGGCGTGACATTGGCTATCCTCCAGTCCTCTGGTACCGTGGCCAATAATGTTTATTGATGAACTACGTTTGCTGTGCCAGAGACCCTCCTGTGATAGGAAAGCTGGCTGTTTATATTTCATGTCTATGTCTACTATGGGAAAGATATTTTGCATTTTTAGCAGGTGCAAGTAGATATTTAAACTCACCTTGTGTTGTGCAAGAGATATGGAATCAGATTATATATGATGATCTTCAAATGCAAATATGAGCTAATCAGGAAGCATTTAACCAATGAGTGAAGGATTTATGCATACAACACCTAATGTTGCTTCCTTCAGGGGTAAATGGGTGATAGTTTATTTTCCCGGAGTACAATTTCTGGAGACATTTTATCCATTTTAGACATTTAGTGTAGATCTAATGAAAAGTACAAAGAAATGTGCCCCTGCTTATTAATTTACAAGTTTACAAATGTGAAAGGACTAAGAAAAAAATGTTTCAATACTTACACACATGTAAGTATTTTTATTTCTTGCTATTTATTTGGAAGATTTATATCCCATCTTTCCATCTTCGAGGAGCTCAGTGGCTTATAAAACAAAACAAAATAAACACAAATTTGAGGGTGGTTCTCTAATCATGCAACTTTAACACTAAACGCAGCCAATTCTCTTTACCACACCCTTCTCTTAACATTGAGAAGTATCTCTCTGAATGAACAAGATAAGCTTTATACTTTTGACACTTGAGTAAAGAGATTTATAATGCAGGCCCTGGAGATTGGGAGATATGCCAAACCTAACCTTCTGTGTGCCAGGCAGGCTCAGAAGACTTTGGTCTTACTTGGACACTTGACACACTATCTTCCCCGCCAACTAGAAGACAAGGCTTCACTTTCATCCACACAAGCTTTAAAATGGCAAATGAGATGAAGTAGATTTACAGCACACACACACACACACACACACACACTACTCAGGAGTAAGTCCCCACCTACAAAGGCTGTAATTCTGCAGACACCTAGGGCCCAATCCTATGCTGCCTGACCACCTGGGAGCGCAGTGGTAACTAGGCAGCTACCTGCATCCCATGGCAGCCACAGGAGACTCTGCAGGGAAAGGGCGCTTAGTCTATATGCCGGCTATTCAGCCAGCGCAGAAGCGAGGGCCTCTGAGTAAGGCCAAGCAGCCTTATTCGGAGGTTGGGAACCAGCGGCAAGAGTTGCTGCCATTCGCCCCCCCACTCCAACCTTCCCCCCACCCCAGAATGCCCTTCCGCTCTGCCCAGAATGGCCTCATCGCTGGCAAGCAGGGCTCCCTCTGCACATTTCTTTGTACCTCCAGGGCAGCCATGGCTGCTGTCACCATGGCACTGCCCCAGCGCCAGCGGTCCTTGAGCTCAGCGATACTTGCTCCCAGGTGTCTGTAGAATTACAGCCTTCATAGCTGTAAAGCCACTAGGGTAAATATCTTCATATGATGTGCCTTCCTTAGCCTCTAAAAAACTTTTCTGGATTATTCAAGAGAAAATAAAAAAACACTGATTCTATCTTTCCCTTTCTCCAGCAAATTTAGAGCTGTATACGTATACCAACTGCATGAGAACAACAGCAAGAGAGGGGCAAGACCTCATTTCCCTACTTATGGGCTTCCTAGAAGCACCTGTGTGGCCGTTCTATGAAACAAGATCCTGGACTAGACAGGACTTCAACAATTCAGGAAGACATTTTCCATGTTCTTGCATACTTGAGGCTTACATGTAGGGGAAGAAGGGTTTCTTCTTGCAGGGGAATCTTAAGGTCATGCACCTTAAGGTACCTGGATCTCAGGCATGCCTAGCAGTGGGTCCAGGGGACCACATGATCCTGAGCACCAGAGTGCAAGGGGCAGCATTTCAAGCACCGCTGCCACCCTCCTGAGGGCCAGGGAAGCTGCATGTGGCATCCTCTGGCCCTTCAAAAAGCCTTCTGAAGGCTCCAGAGGCACCGCACTTAGAGTTCCCCGACAAACCCAGAAATATTTAATGGCATCCCGAAGGCTACAGATTGCCTTCGGAGGGCTTGGGGATGTAGCACCAGGCTTTGGAAGCTCCAGGTGATTGGAGGGAGGCAATCTGCTGCTGTGGTCCGCGGCGGCAGGTGGGCCAGGTCCCTGACTGATCCGAAGACATTTAGGTCTTCTAATGCTAAGAACCGGCAACTTAAATTACGTCTACAAACAGACTGGATTCAAGCATCCCGTGTCCCGAAAAGCACCAGGACAGAAATAAGAGTTCTTTCACAACTGCCACTTTATCTCATAAACACGGAGGTCCAGTGGCTCTTCTACCTCAACAACTATTGTGCTAAAAGCCAGCCTTAGCAAGTCATTCTGAGTGGTCATACGGGTAAAAACATTTCGCTTCGACAGAATGTGAGATAATGCGGCAGATATTTGCTTAGAATGGAAGTAAACACGTTCTGACCTTTTGAAAGGCTACAGGCAAGCAACAGCGGCAAAACTTTGTCTTTGCATAAATATGAATAGTGGCCAACAGTTTGCAGACTTCTCCCAAAGACATGGCTCAACCGACTGAGCAAGCAGGGGAGATTAATGCTACCATCCACATGACATATCTCCCCTCCACTCACATTCTCTGCAGCATAGCTATCATACTGCATGGCTTTAGCTGACAGTAACTTAAAATCCTGACAGCAGCAACTGATACTTCAAGAAGACCAGAGGATTCCATTTCAGAGTTCAGAAACATGGCCTGATAGTGATGGAGGCAGGAGGGACACATACTTGGATGCATGAAGAGTACACTATGGAATGTTCCAGCGCAATCGTACTTGCTAAGGCTATTATCACCCTATGCTGTGAGTTAACCTGAAATTATTATAGTGTGAACATGCACACAAACAGTTCAAAACAATAATAATGCAACAGCTATTTAGATTTACGTTAGTAGTCTGCTTCTTAATGTTCTCCCAAGACAGTGGCAGTAAAATGACATATTTTTTCCAATGAGAATGTCATTTGTGACATTAAAATAAACTGATGGTGTCCCTTGATGATTTTAGCACCTTGCCAATGTGCTGTGAGATGAAAAAAAGGTTGAAAGGGTCAAAGCTACACCCAAAATAATCTTGCCTTTTCCTTATAGCCCTCATTACTCTGTGATTAAACTTTTACAATTCCTAACCATTCCGAACATCTTCTACTCCAAATTTCAACTACTCAGGAAATTTATCTGTGCTTCATGCCTCTTCATCATGCACTCCATGTCTAGGTCTTCCCCACACCAAGACATATACACAACACTCTACTTGAGAAAGAACAACAACGTCCTAGAAAGAAGCAAGCTGATGGCAGTGCATTGGTAGATACTGCATTAGCTTTTATAAAACGCAAAAATATAGAAGTACTATTGCATTCTAATGCAACATGTTTATCTCAATGCATATAATTTGCTAGAGGACATAGTTCAATACAAACAGTGGGCTCCAGCCCTTGGGCCAGATGTAGCACCCACCTGATCCTGTCCCGGCATGAATGGCACTGTTTGTTCTGCCAAGGATGCTGCAAAACACCCCAACTCCAGTTCCCACGGGTCCTCAGGGCCTGCCGTATCTGCATGGAACACACACTGCAAGGCTTGCTGGGGCAGCAGACCCCAGATGCAGCTGGCTGCAAAGACCCCAAGGGACTGTAGTCGGGGTCTTTTGCAGCATCCCTGGTGGAATGGAAGGTGCCATTTGCAAGGGGAATGCTTCTCCCCACTGCAGCAGACTTCAGTTTGGAGAATGCTGACTTAGAACGTATGCTCTACATTTGTCATTTGTTCTGACATTTCCATTTGAAATCCTTCAGGCAACATACTGTATACAGCAGTAGCTCTCAAATGTTTTAGTATTGGGACCCACTTTTTAGAATGGCACTCGTGTTGGGACCGACCAGAAGTGACGTCATTAACCTGGAAGTGATGCCACAGCCAGAAGTGACATCATCAAGCAGGAAGTACCATCATTGCGATATAATCAAATGACACTTATGGAATGCAAACTAGTATTCTTGGACTGAACTGCACAACCATGAAATGCCTCTGACAGAAAGCAAGATTAGGATAAAATATTACGTAAAAACACTGAACAAAACTAAAAACAAAATTTAAAAAACTTCACATTGAAAATTCAAACTAACAGCTTCCAATATGTCAGCTCCCAGCTTTCTGTGATTCATCTGACATCAGGTTGCAACCCAAGTGGGCCCTGATCCACAGTTCGAGAAACACTGGTATACAGAAAAACTTCTAGGCTAGACAGAACCTAGTTTTGAGTATAAAGTAAATTCTCGTATCGAGAATAACATTATGCAAGAATGGAGAATAGGTCTTCGGACAAACTTTTCTTTGTTATAGTCTCACTTATACTATGTTGCCACTGGCAACATACAAGGTTGCTTTTAATAATTCCTAATGGACCTTAGTTTATTTCCATTGACTTCATCCAAATAGAAATTAAATTTCATTTATAAAAAATTGATTCTTTTATTCCTCCTAGTAGAAATACTCTCCTTATACAACAAGGATATGGAGAGTCAGACACATTATGTGCGAGAGAAAGGGCCTAATCCTAATGAGCCACTGCACTGCAGAATGTGGCAATCACAAAATGTGACACTCCCCCCCCCCGCCATTCTATGAAGCCTAACACAAGTGGCAAGCATGAGTGGCAAGTGGCAAGCATTGTGTGGGTGCCAACACAAGTGGAAATTAGCACAGCAGTGGCCTCTACAGAGGCCCTGGCACTGGTAAGTTGGTGTAGCGGTTGGGAGGAATGGGGAAAGAAAGAGAGGCACAGGACTGAGACCAGGATGGGAAGGGGTGTAGGTCAAGGCCTGGAATGGGGTGGCATCAGTGGCAGCTGCAGCTCCTATCCCATCTCTCTTCTTGGCCTCAGTCCACCAACTCTGGCCCACTGCAAATTGCTGGCACAGATCCCCAAGTAGCCTCAGTGAGGCACCTAAGGCTTAGCCCCTGGTAAGGACACAAATACTCCTTACCTGGAGGACTTTGCAGCTCAAGGCACCATGCTGGTGTTGCTGCATCAGCATTGAGGGTACTGCACTGAATTGGGCTGTAAGTCAATTTCCGGGGCAGTCATTCAAGTGACGAAATACAGATAGAAAAAGGAAACCCAGTTTTTCAATATTTTACTTAAATATGAATCTACCCCTGCGCAGTATCTTTTGTAGTGGCTGTTGCTGATGGTGTGCTGATGGTGCAGCAGGCGGGCTTTCGCCATTACGCAATGGGAGGCAGCGAACACGCTGCCAATCACCACGGAAACCCTCCCAGCGAGCGAAGAAACTCCGCCCAGCGAACCGGTAGGATGACGCCACTGTGTACAGGTCAATCTCTGGGTCGGGTGTTAAACCTTTCAGGGAATGCTGTTAAAACAGTTCCAATACGTTGTGACTATGAGAGAGCAACACAATGTAGCAAACTCCAAGGCAAAAGATAGGTTGGATGCAAGCAATTCTAACAACCCTTTTTGTCTGCATTCCTCTAGATTTCTCTGGCTGGGGAGCCTCATTAAGGCTGCAATCCTATACTCACTTTCCTGGGAGTAAGTCCCACTGAACACAATGGGACTTACTTCTGAGTAGACATGCATAGGATTGCACTGTAAATGGTGGTAACCTCTTAGCTGCTGCAATAACGACTGCTTCAGTTCTACCACCAACACACCTCTCCCAGTCCAACTCCACCACCTGCTCAACAGGCAGCCCCCTTAATAGAGAGGCTTACCTTATTTCCAGCATTTCCTACATGCTGAGTAGTTAGCTTTGCAGCTGTAAACCTCTTTTAACACATTTTTATGATGAATTATATTGCGCAACACCTGTCCCACCCACCCACCAGAACATCACCTGCAGCATCGAGTGGTTCACAGGGCATATGTCAGAAGGAGTGAAATGAAGCATAGTTACCCTACAGTGTTGTAAAAATTTATATAAAGGCATTTTTAAAAAGGGAACTGACTATGCATTTGTTAGGAACAGAATGAAAGTTTGTTCCTGGGGCAGCCCATGGCAAGCTATGTGTTTTCTGCCATGGAAAATTGACAGACCTCTGTCAAGCATGGGAGTGAGTCACAAGGATTTCCAGGTGCCATGTGTCAGGTTTTTCATTTCCTCAGCTAAGCTAAAATACATTATCACCCTAATACAAACAAGCTTTTAAAATGGATTTCTCATTTAAACACTTGTGGCCCAGTTGTCTTAATTTCAAAAGAGAAAACAGTCCCCCCCCCCTTAGAAAAATGTGCGTGTTTGTGCATGCATGCCATGTGCGCGTTTACATACACACATACCGGACACAGACTTTCTGGTCTCTTTTTGCAGCAAAGCTTCCTTGTGCCTTCTTTGCATGCATTCCCTATGCAGTGCACGAAGTGCTTTTGGAGAACACGTTGCTACTTCACACATCAGCCCACAGCGGCAATGCTAGTGCTACCTACTTACTTAGCATAATGTCAACTGCTACACCAGTAATCTTTGGGCTTTCAGAAAAAAGAAGTCACAAAGAATTAAAAGGATCAAGTATTTTAAGAGCAACCTGTAAAGAGATGCTGTTTGATGATGGCTCCCTCCTTCCCTCCTGTAAATAAGAGAGGTTATTTGAAATGACAGGCTAAAAGAAGCAGGCTAACATGGTTTTGTACACTTTCACACCACACTCGGCCAAAAGGAGGCCCTGCTTCTGCACCACTTACTCCACCTCCTTCTCTGTCTCGCGTCAACAACTTGGGTTGGGCTGCTCAGGTTTGGTAGGCTCAAAGCCTTGCTAGCAAGGTGCAGAGGTCAGTCACTTGACCCTGTCAGTTTGCAAGAACGTTGCCTCACAAGCCCCTGCGGTGCAGCGGCCATTGCTCCACTCATTGGCCAGCATCCCTGAGCAGCAGCAATGGAGGTGGAAGGCTGGGAGGTTGTGGAAGGCCCATTGGACGTGCTAGACACTCCCAGACACACTTTTGATGTATATCGATCACCCTAAGGTAGAATTGGTTTTATTATAGAGTCATGCCTTGTTGTCCACTGGAGTTGGAATGACATTATTCCAATAGTTTCCATTATTAACGCCATCTAGCGGCTGAATGCAGTGTAGTGCCTATACTGATGCATTCTGGAGCAGCAAAGGGGGAGCAAGAAACCTGGAAGTGGGTTTTTAAAGCTATCTTAAATGCCAAGAAGCAACCAGTGCAGTTTAAAGGTAGGAAATGGAATTTTGGCCCTTTTATTCCTTGTTACAAGGTATTTAAAAGTGTCTTTATCAGTATCAGTGGTGTGGGGGGCTTGTAGTTTTTACTGATCAGCCAGCCTGCCTGCCTGCTTTTAAACTGCCAGAAGGTCAAATTGCTTAAAACATCTTAAAATCAGTTGTTTTATTGTCGGAGGGCTGGCCGAATCTCATGCTCTTTAGAACAAGGGAGCAGGAAGGGGTCCTGATGTTATTTTTATTACACCGAGGCTATTTTAACTTGGTGGCAAATCGACTATTGCCCAGGACGAGACAAACCCCAATGATACAAGACTAACAACACAGACCACCACCCTCATTTAAAAATAAATAAAAATTGCCACAGAACTGTGGCATGATTCCTCCAATCCCAAAGGCTTGAAAAAGGAGAAAGAGTGCAGGCACGTGAAACAGAACAGTTTCTTCAATGTTTCCCCAGAAAGTCTAAGGCAAAGCCAAGAATATAAGCACTAAAAGCTGATTTGCCTGGCAGCATCCAATGCTATCCTCTACTCAGCTGGAAGCAGGACATGCAATAGAAAAAGTAAAGGGGGTCAGGAACAGGCAAGAGACTTGTGTAACACCGGAATACTAATCCCTCACAATTCAACACAAATTCAACGAACCAGGTTTGTGCACTGCTTCTGGGTAACAGACATGCTACAAGTCTCCTGCTGACTCTCTCCCCAAGGAAGTTTGGTGGTAAAAACAATTTGCATGAATACTGGAGCATTTTTTGTCGTTCAACACATTCTAGCAAGGTGGCTAATAACTCATTCCTATGTCTGGCTGTACCAGCAAATAAGCCCAAGCACAGGACACTCCAACTGCTCTGCCACAAATAGTATTGCATTGATGTTTATAAGAGATTAATGGTTAGGATAAAGTGCTAATGCCACTATCTAATTCCAACCAACTACCTAACCAAATGCTTCTGATCTATTCATGTTTTTAACACTTTACTCAATATAGCTGTAGAGCCGTTCTTGGACACAGGACATTAATAGTTTGATTTGGTCCAAAAATAGATTTTATCCATACTGCCCTGGTATGAGAGAGGAGTAAGTTTCAAGTTTAAGTGCGTCCTTGTCCTGACCTGCTTTCTTGCTCGAGGAAGTCACATGTGACATGGGGCAATGCTACATTTCTCTACAGCCAACATTTCCCTGATTCTACTAACAAGCGCTACTTTCTTGACCAGTTTTCATGCCACATCAGTCTGATGAGGCGTTCAAACAAATTAGGAAGAAGAATACAGTTTTTCAAGTTTTGGCCCCTTACTTTTTAATCCTTTGAGTAAAGCATTAACGCAGCTCATTCTCACTGCAGTGATTAGCTTTGCTTCTTCATTTCCTGATCCTCACCTTCCTTAAAGATACAATCCTTCAGAGTGCCAAGAAAAGCCTTGACCTGTAAGTTGTTGCAAAGTGTGTTGCAAGATCTCAAAGGATAACACATATAAATAAGGAAAGCAGATCCCAGTTCTAAACTAACTAATGAAAATTGCCTCTCTATAATCGTAAGCTCCCAGGTAAAATTTCAGAAGATAAAAATGCATCAAAGTTAAAATCTCCAGCTAGGTTTTATTCTTTGCACTTTATACATTTAGATCATTAGTAACAAACTCCATTAAGGCATCTCAGAATCATTTGCAACATGTGTTAACTGTGGGAGGGGGGAACTTGAATGTGGACATTTATGTAATTCCATTATTTAAACCCAACTAATGCGGCCACTTTCACAGTTTATAAATGTTTGATTTAAAATATAGCCATTTTATCATTTGTACCACATTTACCTCATCACACTACTATTCTGACTGGATGAGAGGCTAATGTAGTCTACCCTGTCTGGTCAATTATTGCATGGACGCTGGGGACCAATTAATGCCATCCATAAAAGCCTGAATCATTCTGTCAATTAACTAGAACTAACTATGTCATCAGATATATTACTGGTGAGCAAGTCTATTTGGTTGCAATATGTCTTGAAGGAGAGCAGTATCAAATGAATCACAATTGACTTGGACAACTGCTAGCATAATTTCAGAAGATGAAAAGACAAATGTGGTAGTTATTAGTGGTCCCCTGAGGAATTACAGCCAAGCAATTGTAATGTGCTAAGACTGCACTAGCAGGTGCCCACAGCACAAATCAGGAAGAGGGTTAAATCAATATTTTCAATTTCTTTGGATCAATTCAGTGTTTGAACGAGATGGAAACTTGTTAGCAATTGGCAGAATGTGTAAATGAAAAGTCAAACTTCTTATTATTTGTTAAAAGGAAACGGGTGCACTGCATCATGCCCTTGGCACAAAGTAGCGCTTTCATGATCCAGTTGCTTGGGCATTCACTGAGAATCAAGCAGTTCTTAAATTTTAATAGAGTGCAAAAGGTTAGTTGTATACACGTTGACAATTGAAGAGCTTTAAAAATGATTGAAGTGTCAATAGGAATGTTTTTGAGGTGTGACAACAGTACAGTTATTAATGATTAGTGCAAGAACCAGCAAGAAGAAAGAAACAGTTGGCTGCTTGAGAGAAAGAGACCTACCAGGAATGCAGTTTAATATCCTATACTACTTCACTTTTATTCTGTTCCACCTGAAATACACCTAGAATGACTAAGAATAACTTTCTTTTCCTCTATAAATTCAACATACACATTCACACAACCTGAAAAATAATTCCATTAAACACCATATAGTCATGGTGCCTAAGATTAAAAGATTATACATAAGAAATGAATTTGGCCATCAAGATATATACTTTAAAAGTGCACTTTACTACAATTGTACTATGTACCATAGCTTCCTCCTGTATGTGTAGTGTGTATATACACACCCACCATCTTCACAAGTTGATAAAATTTAGGTAAGATAAATTTATTCTCTTCAAGGTATACCCGTGGTAAACAAGAGTAAACATATCCTTGTTTATCTGATTCCTCTTGGAAACATGGGATAACAGGATTGTTGTCCTGAAGTAGTATTAAGATGATTATCTGAAACATTAGTTATAACCATCATTTCTAGTTTTTCCTCCTAGATCCTTAGTACAATGTTCATTTCATCTCTTAGAAAGGCATGTATGAAAGTGAAAGCTGTAGCACAGTTTTAACTAAGGATTTAAACCAAATGAAACATCAGTGTCTTCTGATTTCACAGCTATAGCAGATGTGATAACATCTAGTACAACAAATTATCAGTGCATTGCATGATGGCGCCATTTGGATTTTGGGGTTCCTCTGTATTTTACTGCATGAGATTGCAAAAAACGCAAATCAGAAGCACTGAGTGCACTATACACTGTCACTAAGGAATATAAGCACACCAAAAAAAAACCGTTTGCTTTCTATGTTCTGTACTCAGACATGATACACTAATAAGAGGATTCACAAAGAGTCTGTGGACCCGTAAAGATTAATGGATGTATTGACGAATGAGCTTTCACAAATTAAGAGTCCAGTTCATTAGATGTATTATGCACATTTGTCAATTGGCAGTTATAATCAGCTCTGTACTTACAGATATGGAGGAAAAAATAGTATGAAGTGGGACTAAAAGGCTATGAAATGTAACTGCCACTTGCTAACACTTCTGTGTAAAGTAAAAATGCAAAACCTGAAAATCTGCCTAAGAAAAAATTGCATCGTTCTTTATGTCAATGAACCTGGACAGAGAATGCTTACACCGGACACTCGAAACATACACACTGATTGCAATACTCATATTTTGTTCAAGTATGGCAATCCCTGCCACCTTCCTTCATGTAGACCTGCTTTGGGCACATATATTCTTGTTGTTCCACAAATATAGCTTCATAATCTGATCAGTTCTTGAGACTCCTTCCAAAAATACCTTTGAGAATAGCAGAAGTATATTTTACATAGAAATCTAGCAAAATGTAATGACAGGAAAGACTGTGGAGCACTAGGCTGGGGTTGTTAAAGTACAGTGTATGTGTGACTTTTCATATTATTTGCAGTGATTTAATAAAAAATAATTCCGACTGCAAACAATGGAACTCCTTGCAAATTAATTGGCTGCAACAAGTATAGCAGAACTGGTTTTTCTATCCCTCTGAAGTGATCCGGGTTATGTTAGGAAGTGATTAGTGACAACAGTATGAAATTAATTAGGTGTTAATATGACAATTTGGGGGGAGCAGATAAATTACATGCATTGTTCACTGAAAATGTCATCTATGTCTACCACCTTGCTGGTTGTCTAAATACAGGATGGCCATACATTTGACAAATTCATGGTGTACAAATCAGCATTAAGTTCAGACTTGCGAAGAGTCACAGTTGTACTTAATCACTGAGAACCTGTTCAGCATGAGTATATCCACCCTCGTTATGTATTTCTTGTTAAACAAGCACAGAAAATAGTGGTTTATTTTGCTTTCCTTAGAATGAATATATACCTGTTGAAACAAAATCTTTAGCAAAGTGGATAATAAACTCATTAACATGGCAATAATCATTTATCGTTCTTGAAGGCCCAATAAATTCTTGATGTACAAGAGTTAACACACTTGTAAAGCACAATAGTTAGTTGCAGACAGACATGAAAATTTATCTAATGGTTGTGATTTTATACCACCATCACCAAGCATTCGCAACACTTTTTACAATTATATCTGAAGATTTAGGGCCCAATCCTGGCCTTCCCTGCTGCCCCACGGTACAGCAGTACCAAAAGGGCAGCCGCTGTAGCTTGTGGGGCTGGACATCTCCTAGGAATAAGGGAACATTGGTTCCCTTACCCAGTGTAGAGCTCAGTAACATAAACCTCCTGGTCCTTTAAGACAGGCAACTACAAGGCTGAACTATTTCAAATCAGGGTTTTGCCAAAAGAAAAAGAAGAAGACAATAGAAAAAAATGTGCAATTTAAATCTAGCCCACACATTGCCCAAGAAAATCAACAGCTTGTGTCTCCCACTCTGGTTAGACACACTCTATACTATATTCTAGAAAAAAGCACATATTCTGTTCATAAACCAAAGAACTAATTAAGTCAATTGACTACTGTATAAGAAGCTATAAAACAAAGAAATGAAGAATATGAACATACAGCTCTTTTAACTGCATTACAAGAGTGTACTGTTTAACAATGGCACTGATCAGAGAACAAACAGAGGAATTGTTTCATCCAGTCGCTACATCATTTGAAGAATGCATAATTTAATTGTGAACTATATATTCAGTCATAAAAATGCATCTTCTGTGGAATGGCATATTGGATTTATGCTCAGCTCTTATTAACATGCTGGCTAAGGAACTATATGAAGTAGCAAAACTGTGCTACTCTCTTGAATCTACTAGATTAACCACCCCTATTTTTCTAATATCACATCAGTTCTGTCACTGACATCCCAGTCCAAGTTTACTTGCAATTCAGTTCAACTGTGTTCATTGGGACTTGCAACCCTAAATTTTAAAATAAATATAAAATCAGTAGGCACTGTAAATCCTAAATGGACAAAACGACCGCAAGCATTGCCATGTAGCATTTCGTCTTATGCTTGAAAGCGTATCAATATGGTGTGTGGCACAAATACAGAATGAGGAATGCTAGACACTAATAAGTGTTCTCCCAGAAAAAGGAGGAAACTTTTAAATATGATGCCATTCTCTTTTTTTTCCTGGTACCTTCGTGTATGATCTGTCTGGGCTGTACTGCTGTATGGCTAGGGACCCAACCCTTGAATAAAAAGAGTTGCATTCTCGAAAGGAGTGCTGCAGCACTTCATTTTATTTAATTTTAAGGGTGTTTCCCCCCCCCCAAAGTAACAAGAAATTGATTTAAATTCCTTTTAAAAACAATAATACTCAGCATTTTTATATTATTACTAGCTGTTTGTGACCCGGCGTTGCCCGGGGGACAAAGTATCCCGAGGTTCTAATAGGAGAAGGAATGAATTAGGGGGGCCCTCCCCCCACAGTATTTCTGTCCATATTGTCAGGAATATGTGTAGCACGTGTGGTGCACAGCGTTCCAGGAGTCCCAGAGTGATGGAGGACCGTAGACGGAAATATGCCAATCCCCCTAAACAGTATGAAGTGGTCAGATCCAGGTGGAGAAATACCACTCCTCGGTGAAATAAGAACGTATTGATGAGCCTGAACCAGAAATGCACACTATCACTGTGAAAGTAAGTAGGAAGCAGGTAGACAATCAACCCAGAGAGCGAACTGAAACTGTCACACTTACTGAACAACGTCTGCAGGTAATCTGGTGGGATAGCAGTGAAGTATGAGAAACAGGAGCAGCTGGCCAGTGAGCTCTGTGTAAATATGTCCATCTCAGATCCGACTGGGTGCTGGAACTGTGTGGAACCTGCTCTTTCTTCTGGGCAACTCAGGGACTGGGAAGACGTTTCACTTTCGGTTTTGAGCAAGGCCTGTGTATCAGCCCAGCTACTGCAAGCCTACCACATAACCTGCAGAATCGTGTGTGACCACAGGGTGGCAGCAGACCTGTAGTCCAATGCAATCCGCTTGGTCTGGATGTTCTAGGCCCCCTCCCCGAAAAACCGGGGGCTGTAGGGGGGTCTCACCCCCACAGTGTTTGTTGCCAGGCCGCAAGGTACGTGCGTGCCGAGTTTCGTGCCGATCGGTGAAGGCGCTGAGGAGCCTATTCAGAACATACAAACATACCCACACACCCGGCCACATTCATTTATATATATAAAGAGTATTTATACCCCACTTTCCAACACGAGAAGGTTCACAAAGCGGTTTATATACAAAATCAAATAACTAAATGGTTTCCTGCCCCAAAAAGGGTCACAATCTACAAGGATAAAAAGAAAACATGAAAACAGCCACTAGAAAAGACACGGTGCTGGAATGGAAAGGAACAGTTACACTTCCCTTTGCTAAATATAAGAAGCGTACACTTGAAAAAGGGTGCTCAGGGTGTATAGTGCTTTCTGAATGGGTAAAACAGTGGTTCCCGATTTTTTTCGCAGAAGTTGGGAACCCTGTTTGTGTGGGCAGGGGTGGGGGCAAAAGTATGATCTCCATGTTGCTGCTGGGCAGGCAGGGAATATTTCAGTTTACCTGGGTCGCTATGGCTCCCTGGAGGGTCTGGGGCCCCCTCTGCAGCCCTTCCAGAGGCTTGAAAATTTTGTAAAAAATAAAAAACACCCCACTTTCTCAGTTGGGCCAAAGTGTTTTTTTTTTTTAATTTTTAAAATGTTTTCAAGTCTGCAGAAGGGGCTTCTAAGACCCTCCAGAGATGCGTGGCGACCCCCAGGTAAGCTGAAAAATCCCCTTCCTGCCCAGCCGCACAATTGTGCTGCTGCTGATTTTTGGGCCATTCCCCTTTAAGGAACTGCTCTTTTTGTGTTCTCCTGGTATGGTGGGTCATGACCCACCAGCTGGGAACCATTTGTGTAAAACATTTCACATCTATTATCTTGACGCTGTCCTGATATCAATCCCATCAGGTAAATGTATTATTACCCCCACGTTTCAGCTGGGGAGCTGAGGCTAAGAAGAAAGTCAGGCTTGCCTAAGGCCATCCAGAAGGTTCATGACAGAATAAAGATTTGAACCAGGGAAGTAGTGATTTGCACCACTTATGAAAAAAAAATTCATTTGTTCTTCACAAAACATATGCACTCCAGTAACACAGGATTATACACAGTAAAACATCACTTTATAATGTTAATGCATTCCAGAGACACCATTAAATTGTGAAAATACCGTCATGTGAATCCAACATTGCACTGGGTTTTGCTACTTCGCTCCAAGACCTCAGAAATTGAAGTTTCCTTCACAGGACTAAGATGTTTCCATCTCTAAAAGGCAATTTGAAGTGTGACTACTGTGCTCTTTACTTATTAGTTTACACAATGTTGTAGTAATTATAAAACACAAATA
Source organism: Lerista edwardsae (assembly GCA_029204185.1). Taxonomy (NCBI): domain Eukaryota; kingdom Metazoa; phylum Chordata; class Lepidosauria; order Squamata; family Scincidae; genus Lerista; species Lerista edwardsae. The sequence continues at coordinate 15,155,945 of JAJKFI010000016.1, read as the reverse complement.
ACAAGGCTGTATCCTTCCCTCTACAGGGACGTGGTAGTGCTGTGGGTTAAAATGCTGTTGCTGAACTTGCTGACCAGAAGGTTGGCAGTTCAAGACTGCGTGATGGAGTGAGCTCCCGTCGCTTGTCCCAGCTCCTGCCAACCTAGCAGTTCCAAAGCACTTAAAAATGCAAGTAGATAAATAGGTACCACTTCGGTGGGAAGGGAGCAGCATTTTGTGCACCTTAGCATACAGTCATGCTGGCCACATGACCAAGGAAACTTGTCCTTGGACAAATGCTGGCTCTTACAAATGCCTAATCCTAACCCTAACCTTTTTAGACCAGAACTTGCTTTTTAGAATGGCACTCATGTTGGGACCCACTGGAAGTGATGTCATTAACCTGGAAGTGATGTCATAGCCAGAAGTGCCATCATCAAGTAGAAAGTGCTATCAATGTAACATAATCAAATGACACTTCTAGAATGCAAACTGGCATTCTTGGACTGAAGCAAATGCACAACCAAGAAACATCTTTGACAGAAAGCAAAATTAGAACGAAATACAATGTAAAAGCACTGAACTAAAACAAAAATTTAAAAAAATATTCACTTGAAAATTCAAACTGTGAACACTCACAAAAGGAATACAGCAAGAGTGAGGTCTGCAGTTTCCAAGATGGCTGCTCCCAGCTTTCCACGACCCACTTGACATCAGTTAGTGACCCACCAAGTGGGTCATGACCCACAGTTTGAATAACACTGTTTTATAAGATGGTAACATTGTCAATGGAGCACTGTTGTACTGTAATTATTAAATGCTCTGACGTGCACAAATTGAACAAGACTACAGTAGAGAATGTTTGCCTTTAAGACAATATAGATATTACACCTCCCTATTTATTTGCACTACAGAAGTGATAAACAGGTGTAAAAAAAGGCTCAACCAAAATGATATAATAAACACAAATATGAACTTCAATTACTGAATTTAAACCAGTGCAAATTATTCTAATAATTGTAATTATTCTGTTTCAGATGGGGCTATCCCAGGCCCTTGTTTAAAACACCGCCACCACATAACCAACCAACTCTGTGTGCGGATATCCCACTTTATGTTACTTTCTCAACCATTCCCAATTATCTACTATGATAATTGTCAGTCAAATTTATTTCTCATCCAAGTGTGTTTAGGTGACTGGCTTCCAGCATATTTGCTAAATATGTGCATTTGGGAGTTACACACAAGGCTAACAATCTGCAATCTACAGAGACAGGTGGTTTTTGGCCACTTCTCAAAGTGTCTTGCTTTGCGGTTCATGTGTGATTTGTTTACACTGGAAATCAATGTTTCTGTGTAAGATTTCTATGAGGATTACCCTCAGGGAAGGTATATACACCATGGAGAGAAAGTAACTCAGGAAAATTTAATTAGATGCCCTAAATGTACAGCATGTATACTTAGCTAATCGGATCAATTGCAGCCCACTAGCAAAGCATATTCTAATTATCAAGATAGATGAAATTTTGCCACCTCTCACCAGTTGGTGCAAGCTACAGTCAGGAAAATAAAAGAAGCCAAACAAGGAACTCTCATACATGGCACAGCATTGAGTTTCTCTGCTTCTGCATGGAGAAGACCCCAGGGGGATTTTAGATTTGCTAAAGGTGGTTTTATTGCATTGATTTTTGACTGAAACTCATCTAGTTCTTTGGAGACTCAGATGTCTTGCAAAACAGGGCCCTTCCCCTGATCATGTTGATAGATGCTTTGATCTTCTAAGGCCAACACTATCTTGGATGGGCTGGAATTAATTTTGGGGGAAATATAAATTATTTCTTGGTGACAGAGTAGGGTTTCTCTGAAAGGGAATGAAAACTTATTGAAGTTCCTTGCATACCTATAACATTCTTGATCTCTGTAGACACAAAGCTAGCCCACCCATGAGGACAATTCAGAGAGCCAGCTTAAACTGGCTTAAGCTGAAGGGATGATGAGGGATGCCCACCTTTGTCCAATAACCTACCTCCACTGCGGCTCCTCCTCCTCTTCCCTGGATTGAAAAGGAAGACTGGGACAGAGCAAAAGAAGGAGGATGGAGGATATGAGATTGTCCAGCTCCTTTTTTCCAATCCAGGTGCAGGAGTAGATAGTGGTGCATCATTACGTTAGAGAAGACAGCATTTGAACCGCTGCCCCAGGTGTCAAGAGGTCTTCTGCTGATCTTCTCTCTACTTAATTTTATGCCTTCACCATTGCATTCCAGCCTGCCCTCTTAGGTCATCTGAGGGGTCCTTCCTGAAAGTGCCGCCTTTCTCCCAAGTTAGGGGGTTGGCGGCTCAGGGGTGAGCCTTCTCAGTAGTGGCACCGCAATTATGGAACTCCCTATTGGAGGATCTAAGATCGTCCTCCTCCTCGTGACATTTCAGCGTGGGCTCAAGACTTTTCCATTTCATCTAGCGTTTTAATGTTGATATGTCTGTCTCTTGTACTTCTGCAGCAAAACCTGCATTGTAAATAGTTTTGCCCCCCCTCCAATCAATTTCTTTTATCCTGCTTTTATTTATATTTTTATTGCTTATTTTATTGCTTTTATTATTTTTATGTACTATACTTTTTGTTTTCCCCCTCTCCAATAATTGTAAGCCGCCTTGGGCATCTGCCTTGGCAGAGGAAAGGCGGGGTATAAATCTCTTAAATAAGTAAGTAAGTAAGTAAGTAAGTAAATAAATAAATAAATAAATAAATAAATAAATAATTTTAAAATATTTCCAGGGACTTATAGACAGGCCCACCAGAAGGTGAAAAGGCATTATGGGAGAAATGTGGTTGGTTTAAACTAAGGCTACCTGACTGTGTAAGTTTTAATTTTCAGGCCAACATAGGCACGAATGAGACATTTTTGTCAAACTGCTAAGCAAATCACACAACTTTCCCTGTGTTTTCCTGTGTTTTGTCCAAATATTTGATTCTAATGCAAAAGTGCCTGAAGATGGAGTTTTAGGGCTCCAGAGAATTATGCATTCTTAGTATTAGCTTCCAGGGCTCAAGGTAGCTGATTAGCCTTGGAAGCAAAAGAACTGGGCAATTGCTGGGCTTACCTGAGCACAGGGAAGTTTCTCCATGTGATTAAGCAAAAGCTTAGGCAGCAGTCCTTAACAGTAGCCTTCCCGCTGTATCCACAGGGGATATGTTCAAAGACCTACACAAATCCGCGGGTAGTAGTGAACTTTATATGCAGTATTGTAATGGTAAATGGTGGGCTTTAAGACTCAGATGTGCCCTGCCTAAGTGACAGGCTAGTTAGATGCTTCTGTGTTTACAGATGCTGAACCACTTCTGGGCTGGAGGGAGATTTACTTTTGCGGAAGAGAAGGACAGAAGCTTTAACAAAATTTTGACTGATATGTAATATTCAATTTATATATATATAAAAAAGAGCGTATGTGTGTATGTATGTGTGTATGTTCCACACAGGCTCCGCAACGCCTGGACCGACTCGCACCAAACTCGGCACGCGGGGGCCTTGGCCCCCTGAGACTGTCGCTGTGCAGTTTTGGAACGGCTCGCACCCCCACAGGCAGGGGTAAAAGGCTCTGATGATGTCATGATGAGATGCAAAGTACATGCAAATGACATGCGGAATCTTCAGGCAGCAACTGAACCCCTTACAGTTGAAGACAAACAGCAGCAAATGGGTTTCTCGCAGGGAATCTTATACAGGGCCATCTGTATGGCTGGTGAGTGGGGGGGGGCAGGGATGGGACATATAAACACCTGGGCGCAAATAGGTTTCCCGCAGGTAAACCGATACAGGGCCATCTGTATGGCTGGTGAGTGCGGGGGGTCAGGGATGGGACATATAAACACCCAGGCGCAAATAGGTTTCCCGCAGGCAAACCGATACAGGGCCATCTGTATGGCTGGTGTGTGTGGGGGGGGTCAGGGATGGGACATATAAGCGGGCCATCTGTATGCCTGGTGAGTTGGGGGGGGCAGTGATGGGACATATAAACACCCGGGTGAAGCCGGGTACATAAAAGCTAGTCTATATCTATATATATAAAGAAGAGCGTATGTATGTATGTATGTATGTATGTATGTATGTATGTATGTATGTATGTATGTATGTATGTATGTATGTATGTATGT
>JAJKFI010000016.1:15141248-15151804 GCA_029204185.1 Lerista edwardsae | reverse complement strand
TGTATGTATGTATGTATGTATGTATGTATGTATGTATGTATGTATGTTCCACATAGGCTCCGCAACGCCTGGACCGATTCACGCCAAACTCGGCACGCGGGTGCCTTGGCCCCCCGAGACCAGCACTGCGCCGTTTTGGAACGGATCGTGCCCCCACGGGCGTGGGTACAAGCGAATTTGTGGTTCTCTGTGGGTGGCTATGGGCTGAGCCGCAGCATTCCGAGGCTCTGATGATGTCATGATGAGATGCAAATGACATGCGGAATCTTCAGGCAGCAACTGAACTCTTGACAGTTGAAGACAAACAACAGCAAACAGGTTTCACGCAGGCAAACCGATACAATGTGTTCTGTGGACATGTGGGCAGTCCCTGCTTGGCAGTGGACAGTTGGCACAAGGTGCTGTGGCTGTTGCTCTCTCTGAAAGTTTACTTTCACTGTGTAACATAAGGCAATTGGGCAGGTGCAACCAAAGGCTACAAAGATGAAACAACAGTGTACACAGGAAACACCTGAGGAAAAAACAACAACTTGCAACTCTACGTCACAGAGCTGCTACATCTAGAGCAACAGAAACAGTACAGCAGCGTGACAAAAGACTCCACGATAAGAGAGACAGAGCTGCTACATCTAGAGCAACACAACCAGTACAGCAGCGTCACAAACAACTACAGGATATGAAACAGAGGGCTACTACACCTACAGCAACAGAAACAGTACAGCAGCAGGGATGGGACATATAAACACCAGGGACACATGTGAGTGGGGGTGGGGTCAGGGATGGGACATATCAAAACCAGGGCACACATGTGAGTGGGGGTGGGGTCAGGGATGGGACATATCAACACCGGGGCACACATGTGAGTGGGGGGGGGTCAGGGATGGGACATATAAACACCCGGGCACACATGTGAGGGGGGGCAGGACGTGCCGAGTTTGGCGCGAGTCGGTCCAGGCGTTGCGGAGCCTATGTGGAACATACATACATACATACATACATACATACATACATACATACATACATACGCTCTTTTTTATATATATATAGACTAGCTTTTATGTACCCGGCTTTGCCCGGGTGTTTATAGGTGCCATCCCTGGCCCCCCCCCACTCACCAGGCATACAGATGGCCCGTTTATATGTCCCATCCCGAGACCGTCGCTGCGTGGTTTTGGAACGGCTCGCGCCCCCACGGGCTGGGTACAAGCGAATTTGTGGTTCTCTATGGGTGGCTATGGACTGAGCCACTGCATTCCGAGGCTCTGATGATGTCATGATGAGATGCAAATGACATGCAAATGACATGCGGAATCTTCAGGCAGCAACTGAACTCTTTACAGTTGGAGACAAACAGCAGCAAATAGGTTTCCCGCAGGGAATCTTATACAGGGCCATCTGTATGGCTGGTGACTGGGGGGTCAGTGATGGGACATATAAACACCCGGGCGAAGCTGGGTACATAAAAGCTAGTACTGTATAAATGAACACGTGCGTGCGTTCGTGTGTTTATGTATGTATGTTCCAGCATAACTCTGGAATGCCTGGAGCGATTTACACCAAACTTGGTGCACATATGCCTTGTGATCTGGAAAGAAATACTGCGGGGGTAAGGCACCCCTAGGGGTGGGGGTGCAAAGGGGGTGACCTGTAAAAATAATTGAAAACGGCCGACATTAGTGTTGAATCCATAGTTTTCAGGGTCGCTGAGATGAACGGTGACGTTCCTGATGCTATGTAAGTCCGTGTTTGGCCCCATTGGCATGGGGGGGGGTGAGAAGGGGTGCAAGATACAGTGCTTGGAAATAGAATATCCTCAGCACGCTGATGGCGGCGTTGAGGACCCTATTTGATTTCAGATTTCACAACTCATCCCACTTACTGTGGGGGACACCCCTAGCACCCCTAGGGGTGGGGGTGGGAAGGGGGTGGATTGTCAAAATAATCGAAAATGGCCGTTATTAGTGTCGAATCCATAGTTTTTGGGGTTGCTGAGATGAACGGTGACGCTCCCGATGCTGTTTAAGTCCACGTTCAGCCCCCATCGGCATGGGGGGTGAGAAGGGGTGAACAATAAAATGTCCAAAATGACCGGCATTAGTTTCAAATCCATAGTTTTCGGGGTCGCTAAGCTGATTGATGACAGTCCCGATGACATTTAAGCCCAAGTGTAGTCAAATAGAATGAATAGAACTCTGTAGAACCTTCTAGAAATTTTTAGAAATCATTATGCCATGGTCTTAGACTCCAATCAAATATTTGCCATGTTACCAGGCGTACTCACTGAATACAAGTCTATCGATACTGTAGTAGATGCCTATGAGGTCGTCAATTTCCCATCAGACTTCCTAAACTTACTTGATCCGGATGGATTGCCACCACATCGTGTTTGACTTACAGTGGGATCTCCAACTATTTTACTACAGAACCTCGACCTGCCAAAACTTTGCAATGGCACAAGGCTGTGTGTCAAGAAGACGCTGGGTAATGTAATTGAAGCGACTACCTTAACAGGAAAGGGAGAGGGTGAAACAGTTTTTATCCCATGGATACCACTCATTCCGATGGATCTCCCTTTTAACTTTAAGAGATTGCAATTTCCAGTGAGACTTGCATTCTCGATCACGATCAACAAGTCACAGGGGCAGTCTATTCAGTACTGTGGAGTGGATTTGAGATGTCCATGTTTCTACCATGGACAACTTTATGTTGCTTGCTCAAGGGTGGGTTCATCCAAGAATGTATTTATTCTTGCTCCTGGATGTGAAACTAAAAATGTTGTTTATAATCAAGTTTTGAGTTAAATTAATATTACAGTGAATTTGTAAAAGATTTTACTTTATAATTTTTATACTGTACTTATACTTTTAATTTCCTGGACATAAAATTACTTCGATTTTACACTATAGATAGAATTCATTCCTTTTCCTGTCTAATAGAAGCTTGAGATAAATAAATACCCGGACAACGCCAGGTAAGGACAAGCTAGTGTAGATATAAAAGCAAGCTCAAGGTTTCCTTCTTGTTTCTGATTAAATAGGCTGTTGTCTGTGCTATGGTAGATATGCTAGTCTTTCATCTTCTACAGATGGCTGTGCACTGTGCCAAAGGTGCATTTTTGCAACAGTTTACGGCTGAGGTTCTCCACTCCTCAGTAGTTTGAGCCCTGAGATAAGTGTGTGTGGTTGAGTGGGAAGGCAGCGATGCCGTGTGTCGCTGCCAGGAGCCACAGAGGCTTCAATCTACATACCAATCAAAGTGCTGGCCTTCAGGGGGCGCAGGGAGCCCCACAGATACCTCTGCAGGGCCCCTCAAGTCTTGAAGTGATGAAAAACAATGATTGCGACCCACTTTCAATTTTCCACCAATAAGTAGATCAAAGCCCGTTGCCCCTGGGGATTGTGCCTTTGCCTTCCCCTCCCCTATCCCTTATGGGGAAAGAGACAGGGCTTCTCAGGCTGGGGCATTACAACAGCTCACTTTGAGAACCTCTGGTTTAAGGGGACCTCCAAGATGAAGGAGATCCCTTCAGAAAAAAAATCGAGGTGTTTCCATATACCTGAAAAAGAAGTGAAATATTGCACATATCGTAGGGAGGGGAGACTTTTTCAGTACTGTCCATGGTGCTGACCTATAGATCATTATTCAGAAGTTGGCCTCATGCAAGAAAATCTCCCCCCCCAAAAAACAATTACTTACTGAGCTCATAGCTCTAGCTCTTGCAAAATCTTAGGCCTTCTTGATCTCTGAATGCCTTGTAAGCAGCTTTAAAAACCCCTCAAACTTTACACCAGGGATCAGGGAACTTTTTTACCTTTTACCCCAAAATATATTTAGATACGTCGACATTACCCCCTTGACGTTAACCCCCCCCCCCGCCAGAACAAAAGGAAAAAAAATTACATATTGGAACCCATTGCTTTTTATTTGATTAATTAATGAGCTTAATTAATGCTATGTAAATATTAAGTTGTAAAGAGTTTGGGTACACCTGCAGAACTTGAGAGAATAGAATTCAACCTTTCTGGGTTACAATTACCTTTTTGACAACAGGTTTAGGTACTTGGACTTAAGATTTCTCTCTATAATGAATTCAGATTGGGGCTGGCTGGCTGGCTCTGGCTCTGGCTCTCACAGAGGCCAGCAACAGCAGTTCTGATTTTGTTTTTGTTTTCTGCTGTTCACCTTGCCTCGTTGCCTCCCGCCTCTCTTTGTGTCCCTGACTCCTTGCACAGGCGCAGGCACCCCAGCCCTCCCCCCGCTCGCTTGCCCGCCAGCCTGCCCCACTCTTTGGGACAGCAAGACAAGGCAAACCCAGGGAGAGCCCTAGCTGCTCACAAGCAAAGAGGCACGTCCACAGAAGTCCTCTCAACACACACACGCACACACACACGCACATGCGCGCCTGCGGGCACATGCACACACATACACACACACACACCTCAGCCACTCACCAGAGCCTCCCCCATGCCTGCACGTCTCGCATCCCTGCCGGGCTCCTGGGTGGCGGCGAGGGATGCAGCTCCTCGGCCTCCCCATCCCGGAGCTGGTTCGGCTCTTCCCTGGTGTTGAGCACCGCCAACTCCATGGCTGCTTGAGTGCCAGCCGGGAGCGGGTCTGCGCCGGCCTCGCTGCCCAGAATAGGCTTGGCCTCGCCGGCTCCCCCATCACCCGGCACCGCTGCAGTTGCAGCCACGGCAGCCATTTTCTCTGCTGTTGCTTCCTTCTCCCTCTACCAGCAACGGGATCGATAACCACGGCCTTCTTCGCCACCTGGGAAGGGAGGGGAACGCTGCCTATTGGGGGCCAAGTACCTTGCTGCTTCTAATCTCCTATTGGAAGCAAGGGAAATCCATCAAGCATTAGAGGAACTTCCCATTGCTCAGAAGAGAGAACGTTGGTCATGAAGGAAGGATGAGGGAAAAGGGGGCGGGGCATACTCCTATCTGTCCATTACCCCCAGGAATTTCATTTTTACCCCATTTGGGGTAATTTACCCCTGTTCCCTGACCACTGCTTTACACTGAGCTGCCAATTAGGTTGGCTCAGCTTGTGGTTAGTTAGCCACCTATTCCTTCAATAACACCAGCCTCTAGGAGGGGGTGCCTCTTCTGAAGACCCTGTGCACAGTTTGAGGAAAGAAAACTCATATTCCACATATAGCTGCCTACCCACAATAGGTACAACACCTACTTTGCAGGCTAAGATCAGAAGCAGCAAAATACTTATCACCACGTCACTTGCTGGAAAGACAAGTCTTCAGTAAGATAAACCTTGAGATAACCCCTGTACTTGGAAAAACCTGTACATTGCTGAAACTTTTCATTTTAAAAAAATCACTCAGGTTGCAGTCCTATGCATACTTACCTGGGAATAAGTCCCTGTAAACACAATGGGATTTGAGTAGGCACGCCTAGGATTGTGCAGTTAGTTTAGCATTGCTAGGAAGGAAGGAAGCCTGAAACTTTCAATAGCTAATTTTTCATGACAGTAGAGGTGGGAAATTCCTTCAAACTGATGCCTGAAACTTCAGCTGTGTTTGGGTTGTGTTCAATGGAGTGACATGTGAATAAAAACCAGCTGAATTTTGTACTTTGCAAATTTTGACTCCTGTTCCTATGTTAGGTGCTTTTGTGTGCCAGTTTATTCCACAGCTGATTACAGATATATTTACCTGTTGCTGAAGGGCTCAAAATCAAAAGAGATCACAAAATCTAGTCCCTCACCAGAAACAATTTGCCAAAATTTCAATTTTTATTACAGGAGGGGCAATAGCCTGCGAACAACTCCAGAGCCTAAATTTTCTTAATACTTCGGGGGCATAAAATGGAAAAAATTTCAGAAAAATAGTTTCACCTATCCACTTTTGAAAGAAAAATTCAGAAAAGTTTTTTGTATGTGTGTGACCCTACTTCTTACCAATAGCGCTCTATTGTGCCTAGCGTGGTAAAATAGGTGGATGCCACAGTATTTTGCTCTTTTTCCCAACTTCTAGAATTTCCGTTCAAACACCAAAGCACACATGTGTGACATGGGCAGTGCAATCCTACGGACTGCGCAGCGTCAGCGCAATGGAGTTACGCTGACGCTGCACACTTAGCGCCGAGGTGGGGGCGCCAATTGGCTAAGGCAACAGGACCGGTGTTGCTGTTGCGCCTGTGCAGCGCCTTCCTTGCGTCGGCCGAAGCCGGCCGGCATGAGGGAGTCGCCATGACAGGAAAGCTCTGGGATTGGCGGGAGGAGGGCGGGATGTAGGCAGGTCCAGGATTCGGCCATATGGCCAAATCCTAGACCCATTTGGGAGGCTGCACGGTCTCCTCAGATCTGCGCCTGCTGTTCAGCAGGCACAGATCCGAGGAGCCCCTACTTGGTAAGTGAGTGCACGTTCCCTTGCCGTGGGGAGGCTCCAGCCTGTCCTAAGCAGCGCTAGGATATGGCGTTGGCCCATCGGCAGTCCGGCGCTGCTCAGGATTGTGTCCTGAGTTTTGTATATGGACATGGACAAAATGACTATATGATGCTTATAGGATCTTCAGATTCCAAAATCCTCTGGTTTGGTGTCAAGACCTCTTTCCTTGTACCCTGCTGTTTTCTACATAGGGATACCAGAGGAGGCGGGTATTTCCTCTCTTTTTTTCCTTAGGAAAGGCTGAATTATCACCCAGAGGCAATGAGGGAATAGATACCTGTGCTGCAAATCTGAAATAAGTATCTTCATTGTGAACATCAAACGTAAACAAAATGCTGTTCAAATCTCACGCTTGGTCTGTTACTGAACAACTTGAGCAAGCTGGTGGAGATAGAGAGTATAATTAGAATAAAAGGATATATCCATGCTTTAGCTTCTCCCCCCGAGGAAGAACTGTCATGTTCGAACTATGCTGGGTATTTTGCTTGGCAATAAAATGCTCTCTGCACCTGTTGGCTCTTGCCTTCTACATCTGTTTGCATTTTAGCTGAAATTAATCTGTGTGTGCATGGAGAAGGACAGAGAAATGGATGAATGTGTGCTGGTATCTCAGGGTCACAAGCAAACCTACACAGCTTTGATAACATAGCTCCTGCGGTAGGTCAGAATGTAAAGCTGAGATGTGATTCATAAATTATTAGAATGAAATGATAGTTGCTGGAGCTCATGCCACTCAGGTAATGGTGGAACAATAGTTGCATGAGAGGAGCAGCACTACTTGCAGTACTACTACACCAGTATTGCCCCACTGCTACTGGAGGGCTGATGAGGGTGATGCTGGACAGGAAAAAAAAAACCTAGTTTCACTTTACCAGCTGTTCAAATCTCCATTTTTATCCTTTTTACTGTGGGGCAGAGACCACCTTTTGGAGCGTTCATTGAGCTCCATGTTCATTGGATCAGGACCATTTCTGGCCTTGTGTGCCCCTTGTCCTAGCCTTGATAAACTGTACGTTTGTATACACACTAGTAAATGCCAACATGTGGCTTAGTTTCGCTAACCATAGGGCTCACTACATTGTCCTTGTCAGCTTGGAAAGGAGGGCTTCCTTCTTGAGTATTTTTTGGGATCTGCATTTGTTAGATGGCTCTATTCTGGTGGCACTGCATTCCTCTCAGCCTGAAGTGGACTGAAGCACGTTCATCTACTTGCAAGTAAATATGCACGTGTGGCTCAGTTTCACTTTCCATAGAGCTCATTACATTTTCCTTGTATTGTTATTATCAGCTTGTTAGTTTCATGACCCATCAACAAATAGGTCTGGACTCACTGATGGGTCCTGACCCACAGTCTGGGAAACACTGAGAGGCAAGTGATTCCCCAACTCCTTCAGCTTTATGACAAAAAAAATGTTTCACAGCTACTCAAGCTGTCTATCTTTTTTATTAATATAGTGGGAGACCAAATGTTTGTTGAGCTCCAGGTTCATCGGATCAGGACCATTCTGGTGGTCATGAGTTCCCTTTCATCTGGCCTTCTGTAAGAGCCAAGGCATGCTCTCCTACTCATGAGTAAACATGCACATGCCACTCAGTTTCGCTTAATAGATTCTAGAGTCTAGACCAGTGGTTCTCAAACTTTTTAGCACTGGGACCCATTTTTTAGAATGACAATCTGTCTGGGACCCACTGGAAGTGATGTCATGGCCAGAAGTGATGCCAGAGCCTGCTGCTTTCCTGAGAATGCAGCAATATGTTCAGTTATTTCTCAGTCATTTTCCAATAGCAAAGTGAATCAGAAAGAAAAAAGCCTATTTACAATCTTGACACTGAGAAAGGACTACTTGGCCCTCCCCCTTTCCAGTGTCCCCATATTTTCAATGATTTTCATCCCATATTTTCAATGATGGTTGCCCTAGGGGCTACATGACTCAACTGAAATTGGCATGCAACCCACCAAGTGAGTCCCCCAACCCAAAATGTGACAAACACTGGCCTAGGCTTTACTTTGACATCCGTCCATTTTTTACTTTCATCCATGGCCTGGTCTCTAACTAGATGAAAGTCCAAAATAGGCCTGTACCCAACTGATCCATTTTAATAACCAGTTTGGAAAATTGTCCTTTTGAAAAGGACAGTTTTGATTCTGTAGTCTAGATTTGGGGGGAAAAAATATATAGCCTCACAGCACAACAGGGAAAAACTAGACCCAAAATCTTTCATTTGTAACTGGCATAATGATCTCTATCTGCCTCTGCTGTGATGTGTATAAATGTCAATAAAATTAGCATAAAATTAGCAGATAACCCCTGTACTTGAAAATCAGCATAAACAGTAATTATCTGGCTGTAGTATTATGTATTGTAAACATAATAAAAAAGGCTACAGATTGCACAGCAGTAACACTGAAAGGCCACTCCAGAGTATAATATCTATGTAGTTCCCACAGCATATAATCACTGTGTACTCTGAGGATTTCACTAACACACTTGGTAAAAGGTATAAATTAAAATGGGATCATACAATAATTACATGTTTATCTGTGCCCTCTAAAACACAGGGCTTCTAATACATCATTTCAACATGTAGTTTGGCGAACACAAATTCTAAAGGACTCTGGCACGAGCGGCCACTCAGGGGCTCTTTTAGGAGCTGGCAACTGCAGACCACGTTCCCTCCGGGTGGGCTTCCCTCAGTGTAAGCCTTATGCACCAGGCATGTCGTACGGCACAAGACTTGTACAGCTTCTGTTAAATTTTACCCAAAATACGCTGCAAGTGTTGGAGTCATGGGCACTGGAAGTACTCCAGAAGGGGCCCGACCAGGGATGTTGCTAAGCACTGTGAGGCCTGACCTCTGGAAACCTTCCTCACTTGGCACTGCCTCAGTTGAATTCATAGGAGCTGGCAATTTCCCTTTGGCGTCCTCTAGCTACTTAACTCTACTTTCATCCCAACAAGGGCCTCGTTACAGTCTAGGGAAGCTGGGTGCAAAGGGAAAAATAACACTTCTGAAATCAGGGGAAAAAAGCAACATACATAAAATCTTTATGCCCAACCATGAAGTACAGAAGAGTGAAGTGCGCAGATATGGTCTTCAGAGTAGGAAATGCTTTTGTCAGCTGGTGACCAACAAAAAGCAAATATGGAGACAAAAAAAAAAGACAGGCGAGTTAGAACAGACAAAATGAAATATCTCTTTATTGAGCTTGTAATTAATCAGTGGAACTCCTTGCAACAGAATATTGTGATGGCATCTGACCTAGATGCCTTTAAAAGGGGGATTGGACAGATTTATATGGTATCTGGTTGTGTTTAAAAAATTATTTCTTTCCCTTGGCATTTGAGGAGGGAGGATAAACCGTCAAGGGACTCTTTTTCTCTTCTGTTACTTTTTACGTCATTGCTAATATGCTGTTTATTATTGTCTTGTTTTTATGTTATTTTTGTCATTATGCTTTTATGCTGCTGCTGTTTTCTATATTTTTTATTGGCTCCTGCCTAGTTTTTAATGGTTTTATTCATGGTTTTTTTTCTGTTGTATTATTTTTGTTCTCTTGTACACCACTTTGAGTATAGGAAAGGCAGTACAGACTCTTTTGAATAAATAAATTTAAGGAGAAAAAGTCCAACCCAGGTGACAGGTCACCATGACTGTATGCAACCTCTGGGTTTTAGAGGTAGCTTATCTCTGAATGCCAGGTGCAAAGGAGTGACAACAGGCAGGATACCGGAATCTTCTGGCATCTCCTGCTATGACTGGTAAAAACTCCTCCCTACATTGTAGACCCACTGCCAAACAGCATAGATGAGGAGTGGGCAGACCTAAGACTTCAGTTGAAGCTTTTGTCTAGGCTCCAGTGATTGGAAATTGGTTTCTATTTTGTTCAGAAAGAGCTTCTGCATCTACAGTTTATAGATGAATAATCTGTTTTTGGAGGCATGAACTCCAAATTGATGCTCAACTTTCATTGTTGATTTTTAAATTTACAATAATTGAAAAGCATGAATTAGCATTGTGTGGTGAATTTGTTTTTTAGAGCTTCTATCAATAACATAGGCAGCAATGAAGATATCTTTAGAAGAGTTTATCACCTCCTTCCATATAATACAATCCTACCCGTACTGTCGGGTGATCTGAGGGGGCCCTT
>JAJKFI010000016.1:15125126-15141238 GCA_029204185.1 Lerista edwardsae | reverse complement strand
CCCTTCTGCCACCAGGTGAGGTGAGGGGGTGGCCTTCTTGGTGGTGGCCCCACGGTTGTGGAATACCCTCCCCTTAGAATTAAGAACCACTCCCTCTTTGGCAATCTTTTGGGCCATCCTAAAGACTTTTTTTATTCAAAAAAGCTTTTAACTGCTGACATCAATCAACTGGTACTTATATACTGCTTTTCAACATGAAGTTCACAAAGCAGTTTACAGGCAAATAGTAATAATAATAAAGTTAAATGGCTCCCTGTCCCAAAGGGCTCACAATCTAAAAAAAAAGGCAGCCACTAGAAAGACTGTGCAGGGGTGAAGAGGGACGATTACTCTGCCCCTGCTAAACGTAAGAGGAACACCACTTGAAAAAGTGCCTCTTGCCCAGTTAGCAGGGGCTGACATGCTGGCTAGCATTTTAAACTACAACTATGGATCCATGGGCCTGCTCATTTTTAAATTTTATATTTTAAATTGTTTTGTTTTAATTGTCTTATTTTATTGTTTATCTGATTTTATTGTTTATAATTTTACTATGGTAAGCCACCTTGGGTGTCCGTGGGGCAGAAAGGCGGGATAAAAATTCTATAAATAAATAAATAAATCAAAAACAAAAGGAACAAAGACAAATACATACCACCTCAAATTTAGGGTCCTAAACAAAAAAGGCATCCCAAAAACAAATCGCAATCAAAAACAGTGCATTCTTCTAAGCAGCCATGCAAGTTCACTTCAATTAATAAATTGGTGCGTGAACCAAGTAATTCCAGTAGTTTTCTCCCCTAAAATTATATTGTATGTATAAAAAAGCTGACCAAAAAGAGCAGACAAATAGTGAACCTTTAAATGTCTGACATACCATTTCATTTCTATTCACTAAATACACTAAAAGGGTTTTGTTGCTACATCCGATGTTTGGAAGGACTCTATTTGTGTGCATAGAATAGGTTCCAGAATTCTTAGTTACTGCATTTCACCAGCGAATGCCCCCTTTCTAGCTTTGACATTTTCATTAAGATGACAGGTATACATTATGTCACCACAACAAATGACAGCACTGTTAGCTGTTAATAACTACACTGAGTGGGTAAGAAACAGTGACAGAAAAAAAGTCCCTGGGGACAAAGCTTCATTGTGATCATTGAACAATTATTGCAACATGAAATTAGACCATGTTTGCATGGTTTGCTTTACTGCAAGGGAAATGAGGGCAGATCTTTTCAATCACATGGAACGACTCAAAATTAATTCCGATTTCTTCAAGCCTCCCAAGGTGCCTGTAGGATAGTACTGAATTGCTATTTCAGTGAAGAATGTTGTCATATTGAAATCTGTAAACCTATTGACTTGAAAAATTGTGTGCCAGTAGTGCAACAATAAAAGACTTTACTTAGTGTTAATAGTTCAATGGTTTTAATAAAATGATGCTATATCTGGAAATTAAATTAGCTGATAGGAAATTCATGCTGCACTTCTAAGTACCTTTACTTGGGAATAAGTACCACTGAACTCAGTGGATAAGGATAGATTTTTAAGGGTCTCAATGACTTCAACCTTGTGTGTCAATTTTTACATTGAAAGTCTTAACATTACCAATTCCCTGCTAACTGGGCAAGAGACCTTTTTTAAGTGTTCCTCCAGGGAAGAATAACTGTCCCTCTTCATCCCAGCACAGTGTCTTTTCTAGTGGTTGTCGCTGGTGGTGTTCTGCATCTTTTTTTTTTTTTTAGATTGTGAAACCTTTTGGGACAGGGAGCTTTCAGTTGTTTTTAGTATTTTTGTCTTTCTTTTTGCCTGTATACTGCTTAGTGAACTTTTGTTGAAAAGCAGTATATAAATATAGTACTGTTGATTGATTGCCTAGAAATACCCATTCATACACTTTTCACAACCATCATCAAGGTCAGTCCATTGCTATGCCTGTTTGCTCAGAAGTATCCCACTGTGTTTACTGAAGCTTACTTCCAGGTAATTGTGTACAGGAATGCAGCCAAAGACACTGTGCTGTCCTAAGCAGGTAAAGTATGTAATCTGAGAGATTCTCTTTAGCATCCTCATATATTACCTATGATCCAGGATGCACCTATCACAGATCAAACAAAAGATGAACTCTGAAACTATCAGTCACTCCAATGGTGATATAAAATCACTTCTAAACCCAATTTGTACTACTGTATGTCTCGGGAATTTGAATTTTTTTTTCAGATGTCTTCCCCCAGTCCTGTGAATCTAAGATAAAATTCCAGACCAGCCCTGGGTGAAATATTGCACAGAGTTAACTTTTAAGCAGTGTTTGTGTGCAAAGACAAGCATAAATTGAGACAAAGATTCCAAATTCAGAATCTGACAGTGCTGGCAGAGATGATTATCTCATAATGAAGCAACATCCTTCCTAACTTTGTATATTGAGGTTTGCGCTATTGTTTCGGACACTGATATACAGAAAAAAGTAATTAAACCAAGGAGAAACTTGATTAAAACTGAAGCACAGTAGCATGGACGAGGGCTGATGACCACAGAGATCGTTCAGTGCATTGTGTGTGTTTTGAATTATGGTATATAGTACAACTGGTATTATTGTACGTAACTATAGTACATAAATATGCTCTATTACTCTACCCTGAGCAACATAACAACCTCACTGAACCTAGTTCTAAAAACAATCAGTATATTCACTCTGAAAAACTCAACACACATTTTCACATATCAGATTGTGTCGGACAGACATTTCTGTGATTTTCAAATGGCTGATGTTCACAAGCTTTACACCTCTCATTTCTTCAACTGTTTGGTCAAAATGCCATGTGTTACAACATTGCAATACCTACAGAATTAACAATGGCGCTCAATTTGTGAGTAGACGGTAGGGTTCAGAAGGGTGAAAAAAGATTATTCTCCCTGCCCTGTCTTCTCAATGAACTGAGCAAAGGGATAAAACCGGATTGCTGCATTCAAGTCTGATTTATGTGCATTGTCAGGCAGCCCAATCTTGAGCTGCACGACTGCTTGTATGAGCAGCAGTAGCCAAGCAGCTACTGCTGCATTCCACAGCAGCCAGGCAGCTACAGGGGGCTCAGTGGGAGAAGGGGACATTTATCCCCTTCCCGCGTGGTAACGGCGTGGGCAGGCAATGGGTCTATTCATCTCTGCACCAGCTATTTTGCTGGCACAGATGCGAGGCCTCTGTGTCGGGTTGCACAGTCCGAAACAGAGGTCGGGATCCAGCACTGAAGGTCACCCCTGGTCCCAGCCCCTGCCCAGGAACACCCTCCCGCCCCACCTGAAAAGGCCGCAACACCAGCAATGGTAGCACTCACCGCTGCTGGCACTGCATTGCAGCTTCCGGGCGGTGGGGGCCAGTGTTGGCTCAGTGCCAGCGGTAATGGCTTACCGCCAGTGCTGGAGGCGCCTTACTGCGCGCGCGCACGCACGCACGCACGCACGCACGCACGCACGCACGCACGCACGCACGCACGCACGCACACAAATGTCTTTCTGTCCTCTTCCACTGAAATTAGTTGGGCAGCCCTTGGATGTTGAAGTTCTCTACACTTCTTAGTACACCTGAAACATATCAGGAATGCTTGATTGGGATTAAAACATACACAACTGGTGCCTGACTCGATTAAAGAATACTTGTTCAAAGTCCTTTTTTTCTTTTTGTCTAAGAACAGAAGTAACAACGTTGTGCGGAACGCTGTACAGGGACATTTAGTGAGAGGGCCGAGAGAGAGTCTAACAGCAGGAGGGAGGCTGACAATAGTCATGGCCCCTCATATCGACAAGCCCTTCATTGGTTTCTAACAGTCAAGTGCTCAGGTGTAGAAAAATACCCTAAATACGACTATTTTGATTTCTTTTCATTTTTGAAATACTGCTCGCCTCAATTTACTACAGCTATTTTTAGATTTAATATTTAAAAAAGTAACATGCAAAGATCTTAGTGAGTTGACTGAACTACAATTGTATGACTATACTAAGAGAAGTACCTCTTGCGGAAAGCAGTCGGACTTAATTTTACTTTGGGTTTATTTGGGTTTCTCTGAAGTGAAACACTGTAGCTAAAAGTTAGATTTGACAAAACACACAAATTTCTTTGAGTTTTTTTAAAAAAACATACAGTTTTCTTATTTTATGTGATATGTAAGGTCCAAGTTTTGTACTTAAATTTTTATTCATGGTGAACAAAATCATCAGCATTATTCTCCAATTCTTCTACACAGGAATCTTCCCATGCCCCAACTTCACTGTTTAATATTTCCTTATATTAAAAAATATTTTTATCCTTTTCAAAGCTGATTGTGATGAATTGGGGACTGCTGAATGGATGGGGCATTGGGGAGAAGGTTTTCATAAACCAGGAAGTGTCACAATCATATTTTTCTTGATACCGATTGAAGAAGTCTTTTTGTCTCCTGTTAAAAATCAAATAAAAATAGTAACAAAAAATGAAGTGAACATGTTTAAAGCAGTAAATGGGAATGTCCATGTATTCATGAAGTCCAGAGAAGAGCAATGAAGATACGCTCAACTCCCTCTTGTAAAGGTAACAATAGCCATTTGGTTTTAAGGGACCCAACAACAGGACGCAGAGCCTCATCAAACCAGAAGTATGAAAAAAAACAGCTCTAGAAACTAACCAGAATTATTCCGAATCAGTAGTTTGCTTCTACACAATGTCACTATGCTCCATCATAATAACTTTCAGCAAAACAAACAGGCAAGATAAAGAAGTAGAAAGCCAGGAAATGTGCAGTTAGGTTGATCTCTGAAAAGCATTTGAACACAGCACTTCTGAACATGCGCAAATTTCCTTTCTTTAAGTAACCAGTGAACACTCTCACTATTATTAAAAGAGAGGAGATTTCAATCAGCATTGTTGCTTCTCTCAACTGAAGCAAGCAATTTAGGATGTAGAGTGAATCTGAAAGTCCTGGTCTGTCTTCAAATGAAAGGCTACAATATGAACAGTGCAGGTGGCCTCATGTCCTCTTCTTATTATGACAGAGAACATTGTGCTTGCACATGGGAGAGGTTGGTTCAAGTCCCTTCTTCGCATTTACAGTTAGTGGGAGTAGGGACTTGGAGAGGTCGCTGTATATCAGCCTTGCCCAATTCACAGAATAAGGGCCCAATCCAATCAAGCTGATGCAGCCCCTATGCAGCTCCGAGGGAAGGGAACAAATGTTCTGTTACCTTGAGGAAGCCTCTGTGGAAGCCATTGGCATGGCTGCATCGGCACTGGAAGGTTGGATAGGATTAAGCCCTGAATGAGGAAACCATTTGCCCAGGGTCATATAGCAACTATGTGACATAAGTATTTTGAGCTTTAGTTTCCCCAGTACAAAAGTGTCACTTTGGCCACTGCATAATCCTTCTTATGAAAATGTCAATGGAATTCAAACAAATGTCATCACTTGACATGTTAGTAGGAAGGTGTGTGTGTGTGTGTGTGTGTGTGTGTGTGTGTGTGTGTGTGTGTGTACGTACACACATACTTTAACCCTATAGCGTAGATCAACAATCAAATTCCAGAAGTGAGAACACTAGGGTTAAACCTTCAATGTTTAGTATAAGGTAATATAAAAATAAGTAACGTACATTGAGATACAGCATGCGGTTAAAGTGGCTTGATATCTTGTTTGCTTATACAAATACAGATTCTGATCTTACAAACACAGAGAAAGAGATAGCGTGTACACTTCGGTTCATTTCCTGTTCTAATAAAACATACTGTTTTCTAAGAAGGAGACTAATTGCAGGTCTTACATTAATTTATAAAATATAATACTAAGTATTATATGCCTACGTTAATATTTGTCAATTAGGCTATTTTTTCATTAAACCATCTTGCTCAACAAATAGTAGACCACAGTGCACTTTTCAGAGATATAGTTTTTGAGGCTGTGGAATATCAGTTAAAAACGTCTCCCGTTTCAAAGATCCAGTGTACAGAAGGATAAGGTTATCCTGCTATATGTGACTTTGTATTACTTTAGAAATTGACATCATATTACTAGAATGAATTATTGATGCTTTACTCTCAAAAGTAAGTGGCTTACAGAAGTTAAAGCACAGAACGTTCTATTCTTCTTAATCTGTCAGTCCAGTAACTTCAAAGACGGTCTGTCTTTGTTTTCAACTTAATGGCTAAAGCAAAAGTAAGGACTAACATATACTGTATTCTCAGTTTTTGGCTTTTCTGGAACTTAACTACTTTCTCGTCGATGTGTCTGTCTAAAATATCATCACACCTGTCAAAGAAGATAATGAATATTGTTGGTCAGAAAGTCACAAACTAATCAGCTATGGATCTTGTCAGCATCCAAAGTGCTATTTTAAGGAAGTGTTTTAAGAAAGCTGAGGCATTGGATGGGCATAAAGGAAGCACTTTGAATTCAGAATTCCAATGAAATGCTTAACATTTTTCCTTCATATTGCAGTCTTCCATGCTAAATCACAAACTCCCTTTAGTTCCGAAACCTAGTATGGCATGGAGAACTACTGCTTGAAAAACATAAGCCAGAGACCCTTTGGGACTGCAGAACTAGTTGAATGGTTCCCAAGTTATAGGGTCTGTTTTTTATATATAAAAAACTTGCACCATTTGACAATTCTAAAAAAACACCATTAAAAGCAGCCATTAATGGAATGCTGAGCCTTAACAGATTGGGGTGGGGGGTGGGGTGGGGAGGGGAGAGACATTTTGATCCTACATTTTCAGACACCTGATAATTTACCTTCTTCTAAGGTAGAAGACACATTACAATAGCTAGTTTTTTATTTTTACAACCATATCAGGAAATGTAAGCAACTTCACACAACTCTGTTGAGTTTGTTTCTTTACATATCAATATGTTATCAGGTTAATCCAATTCTCAAAATCTCAATTATTTCTTTATTGAAAACAAAGAAAGCAAGAATAATAGAAACTGAAACACAAGATAGACTCAAATTCCCAGACTCTATCATGCACAAAGCTATATGATTCAACTAGTTCGCCTTCCCATTTCATTACTTGTGAAGCACATCTTAATGCACTGAGTGCATCAGAAATACAGAATGCAAAATCCCAAAACTAATAAACTCTGGCTAATTTGGTTACCACTACTGACTTCTTAAGTTCAAGTTTAATATTGTCATATTCAATGGTTTCAGAAAAATTAAAAAAATTACTACTGCATGTTTTTAAAGCATGTCCTACAATGGAGTGTATCATACCAGCAGTCATAGGAGTCCTTTTACAAGTTATGCTGAAACAAAAGTAAATGAAGAATATAATTGTGCAAAGAATAAATAACCAGCAGACAATCGAGCTTCCTTGATGCCCAAGAAATGGGCTTTTGAAATGGCAAGGCTCTTAAAGGAAGTTTTTTGTTCAGTGTATGGAAGGTGCTCTAATTATAGAGCACCAGGCTGAGAGATTACTAATTATTCCATGCTCTTAAAAAACAAGGGAACTTTCAATAGGTCAGACAACAGTCTGCACACAGAAAGGGATTGTGAATAAGGGTCTTTCTATTAAAATGCAATGCAATCATGGCAAGCCCAATAATTTAAGGCTTAACAGCAAATCACTGCAAACTTCAACTTTTGATTCTGTAGAAGTTTAAAAAAAAAATGTTTCGGTTTCACACAGCAGAGCCCTGTTCAGCATCTTGCTGCCATGGTGTGTTTCTGCCTTGACAATTCACTTCCGTGAACAGGCATGCCGCCAACCCAAATGAGACCTAGCGCGGTGAAAAGCCCTTCAGGTAAACAGTGTGATAAGCTAAACTGCAAAAACTAGACAATGTTTTTGGACTATGAGGCAGTTGCTATGGAGACAGTTGCTAATTAACTGCATTCAGCCAAGAGAACAAAGGGTTTTAAGGGCAGACAGGACTCGGTATCTTAGAGTGAGCAATGTATAACATCTTATGCAATCCGTACATCCTTCATATCTGAAATACCTGAGCCTTTGCTTCAGTTGCAAAATACCTTAAGAAATGCCCGAGTGCTTCCTTCACTTTTAACTAGATTTGGTTCATCCATAGCAATTATGAAGCAAAATATTAACACGGAATCAAAAAGCATTTGGCTCAAGCGTGTTTTAGACATTGTTTAGGTTCATTCAAAACAATACCTTCTAAAGCAAAAATCACCCCTTGAAACAAATAGTTTATTTAGCTCAGCAGTGTGTAGTGGTAAGAAAGATGCAGTTGCTCTTGGATTGGCTATCGCCAGGGAGGTCTTTGACCAGCTTTGGCTGCTGTAGCAGCTGCGATCATCCCTGTGCTGATCTGACTCGGCCACTGTGGTTCATGCCTTGGGGACATCATGATTATACTATTGCACTGTGCTCTACGTGGCACTGCCTTTGAAGACAATCTAGAAATTATAGTTGCTACCGAATGCAGTGGTCAATGTGATCGTGGAAATTCAACAATTTGACTCTGTTGGACTATTGCTCCAGTGGCTGCATCGGCTGTTGGTTCGTTTCTGGGCCCTACGCAAAGTGCTGGTTGTTAACTTTCAGCCTGTTAATGGCTTGGGTCCAGAATATCTGAAGGTCCACCTTCTCCCATATAAGCTAGCTTGCACCCCCCAAGATCCTCAGAGAGGGCCCTTCTTTGTGTATCCCCCCTCTTTAATGAAGCAAAGGGAACAGCAGTGAGAGGGAAAGCCTTTTCAGTGGTGGCACCCCAATTGTGGAATTTCCTCTCAGGCAAATTAAAATAGCCCTTTCCTTGGACACTTTCCAACAGGACTTGAAGACTTTTCTATTGTGCATGGCTTCTGGTGCTGGTTAGGCTGCGGGGATTTGATAGGTGGATAGTTAGAGGGGTTTGCTGCATCTTTCACTATCTTTTGGCCTATGTTTTAGCTGCTGTTTCAAAGTTTTATGTACATAAGAACATAAGAACATAAGAAGAGCCCTGCTGGATCAGGCCAAAGGCCCATCTAGTCCAGCTTCCTGTATCTCACAGCGGCCCACCAGGTGCCCCAGGGAGGCATGTAACAACAAGATCCTGTTGCATCCTGTTGCCACTCCCTTGCACCCGGTACCAGTAGCCCACCACCTTTGTAAGGAGGTTGCACAATCCATCATTGCCTATAGCCCACGATGGACCTTTCCTCCAGAAATCTGTCCAATCCCCTCTTAAAGGCATCAAGACCAGATGCCATCACCACCTCCTGTGGCAAGGAGTTCCACAGATTAACTACCCGCTGGGTAAAAAAGTACTTCCTTTTATCTGTTTTAACTCTCCCAACCCTCAGTTTTAGCGGATGCCCCCTGGTTCTGGTGTTTTGAGAGAGGGAAAAGAACATCCCTCTATCGACTTTATCCCTTCCATGCATAATTTTGTATGTCTCAATCATGTCCCCCCTCAGGCGCCTTTTTTCTAGACTGAAGAGCCCCAAACGCTGCAGTCTTTCTTCATAAGGGAGGTGCCCCAGCCCCGTAATCATTTTAGTTGCTCTCTTCTGCACCTTTTCCAACTCCACTATGTCCTTTTTGAGATGCAGCGACCAGAACTGGACACAGTATTCCAGGTGTGGCCTTACCATCGATTTGTACAATGGCATGATAATATTGGCTGTTTTATTCTCAACCTCTTTTTTAATGACCCCAAGCATGGAATTGGCCTTCTTAATTGCTGACGCACACTGGGTCGATACCTTCATTGAATTGTCCACCAGCACCCCAAGATCTCTCTCCTGAGTTGTCACAGACAGCTTAGAACCCATTAGCCTATAGGTAAAGTTTTGGTTTTTTGCCCCAACGTGCATCACTTGACATTTGTCTATGTTGTAACGCATCTGCCATTTGGCTGCCCATTCCCCCAACTTGGAGAGATCCTTCTGGAGCTCTTCACAATCCTTTCTGGTTTTTACCACCCGGAAAAGTTTTGTGTCATCCGCAAACTTGGCCACCTCGCTGCTTATCCCTGTGTCCAGGTCATTTATGAATAAATTGAAAAGCACGGGCCAATTTATGAATAAATTGAAAAGTACGCTACTGTGGTTTTAATATGTATGTATGCATTTCTTATAGGGACGTGGTGGCGCAGCGGGTTAAACCGCCGCTGCTGGGCTTTCCGACCAGAAGGTTGGGAGCAAGACTGCACGATGGAGTGAGCTCCCATTGCTTGTCCCGGCTCCTGCCAACCTAGCAGTTCGAAAGCACCTAAATGCAAGGAGATAATTAGGGACCACTTTGGTGGGAAGGGAACGGCGTTCCGTATGCTACGGCGTAGAGTCATGCTGGCCACACGACCACGGAAGCTTGTCCTTGGACAAAACGCCGGCTCTACAGGCTTTGAAACGGAGATGAGCACCACCCCCTACAGTCGGTCACGACTAGACCAGTTGTGGGGAAACCTTTACCTTTATGCATTTCTTATGTTGTAAACCCCTTGGGCAGTAGTTTTCATTGGGAAAGGTGGTGTATACACAGTGCATTTGCAAATAAAACAACATTTTAAAGGTTTTTATTTTCTTCCTCAACATGAGCAGTCCTGGCATGCAATATTGTAATATCCAGTAAAATACAGGGGTGGGGGGAAATACAGTTGAAATTATATAGGATAATCCAGCGTTAAATTCATAGTCAGCCATGGAGTTTACTGAGTACTGTCAGACAGACCACTTTCTTTTATTCTAACCTGTGATGACTGGGCAAGGGGCTTTTTTCCAAGTGGTGTTCCTTATATTTAGCAAGGAGAGAGTAACTGTCTCTTTTCACCCCAGCACAGTGTCTTTTCCAGTCAGTGGCTATTTGCTGGTATTATTCTGCATCTTTTTTCTTCTTTTCTTTTTAGATTGTTAGCCCTTTTGAGACAGGGATAATTTAATTATCTGATTTGGTCTATAAATCCCTTTGTGAACATTTTTTTTTTTGTTAAAAAATGGTACAGAAATATTGTTAAAAACAAAAAACCATCTCACAGACCTGTGGGAAGGATGAGATGGAGAAGCCCCATTTTCCAGCCTAAATCCCTTGCTAGGATATATATGTTAAATATATGATATATAGGATATACAGGATATATAGGATATATAGGATAAAGTATATATGATTTTTAAAAGATTTGACAGTTAATGCCCCGATTTTTTTTCCAACAAAAAGGTGTATTTCAAGTTGCTAATTTAAAATTGAAGCAAGAGCGATGGAAAAAGAACCATATTGGAAAACATGCTAGAAAAAAAATGGTGATATTCAATGGTCAATCATTTCAGTTTTGCACCTGAACCACTGCTCTGATGGAGGAAACATTTGAATTGCATGTCTTAATATGAAATGCATGAACCCAGTGTAGAACTCTTCATGATGAATCCCATCCACCATTTCTTTCAACATAAACATAAATATTTTACATAGGAAGCTGCCTTATACGAAGTCAGACCACTGCTCCTCCTGACTCAATGTTGTCAACACAGTTGAACAGCAGCTCTCCAATGCTTCTCTGTCATTCTGGGAGATGTCAAGGATTGAACCTAGGACCTTCTGCATGCAAAGAATATGCTCTACCACAGCTCAACAGCATGCTAAGCTTTGGGCTACCCAATACAAACTCAGTGTTGAGCTGGTACTAGTCTCCTGTGACAGCTCCCAAGTATTGCAAACATGCCATAAGGCACATTTGCGCTGACTTGGGCATCAGCTGGGCCAGCATGGAGGCTTGCACTGGCTCACCAGATCCAACCCTTGCACTGGCCAGAGGGGGTAAGTTTGCGGAAGGCAGCATAGGGTATAGGAGAAGGTGGTGAGAGGGTGTTCTGGGGTGGACATTTTTGGGCAGGGTAAGGACAGAAGGGGACGTGCATTAGGCCCGAGAAGGGATGGGATGGGTGGCTGGTGCAGATCTGAGTAACCCCACAGGGCAGGCTGGGGCTCAACACAGGGCAAGGAGAAAAATATTGCCTTACACTGAGGTGACTTCCAGCCAGCACCTAACCTGTGCTGGATACAGAACAGGCCACTGCAACCTGGTTGAATCAGTGCAGGTTAGGATTGCACCCTACATGAAACAGAAAAAGTACTATTGGATTCCCAGGTAGCGGCGGTGGCCAGGGGAGCCTTTGCTCAGCTTCCGCTGATTCGCCAGCTGCGACCGTACCTGAGCTGCGCGAACCTGGCCACAGTGACCCACGCCCTAGTGACATCTAGATTAGATTACTGCAATGCGCTCTACGTGGGGCTGCCTTTGAAGACGGTCCGGAAATTACAACTAGTACAGAATGCGGCAGCTCATGTGGTTGCTGGGGCACATTGGTTTGATGCAGTGGTGTCATTCAAATGATTTAGGAACAGGAACTCACTTTTGATTGGCACTTGTCGGGAACCCGGAACCAGCCACGGAGCCCGTTAGGATCCGGAATGCCCGTTCTGGTCCGTTCCCCCTGAATGACATCACTGGTTTGACGCTGTCAAGCCGTTGCTTCGGCAACTACACTGGCTGCCGTTTCTGTTCTGGGCCCAATTCAAGGTGCTAGTTTTGACTTTTAAAGCCCTTTACAGCTTGAGTCCGGGGTATTTGAGGGACCGCCTCCTCCCATATAATCCTGCCCGTACTCTTAGATCATCGGGGGGGGGGCCTTTTGACTGTGCTGCCACCAGGAGAGGTGAGAGGGACAGCAGCCAGGAATAGGGCCTTCTCGGTGGTGGCCCCCCAACTTTGGAATACCCTCCCCTTAGAATTGAGAACTGCTGCCTCTTTGGTGATATTTCGGTGGGGGCTGAAGACCTTTTTATTTCGAAAAGCTTTTAATTGTTGACAGGCTGGCTGGTTTTTATACTCTTGTTTATATTTTATGATCCACAGGGTTTGTTGTTTTAAATTTTAATCATTTTAATATTGTTTTTAAATTATTGCTTTTTAATGTTAAATTGTGAATTTTATTGTATTGTACTGCTTTTGTTGTAAGCCGCCTTGGGTGCCTTTGGGCAGAAAAGCGGGGTATAAATTAAATAAATAATAATAATAAAATAATATTGGGAACAACCCTTGGGAGTACCATCTGAGCATCTCTGGAACTAGCTAGAGGAATCACTTGACTAGGGTGTGACTGCCATCTTGGAGGCAATCCCACCACCCCACCTTTGTGTTTTGGCTCTTAAAATTGTAATTGATTCAAATTCTGGTTAGGCATTTGGGACGTGTACAACTCTTAGTTTTCCCATGGTAACTGCACTTTAATTTCTCCCTGATATTTACAATAATCTTCTAGTCTGTCACAATGTTCAGCTGGGATCACCACAATGGAAGAGTGTGGGCTACACAACTTGTAGAAGACAGCCAGAAGTTACAGAAAGTTATTACACGAAACAATAACTTTTTATTCCCAACCTTAAGATACAGTATTCTGGGACTCAGCAATCAATTGCAGGAAGCTATCACCATGTTTTTAGTTTTGGTGAGTGGAGAGGAATAATACTTCTTAAAAGAGAAGTTTCTGAAGAATAAAAAACAAACAAAAGGGCAAAAATGATATTGACAAAATAACTTTTTGCTCTTATTTTGATTTGTTACTTAGGGATATACCATATTTCCTTGAATTGATTTATACTTGTGTTCTCTTTGGAACATGTACATCTATAATTTGCCTCCAGTTACAGATTTTTGGGCTCAGATCTCTGGAAATACCATACAGCCCACAACAAACTCTATAAGGAGTTAGAGGAATTAAATTAGCCTCGTTGGGGTAAAAATGAAGCCTGGATTAGTTTAATCAACAGGTTTTGAACACATGTCCTAGATGCCCTAATGCAGTGATTCTTAAACCTTTTAGACTGGGACCAACTTTTTAGAATGGCACTTGTGTCAGGACCCACCAGAAGTGACTTCATTAAACAGGAAATTATGTCATACCCAGAAGTGACATCATTATATGAAGTGCCGTCTGTGTGAGGCAATAAAATGACACTCCTAGAATGCAAACTGGCATTCTTGGATTGAAGCAAATGCACAATCATGAAACGTCTCTGACAGAAAGCAAGATAAGCACCCAACAGTATGTAAAAGCACTGAAGTAAAAACAAAATTTTCCCTTGAAAATTCAAACTGTTAGCACTCACAAATGGAATATAGCAAGAGTAGGGTACGCAGTTTCCAAGATGGTTGTTCCCAGCTTTCCACAACCCACTTGAGATCACATCGCGACCTACCAAGTGGGTCCTGACCCACAGTTTGAACAACACTGCCCTAGTGATACACTGCTGATAAGTGTAACTAGGACAAAAATAAAGTGTCCTGATTCCTAGTTCTCCCAAAAGTTACATAATGAAATTTCTATCACAGAACAACCAAACCCAGTTAGTGGTTATATTGAAGTTGCTAACACATGCAAGCAGATTCCAAAGAAGGATGGAAGGGAGGGAGGAAGGAAGGAAGAAAGGGACACACACACACACACACACACACACACACACACACACACACACACACTTGTGTTGTAATTTTAGTATGTACATGGGTGGGGGTTTTGTTTGTACTTTATGATAAAAATAAAAAAAATGCCCCCACACACACTCATTCATCTCTAAATTGGCCAATTCAAGGATGAATAACCAATTTTAATCAATTAGCAGTAAAAGCACAATCAATAAAAATAAAAGGATCTGGTGCTATTACTAAAGGCTCCATCTCTACTTTCAACCAAATGGCTGCCATTTAAATTCAGACTAATCAGAAGGACCTCACATGCCAATCTGTGGACTCAAACTGGCTCACACTGAAACTGGCAGTCCTTTAAGATAACTTTTGTAACCCTAACCAGACTGGCCCCAGGTTAAACCAGCATTTACAGGTCAGTCCAATTGGCGATAGGATTTGATGCAATAGGACGCAAATCCTCCTTTTCTACCAATGTGCATAAGCAGGAGGCACAAAAGACCATTGGTGAATGGGAGGTCCATGTGTATACACCACCACCCCAAAATGTCTACATGCAGCCTTGTCCTTCCACTTGGTATACTGTAACACGGTCTATTCTTTTGCTCATCTTCTTGCCCTAAAAAGGATGTATTTTCAATATAACATTTCTAATATTAAACAATCTTTCAAATAATGCAATACTACAGCAGCTGCAACAATCAAGAACAAGAAAGCATCAGATCTTCAGTTTACATACTCTCCAATTTCCTGTTAATTAGAAAGATACATACTCTGCAAAGAGCTGCCTGGATTAGCTACATGGAAATTTCATTTGTCGAAATGCTTTACACAATGAAGAAACGCTTAGTCTCACAAGTATGCCAAGCTACAGTCAACATTTTACAGCTGATCTGTTCTGAGCCAGCATGGCATAGGATATACGAATTAGGGTTTGCATCAGGGAGGTCAGGATTGGTTCCATGCTAGAGCTCATTGCATTGCTTTTACACACAGTAACCTAATAGCAGAATTAAACCAGATGTTCCATACAGCATTTTAATACAGTATTATGCTACATTATCCAACAATGTTCTTCCTGATAGCCAGGATTGTCCTATGATATTGAGGCCAGCACAGTTAGGCCAGCAAAGTTTGCTGGCACAAGCAACACTGTAAAATATGGTTGGACCACTCTCAGAGTCAGAGAGGCCAGCACACACATGTGTGCCATCTTCCCTGACTCCAAGAGTGGTCCACACGTACTTTACGGTAGTCCTTGTGTCAGCCAAACTTTGCTGGCCTAACTGTGCTGGCCTAACTCCAGGTTAGGACTGCACCCTGAATCACAAAAAAAGGTTATGGTAGGCAATTTCGCTGTGAACAGCTTCCCTGAACTTTCCCAGTATCAATTTCTGTTACTATTTGAGAATGGTGGTAGCAGCTTTAATTACTGGTTTCCCATTATTACCATCATCAAAATAGCAAATCAATGGTACAGGCATGCTCTGGTGTCCACTGAGTGGTTTCACTCCGGTGTCCACATCAATGGTTTCAGTTATCCACGGATACCATGGATACTGGGACAACTATTTAAAAGATGGGGGAACATTAAACAAATCCCGTTTTTAACCTTGTTGCAGCAAAACCACTGATGTTACCCTAACTTTTAAAAAGTGCCCCCAGTGAAAAGTGAAAACCACGGTTTCAGGTGTGTGTGTGTGTGTGTGTGTGTGTGTGTGTGTGTGTGTGTGTGTG
>JAJKFI010000016.1:15098470-15125016 GCA_029204185.1 Lerista edwardsae | reverse complement strand
TGTGTCTGTGTCTGTGTCTGTGTCTGTGTCTGTGTCTGTGTCTGTGTCTGTGTCTGTGTCTGTGTCTGTGTCTGTCAGAAACAAAATCCCTGCAGATGCCGAGGCATGCCTGTATTTCTCAATTTAAAAGGGGAAAGAAAAAATAATGCAGGAATTTAAACCTTTCACATTGTCAACCAGTATGGAACAGAAACTGACACTGGGGCAATTCATAGAGGCTAATCAAGATGTTGTGCCAGCCAGGATCAACAACAACAAAAATAATACTTATGATATGTTGCCTTGAGCTTCATAATGGATGGATGGTGGGATATGAATGTAATAAATGATGAAAATAATAAAAACAGGCTGAACTTACAAAACAGACTCAGGATCCCTGAAAATTCTCAGTAGCACTTTGCCTATCGGCACAGGACAAATTTGCAATTGCTTTCTATTATAAAATACCACCTGATGCATCCAAGAGTACAATACAGAACTGCAATGACGTGAGAAATCGGCAGATGCTGTGTAAAAAGTGAATGAATAAAAGATGGCAAAGCTATAGAAAGGGACTAGAGTGGAAGTAACTGTAGATTCAAACTCTCTGCTCATCCAGTGAACATCAATTGGGGCCTTAGGAAAGTCGCTATGTGTCAGTCTAACCTATGTTACAGGTTGTTGTAAGAATAAAATACATACTACCCTGATCTTCTTACAGGATAGAATGCAAATATGACAAATAAATAGACAGAACATTACAGTACTACGCAATTAACAAATATAGTATAGCAATAATATGTATAAATAGATTTGTATACTTCTTTAATTTATGCACCAGCCGCCGTCACAGAGACCCTATCACTGGGGTATATTTTGTGTATGTTGCTGTGAGACAGGAATTGCACGACCACATCTTTCTACAATGATTGCAGTAACAGTTGGATAAACATGCAACCCAATACCTCACATCTGGTATTTCATCCCTCCCAATACTACTTTTGGACTCGAATATACTTGTCCTTAATACTGTGCAAACTTTATGACTTATAGTTTTATAGAGGTAGTAATGAAAAGGGGACACTTTTTCCAGTGGTGTTCCTCTTATATTTAGCAGGGGGAGAGTAATTGTCCGTCATCGCCCCTGCGCAGTCTTTTTGGTGGCTGTTGCTGGCGGGCTGCCCTTTTTTTTTTTTTTAGATTGTGAGTCCTTTTGGGACAGGGAACCATTTAACTTTATTATTACTATTTGCCTGTAAACCGCTTTGTGAACTTCGTGTTGAAAAGCGGTATATAAGTACCTGTTGACTGACTGACTGACTGAACTCCTTGGAGTTAAAGCCAACAGAAAAAATCTCCATACATTTAGCAGTGATGCGACAATTAAGGCAGCTTCTTTTAAGGTTCCCCCCTCCCAAAAAAAAGCAAAGGGGAAAAGTAGCATGCACAATAATTTATCAAGTGTTCTGCCCATGCACGAAGCATTTAAATGACACTTCTTTACAGCATTCATATACAGTGTGGGTTCTTCAAGAGGAGTGTTTTGGAATGGAAACATATGGAGGCCAACACTCAGGTACAATAGAATCTCAGATTACAGCTATCTTAGAAAAAACACTTTTCCTTAAATGACTGCCCCTTTTCACTTAGCCACTCTCTGTACTCTACTCTTCAAACAGGGCACAACCTGTTCCCTGTTCCCGCCATTACTAAAACCAATATAAGAATGCAGCATATAGTCTCTCTCACCTGGGCCAGGATAACCCTGTGTGAATCTCATTTCAATGCATGTTGTCCAGTCTTCAATGTACTATATGTTGTCTATAATTTTAGATCAGGCACAATGCAATATTAATCCACAATTCCTTGGTACATACAAATTTTAAAACGTGCAACAAAATTTCAAAACAAGAAAAACCCCACTAGAGTAAATTAATCTAGCCTTGTTTAGGCTAAAGATGAATGAGTGCTGCATTTCACAACAGAAAGGTCTGCAGCCTTCATTCTTACTACTTCTCTCAAAAACAGTCCTTTCTCAAACAAAGACATGTGCAGGCAGGTATCCTGGCAATAAGCAAGTTCACAGCAGTCACAAGAAGCAACTAAACTGTCAACAAAAAAAGGTCAACAATTTGAGTTAGCCACAAATACAGATCAGTCAATGTCCTTTAAGCCAGTTCTAGATGTTATTGTGCGCAGAACTACAAAAACTTTTATTAATTAAAAAAATAAAAATCAAATCAGACATTTATATTAAAAGAAAACATTCTATATTTTAATTAATATGCCTCATGATACAATTGTAAAAGATTTTCTCATACAAATATTTCTCAAAGGTGACTGATTTTAATAGAGCTGCATTTCTCTGAGGTAGCTATTTGATTTTATTAACAATTTATTAATTTATTAATAACAATTTATTAATAAAACCATTTATTAATAATGAGGCACAAATTCCTAGTGATGAAAGGACAATTACTTCTGGGTGCTACACCTGAAAGCTCAAAACAATGGTAGGGCAGGAGTTGTAACAATAACATTCATTCTTGCCTCTTGCATATAAAAGCAAAATTCTGGTTATACTTTTTGGAAAGAACAAAACACTCAGACATAAAAGCAGCTGGATGCTGAATCAAAAAGACTTTTCAATGGAGTAGAAAAGGTAATACAGAGGTCTAAATTAGCAACCACTGATTCTATTTGTAATTAACCACAGTCAGGTCCATGGGAAATTACAGCTGTAGTCTAAAATTGCTTTCATTTTTAGAGTTCAAAGGTGCACATGAACTTGACTGCCCACACTGCGCCAACATTCAGATCACCCACATGAGACGCAGAGACAGAAGAGAGAGCAAGAGAACACAAATGTGGCAAATGCAATCAACTGATGCTCAGGAGTAATATTGGCATAAGTATTTTCTATAACACATTTTTGCCCATGGAACAATTTTTTGTACAAAAAACACGGGCCCCCATATCTGTGGGGTTTCTGTTCTGCCCCCTCGGCAATACAGAAATTGCTCATATGGGAATTTCTGTATGAATAGCAGTTCCATTACCTGTGTTTTATTGTAGAAATGCTTGCAAAGTGTTTCTTGTTTAGCAATCTTCCTGTACCGAAGAGCTGATCATGCAGGCAAGTGGTTTGCATGCTACAAAGAGACTAACAGCAATCAGGAACTCCTGCTTCCTGTTCAGAGGCGGATCTAAGGGGGGGGCAAATCTGTAAGTTTTGCAAGAAGCCTTACCTTGCAGTGGAAAACACTCCTCTCCTGCACTGTTCTAGCCAATCCTCACAGGGAACAGCAACATCTTGGCGTTGCTTACTGGCTACAGCAGCAAGGGAGAGGAGGGATTTACATGACAGGGTAAGGCTTCTTGCAAAACTTACAGGTTTGCCCCCCCTTAGATCCGCCTCTGTTCCTGTTAGTCATCTTCTAGTGTTCAAGCAGGTTACCTGCATGATCAGCTCTTCAGTTAAGCAAGACTATTCTAGTCAAGACTATCCAAAGACAGGGGCGGAAAGGCACAAGCACTCCGAGTAGCTTATTGGCAGAGCACCTTTTATGGCTGGCACCGACTGCTTTATGGCACTCAGCACCAGCAGAGGAGCAGCAGCAACACTGTAAGCTAAGTATAGGACTGGGCTCTTAATAAATGTGCTTTCTTGACAATAACCAATCTTAATTTCATATATGACCTCTAGACTACTTCTGTCCTCCTTCAGCCTCGAGACAGGATTTAAAACTGGGGCTGAAAAGACCACCAGAGTTTGGGAGTGCTTTAGCAACTGTGTATCCTGTCCTAATGGCACATCCTCCTGGTCAGACCCATCACAGCGTATGATACCATTATCTAGTAGTAATCATCATCCCCCACCTTGCTGCCCAAAGTACCTTGTTAGCTCAGTGAGTACCCTTAAAGAAAAACGTTGGTGCAAAAAGCGATCGGTAGGTTGGAAAGCTGGAAGCTACTGCCAAAATCTACTAGGAGTTGGATGCAGCATGGTTCTGGAGAGGTGGCAGCTGCAGCAGAAAATTCCACTTGGAGAGGAGCACAGGACATGGCAAGTGGCACACAAACAACAGAAGGGGTCTCTTCTGGAGGCCAGTGTAGACAAACAGGATGTTCCACCTAGTTATTAAGAAGCTATGTGTGAACTACACAGTAGATTGTGCACATAAATACAATTATACCTTAAAGTTCTCTCTTATAAGCCACCAATGTGCCTCTGTCCATTTACCTCTGGGCTGATTGTTGGGAAACAGAAGGCCAACAAGACAGCTTCCAGTGCAAAGAGTCACATGAGTGAAATCCCAGGATTAGCTGTGCATGACCCCAATGCCGCCACGGGAGACAGGTGCGTATGGATGAACAGGCCACTTTATAGCAACAAATTACAAAGAAGAGGAGCCGGAGACTGGCAGCAATTAATCACAACAGGATAAATGGGCAAGGCCTTAACTGAAGGTGGGGGTCCAGCTGCCGGCCAGCCCCCTGGTGGGCAAAACATCTTGGCTCCAGGCCAGCCCCCTGGGACGTGACCCTTCATGGTCCAACCCCCGCGGGGGTGGAGGCAGCAGGCCAGCGCGCCCCGTCCCGGCCAGAAAGCATATGGGGCGGGGCCTAGGCTTGAGGCTAAGAGATTCCCTGCCAGCCCCACGAGCCGGTCAGCAACTGTGGGCCTGCCGATGGGTCACTCAGTGCCTTAGCTGACCTCTGGATGCACACCAAAAGCCTCCTTCCAGTCTTTGTGCCCGTGCTAACCAAATGACTAAGACTGCCATCTGTGTATGTGACACCCACCTCAGTAATCCCCCAGTGCAGTCCAGGGTAGGTGAAAAAACTGCCCGCCAAAGCCAGTCAGGCAGGCAGAAAAATTCCTACCAGGCCCCAAATATGGAGACCAGCCAATCTTGGACTGCAAAAGAGGGAGGGAGGGTGGGGATCCGTTTTCCTTCTGGATCCAAGACAGAATGGCTCCCTGGAAGCCACTTTGCCACCAGGAGAGTTCCTGGTTATGGCCAAGTGCCCAATGAGGGCAGCAGCTGCCTCCCACGGCAAGGGGGGGGGACCAAGCCAATCAGCGAGCACCCAGCTATGGTGCTAGAGCTTGGCACTATGGGAATGTGCTTCAATACCATTTATTGAACTTTGATATATAACCCATATATAATTGCACAGAGATAGGATTGTATCATTTTGACTATTCCATGTGGGAAGCCATTTCTATGATCACAGTGGCACTTTTCCCAGAAGCCACAATCACAGAGGAGGCTGCTGGCTCCCCACATGCACAGTCTTGTTGACACTACCTACATACATGCTCTCATGGAGAAATTTCACTGTGAACTGGCCTTATTCATGACAGGGAGCTTTAGGGATCCCTGTGGGAGCTCTCCTCTCCTCAGGCTGTGAACTGGCCTTATTCATGACAGGAAGCTTTAGGGACCCCTGTGGGAGCTCTCCTCTCCTCAGGCTTTCGGAAAGGGTGGGCAGCTTCCATCAACTTTAACAGGGGCTGCAGCAGCCTGTTAATTGGCTATGTCACCTTCCTCCAGCTCTTCAAAACACATACACTCCACAATTTTCCACAGGCTTCAACTTGTTTAAAGACAATTTCAGTCAGAAAATGAACTGGTACCATCTTTGACCTTTTGTCTTCTACGGCTCGTGGATGGCTGTCAAATTATAGTACACACTACCCCCAACTTTGTGGAAGCTTTGAAATACAATAATAACTCTTTCATAAATAAACTTGGTATGCCAGCAAAAGGTATTCTCTTTTATTATTATTATTCCACCAAGTATCTGAAACACTTGTACTGTTTTGATTTCCAAATCCTTAGAGAACAATTACGCTATTAGGACCATAAGACTCTATTATAAAGTCCTCAAAAACATAGCATGGTTTCAATAAATCCTCAAACACTACAAAGCAGTTGCTCAGCTTGAAGAATGAAAACATGAGTTCATCCAATAAGAGAGAGTCAGGATATAAATTCTACTAACGTAGCCATCTGCATTTCCCTGGAGGTACCTCTTTTTCAGAATTATGGCAGTATCTTAAATCAAAGTTCAGCTACAATCTGGACATTTAATAGACATGACATAAAATACCAACTGAATTGTAAGAATTATTTTTAAAAAGCACACTGGGTATAGCAGGTCTTCCATTCCAATGAAACAGAAATGCATGCTAGAGGTATTCACCAATTATATTTAAAGTAGCCT
Source organism: Lerista edwardsae (assembly GCA_029204185.1). Taxonomy (NCBI): domain Eukaryota; kingdom Metazoa; phylum Chordata; class Lepidosauria; order Squamata; family Scincidae; genus Lerista; species Lerista edwardsae. Next base: position 15,118,803 of record JAJKFI010000016.1, on the reverse strand, counting down.
TTTGACTTTGTCATATTCTGTTTTTCTGAACTCCTTCACCACATTACAATTGTTTTGTATTTACTGAGTAAATACAATTTTTTCCCCTATCCAAGGTGTAGAAGAGATAGCTGTAGAGATCTAAACCCTATGAATGTGCTTTCTGTCAGGATGAGGAAAAAAAATGATGCTACAGATGAATTACTGACACATCAAAGGCATCTCATTGAATAGACACATTTCGCAAGTTGTAATCATAATTTTAAATGCAATTTTAAATGTACACACTTTTGTACATTATTATGTTCTTCTGGAGGGAATAAGACGATTACATTAAACTAATTTTTTCTCGTTTTACTATGAGAAACTTTTACCTCATCAAATCATTAAAAACAGAAAGATGGATATATATTGTGCAGTTTAGGGGAAAGCCAAGTAAAGGGAAAAAGGAACACTGTAGTACATTATAAATGGGGGGGGGGGAATCCAGCAGGAAAAGAAAGGCCTAGAAAGTTTCTGCCAACAGCAGCTGAGATGCTTCATCACAAGCCTATTTTTCCAGACATTATGTTTCATTTGGCTTCAAGGGTCACATGACAGCTGCAAACTAATGCCTTAAGGTCTGTTTCTGCCTCTCTGTGACACTGGCAGGCTGTGAGAGACTCCAACACCGCAGAAAGAATTTTTTTCCCCTTGTTTCCATTACATCATCCAACCAGTGCTGGGGGGAGAGGGAGGGGGGCACACAGCTGGTGGCAGCTGCAGTACCATCTGCTTTCCACTTACAGTGCATGCTAGTTTGCTCTGCAGATTCCTACTGATCCTTTCTGGGGAAGAGGCTGCATTTCAAGACAAAACACCCCATTGTGTGAAACGTATTTGCAATTGTAGAGGAATAAGTTACTCTCTAATGCTCAGAAAAAGATTCATCAGGTAAGGATTCCTGATCGCCTGGAAAGCCTGACTGCACAAAAGACCCCCCCAAAAAATCGCTAAACACTCTGTGATTAGGGGAGAATAAAGAGCAGAGCAACAACCTGCCATCTGCTTTCCACAATGCCAGAATCCAGAACTAAAACTCTACAGTCAGCAATATTTTGAAAGGAAAGGGGGCTGGGGGGAGGGAAAAGCAGCTTAAGTCTCCGAAGTCAGAGATTAGCTGGAGCAACTTGGAAAGAACAAAAAGCAAAACCAACTTATCCCTAGACTGGATAAACATCAAATATATTTATGAAATGCTGTCAGCAGATCTGATAATTTATAGCAGCCCACAGTGGAAGGAAAGACTCTTGCCATTGTTCAATGAAAGGAGTGTGGAAGTCAGAAAACTTTACAATAAACAGTCTGCAATAAAGTGATCATATGGTAGGTTAAACAGCACTTAAGTGCCTTTACTTGCCAATTTGATGTTCAAGCTGGACTTAAAAGTTAAGCATGAATCTCTCATATTTGTTCTAGGCAGAAATATCTGAACACGTTTAGAGCCTGATGTAGTTTATTGTTTAAAAATGTACACGTTATCAAAATTATTGAACTGGCCAGAATTTTGCTGCACTACTTACAATAAATCAGACCAGCACAATTGCAGTTTTTGTTTCCTTACTGGTTGGTACTGGTTGATGTGACCATTCTCCTCTTCTATAGCAGCAGGTTTGCATGATATAAAACAGATCAGAATTCTTCTGATTTTGTTCTCACTTCCAAGAAGTGTGTTTAATTTTCCTTTTTAGCATCTGCTATCTCTCTCTCTCTCTCTCATCTTTATGTACAAGTGACTTTGCTTCTCATTTTTCAAACCAGTTGGAACAGTATGACTTACCATACATTTTGCCTTCATCAGACAAGATGATCTTCCTCCTCCCACAAGGGGGGTATATGGCTAGTGCCTCCTGAAAGCTCTGCTCAATATCTGGGCTCCAGACACCTTCTGCATCATTGTCAATAGGTTTATCTGCAGAATCACTCATTCTTTCAATGTCCTCGGCAGGGCTCTCGCTGCCGCTCCAGCTGCTGGGCTCAATGGTGATGGCTGGTTTATCCAAGCCTCAGCCTGGATGCTTTAAGAGAATACACCTAAAGGGGGAAAAGATAGGACAGGTTGAGATTCCAGCTAATTTTCAATCTTTAATAATTTCCTTGACTGGCATTAGTAATCAGTACAATAGAAGCAGAAGTTACGATGACAATAATCAAGAGAATAAAAAAAGAAGAAAAAGGAAAAATCAGCCAAATTCTACAATTACAGGACCAGGTTGTAAGTGACCAGCATGTCCTTTCTCTGCAAGTATCCCCTAAACACAATGCACTATATTGTATGTACAAATCAATAGTTCAGGAAGCGTAATATACTAAATTCAGCACTGGAAATTTTGGGGTAATGCGTTGGCTCCATTTTCTTCATTATGCCTACAGAGGTTTCTAGCAGCTGAGACCTGGTCCCCTCTATATCCAAGAAAACCGTTATATTTAAAAATGATCATTGTGCTATCTAAATTCACCTCAAATGCCCAAGGAGTTTTGACACAAATGGAAAAAGCAGTACATTGTACTTCCCGCACTTGACCTATATGAATGGCACAGGCTGTGCCTGAAGAAAACAAAAGGTGGCCAATCCTTTCACAATAAATGATACCTCAAGGAAAGGATAACCAGACCAGATTTTACACCTGTTTCAGAAAACTGCCTGCTATGAAGCAGAAGAAAAAAAACATGCTTCCAGATGTGGAATCAATTTAATAAGAAATAATCTAATATGACAGCACCTGCTAACTCCATTCCACTCAGACATATTTCAGTGTTTCTCCTGTATTTGAGGGAGATGTACCGCTGATGCAAAAAGTGTGCTCTAGGCAAAAGCCCATCATACTAGGCAGAGCTCTTCTCTGTGGTAAACCTATTGCAGAAACCACCAGGAATGAATTTACCTCACCCTGTCAAAGCATAACTGATTCTTATTCAGAAAAAGATGTACATAAATGGACAAAGGCTGGGTGCAAACCAGCTCCCAGAAACATTTCTATTTAAAATTTATGAACCTTAATTGTTAAAAACCCTGACAAAAGCAACTTTTCACGTTTTGAAATTCAGTAAAGACCATACTGTTTTCCTATAAATAGTTGGTTTTCACACTTGTCACATTTTTACTATATTATCACTTCTTGGATGTTGCCAGTTGTTTTAGGATCAAAATGTAGCATATAAATGTGAATATTAATAAACAAAATTTATGGGAACAGGATATGTTTTGCCTTCTTGCAAGGTAGCAGGTGGGCTGTGGTGCTTCTAACCATTGGTTCCACATAATGCATGAGGGTATTATTTTTCACATTTATATACTGTCCTTTCTCCAATGAGTTCAGGGCTCGTTCTCCTCCTCATCCTCACAACTGTAGCAGAGCTGAGGGACCAAAACAGTTCTACACCCAGCAATATGACTTTGTTAAGTGCTTTACTTAAACACAGAGAGAAGAGAGTAACTAAAAGGAAAAGAAACCAGAGGTCTAGTAAAAGTAGGAGAGAGCAAACCACAAGGCTGTGCACAAGCAATAAACTCCCAGCTGTCTATATACACCGAGTGGCTCAGCTCCCATGATGTCACTCTTCCTCAACAACGAACCTGCAGTATAGGCTGAGAGATCGTCACTGGCCCAAGTGACAATGGTTGAGTGGGAATATGAACCCAGGAATACTGAATCTAGTCCAAGCCTAACGCTCCAAATACAAAGATTCATCAGGCATAGTAAGTATTCTCACAAACATCAGTTACACCAAAAACTGCCCAAGATAATAATGACGTAACTGAGCTTTTCAGTCTAAGGACAAAGTTACAGAGCACTGATTATGCTACTATTAATCAGGCCATTTATGAGTTGGTTTGGTTTTTTTAGTTGCTGGAACTGCACAACAGTGATCCGCATAGCAAAGATCAGAAAAGTATAGCCTCTTCCCCAACAGACACACCAATGTGAGTTCCTCACAGATGGAAGTTCAGCAGTAACTATCCTGCACGCTCTTGAAGAAACTGGGCTGGAACTACCAGGCAGGGTGGGCCATTCAGTGGATGTGAGTTCTCAAACTAAAGAAAGCTTTCAACAAATTCTTATTTTGTGTGAATACTGACACTGCTGATCAAGGCAAAAGGCTAAGAAGGATGGAAAAAATCTTGTATGTCAACCGCTAAATGGTTTCTACTCCCTTCCAGAGAATAATGAACAGCAGTTAATCACTTCAGACTCTGCACTATGTAGTCAAAGGCCATTCCACTTCATATTCGTTTTTGAATTCCAAGACTTCAGTGATGATTCATTGGCATTATGCCTGAATGGCAGAAATTGTCTGATAAAGTACCTTTTATTTCCATTTTTTAAAGCTGTACTACACTATTATGTATATCCATTATGATATGGATATTTCTGACTTATACGGGTGGGTGGGTTTTTTTTTTTAACGTATTCTAGTGAAAATAATTTTAGTTCTGCATCACCGCTTCAGTTTTTTTTAAAAAAATCCCCAGACACATTAAAGTAACACAGATATGTTGAATACTGCTTGTGTGTGTTACAGTTAATGCCAATGCCAAACACAAACATCACTTAATGGCTTTACTATAAGACAACATGTCCTTCCATCCCATAGTAGAGCTTTACACTGCAAATTCTGCTAAGTACTTTCCTGGGAATAAGCCCCACTGAATACAATGGGACATGGTAGACAAGCATAGGACATACTAAAATCCTGAAAATTCGTTTCTTCTGCTACTCTACTACAATTGTCTTGTCTTTTAAAACAAACCTTATTCCTTTATCTTAGACTTTGTCTTGTCTTTTAAAACAAACCCTATTCCTTCATCTTAGACTCACAGCGCAATCCTAAGCAGCACGGAACAGGCAGGCTGGTGGCCCTGTGCTGTATCCTGTGCTGCTTTCGGGAGGGGCTGGAGCATCCCCAGCACAAGGGAGTGTTTGTGCTCTTGCATGCAGGGAGGCCCCACCTCTCCTATGGACTCCTCGGACTAAACAGCAGGCACAGATCTGAGGAAACCGCGGAGCCCAAATCAGGGCCACGGGGCCTGAGGAATGGGCCTAGGATTTGGCCTTGCAGTTGAATCCTGGGCCCGCCTGCCCCCTAACCAGGCCAGCACGCCTGCCGGCCCGCCCACCACCCACCCAAGAACAGCCTACCCCCGCCCACTCCCTCCATTCCTCCCGTCCCTCCTCTGCACCAACTGGCTTCGGCTGGCGCAGAGGACATGCAGTGTGGGTGCATCTAGGCTGGCAGTGCAGGCCTCACATTGGTGCTATGGCTTTGCATCAACGCTACCATGTAACGTTGATGCAAAGGGGTGCCCGGGATTGCGCCTTCAAACTCCTAAGTGCAAGAAGGCAAGCACTTTTTCCTGACTTGCACATGCACGTACTTTTTCCTGACTTGCATATATGCCTTCTTTTATCTTGACTATATTATGACTTAGGTATGAATAGAGTGTGTGAGCCTATATATCCAACTTCACTTCAATCATTAACAAGGCATGGCTGATTTGGGTGATAGCATCTTCCCAAATCTTTGGATAGAGTCTGAATTTTTGAAAGCCTCCTTTTATCAAAAACAAACAAACAAACAAACATGAGGAGACCTTACAGTCCAAATCGGCTTTATTTTGCTTTTAGTCCATTTGAGAAGGTGAAAGCCATCCGAATAATCTGGATTAATTATTTGAAAAACCAATGAGTACAGACCTTTAAAAATCCATATATCCAACTTAGAAGTATTAAAGTTTATTTGCACTCCCAACAACCAGATAGCCTATTGATCTTTGTCAAACATGGGACATTCTTCACAATGAGAGGCTCATGTGTTATGTGAAGAAGAAACTATTAATTTTTATAATTAACTATTTTCAGTAGAAATTGTGAGCAATTCAGATAGTGTAGAAAGGCATGTTGATCAAGAAATAAGATGCCTAATGAATCACTTCACAGAAAATGTTTGGGGGGGGGGGGGAGAAAATCATAGCTTCATACATCCAAGTTGTGTGCTTTATAGCAACAGTTCTCAAACTGTGGGTCCAGGACCCACCAATGGGCTGTGACACAATTGTTGATAGTTTGCAGAACTGACATCAACGGTTAAACAAGCTGCTACTTGGGGGGGGGGAACACTGCAGCCAAATCATTATAGCCATTCCTCTTGCCATTTATAAATCAGGCAGCAACATCTAGAACCATCTAGAACTTTTTAAAGTTTGAGAATCACTGCTTTATGGGATTCATCTGTGGTCTTCATTGCTAACCATCAGCTTAGAAGGCTTCATATGGGGATGAGACAAATTAATGGAGAACAAGCCTATCAATAGCTACTGGTCAGGATGGCTGTATGCTACTTCCGGGTTCAGTGGCAGGGAATAGCAGGAAAGCAAAGACGGGAGGAATATCAGTTGCAAGTGGGAAAGAAAGATGCCTCTCTCACCTGATGGGAGCTTCATAGAGACATCTAGTTTACTCCTGTGGGAAACAGGATGCTGGACGAGATGATCCAACAAAGCTTTTCTTATTATATAGTGCATGGTTGGTGTCGAGGCATGGCCATGCTGGGCACTGATTGATAGCCCATCTGGCCAACCCTTGAAGCTTCCAGCAGCAGGAGTTGATCAACACAGTGACCTCTGTCATAGCTGCTTTGTTCCACCCTCCCCATCTACAGCTGGGCTTCCTGAAATGGCACACTGGCCTCTTAGGAAGCCCAATTGATAGGGGGTGGGAGAGGATGAATGATGCAAGAACAACTAGTTCTGTCATTACCAGTGGGCCCCAATATCCATGGTTTCAATTATCTGTGGACTGGAAAGGGGACCCTTACCTTCCTTTGTTCTTACTTAATGTCACTAAAAAACCTTCTTGCATTGGGGGGGGGGAGCAGCGGAGAACTCAATACTTAACATAGATTCCCTCTTATCCACAATTTTATTTATTGGAAGAACTTCTACCCCGCCTTTCCCATGCCGAAGCAAATGCCCAAGGCGGCTTACAGAGAGCAACGAAGTACAATGTAACCATAAGTAAAACAAAAACATTTAACAGGAACTCAGCGAGAGTTCAAGCAAGGCCCAATTCTCTTCATCAGGCCCTTTGGAGGGTGGGAGAAAAAGAACAACCCCCCACCCCCCCACACACACAGACCAGGGGAGTAAACAAACTATGGCAGAATTCCAGAGGGACAGAGGGCAAACAGCCAACCAAATCATCCAAAGGCCAGTATTAGTATCTACAGGGGCCCAGAAACCTATCCCCCGCAGATACTGGGGCATGTCTGTATTTCTCCTAGCATTTGTTAAGGGATAAGCGTAGAAGGATCACTCTTTCTTTATTTTGTTCTCTTTCTTTCTTCCCATGTGTCTAGAACGATAAGGAGGTGATTGCCTTTTTCAGCACTGCTGGGGCACTGAGAGAGGAGCAGGCTGATTCACCAGCACCCCCATTTACCACCTTTGCTATCTGAAATTGTTAAAAGGTGATGGATTGATCACGTAGTTCCCCCTTAACTAGGGTTGGGGTGGTGCTGGCAGCGAACAGAGTTCCTTCATCTCAGCTTGCTCTCTAGTGGAGGCCTTGCAACTGGAAGGCAAGTCAGGCCAGGCCTTGCTGACCTGGGAAGGAAGAACTTCTCCTTCCTCCCCAGCAGCCAAATGCAGCCATAACTAGTAATGCTCCCCAGTGATGAGTGATGGAGCTGAAGGCTGAGGAGGAACAAGCCGTATGGGGCCCATGCACACAATGACCCCTAACACTGCTGTGCCTGATGGTCCTCAACAGCCTGGCACTGGTCTTGTTTTATAATCTGTCCTTAGTAATAATGCGTCCAACACCCACTTCACAAACCTATTTTTACAGATGTAGTCATCAATAAAACTGTGCAATAAAACATGCCAAGCCCACTCGCAAATAGCCACAGCAAACAAGGATCTCTAACACTGCAACTTTAAAGCACAACTTCATATTCAAAAATCTGTCAACCGTGGATGATGTCTTGGGAATGATTTGTTTGTATCTTTTTGTGTTTAAAATAGGTGTTTACTTGAATATTTCAATCTGGTGCCAAAAAGGAGAAACACTATCTTGCTTTCTTTTAAGAAAGAAGAATTCAACCTAACTGCTTTGAATATTCCCTTTACTTGGATTCTGACTGAATTCTCCACCTAAGCATCCACGAGGAGTAACATTCTAGTCACATATTGCAACTGGCAGTCTGTGAAGCTAGGAAGGATTTGGTGAAGATGCTGAGACACCCAGGAAGGTCAAATTTCACCCTGACCTCAAACCTGCAGTATTGTAACTCCATTAACTTATCACATAGATCAGCAATTCTCTATGAGTTTAGGAACTGCTGTAAGTACTTGTGGGGGCAGGGAAACAGCAGCAACGTGATTCATATGATCGCATCACTTCTGACCACATAATGGGGTTTGGGGAACTTACCACTGCCTGCCGCAGTGTCCGGGAGGGTTGGGGAGCCCTACGGACCCCTCTGCAGAGCTCCCCGGGCATTTGAAATGTTTTTGAAAACAATCGCGATCCACTTCCAGTTTTGAGACTGGAACCCGGAAGTGGGTTGCAATCTTTAAAAAAAACATTTCTATTGCACAGGGAGCCCTACAGAGGGGTCCATAGGGACCCCCAACCCTCCCAGACCCTATACTAGGACAGGCAGTGGAAAGTCCCCCCCCCAACCGAAGTATGTGGCCAAAAGCAACACGATCATCGCAATTGCATTGCTGCCATTCCCCCACCCCACCCCACCCCACCCCTCATTACTCTTCCCCCCCCCAGGGGAAAGAAGCAGGGCTCTTCAGGCTGGGACATCACAATGCCCCAGTTTGAAAACCCCTGACACTGGTTTCACAGCATGAAAATAATGCAACAACATATATGAAGAGCTCAATACACTTAAAAAGTGCTACCTAAATGCCAAACATTACTACTACCGATGAAGAGTCAAACATGCTGTATTTTCTAACATGACAGTGAAGGCTTGTTCCCACAGTTTATTTCACTTCTTCCAAATAGAATGCTAGCCAATTCTAGCAAATTGTACTTGGTGCCAGAGCTGCATTCCCTTTTGCAATTTCTTCTTTGACATAGTTAGGGAGTAAAAATAAAGGAACCGACGATTCTATGCAGTAATTTCCTTTTATAGTCTTCACAACCACCTTCCAATATTTTTTGGCTCGAGAATGTCCTCGCCACATGCAAACAAGTTTCCTCAACGCAAAGAACTACACGGTACAATTGGGTTATGGCAGGAGTGATGATCTTAGTTAAAAACTGAGTACCTTTCAAAAATGCATGTGGATTGGTGTAATATTTAAATTCATTTACTCTTAAAAATATAAGGGCTAAGATCACTAGATATAGATGAGCAATAGTACCCTTGACAAGTCCTGTTTGCAATCTACCTCATCACTCTTCTGATATAGCAGACTGACAGCTGACCCAACTCCTTGCAAGAATGGCCATTTCTGCCCCCATGGAGGTCTTCAGGATAAATAACCCTATCCAAGGATTTAAATTGTGTCCTTGTCTACCTAGCTCCAGCGTAAGACTAATGGCTGGCGCTCTCTCTCTCTCAAGAACTACTTTCCACTCGAAAAACATAGTTGTGTTACAGCATAACTGGAGAAAGAACTGTGGAACCCACCTCTGCTTGAAAAGCTTTATACAAAGTTTTGTGAGGGGAAACAAAAAACAGCCATACTTCAGAAAGCGTTCCACCATCTGATCATCTGAAATGGCGTTTCGGGTAGCATCCAAGCCAGCATTTCAGTCATCAGAAGGTCCCCCCACAAATGGAAACTCCCTTTGTGCATGGGAGGAACTTTCCAGCCTTGCAAGGGTCCCTTCCATTCCCACAAGAAGAATGGTCCTTCTGTTTGCAGAGGGAGTGCCCATTCACAGAGAGTGCTCCTGACGGCAGAAGCATTTTGTGTGCAATATAAAACGCTAGTCTGTATGAAACACATTTTTAGCATGGAGCTGCATTTTTGCATTTAATATTTTTAAGGCAAAACATAGTTCAGCTCTTGAAGAAAACCTACCTTCACGGGCTTTCACTTTTTTGCATCTATTTGCAGCCTTGACGTATTTTCTACGTTGACTCCACTTTTAGAGCATCTTTATTCTTGATCACATGACGCTAGATGATGTAATCAAGCCATATTATGGATGCAGTGATGTCATATGGCCAATACTGGATACCACTGAGGGCAAATGCAGTCTTCACACTTTGATCTCTGCCTGAATGGGCAGGGGAAAGGTAATGTGACCACTTTGCCAAAGCCACCAGACTGAGCCTCCTTGCCTTAGCAGGTAGTTTCATTGCCCTTGCAAGCACTGCTCAGTGAGCATTCCATGGTATCCAGATCTAGACATGAATACTTATGCAATCCTATTCTTGTTCTAATGCAACTAAGTCAACTATTCACAGACTGGAGTGAAAAAGTGTCAGTCTGGTTGCTTCAAGGACAGGGATGCATATATTACCCACTCTACATACAGTACAGCTTTGTGAACACTTACCACCTTTTTGCAAAGGAGTACAAAAGTAAGTAAAACTATACTGAGCAAAGTAAAGTAAGTAAAGTAATTGTATACCTCAGGACTGGGAAGAAAGCTATTCAGGGGCTACCAGAAGCTCTGTCTGTGATCTAAAGTAGTTGAGCTATCTGCCTTCAATTTGAATTACTTTTCTTGCATCCTACCTAGTGCCTGGAAACCCCGGTTCGAATCAAGTCCCACCTTTTTTTGGAACATGAGTGGAATAGAATGAAGCACTGAGTCCCCCGCATATGTGTAAACATAGCCAAAAAACAAATTAAAAACAAAAATGTACAAGCTGCCATTTTGAAGCCTGCTGTTGTCCAGTAGTCACCATTTTGCACTTGTAGCTCCCAAGACTGTAGTGCACAACAACAAAAGGATTTCTAGAAATACTTAAAGTCTACCCACCCCAGTATAATTTACTCAGGCACATATATTTAAACAGAATATCTGTTTGGGACCCACTGGAAGTGATGTCATGGCCAGAAGTGCCGTCATTAGCAAAAAAATTAGAGCCAGAGCCTGCTGCTTTCCTGAGAATGCAGCAATGAGTTGGGTTATTTCTCAGACATTTTCCAATAGCAAAGTGAATCAGACAGAAAAAAAGCCTATTTACAACCTTGACACAAGCAAAACAACCCACATCCCCCTCCCCCTTTCCAGCATCCCATCTTCCCATGTTTTCAATATGGCTGCCCTAGGTGCTTCACGACCCACATGAAATTGGCTTGGGACCCACTGGTGGGTCCCAACCCACAGTTTGGGAACCACTGCTATAAATCTTAATGTTCCTTTTTCAGACCAATACCTACTGCTAGCATCTCATAAGTTTGTTGAATAGGGGTGGAGATGTGTCAAGATTCAACTCTGTGAAACCATCCAAGACAAGCTGTGAAAAGGGCAATCACCCTACACTACTCTCTGAGAACTCCCTGCCAGCCCAGAACATGACTCTTCAGCTTAGCTTCTGTATCTCTCTCTGCAATTGTAAGCTGTATAACTAATCAAGAAGTATCAGATGCATCTGAAAGATGCAGTAAGAGCTCATGATCACCACAGAATTGGATTACACTTGTGAGAAGAGTCTTGTTTTACGAAGTTTCCAAAACTTCCACCACAAACAAATTAAAAACACATTTAAAGAGCATTATGCAATGTTTCAGGTGACTGTTATAAGGACTGCACAAAAAAAAAAAACCCCTCAAGAGATTGTATGCAGTGGCATAGCTAGGGCATTTTGCACCCGGGGCTACTTAATTTTGTTACAATTTTTTTAATTCCAGGTGGAATTCCGCATCCAATGGTATACAGCATGAGTATATTATGCCATAAACTCGTGATTTTCGGAATTTGGGGTTCAGTGGTGACACGCCCCCTGAAGATGGTACTTGGGGCGCTGCACCCCCTGCCCCATAGATAGCTACGCCACTGATTGTATCAGATGCACAAAAATGCATTAATCACAAAACCAAGAACTGCTTGGCTGTCCAAGCAGGCACATCTTCAGGTACCTCTCTCCCTAAGAATAGAAATGCAAAGATACTGCTGACACATACATTGACCCAATGCAGATACAGGCATGCCCTGGAATTTGCTGGGGTTCCGTTCCAGACTCTCCCGTGGATACCTGAAACCATGGATACTTGGGACACCTTTTTAAAGACAGGGGAACATCCTGTGGTTAAAAAAGGGATTTGTTTAAAGTTCCTTATCCTTTTTAGAGGTGTCCCAGTATCTATCCGTAGATATCGAATCAGTGGATACTGGGGCATGCCTGTATAATGCTGAGCCATGGGTTAGTGCATTATGCCCTTAACAGGCCATGATGTTGCTTATCTGACAACTGGACAAGGCAGAACAGTTTTGAATTGTATCCTGGAACTCTGGTAGGAGTTGGAGAAGCATAAGAATGACTTAGCATGGAGGCATGGCTTCACAGAGAAGCTAAATCATAGTCTGCTTGAACATTTAGGAGTTCAAACCAGGGTTTTGGTTTTCTGGTTTTTGCAAATTGTAGTTTGCAAAAATTCTAGATGCTAGAATCCAATCAATACATTGTGCTCTCAGGCTAAACTTTCCTAATCCTCCTGAGTATGCTGGCAGCTGCTGCCTAGAAATCCCACTCTACGTTTTGCACATGGGTGGGAAAAGCCTTCCGGCAGCAGGTGCAAAGAGGTGCGAGAGCCCAGTCTCACACTTGATAGCTATATAAGCCTTCTGGAGGCCTGCCAACTTTGTGGGTCAGCCATCCTTTGAACCTGTCAGCTGCGTTCAATATTTCAAAATCAGGTTGCTACAACATCTCCTTGGCTAGCTATTTATTTTCACAACAATGTATAAACCAAGCCAGTATTGCAGACACCTCATTTAGACAAGCACAGTTAAAATAAAACAGAATGGACATGACCCCTTATCTTCCCAAAACACCCTTTATGTGAGAGGAAAAGGAAGTGGGCTTTTCAGTGTGCTCAGAAGGACAGAGGATTCCTTCTTGAAGAACTAGGAAGAACTCACCAAGAATAAACTGTTCAGCTGACACCTTGGGAACCTCTGCTGCCAAAAGAAGCACCATCAGCAGCTCCCTCTACTGGGAGTGAGGCTCTCTCATGTTGCCAGTATAATATGTCTAGAATGCAGGGCTAGAATTAAATGCAGATCACTGTGGATGAGTAGATTCATTGAAGAAGTGGTGGTCCTTCGGGAGATCAGGACTCAAGTCGCATAGGATTTTAAAAGGTCAAGACAAAGGCAGTTTCAATGCTGAACCTGGGCCTGAAGCTGGTACCACCCAGAAATGTCTGAGGATAATATACTCATAAAAGGGCAAATCTGAGACTAAGAAGTAGTTTTCAAGGTGGGGGGGGGGGGGTTTGAAGGTAGATGACATCACTGCCAGTTACTTCCTGTAATTACTTTCAATTGGTGGACCATGTGATGAGGCACATTAGGAGACAAATGTTGAAAAACGCAGCACTAGACCATCTTAATGCTTCTGTAATCTGGAATTCTGTACCTAGCACTGGTTACTAACAGTTTCCTCTCTTCATGTTATGTGTGAAGAAACACTTTAAAAACATTTTGTGAACAAATGTCATTGCAAATCCAGAATTATTAAAATTGATTAAGCAATATTACAGGATAATTACCTTCCAAATTTAATCAAGTCTTACTTCATTTGCTGAGCTGCACAAAACAAAAAACAAAAAACAAGACACTGATACATCAGCAAAGAACATAATCATTAGCTATAGAGAGATAGCCCAGTAAACAGTGAGCTTTTAAGAAATGAAAGGGTGAATATTTCAGAAATATAAGGATCACCTCCACAGAAATCACCATTATGAAATTCAAGGATTCTTGTCCCTTTTCATTTATGCTGCATTTCTTTCTTAAGAAGTCCCAAAACAGCAAAAAGCTTATGAGCTTCATTTGGAGGACAAGCCTACCACATATAGAGCTCATAAAGGCGCAAATCCTCTAACAGTGGAAAATGTATCCCTCACCCCCCATCCAAGGCTGTTCTCTGAGGAAAATTTAGTATCAGTTGTACATTATCAACATGGATCTTCTACATAGGATACTGCCTTGCAGAGAACAGTAACAATGCCATGTTGTGGTGATGTTTAATTGCTATTCATGGTAAGTACATCCTACTCTATGGCCAACAATGACATTTACCAAACCCAATATCATAGGTTATGTATTCAGCCTACATTTCCCTTGCAGTTATCGCTTGTCAGTGAAGCACTCTCTGTCACCAGCTCAGATTTATGTGGACAGCCTATTTCATCTCCTTATTGCTTATGTAGTTTAGTCCTGTTTTTAAGGTATCAGTTTACTATAAAAATAACTCTGCTGGCATTCACCAGGATTGTGAAACCTTGAAGACTCAGATAGAGGAGACAACACAAAGTATGAAAAATACAGTTGCACAGAAAAGGACAAAGAGGAGCAGAAAATAAACTGAATTCCATTCTTAAAGGAATGTCAGTTACAGACGTTTCAGGATTAATTTAGCTAGATTTGTAACTAAATGTCAGAACAAGCAAGATTTCAAGTGGGAGTGGAAAATGTGTAGCACGTTCTAATATTAGAACTTGGGAGCACCTAGTGAAATCAATCATCGGTAAGTTCAAACGAGAAAGAAAGAAACTACTAGTTCATGCAATGCTAATTCTTCATAGCCTATGAAGATCAGTACCACTCTACCACATGGTATGGTTTTTCCAAGGATTTGACAATTTAATGGAGGAGACTTCAAATGACTATTAAGTACGATTGCAAAATGCAACATGCATTTTCAAAGGCAATGTGAAGTACAGGATGATGGAAATGTACAATGGGGAAGAGCTGTTGCTGTGCACTTCCTCAATGCAGCATTCCACAAACTGTGTGTCATCACTGGTGGGTCGCAACCTGATGTGCAGTGGGCCATAACGCAAAGCTCAAATCTGCTCTCCCAAAAGCCTTACCTGGAGTCACCGGAGGCTGTTTCTGGTTTGTACTGGCCCACAATTCACTCCCTTGGCCTCTGTGGTCCTCAGAATTCCTCATGGAGGCCAGAGGAAGTTGCTGACACAAACTGGAAGTAGCTTCCGCGAACTAGAAGCAGCTTCCAGTTGCATCTGGAAAGATTTCTGAGGCATGCGGAAGCCAAGTGGATCATGGGCCAGCAAGTCCCAGAAGCAGCCTCTGGGGACTCAAGGTAAGGCTTTGGGGGGGGGGGCAGATTTGTTCCAGGTTCAAATCCCTGCTCAGCCATGAAGCTTCCTGGATGACCGTGGGCCAGTCACTTTCTCTCAGCCTACCCAACTCACAGGGCTGTTGTGAGGACAAAAGGAGGGAAGGAACTGTATGCACAACTCTGAGCTCCTTGAAAGGATGACAGCATAAAAATGTGAAAAATACATATAAGCCTGCCAGTTACTACATCAGTGAGAACTACATCAGTGCTCCGGATTCTACCACCAACCGAATATGTGCCTCATTTCCTTGATGGGTTCACTGGCCGGTTGCACGGCTGAGGGGGCTGCTTCACGTGTCTCCGACTTGGCCTTGAAGTCAGTGGCTGCATTCACAGAATAGAACTAAAAATGACACTTTCATGGTCACAGGAAGAGCCTACATCTGACTACCAAGTGTCAAGCAAAAGAGAAGGTCTACTATCACCATTATGCCCTGCTTTCCAGTTTCCTTAGGCTGTCAGGCTGGTAGTGATCTGGAACAGATGGACCTTCAACCCAATCCACTAGCTAGCCACTTGCCATGTTCTTCTCATGTTAGAGGCCCCGTAACATAACACAATACTAAAAGATGTGCAAGTTCTTAAAAATACTTCCCATTTCCTCAAGCATGCCTACCATTCAGTCATTTCATTTTCCCCCAAACAAATGTGCATTGTGTACAGCATAGAGGGGGAGATATACATAAGCTCTCAGCCATTCTAGTCTGCTGTTAAAACAAAAGCTACAATTTTATTTTATGAACACATCTTCTGTTCACTGTTTAAAAGCTTCACATTTACACCCACTTTAAAGTATCTTTTAAAAAGGTTCTTGCGCCTGAAAGCAGCAGTCAATGAAAAAAAAATCAGGCCTGACATCAAACTGATATCCCAAATTATTCCCATATTGGAAGCAAACTGCAGCAGTGCTTACACCCAATTTTACAATACAATGATCAGCTATTTCCATTCAGCATTCTCTTATTTGAGATTTGGCTGTTACTGTGCCAATCCGCAGTACTGTACTATACTGGAAGTCTTAATGGAAACATGCATTATACACACAAGCATACTACTGGGAAAAGAGATTTAATTTTACAAACTGAACTATTTGGCTTTTTGGGGAGGGGGGGGTTGGAAGGCAAACACCACGAAAACCCTTTTCTTCCTATCTAGATGGTTTTGTATCCACTACAGACCAGTGAATGCTTAATCTCTGCAACTTTTTCCAAGAAAGCCGTCTTTTGATTTTTAAGGAGTTTTGGCTTTTACAGTTGGCTCAACATAGCTATGACTGGAGTGATTTGTTTCAGGAAGTTTCCCATGCATGCTTTAAAGGCCTCTGAAAATCTGCTGGTCTTTTCTGACTTATACTACAGAGTTGGAATTTCTTACCCAGCATCACAGAGTGGCTTCTTTAATATCCTCAATGCATTATATAAAACTAAGTACTGCACTTCAATTCTCAAAACTGTCATGACGCCTAATAATGTCCAATAGCCACAAAGTTAAGCATGCTACATAAAAATTATTGCCTTCTCTTGACTCTCTCACATACTACCTTAATATAACAAATTATGTAATAAACTATCAGAGCAAAGGAAAAAAAATTCAGGAAATATTCTTTCTAATCAGTTCGCATGTTGTCTCCATATCTCTGTTTATGACAGTATTGAGGTTGCAATTAATTTTCCACTTCAGCCCTTTTTCTACTCGTGCAGCTGCTTGGTACATAAAAAAGAAATCTTTCTAAAAATCCAAATTGTTTCCACTGTGTAAATTGTCATTCAAAACTGAGTTCACTTTTCATGGATTTGCCTCTTCTAGAAAAAAGCAAGTTTCAATACTACACATCACTTTTTTGGCCTAGTTTTTCCAGACGAGATAACACATGTGATGTTAATAATCAATTACAATGAATGCTTAAACAACAACACTATGTACTCTGGTTCTTACATATGTAATCCCACTTGGAGATCATCTACTATAAAACGAGATTAGTGTGGCTCCATTTAATAGACAAGCCTATTTGTGCAACTTGATTCTGTGCTGTATTTACATTTAGGTTGTGATCTAAAAGAGCAATTTACACACCTATGTGAGCAAATTCATTAGCCATTTCTGCTGGAACATTTCCTACTGCTGAAGAACCAAGCCATACTATTCACCTTTGAAAGCCTTCTCTCTTTGACAGACAACTGCCGAGTCAAAAACCACAAAAACAAGTACTCGTACAAATCCCTCTTCTACACAAGCCTGCACATTAACAGAGCTATGACTTTCCTCCTATTAATTTTGTATTGTGTTGATATTAGGAGATCAAAAATAAATTAAAACAAACCTCTGAAGAATTACTCCTCTTCTGGTCTATTCCAAGAACAACCACCCATTTTAAGCAAGTAAGGCTTTCAACCATGTTTCCAGGTCATTCAACTTCAGGTCTCTTTCTCAGTGATATATATGATACTGATGCATTTAAGATGTACTATCAGAAACCCATTGCCATCATCCAAAAAAAAGGTTGGAGAACCAAGGCACAACACATATATTCCAAGCAGGGTTAAAACTAAGGAACAATGCACAGATATCATTTAACAGAAGTGTAATGGGGTGTTTAGATGGGAACTGGTGGCGCTGCGGGTTAAACCACTGAGCTGAGCTTGTTGACCGGAAGGTTGGCAGTTCAAGACATGCTATATTTAGGAGACTGCAGAGGTCCATCGCCTCTGGTACAGTCAGTTCTCGTTATCCACTAGGGTTCAGTTCCTGGAAACCCCAGCAGATAACTTGTTCCCAAAAACAAACCATTGATACTATGGGATCAATGGGGTTAGGGCAAGGGATAGCATAAGGGGCAGGGGGAAGAGGTACCTTACCTACCATCAGAAGAATCCATCAGAGACCCTCAGGAAACTAGCAGCAGGAAGTACATCAGAAAGTGCCAAAAGATCTTTGAATGCTGCAGAGACCATCTGGAGGGCTACAGGGTCCTTCAGAATGGTGTCCACAAACAGTGCAGACCCCTATAAAATGGCCAATCGAAGCCATTTTAAAGGGGGCCACACTGGTCAAAGGTGCCATTTTGAAGGGCCCTGCAGCCTCCAGAAGCATAGCAGATAATGACAACTAAAGCATGGATAATGAGGTAGGTAGCAATTCTGCCCCTTACAGATAAGCTAATTCACAGATTGTCAGTTCTCTTTATATGTGAATTACTCTCCAATTAAAAGATTGCAGCCAGTCAAGCTAGACAAGTCCTAAGACGCTGAAAAGTTTAAACTTACTGTAATGGGTCAGATTTGGTGGAACCCTAATGTAAGATTATTGCTTACATTCTAACATTCAATTACATGAACATTATCACAACTATGCTTTTATTTTTGCAAAGTGGCTCTATGTGTAGCCATGACCCATCAGGGGAAAATGTGCTGTTCACACTTCCAGAACAACATCCCAGTCATGTGTCCAGATAATTATTTTATTCTGTGAGTGAAGAAAGCTGGTTTTGGCATGTGCATGGTTTTGGCCACCATTATTGGCAATAGATTCTTGGTTTAAAAAGCAGGATTTCGGTTTCTGAGAACATGGACATGTGATACAACTTTAAGTTGGACTAGCACTACCTCCTAATGTGTTTGCTTTGGAGTCCCTTAAATTGTTCTACCCTGCCACCATTTAAGCTACCCTGTCCTTCTGTAACATTAAGGGCTGAATCCAATGGGCCTTACCGTGGGTGGTACACTTGTACTGTCCAGGCAAATGTCACACAAGGCGTTGTAAAGCACCTCCAACGCTGGCAGTAGGCCATTAACGCCAGCGCTGGGATGGCACCATGTCAACAATGCAGGGAGCACGGCTCATTAGTGATGCAGCCTTTCTGGACGGGACAGGAGGGAGTTCAGGGGTGGGGGAGGGGTGGAGTAGGGATGGGACCAGCGGCAATTCTCGCAGCCAGTTTCCGACCTCTGAGTAAGACTGCACGGCCTTACTTGGAGGCCCTTGCTTCTGCACTGGCTGAAATGCCGGTGCAGGAGCAAGTAGACCCATTGGTCACCCTGCACCCTTACGAATGTTCACTTTCCCCATAGACCCTCCCAGAGCTGCCTGGCTGTTGTGGGATGCAGCGGTAGTCGCCTGGCTATCACTGTGTACCCTGATGGGCGAGCACTTCTGGATCGGGCCCTTAAAGACACTGAAACACAACAATACCTAGGTGAGACCCCTGGTAAGTATTTGAAGTTTTCTGCAATACTAAACTAGCTTTACATTATAACTGTTATAAAGTGAATCAGAGTTAACATCTGGCATTGTTTAACCATTAGGAAGGACACTCTCCTCTTTAAAACCAAGAAGCACATCTAACTCTTCCAGTGGTACAATTGGCTGGCAAATATTCACATTCTAAGTGATCCAATCTCCATTAGCTGTTTTTTTTCAGGAAGACTTTGGCTGTATTAGCTTCAGCATTGGGTTGTAAACTATTTTTGGAAGCTCTGAAAAACATTCCACATATCTGCATTTTATTTAACAGTATCTTTTTATTTATCAAACAAAACAAATGCTAATCACTTAAGTCCAATTAGTTGTCACATTACAACAGGGCAAAAAATGGGCAAGAAAGAACATGGTGTGGGGGAGGGGGAAGGAAGAGAGAAAATATTCAGTCCATGCATTAAGGACAACGAGAACCTTCCAGTTTTAAATTTCCAAGATTCATAAGGGAAGACAAAGCTTTTAAACTAATATAAATTCAAAGTGCGGATTACTTTCTACTATTAAACATTTCCTTATAAGGGTTAGGGAGCATAGCGAGACAGTGGGATTCTCTGGAGCTATTGCAAGCCTTCACTTAAACCCATTTAACCATCTGGCCTTCCCTAAAGAATTCTTAGAACAGTAGTTTAGTGTAAACCTAAAAAACAGTGCGATGGAGCAGCAAGAACCTGACTAATGGACATGGGTCATATACAGTGGTGTCATTCAAATGATTTAGGAACAGGAACTCACTTTTGATTGGCACTTGTCGGGAACCCGGAACCAGC
>JAJKFI010000016.1:15080832-15098460 GCA_029204185.1 Lerista edwardsae | reverse complement strand
TCTTTGCAGAGGAATTGGGAGGGGGGAGGAGGGAGAGTGAAGTGGGCGGAGTCAGCCCTAATTTTAACTAATGGAACTGATTTCCCCCGCGTTCCCCCTGCATGACATCACTGGTCATATACCCATCCAAGACACGATAACTGATGCAGTGGAATTCACTGCCAGGCAAGGCCTCTGCGAGGAATTTTATCAGTGGGTACAAAGCTTCTTCTTGGCCCCTTTCAAGAGGGAGGGGAGCAAAACAGAATGCAGGAGGGTGGCAATGGGGACAGGCAGAATGGGGCAGAACAGAGCAGGGGAGGGTGGCAACAGCTGGAATAGTCTTTGGAACCTGGACTACGGAGCCCTGGCCTGCCTACAGTACCCACGCAGCATCAGCAGCTAAATTCAGTAATACAGAAAACCAAACACCCTCCCTCCTAAGTCTCTCGAAAAACTTTTAAATATAGAAAATGGTTGCAGAAAATTACCGTTGTGTTTAGACTAACAGCGCAATCCTAAAACGGAGTTAGGCCGGCATAAGCTACGCCAGCTAAGTTTGGCCAGCACAAGGGCCACCATAAAGTGGTGACTCCCTCAGAGTCAAAGCGGACTGTGGCCCTTGTGCTGGCCAGACTTTGCTGGCTTAGTTTATGCCGGCCTAACTCAGTTCAGGATTGCGCTCTCACACTGGAATGGAAAATGTCCTGTGTGTACTAAAACTGACTTCTGCTGCAGCTGTGTCCCTGCGCTCTGAGACACTCCTTCACGGTCAGCAGAGCCACAAGCCAAAGAGCTACTGTAGCCAGCCAGTTTCTTCCCAGATTTGACACTGTGCTTAGGTGTGTCATGAATGAGTTCTTGGGCCCAGTGTGTTGGGCTTGCAGCAGTAACCACGAACGTTTGCCTGAGGTAGTGCCCCCAGCATCCCGTGCAGGCACTGAGTCCGGGCAAGATGGGGAAATATAAGATCCCAGGAAATTTCTGGGGCCCCTCTTTTGGCTCCTGGGCCCAGGTACAAATTACCCACTTTATTCTCCTGTACTGGACCCTGGTGCCAGGTAAGTATGCACAGACATGCAGCCATTTGCAATATTCAAGGGGCATCAGTCATTATGAATTGGTATCTACAAAAGGCAGAAGCACATCTTCATCCTTATGCACACAGCACAGCACAAACCAATTGAGGTGGTTGACCTTTAATCTCAAATTTCCAATGCCACCAGCAGAGGTCATCTTTTCAGCAAGGAGCCCAAAGCTATAAAGGATGAGTCACCAGCTTCTGTAACTGCACATGCAATAATAAGGTTGTGGCAGGATAAGCTAATTGAATTTGCACTTCCAATACAGTGCAATAAATTGTATTATTTTTACATTATAAATTTGTTTTAAAAGTTTGTGGCAGTGGTCATCAATGCCATGACCCCAAATAAATAAAGTGTGAAGTTTGGGGCCCAGCGTTGATCCTGCTCTTCTCATAAGAACATAAGAAGAGCCCCACTGGATCAGGCCAAAGGCCCATCTAGTCCAGCTTCCTGCATCATGCAGCAGCCCACCAGATGCCTCAAGGAACAAGGATATGTGCATCTCATTGCCACTCCTCTGCATCTGGCACTCCGAGGTAGCCTGACTCTAAAGTAAGGAGGTTGCACTAACCATCATGGCCTGTAGCCTGCGATGGACTTTTCCTCCAGAAATCTGTCCAGTCCCCTTTTAAAAGCATCTAGGCCAGATACCATCACCACCTCCTGTGGCAAGGAGTTCCACAGCGGGTGCTGGGTAAAAAAAGTATTTCTTTTTATCTGTTCTCACTCTCCCAACACTCAATTTTAACAGATGTCCCTGGTTCTGGTATTGTGAGAGAGGGAAAGAACCTCCCTCTATCCACTTTATCCATCCCATGCATAATTTTGTATGTCTCAATCAAGTCCCCCCCCCCCAGGCACCTTTTTTCTAGGCTGAAGAGCCCCAAACGCTATAGCCTTTCCTCATATGGGAGGTGCCCCAGCCCCGTAATCATTGGGTCCTTCTCCAAGGACCAAATCCACCCACCTCCTGCCCCCACAGGCTGCACTGGGGAAGGGTCTTTTTTAACTATAGCACAACCATTTTTGCTTGTCAAATACAAGACATTCCCTTGACCTTTATACTGCCGCTGGACATATTATTATGGAGTAACACAGAATGGCATGCAGCAGACAGCAAAGTCTAACAATGGAGCGAGGCTCAGTGACAATCCTGTATATCAGTGATGCCCAAACTCCTCCGGGGGAGTTGGGAGCCACCTAAAAATATAGTGTGCATGCAACAATTGGGCTGTTATTACAGAGGCAAAAACTAATCCTGAAACTGTGAATGAATTCCTGACGAGAGGCAAATGGGCCAGGAGAGGAAGCCAATGGAATTACACAACACTCTTCCTGCCTTCAGGGAGACAGTAAACGAGTGGGGTGGTAGTGGGACAAAGATTGTAAATAATGTCTTATTATTTAAAAAAAAATCAGAATATGGGCAAGGTTTACAAGGAACTGATGCTTTCTATTCCACACTACCTGTAAGAATCCAAATCTGGTGAGCGAGAGGGAATCAAACAGTGGGGTCAATGGAAAATTGATTCCCCAGAACTCTTACTTAGCCTTATTTCTAAATATTTGCCAATTCAAATACAAGTAGTTTTCATATGCATTTAGTCCAGTAGTTCTCAACCTTTGGGGGGGGGCATGCCCCACCTAAGCATCCCTAGAATCCTGATGCCCCCCCCCCGTGACATATAATTTTTATTATTCAAAAAGTGAACTCCTATTCACGTTGGGGAAGCCTAAATAAAAAGGCCATTGACTTGGTTAATGCCTCCATTTGCCTGAAGATAAGAGCTGAAGATCTGAAGGTCGCCAGTTCAGGATACCGGAAGTATCTGTGAGCGGCAGACCTTGTAATTGCGACTGATTAACAGCTGAGCTGTCTCCGGCTGCCTTGTGTGAGGGGGAGTTGTGCCGAAGTCAGCTGCTTCTCTGGTGGGAGCAGGGAAGCCATTTATCAGCCAGCAAGAAGACAAACGGGTGGCCAGAAAGAAGGATTAAATCCAGAAAGATCCATCTGTATGTGTGTAGTTCTTGGAAGATAGAACGTTTCTGTAAAAATTGTAAAAACCTTCGGGTTTCTGAATAAAGTCTGCCTATTTAAACCGCCTTGAGTTATAGTCATTAGAGAAATCTGGTGACCTAAGAAAGGCAGTATATAAATATTATTTATTATTTATTTATTCCTAAGAATATGGCACCCAAGAAAGAGAAAAATAAAAGATGGTGCAGAAAGAGGGAAATTTAAAAAACATTCTTAGCTTAATTTATGAATAATAAGATATAAGAACAATTAGCGGGCTTTCAAATTCACTGTTAATAGCTCATTCTCAAATTGCCCCCCTTAAAAATCAAATTGCCCCCCTGTGGGGAGTGTACCCCACGTTGGGAACCACTGATTTAGTTCCACCTACATATAAAATGCCAAAATCTGCAGCTTTTCTGTCCACTTGTAAAGCAATACAGCAAGTTGCCTCCCTTGAACTTCCTGTCCAAGCCAACTGCAGGTGGGACCACATTATCCAAGGGTTCAACATCCACGGATAACTAAGCTGTAACTAAGTTGTAACTAAGTACAAAACTGTAACTATGCCTGGTTGTTTAGGTAAAAAAAAAAAAAGCAACTTCCTATTTCTCCAGGAAACCAGAAGTGACATTTTTATCATCATCATCATCCAGTATTTATACATCGCTTTTCAACAGGAAGTTCACAAAGCGGTTTACAGGCAAATAGTAAGAATAAAGTTAAATGGCTCCCTGTCCAAAAGGGCCCATAATCTTAAAAAAAAAATGCAAAACACTACCAGCAACAGCCACTAGAGAAGACACTGTGCTGGGGTGGAGAGTTACTCCCCCCCCCCCGCTAAATAGAAGAGGAGCACCACTTAAAGAGTGCCTCTTGCCCAGTTAGCCCAGTTTTATGCCTTAAGGATAGATTCCTCATGCTGGCTGCAGTTTCCTAGTCCAGAGTGGGCAGCATCAATCTTGAAGAAGGAGCCAAGTCCAGGGTTTCCACCAATAGTCTTTTCCCCTAGAGGTTCCACAGAAATATATATGCAAGCCTGGAAACTGAAAATGTGTTTGTTTTTTATTTATAAACAATAGGGAAATATAAACTTTAAAAAATTATTTAAAAAACATTGCCCAGACATGCCACCATGTCCCATGGAAATGGCTTGTTCATTTAACAATTATTTACTAAAATCCATGTTCCTCTGTTTTAATGCTGGGAGCCTGTGATCCCCTCTGTAGCCCTCCACAATGCTGCAGGGTGCAGATTACCTTCCCTTTGCTTAAGATTCCTCACTGGGCTGTATAAGATACATGCAACTACACAGTTCTCCCAAAACCTATTTTGACAGATTTCTAAATTCATATTTGAACTTGCTTACAAGTATTAAAACAATTGCCAAGGAAACCAGCCACATCCCTCTCCTACCACTTAGTGCAACAGTCTAAAATGTCAGATTTATTACTATTTTCCATAGTAAGTGAGAGGAAAAGAAAATATGGTGATGTTTGGAAGATCTTGGAGTCAGCTTGGATTGGTTGTTTTAAACAATGCTGGAATAACAATGAGTAAAACCATAGTATAGCCCTCATACAAAACAAGAGCAGTGGCTCTCATTATGGCCACTCATTACAGTCATTTCTGCTATTACACGTGTTTTGTCAAAGCAAATAGGCTGTAATGTGATTAATAGGTGAATGCTGTTTGGAAAACGCCAACTTCTGCATACAAGTGTTGGTTATTATGCCATTCCTCCAGTATATGGAGGAATATAATGCGTACCCCAACAGAGTCTCTGCGTCAAGATCACATGCGCTGCATCAAGACTTGCGTGCTTTGTTGTCCAGGTTCCTCCATAATTTCATTGGTGATAAAATGGTGGGTAGTGAACGTAAAAGGAAGGTTCGAATACTTGAAGCTAGACATTACAAAAAGTTTTGAATGTAATGAAGGAACATGCAGTATTGTTCATGCAACAGGGAAGTCTACATATGCACCATTACAGACAATGCAGAAGCAAATTAAAGCAAGCTTTATTGCTTGAACAAGCCTTGAGTGCCAGCAAATAAGTGCGGTAATGACCAATGGAAATTGAGGAACTGGAGTGGCTTCTGTGTGGCTAGAAGATCAAACAAAAATGCCATCTGGGACCAGCTTCCTCACTATAAAGGAGGAAGCCTTATCAGTTTATGAAGACTGAAAGAAAAAACCCTGCGGATGTGCCTGCCTTGGCTGCCTGTAGTGGCTGGTTTTAAAAGCCACTACGCCTTTCATAACAAAGTTGCGTGGCTGCCAGGGCAGATGAGATATGTACAAATGACATTTCTGACCATACTGAAAAAAACAGATTGATGAGAAAGGCTACAACTTAGATCAGTGGTTCCCAAACTGGTGGGACACACCCCACCTGGGGAACTAGGAAAGGGTCATTCCCCTTTAAGAGAAGCGGCCCAGAAATCGGCCGCAACACAATTGGGTGGTGCTACTGTCAGGGAGGGAAGGGTTTTTCAAACTTACACTAGGGCTCCAGGGTCCAGGGAGCCTAGCCTGAGAGTCCCTCTGCAGCCCTCCACAAGCATCCAAACCTCTCTGAAAAGAAAAGAAAACCTTCCAGTTTCACAATGAAAACAGGAAGTGTTTTTTTTCCTTTTCCGAGAGGTTTGGAAGCTTCAGGAGGTCTGCAGAGGGGATCACAGGCTCCCTGGACCCTCCAGAGAGCCACAGCAACCCGCAGGTACATTTTTAATTTTCAATACCCCAGGTACATTTTACATCCAGGGTTTCCAAATTCTGCGTAGGACTTTTCAAACCACTGACTTAGATCAAATTTGCAATTTAGACGGGACTGGTTTATATTGAAAGAAAATGATGTCAAGAACCTACATTTCTAAGAATGAAGTACACACTCTGGCTTTAAGGGTGCAGAGGATCAGTATGACTGTGCTGTTGGGTGGAAATGTTAACTCGAGAGCCTTCTAAGGTGATCCTATGCTAGGGGGCTACTTTAGGTCAAGCAAAAAAAAAAGAGGGATAACAGGGCAATTTTTACTATTGATTTTCTGGAAGGTATTTGTAGAAATTGCAAGAAAAAAAATCAAATTTAAGATTCTTCTCATTTTGGTAAAATCACCTACCTATCCTCCCACAATTGCTGAGCTTTCGGGAGACATCGAAGTGCCATTTCTACCTCCAAACATAATCTTTCTCTTTCAACCCATGGGCCAGGCTGTAAGAGAAGCTTTTAAAGCTTATTATTTAAGGTGCACATTTAACAAACTGATTGCAGCTTCAGAGGGGGATAACAAGGAAGCGCATTTCAATGTTGCAAGAGCTTTAACACCAATAAAGCTATTAACATTATCATGGGGGGCTTGGGGTGATGTCAGGAAGAATTGCTGGCATGCAGCTTGGAAGAAGGTTCTCCTGTATTTTATTCATGATTTGAAAGGGTCTGATCCATCAGAGGAGCTCGCAAGAATCAAAGAACATTGTGCTGCTCTTGCAAAGCAAGTTGGATTTGAAGATGTGGAGAGTGAGGATGCTGAAGAGCTGCTTGAATCCCATTGTGAAGACCTCTCTACAAATGATCGAGAACAACTTGTTGCTGCTGGGGAAATAGAAGCCAGAGATGAAGAAGTCCCAGATGCAGCACCATGAGAGCTTTCCACTTCTCTTTTGTCTTCTATCCCAAGGAATGCTGAGAAGCAGTAGCAGCTCTTAGATGACAATGATTGCACTGCAGAATACAGCCAGATAGAAGTTCATAGAACAAGGTCATATTTGGTACCCTATGAACAGCTTCTTTATGAAAGAAGAAAAATGACAAAGCAGCAAAACCTAGATGTCTTTTTTTTTTAATATCCAAGAAACAAGCAATGAACATCAGCCAGCTACCTCTGGATTAACTATTTTTTATCCTAATTCTGCAACCACAATCACACCTGAATGATGACCCACATCTGAATACCACATCAACCCTCCTCCCCATTATGTTTTATCTTCAAATTCTTTTCACCATAACATGTTAATAAATGTCATTATTAAATATGGATTTAACATGTATTTAAACGGGCTATCCTTTTTGTTAGGAGAACTACTGAATTTGAGTAATACTTTTGGTGGCCTAATCCTATTTTTCCCATAAGCCCAGTTATTTTTATTAGGTGATTTTTCTATAGTGTGATGTCAGACAAACACGCAGCTCTCATGTTATAGCAGAACAGAATGCATTTAAGCCTTAAACCAAAATGGTTTCCAAGAAACAAAATGTCTAGAAAACAACACCAACAATTTTCAGAAAGGTTACATGTCCACACATGGCAAAGAATTCTAAAATAATGTGTTACCAACACTGTCTCAGAAAAAACAGCAACATCTGTATTTTCTACATACTGAGTAAATTCAGAATCAAACTGTATTGGAGAGAAGAAACTGATACTAAGCAAATGCATCTGGCTCAGGGGACAGTATTCCAGGAAAAAAATTAAGCTGCATGTAGGCAGGCCCACTTGCTTTACTCTTCCCAGCCAAACAAGATAACATTCACTGCTTCTATGCTGTGGATCTTGCAGGTGTTAATTAGCCTATGCTGAAGCCTGGTCATTTTACACATGATTTAGCCTAACGATCAGCAATTAAGTGAGCCGGATCGCTGGTAACACTGAACTCTGATTCTGAACTCTGGGCCACCCTGCAAATTCACTCCAACATCACAATCCAAATGTAGTCCTGAGCCAGCACAGCCATTCCCGCGCTAGCTCAGAGTGTCTCAAACATGCCGTAAAGCACAGTTGTGACTAGTCGTGAGCCAACAGCGCTGGCTCAATGCTCTACAGTGGCCTGCTGGCACTGCATCCAGGAGCAGCACCAGGCGGAGTAGGTAGGCTCGCGCCAAGGGGTATGGAGAAGGTGGCAGGGTAATGAGGAGGAAGAGTTTCTGGGTGAGGGAGGGCAGAAAAACGTATATTTGACCTGGAGGGGTGGGACGAGTGGAAGCCTCCTCCGCTGAATCCTAACCCCCTTCCTAGCCCTCCTGGAAAGAACACCATTATGTTGGCATTCCCCAATAAGCACACAAGACAGAGGCTGTGCAGTAAGTACTGGGGTGGTGCAGAAAGTACTACAGGCAAGTGCAATGTGTGGCCCACTTGCAGTCAGAGTCATTCCAGGCAGCAATGGCAATGAACAGACATACCTGCATGTTGTCATCACTGCCCAGAATGGCTCTGATGGCAAGTGGGAGGGGCTGCTTACATGACATACTGTGGGAATTGCAGTACTTACCACAGTGCCCCCTGTAGGTACACCTCTGCAGCTGCCCACAGGAGTGCAGGTAAGCTCCTGTGAGTGTGGCTTTTATTGAAGTGTGGCTTTCAATAATACATTTGCACACAGAGGTGAGAACATGCAACAACACACATATACACATATTGCTTTATTTTTTTCCACAGAAGTGTAGTTGAAATACAGTTTTCTTTCGAACATATACAAGAGCAGCTTGTTACAGACAGAAAACATGGATAATTAAAAGATTGGTGAGAAAAGCAACAGCAATTTAATGCTGTTCAATGGGCAAGAGCAGTTTATCAATGGTAGTGTGCTAATTAATTGATACTTTCTAATTTTCACTGCATATGCACAAGTAAGTACCAGTACATACTGTAAAAAAATGTTATCACACAGCAGAATATTCAGTGCTGGGCAATATTTTTAAAATGGTTAGCAGATATCTCTAGTCTGATTTTTTTTTTTTTTTTTTTTTTTGGCAAAACACCGCCTAGTAAGTACTAAAAAGGCTAGTTTAGTGCATGTTTACTGGAGGTTTTGTACACAAGTGTTGAATTCCAGACATTCTTTTTTGTCTCATAAAACACCAGTGGAATGCTGTTCTTCAGAAAAAGACTCTCAGCACTATCTTCTCATCAGAGAAAATGCAACATCTTATGAGATGCAGGCAAATATGATTTTTTTCTATCATGATCTCTAAGAACTTAAAAGGGATAGGCGTATGTTTGTGCACCGCCTTGCAAAACATTGCAACAGAAAGAGTAGCATGGAAGTTTTAAATGCTATGTACTCCCCTTGTTGAACTGTCTGTGCCCAGAGGGTTTTAACAATATCTGGGGGAGTTCGCCTCTCTGAATCAGACCATCTAGAAGTCCAACTTGCTTGCAACAGCAGTCGCGCTAATGCCTCCAGAAGGCCAAGAAGTGGAACATATAAGCAATTAGCACTCATTTCTCGCTCCAGCTTCCCACAACTGGTACGCAGAAGCATCTCAAAATTCCAAAACTAAGAATTTCATTTACATTAATGCATTTTTAAGGCTCCAATGCATTTGTGCTCCAAGAGTTATTGCTTTATAAGCAAAACATTCAGCTGGCACATGCGCTGCATGACAGAACTGTAGGACAGAAGCTGTTGACATGAACATTGCTCTGTTAGGACGGTTCACAACAATAGCATCTCCTACATCATAGAGCCCAAAGTCCATGTACAGACTCAAGAACTATGCCAATACTTGTGACCATAATTACAAATAGCAGATTTAAACAGCAATTAATTGGTGTTTTTTTCTACACGCATAGGAGGATAGTTCTACAACCAAATAGTGCCAGGATAGTATGGAGGGCACCAGTTAAGATACACACTTGATAGCTCTGCTTCAGGAAAAAATGGGGCCTCTGGTATGTTCTCTCTTGGTAGTTGAGAGATACTCTACAGCAATGATATTCAACGTCTCCATCTCACAGCACACTGGCAAGGCACACCATCAGTTTACTGACAAGGCACGCTGTGCTGCAAGTGGGGCAGTGATGTCATGCAGGGGGTACGCGAGTACCGGTTTCTAGGATTACAGCTGGCCCCGCCCATTCGCCCACCCACTTGTCGACTCTGCCCTCTGCAACGTTTGAATTTCCTGCATGTTTGAGTTGCCTGCATGTTCTCAGAGCCAGGCAGGCAGCGAGCGGAGCCTTTCCTTTCCTTGCCTCTGAAAAATGAGTTGCTCTGGGGTTTTAACATGATGCCAGGCCTCCTTAACATGTTCTGGGGGTGCTGTGGAATACTGTTGCAACTGTTGGGTCAGTTTAAAATCATCTGAGGCCTCAAAAAGGGCTTTTTTCATGTCACTTCCTGCCACGACATCACTTCTGGCTTATGACATCACTTCCGGTGGGCGGGTCCCAACACGTGCCAATCAAAAGTGAGTACCTGTTCTTAAATCATTTAGATGACACCACTGAAGTGGGGGGCTCACATTCACCAGTGGCCCTACTAATAAATGACCCTTTCCCACACCTGTGGACCATTTACGACACAGTGGCTGAAAATGGCTGCTCTACAGTCCAGAGTAGTAGAATTCTGAAGGTACTTCAGTGAGAGCGTCTGTGAGCAGTACATACACACAAGGCAATACACACATGTAGGGCATAGGGCATTTCAGCGTGAAGTACCAGTTCAAAACCAGCGCAGCCCACTGAGGGCCTTAGGCCTCTATCTAACCGGCCTCACACAGATGCCGTGAATCAAACACTCACAACACTCTGAGGTCCTAGGAGGAAGCATTAATGGAAGCAGGACACAAGCACATGTCTTGATTTAGCCCATCACTGGAAATGCAGCAGGTTCCCCACAAAGCCTAAAGGAGCCCAAGTGTTCTACCATCAGTTCTTCTTCTACCCTTCTGTACTCAGAGGTGTCCATAGGAAAAAAAAATGGTCGGGGAGGGGGGAATCTGTTACTTGAATCTCTGCAGCTTTTGAACCGAATTCACTTTGACTCCCCCATCTCATTACTATAATTACTAATAATAGTTACATGATGCTAAAAAGAAAGGAATGTAACCAAGGGCTGGGGACAGATTGTTCATTGTACTATATATACCGTACATTTCACAACTACCCTGTAACAAATAGCTTTAATTTGTCCACTTAACAGTAGGAGAATTTGTCTAGACATTAAAATAAGACCCTATTTCAGGGCTCAATCCTAAACTGAGTTAGGCTAGCATAAGATAAACCAGCAAAGTTTGGCCAGCACAAGGGCCATCATAAGGTATGTTTGGACCACTCTCTGAGTCAGAGAGGCCAGCACACAGAGGTGCTGGCCCTTGTGCTGGCCAAACTTTGCTGGCTTAGTTTATGCCGGCTTAATTCCAGTTTAGGATTGCGCTCTCAGTCATGCCCTTAGTTTGCTATGCACACCCTTTTACCCATAATCTAGTGTATCAACTCTACCCAAGTGACTAAGACTGACCTCTGAGTCAGGACTTCTTGCCTATGCCATGAATACTCACATGGAAGAGCCAGTCTCAGTTTCCCAGTTCCAATATGGCAGTACAGTAAATCCTCAATGTAACAGACTCCATAAACAGCAGACATTTTCTGGTTCATTAAAAACTAGTCAAGTACATTTTGAGCATGCCCACCTCCAGTAACTTCAGTGCATTTGGGTTTAACAGACTTTCAATATGATGGACACCCCTTCTCACCAGCTTTCCATTTGGGAGTTCATTGTACATCTACTTGATCATCTTACAGGGCTGTTGTAAGACCTGCATCAAGATAATACAGGTGAAGTGCTTTGCATACGCGGGAAGCACTATACAAATCTTAGATTTTATTTGTATTGCCTTAGCTGGGGAATGGCAGGCATCAGGCTGAAGTTAAGCTGCTTTCTTTATATTATTAAAATACACTTTTTTAAAATAAACTTCAGTACATTTAGAAATTAAAACATTTCCAAAAACTTAGTGTCCACCATTAGCTCCCCACTGTAGATAGCCATTTGCACACTCATATAGGGTCTCAGTGCAAAGGGCCATTAGAGCGAATATGGTGTGCACACCTCCCAAATCCACTTTTCCAGCCCTCCCCACTCAGTTAAAGAATACAACGCATGTTCTAGCTTGAGTCTAGCACTCACATTCTTTCCTAGATGAGGAAATGGCCTGGATTTAGATATGGGAGACACAAACAGACCTCCCATTCCCCATAACAGCTTGACACAGTGCCTGAATGCATCACGGGTGAGGTTTCCCTTTGCACCGAGACACCATGCCAACAGAAATCTGGATCAAGCCCATAACTAAAAGAGGAATCTACCTCTTGGTGGGCAAAGCAGACCTATAGCATAATCCTGTGCATGTCTGCTCAGAATTAAGTTCCACTGAGTTTAACTGGAATTTTTCTCAGATAAATGTACATCGAATTGCAAGCAGTCTGGGTATACTGGAGCTTCTCCCAACCCATGAAAACAACACAATTTAGTCTTTGCAAGGTGAGAACTCTAATGTGGTGATACTGTACATAGGTGATACTGAAATTCTGGTAATCTTTACCAAAGGAAAACTCAGTGAAAAAAACCAATTTGAAATACATTTTGTTTAACGTAAACAAGCTGCTGCCTTGGCCACATGTCTTTGTTCTTATAAATTTAATACCCCAGTTCTGTACCCCAGACTGGAGACTTTGAAATTCCTCTTAAGGATAAGAACAGTAGACAGTGCTTGAATGCTCCCTTTGAAGCAGGCACTACGCAGACTTTACTGCTGACCTTCAATTTTCAACAAGATTAATCCCAGATCTACAGTTGAGGTAGTCTAAATGTGATTATCAATCACAGTTGGTTTTTTTCATTGTTGTTGACTATTTCGAAGTGCCCAGCAAAATGGCAACCGGCAGGATATAAATTACCTGTTCAACGCTGCATTAATATTTTATGCATAATATGGTTTTTATCTTAAAATATTTTGAAGGCTTTTTCCCCCTCAACATATTTTATTCTCTCTGGACAGGGATGACATTTGTTGCCTTACTCTGGACTCCAGCCAGTATATATTTCCAATGCACAAGAATAGCCAAGGAACATTTGACCCTGAGCCTAATATAAGGCTGATTCCAGATGATGATTAAAGAAAAAGATTTTATTTTATTTCATTTTATTTTTGCCAAGGCTGTACATACACGTTCCTGCTTTAGTGCTAACTGCACAGCATGAAGTTCCTGGGAATGCAACCAAAATAACATCTGGATTCTTACGGCTAAAGGAGTTAGATGATGGCATCAGAAGTAGAGGGGGAAAAAGAGGCTGGTGTGGAAGAACCTTTATGCGAGAAAATAAATAGTTGTGGTTGAGTGCGTCAAATGCTACAAACCACTTAACTGGAGGGGGAGGCACAGCTCAGTGGACAAGTTTGTGTACAGAAGGGCAAAAATCCTAGACATATCTGGGGTGCAGGCCTAGGGAAGGTCTGTGTCTCATTCCTTGTACAACTGATATAGTCCTTAGTCCTTTAAACCAGTGGTTCCCAAACTGGTGGGTGATGACACACCAACCAGGGAAGCACTTCTCCCTGCCCCTTTAAGGGGTGGGTAGGGGGAAGGCAGCAACGTGTTCCCCAGGATCAAGTTGCTGCTGAATATCGTTGGGGGGATATATACACTTTCTAGCCTCCAGCACTGGAATCCTGGGGGGTCTGGGAGCCCTCTGCAGGATCTCCCATGCCTCCAAACATGATATAAAAAAAAAGAAAAAACAGGCACTTCCAGTTTTGTCACAAATCTGCAAGTGTGTGTTTTTTCTTTAAAAAAAAACATGTTTGGAGGCATGGAGAGCCCTGCAGAGGCCTTCCAGACCCCCAGTACCCCAGCACTGGTAAGTGTAAAAAAACCCTCCCATCCCCAGCAGTCCCACGATCCTCACGTAGCTGCTGCAGTTCCACCCCTGCCAAGACTTAGCTGGTTCCCGCCTCCCACAGAGGACTTTGGGAACCGTTCCTTTGGTCAGTCCTTTGCATAGCCCTTTGCACATTTAATGGATTATCAGGTGGTGGTGCTGGGCTCAGAAGCTTTCTCTAAGTACAATTCCACTCATTTTGGGAGCATGAGGACTTAGGCCTACAGACTGATGTCCGCTAATCGTTGAAGCTAGTAAATACGCTGGATGGAGATTTGATTTTTCAAAGACAAGCAGGATGCGTAGGGATATCTCAGGAGTTCCTTTCTAGCTATTCAGACCCCCTAGTTTTGTCTCTTGTCTGTTTCCAGCACTCAGCATACCTGCACAAAGGACATCCACTTTGCAAAGGGGAGGGGGGCGATGGGGGAGTGGCTGTGAACAGAGTTCTGAAAGAAGCTTCCAATTATACTCAGAGCAGAAGTTCTGACTATTTTCTTGAGTTCCAAATACAGGAACAGCACAGTCCAACACCTTTACTAGGACTGAAATGAACCTCAACTTATTCCAAAATGGATGTGTTGCTTTGTAACCAGTAACTTAACACAAATCTAGCACTATCTTAATACAAATTTTAACACAAACATGAAGTATCAAAATACAGGCATGTTCCCGTATCTGTGGGAAATTTGTTCCAGAGCCGCCCCCACAACAGCTGCAGACACCACAAATACAAAGGAACCCTGTAAGTATAATGCTCTGTGCTCCCCTTGCACCCATTAATCTCCATTTTTTTTCACTAATTGTGACAGGCAGGCAGCCTGAACGCTAGAGAGAAGAGATTTAGAGAATGTTAACCAGAAGTTTCCTGTTACCATTCCCTTAGTCTCCTCCCTGTAGTGTTCAGGCTGGCTACCTGCCTGTTGTGTTCCTCTTTTGTCTGTGAAAGCAAGAAACATGCTTGCTTGTTAGTGAAGAAAACGGAAGGTGGTGGGCTTGGGAATGCATAGGAAACCACAGGTAACTAAAACTGCAGGTACTGGAAAAAAAGACTCATGACTTGAATTTTAACTCAAATTTTAACGTTTTGGCCTGACTCTCATCTGAATCGAGTCATGCATGTCATTAACTCTGATTTGCTAATTTGGCCATGACTCACAATGAGTCAGCAATTGAGGCAACTCAAATCAGTGCATGCACTTCATTACTTTGTTGCGGCTTCCATGTCAGAAAGAAGTCTTTCGGAGATCTGGAAGGTGCCACAAAGTTGCCATGAGCAACGGTCATTTTGTTTTTTTTGCTCGTTCTTTCCAGCAAGAAAAACAGGCAGGAGTGGGGGTAGAGGAGAGGATGTGTACCCATATCAGTTCTTCACCCCGCCTGTTACCCCCTCCCCAATTTTCATTGTGAAAATGAATTTCACAAGTCATTTTCACATGAGTTTTTTTGTGGCAAGCTAAAGTGCGGGTCAGGCGCGTGTGTACGCATGCGAATCTAAATAGTCAAAAGTGGGAGGTGCATGAAATTCCAGGATCAAGTCATCCAGACGCGCACTAGGACTCATGCACGAGTCAATTCACAAGGAGGCGGAGACTCCTGAATTGAGTCGAAAAGAATTTCAAGATTTGTTCCCAACACTGGATACCAGATCCACACATACTGGGGGACATCTGTATACTACCATGATGATATATCCACATGAATGTTAGGAACAGGTGAAAGGGGGGGTCAATTTGCTGTTGCAAAGACCTCTACAAGAACATTCAACAAGGAATGTGCTGTTGAAACTTCAAGCTAGAGAACCATCTTGAGAGTGGTTATGTGAGGACTGAAGCACCATTTAGGGTTGAAAGAAGGGGTATCATGTTCCCCTGTTCTTAAGACTACAGCTAATACTTCTCTTTCTACTCAACACACAGGGATAATTGCTATAATCAAGTAAATAAGCCTGTGTACTTAGGTACAAAACACACAAAATTCCTCTGAGTTGTTTTTAAGTAACTGTTTGACCTGTGTTGATAATATTGTCATAATTACTGGAGTATAAGAAGCAACAGAAATATGATTTAAAATTTGAAGATCATTTTAATACATAGTTTCACCTTCCCTAAACACTTCTGTCATCTTTCGCTTTCACATTTCAGCTTGGGATTCCCGCCCCCTTCACTTGCTGTTGTAAATTTAAGAACACTTGCTTTCTTTAAACATTAGAGGAGAAGTACAGACAACAAAAGTTCAATAAACAAATAGTAAGTACAATTTAAAACTTAATTTAAAAGCACTCCTAAATATCCAAGAGTAGGCATGCAAACCCCTGTTGAAGACATTTCTGAACATTGGATGAATTTCAGTCTTGAACACTCTCCTATAGCATAAGAACATAAGAACAGCCAGGCTGGATCAGGCCAAAGGACCATCTAGTCCAGCTTCCTGTATCTCACAGTGGCCCACTAGATGCCTCAGGGAGCACACAAAACAATCAGGTACTTGCATCTCACTGCCACTCCCCTGCATCTGGCATTCTGACGTAGCATATTACGCTTGCACACAACCCCAGGAAGACTTGGGATTAGGGTTTAATAAAGTTAAACACAAGTGACTAATTTTTAAGTCATGAAACCTACTTAACACATAGTCCCTCCCTCACCAGTCTGGGGTAGGCAAAAACAAACAAAACCTGTCAGGTTGAAGTTAATCAATCACACACACACACACACACACACACACACACACGCAAACATACACAAGAACAACTGTCTCCATAACTAGGGCTAAAATTAATGTGGCAAGAGTCACAGGTGAAGCACTTCTATAAACATGCATTGTATGCCCAACCATGTTTGAAATGCACTAACCATGTTTCCTGTCCAAAACTCAGATAGCATCATCACACTACACCTATCCAAGTTACCATATTAATGCTACATGTGCATGGCTGGCACAACAGTAAATGCACTCTGACATGAAGGTGAGGTGCATGGAACATTTACACATCAGAGCTTTCCCTGTGGCCTGTCATATATGTTTTGGACTCCATTTATTCAAGTTACATAAGTCAGGATCCAATCCTATCCAACTTTCCAGCGCTGACGCAGCTGTGCCAGCAGGATATACACCATCCATCATGGAGGCCTCCTCAAAGCAAGGAAACATTTGTTCCCATATCTTGGGGCTGCATCAGTGCTGGAAAGTTGGACAGGATTAACCCTCAATGTGAGTTACAGAGAAAGGGTTACTCTGCTTCACTCCAACCCAAGCAAGAAAAAATATCTTCCCAAGGAACAATTACATGATAATTCATCAAGGCTAGTGATACCGACTGAATCGTAACATATAATAAGGTAAATTATGGTTTGAGGGCCTTAACATAAGGTAAATTAGAAGCATTCGTTGTTCAGACCACCACAGAATATGACACTCAGTGGTTATAGCGAACTACTAGAAACACAGAGTGAGGGTCAGATCATGATAACTGGAACTTCCAAGTAAGTCTCCTGGAAGATGTAAAGGGAGTGAAATGTCAGTGCATTACTGTAATATTATATTGTAATTTAATACGCTTATTGTAATTTTTCATCTATTTTGCCGCTTTATTATATTTATCTGGAATAGCAGAATAAAGATGAGAAACAGTTTAAAATATAAATACATGAGTTCCTGTAACCATCACTAAAATTAAGTGGACCTTGAGAACAACACACACACACTAACAGATTGCAGTTACAGTAACAACCTACCTCACGGGGTTGTTGTGAAAACAAATGGAGGGAAAGAACCAAGTGTATTGCCCTGAGCACCCTGGAGGACGGGCAGTATAAAAAATGTGTGGAATGAATGAATGAATGAATGAATGAATGAATGAATGAATGAATGAATGAATGA